>CM029655.1:34390058-34990058 GCA_017311315.1 Dendrocalamus latiflorus | reverse complement strand
GCTTGAGCGCGGCCAAGACCTAAAGCCTTGGGTCCTCGTCGAAGAAGAGATCCTCCGGGACGTCCTCGGCGGGGAGACCTTTCCAACACGAAATCTTGAATTGCCTTCTTTTCCTTCTGGTATCTGTGGCATTTTGCAAGCCTGAGTACTCCGACCCCGTACTCAGCAAATCACAAGGGAAACCCTAACTTTCTACTTGCACGGATCAACAAAGGAAGGGAGTATATTTGGTTTATTACATTTGATGGATGCAGTTTTATTTGCAAACATTTTAATAAAATGGACCCAAAACCACTCCTTAAGATCTCAGGGGTTTTTCATGACGAGTTCATTAACCAACTAATCAAGTTAAAACATGTACAAAACTACTTAAGCTTCGCGGCTGGAATCACCCAAGTGACACAGCTCCAATAACCGGGAGCACGGCGTATTCGAATACCATTTATTTGACTCTGCAGAGTTTGCTCAGCTTTACCCACACGATCCCTTAACTCCCGCGACAGAGTTAAGAAAGCCAGGTCGTTTCACTGCTCAACTCTTTATATAGGCTCTACCCGGTAGAATTCACTCGGGTCTGGCTCACACACACACCCACACAAGAGAAAACAAATATCCGCTTCGAGTGAACTCTACTGTTGTTAGGCACCCACAGCACGGCCTGCCTAACCTCACTGCTAAACCTCCTATAGAGTTTCAATCGAGTTGAGCAGCTACTAGACCAATGTTGACAAGTCAACTCCTGTGGTTGAGCGATCGCTGTGACATTTGCTCAGCGTAAGGGTTTCAGTCCTTATATTTTCACATGGTCCGCAACCTCGCCAGGCCCGCGACCCAACCTAAGGTAAGCGGTGGGCGTAGACTGTCTCGCGGTTTCCCACTCACCCTTACCCTACTCCAAACCTAAGGTAAGCGGTGGGTGTAGACCGTCTCGCGGTTTCCCACTCACCCTTACCCCACCTTGTGCACGTCGGCACTCTCCGCTCTAAGATACGGTGTCCCATACCACCCTACCTTAGAGTCGGGTTTTCCAAATTCTATTGGCCCACAGCCACAACCTTATTAGTGTAAGACTTTGCATGACAACAATATCCTACAGTTATCTAAATTAACAGATAATTATTTCTAGGGTTACAAAGGCATGGCTACAAGTTTAACATGGCATTTATCGGTAGTAGGATTAACTACATAACATGTCATTCTAAACATTTTATTTTTACTTTGAACTAACATTTCAGAATTAGCTTAATGCAAATAGCATAATAACATAATTTAAATGGCATGATATTTCAACATGGTCAAGGACTTGTGACTTGCCGTTAGTCGGGACGATCTCAGCTTGCTCGAACGTAGAAACGCCTGGATCCTGCGACTGCACTTGAGCTTCTGGAATCTCCGACACTAGCGCAAACACTGAAAATATCATAAATCCGGCTTGAGCCTAATCAAGCGAGGCAAAATAATCTATTAAAAAGGAGTAAAATGCATAAATCCTCAAATGGGGAATTTTAGGAATTTATCTGGGATGATTTTAGTGGAATGGAGGTCAAAAATGGGTTCAGGACATTATTTGGAGTAAAGTGGTGAAATTTGGGAATTTTTGGGATTTTCTGTGATTTTCTAGAATTTATTTGGATTTTTTGGAATTTTAGAAATTAGAAAAACCACTGGAAAATCGTTTGAACAGTGTCGGGCCGGCCTCATGACTACAGTAGCTCGGCCCAAGGGACGGCCCGCGCGGCCAACGGCCAGCGCGGCCCATTCACGCGCGCGCGAACGTGCGGGAGACGGAGCGGGCCGGGGGGAAAACAGCCCACGCCACGCGCGACTCGGATGGCCGACGCGCGGCTTCGGTGAACGGTCGGATGATCGAGCGGAGCGGGCGGTAGAGATGGGCTGCGGGGTGGATCGGACGGCGATGGAGAGGGAAAGGCGGCGAAGCGGTATGGCGGAGGTGGACGGCTGAGATTATATAGCGATGGGAGCGATGGACGAAGGGGAAACGGCCACGTCCCGGGGAGGGATCGTCTTCAACCTTCGGCCGCTACAGTGCCACCGAGACAGAGCTACGGTGGCGGCGGCGGTCTGGGTGCACGGAGGGTCACCGACGGCGATCAGGGGTACCAGCGGGTGTGGCTTGACATGGGGATTCCATTTCAGGGCTTTGGAGGGTGAGGGAACCAAAGGAGAGAGCGGGAGGGAAAGGGGAGTGTCTCGGTCCTTTGGCGGTGAGGGAGGTTGCCGGCGGTGAGAGAGGTCAAACGGCCGTGGCTACACGGGAAGGGAGTCACGGGGCTCACAATGGCGGTGGCGGCAGGAGCTGGGAGGCGGCGAGGTGAGCTGGCCACGGGAGAGGTGCGACGGCCGGGGAGGAGCTTCGGCGGCGGCGCTCCACGGACGAGCACCTGTCCAAAAGCAAGCGTCAACGCGATCAGTGAGGGGAGGAGGTGCTCTCGGCGGGAGTAATCGAAGAATGGGAGAAGGGAGGGGGAAATTGGCTCCCGAGGGCCACCGGCGCAGGAGACGGCGAAGGCGGAGCCTCGGGCAGCGGGGCTCCAATCGGCGGCTCTGGGAGAGGCGGGGGAGTAATGGGAGGCGAATGGGGTGCTGAGGACGCTCGGGAAGCAAAGGAGAAGGAGGGAGCCGGAAGGGGGTATTTATACCCGAGCGGAGGGAGGAGCGGGGCGTGGAGGAGAAGCCAACGGGCGGCGCCGGGGTCAACAGGAGTTGGCAGCGCGTCTCCTCCGCGAGACGGGGCGGTGACGGGGCTCTGCACAGGAGTTAATGGCGACGGGACGGCACGGGAGCAGGTGAGTTCGGGCATGGGCGGGGGAAGCGCCCGTGCGCGGGAGAAGGGGAGGCGGGGACTGCCAGGTGGGGTCGGGCGCAGAGGCGGGGCGACGCGTGGCGCGGAGGCGCCCACGGGTTTGGACCGCGACGGTCGGGACGGTGCGGTGTGAGGGGAGGATCCGAGGGCGGCACTGTCGGCGCACGCACAGAGGTGGGGCGAGAGCAGACGCAGGCGCGGGCGCACGCGCGAGGGAGGAGGCGGGAAGGGAACGGGGCGCCAGCGGAGGGAGGAGAAGCGGAGGGGGACGGGGCGCCAGCGAGGGAGGGGGAGGCGCCCGCGGGAGGGGAAGCCGGCGAGTGGGGGAAGGCGGCAAAAGGGGAGGGCGCCAGCGAAGGAAGAAGGCGCCCGGCCAAAAAGGGAAGGCGGGATTTTGGGGGACTTTCCAAAAAAGGGAAAGTTTCCAGATTTCACTCAAAAATGCAGCAAAAATCACAAAATTTTTGGATTTTGAAATTTTGGGGCTTTTCATCTACTCCTTAAAAGGAGGAGTTCAAGGTGATGGTGCATCCTACACTTGCGGGCTCCACTTTAAAAGTTCCTCACCTACTACCCCTCTCTCTCTCCCACCCACCTGCGCCGACGCGTGGGCCTCCTCCCGCTCTCCTCTCTCTGATCTCCCCCCACCTTGCGAAACGCCCGAGACGCTGCTCCCCCCACCCCGCGCCGCCGCCTCCCACCCCTCCGCTCAGCCCTCGCCTCTTCCTCCCCACTCCACGCCGCCGCCGCCGCCCACACTCCGCCCCGTCCCGCTCCGCCCTCGCCTCCTCCCCCGTTCCTCCGCTCCGCCCTCGCCTCCTCTTCCCCAACTCCTCCGCTCCACCGCCGCCTTCTCGCTCCTGCTCGCTCCTCCTCCCAACCCCGCGCTGCCGCTGCCTCCTCCCCACCTCGCCGGATCCGGGCGGGCAGAGCCCAGCGGCGGCAGCCTGGCAGCGACACGGCTCGAGTGCGGTTCCTCCGTGCGATGGCACAATGAGCCGGAGATGGCCAGATCCAGGCGGGATCCGCCGGATCCAGAAGAGGCGATGAGGATCCGGGCGGCGAGGGCAAGCGGGACGGGGCGGCGAGTAGGAGATCTGCAATGATGATGGTTTCGTCTATAAGCACCCCATGGCCTCTACCCGGCCGACTGCGATGGTGCCGATGCGGTGGCGCCCTCCACCCCGGCGTTGCCCCTCGAGTCCGTCCTCCTCCAGCGCCGCTGCCGTGCGCTCCTCCGGCTCTCCGCTCCCCACTCCCCCAGCAGCTCCTCCCGGAGCCCACTCCCATCATCCCACGTTGCGGACTGGACGTGGGCGCGCCGAGCATGACATCACTAGGTATTCCCATTTCCCGGCTACAAATGAGATAGGCTAGCTTTACTACGACTTATACTTTGTTTCACAGAGAACATGGCACACAAAAAACTTTCTACTGCAACATTTCAGTTTTGCTTATGGTCAAAAAATCAATTTGCTGCTAGCTTTGCACTTCTGTTAATTGAGTGTGTTGAAAATATATGCTTCACATTTTGTTTTAGCCAAATTTCAGATGCACCGTTGATAATAATAGAAATCTTAATTAGTGCAGATTGAAGTCTTCTGAGTATTTCCAAGTTCCAACATTTCATCTAGGTGGTTTGTAGGGTGCTTAAGTAGTATCATGTATGTCTCAAGGACTTATTGCTTGGTCATTTACTTTTGAAGGTGAATATGGAGTATTGGAGTATGGCCTTGATCCAAAAATTGGGAAGGCAATAATGCAGGCAGCTCAGGATGTCGCAGATGGACACTTGGATGATCACTTTCCGCTTGTTATCTGGCAAACTGGCAGTGGCACACAAAGCAACATGAATGCCAATGAGGTCCTACACATGCACTAAATTTATCCTGATTCTTGCATCCAACTTGGTAATATTAAATTATTTATAACTTTTGTTAAGAATAATTTAAGTTTGTAATCCCTGCCAGAGTGTGAAATGTTAAGGTTTTAGTGTCCAAACGGTGGGGTAAATTAAACCTGTCTCCCTCTGTTCTCAACTTTATTGATATGTTTATCTTGTTAATCCATTAAGGTAATTCTCGTGTGAACATTGTTGCAAGATCAGTTTACTGTTCATATATTGTGCCATATTGACCATTCAAGTATGTTGACCATTCAACTGATTAATGCTTTACATATTTTACAATAAGCTCATAATCTGGTTTGGATGGCATGTTAACATTTTTTGTAGGCAACTCCAGTAGCTAAATGACAGTGTGTTTCTTCATATTGTATATAGTAAATATGATGTTCTAATAAATTTGTTAACTTGGTGGTACAGTCTGATGAGTTTAAAGGCATTATTAAAACTAGGCGTACACGTACCCAAGATGCCACCCTGTTGACTCTTGGCCAAGAGTTCAGTGGTTATGCTATGCAGGTAGGCATTGTTCCATGCTCCAGCATCTATTCTTGTCTTATTGATTACCGTGCACTTTAGATTGACAGAGAGAGTTATCAATTGTTCTAAACTCTATTTGCAGGTGAAATATGGAATTGATCACATTGTTTGTACCTTACCACGGATGTATCAGGTACTATACTAATTCTCATTCTCTTCTCAAATGGTACACATAAAATGAACATTTTCTGGTCATTTTCCTTGGTGAGCAGCTAGCTCAAGGTGGAACTACAGTTGGAACTGGCTTGAACACTAAGAAAGGAAAATTTTCAAATTTCTGCTTGAGATAATTTGTTTACATTCTTACTCTTTATTAACTCATTTTGATCTGTGGTCTTATCTAAATTCTCCCTCTTTTTTCCACAATTCCTTAATATTTAATGACCAAACTGTCTCCTTGGGGAAAGAATCCATGTAACCCTGCTATCCAGAGTGTTTTGACCATAATCCAGATGAATTTGTAAATTTTAAGTAGTTTCACTACTATCAAATGCCAGTTTAATCTCTGCATTCTAACCTTTATATGACACTTCTGGCTTAAAATTAATAACATATGAAGATTGGCTTAAAATGAGTAATGTCCTGAATTTGAAATGGTTTTCTCTTATATATGGTTAACCAAAACTATATGTTATGGTTACTCACTTGCTTGATTATGATGACTTTTAATCAGATTATTAGTTCCTTGAATTTCTTAATCTCTTTGTTTATTCTCTCTCTTCGACTCATTTAGTTAAAATTGTACTTGTTCATTTCAGATTTGATGTTAAAACTGCTATTGTGGTTGCTGAGGAAACAGGTCTACCTTTTGTGACTGCAGAGAACAAGTTTGAAGCTTTGGTAAGTGGTTATGTGCACACTTAAGCATTTCTTGAAATTGCTGATAAGGGTTGGAAGTCCATAAAAAATTCATTTAAGATGACTGGACTCTGTAATTGCATTGTTGGACATAGCTTAATACTTGCAGAAAATTTCAACCAGTTTTTAGTAAACCTCGGAAACATGGATTTAAAGCATTTGTCAGCAAAAGGTGATTTGTTGAAGATCCTTATCAGTTACTAACCCTGTGCCATTACGAAATCACTTACTTTTAATTGTTTTATTTGATGCTATTTCTTAGGCTCTATTCTCTGTTATAGCAAAGGCCTTCCTTTTCACGACCAACACACACAACTTTTGTTCAAAGTTGTTCTTTTCAGTCTATATCTTATAATATTTCATCAACATGCGTTAATCACTTAATCTCATCATTGTTTTCTTAAGTAGGTAGCGCATGATGCTTTTGTTGAGAGCAGTGGCGCCGTAAATACAATTTGTGCATCTCTTATGAAGATAGCAAATGACAGACGCTTGCTGGGAAGGTCATTGTCGCTCCGAAGTTCGTAGCTTCCATGGCTATTTGCGTCTTGCTGTGCTCCTTTGTGTCCTCATCCCATGTGTGTAGCTAATTCAAAATTTCTGTTTACCTTTTTTTTGCTATATGCTCTTTCTATGTTTCCATATATGTGATTTAATGAGTGACATTAGTTGGGTGAGAGGGCAAATCTTGTGATGTAGTCCTTGTACTTTACACATATGACTTGGTCCTTTAATATTTGCAACTGATGAGGTTTTGCTTAAGAGTTGAACATGATTGTATGTATATTCTAAAAATTTTTATCACCCGCGAGTTTTAAAACATATAGTATGATAAATTTTAAAAATCCGTAGCAACGTACGGGCATTCAGCTATTATAAATAACAAGGGCACTATGGTGTCTGGGCATCAAGTCTCCTTACCTTTGGATTGCTTTTAGATGCGTGCTAGTGTGATTGAGACTTTCCATCTATGATTGATTTAGCATGCATGATATATTATATACCATTGCACTAGCACGCATCTAAAAGCAATCCAAAAGCAGGGAGACTTGGTGTCTAGACACCATGGTGCCCCATTTCAGCGTCCCCCACACACGCACAGTCTTTGAATTGTTTTTAGATGCGTGCAGGTGTAATGATATATAATATATCAGGCAAACTTGTTAACATTTATTAATTCAAAAAGACATCGATTTGGAAAGGAAATCAATCATGGATGTAAAGTCTATCATGAATGAAAAGTCTCAATTATGGAGTCTGGACACCATGGTGCCCCTGTTACACAGACACACACACACACACACACACATATATATATAGTATAAATAACAGGGGCACCATGGTGGCTAGGCTCTATGATTGAGACTTTATATCATGATTACGATTTCCATCCATGATATAGCATGCTAAACCAATGATTTCCTTTCCAAATCGACACCTTTTCGAATTAATGAATATTAACGGGTTTGCAGTATGTAAAAGCAATTCAAAGGCAGAGAGGTTTAGTTCCCAGATACCATGGTATCCCATTTCAACATCTTTTAAATATATATATACTAGTTGAATGCCCGTGCGTTACCACGGATTTTTAAAATTTATTATACTACATGTTTCAAAACTCACGGTGATAACAATTTTTAGAATATATATACAACCATGTTCTAAAAGTTTTTAAATCCGTCAAGTAAGTCAGAAGCCGTCGATCACACCTCATGGTCATAAGTCAGAAGACATTGACCACACCTCATGGTCGTATGTCGGAAGCCCTCGAGCACACCTCGTCATCACTCGTCGTAAGTCGGAAGCCATCAACCATAGCGCGATCGTAGGTCAGGAGCTGTCGACCATCGTTGGTGGTCGTAAGTTGGCAATGGTCAACGATCGATCGTGATCCTAAATCAGGAGCCTTCAACAATGGCTCATGGTCGTACGTCAGAAGCCGATAACCATCGTTTGTGGTCGTAAGTCAGAACTCATCGAGGACACCTCATGGTCGTAAGTCGGAACACATCGACCAGTGCTCGTGGTCATAAGTCGGAAGACATGGACCACACCTCGCGGTCGTAAGTCGGAACACATCGATCCGTGCTCGTGGTCGTAAATCGAAAGCCGTCGATCACACCTCATGGTTGTAAGTTAGAAGCTATTGACCATCGCGCGTGATCGTAGGTCGGGGGCGGTCGACCATCGCTAGTGGTCATATGTTGGTAGGCCTCTGGTGCACTTGTGCCCTATCGCCCGACTGCCAGCGTCAACCTACTCAACCCGTCTGACCTGCTTGACCCCGACTTCGACCACGTCCCTTTGACGTCAACCATGGCCCCTTCAACCACGGCCCTGACTTTGACCATGTCCTCGACTTTGACCACTGCCCCCTTCAACCACTGTCCCCTTCGACCATGGCCCTTCGACGTCGACTACTTCCCCCTTCGACTACAGCCCTCTTCGACCATAGCTTCGATTTCGACCATGGATCTTTGAGTTTGATCAGCACTCGTGGTCGTAAGTCGGAAGACATCAGCCACACCTCGTGGTCGTAAGTTGGAACACATCGACCAGCGTTCATGCTCGTAACTTAGAAGCTGTTGATCACACCTCGTCCCCAAAAGTATGTTACAATCCATAGGGAGTACGAGACCTTGTGGGTCTTACCATCAATGTGGGGAGCTCGATCTCGAGGGTGACCTGGGGGTAGATGATGGGGATGTCTAACTGGATGGGTAACTCATAGCGGCGGAGGTTGTGGATGAACCAGCAGTTGCCCTCTGTGTTGGCGCTACGACTACGACCATGGTCGCTATGACTATGACCATGACCGCGACTTCGACCACTACCCCCTTCGACTTCGACCATTTCCCCCTTTAACCACTGTCTCGTTCGACCACAGCTTCGACGATGACCACAGATTTTTGACTTCGACCACTACCCCTCTCGACCACTGTCCCCTTCGACCACGGCCCTTCGACGTCGACCACTTCCCCCTTCGACCACGGCCCCCTCGACCACGGCTTCGACTTCGACCAAAGATTTTCGACTTTGTCTACAGATCTTTGACTTCAATCAGTGCCCCTTCGACCACTGTCCCCTTTGACCATGAACCTTCGACGTCGACCACTTCCCCCTTTGACCATAGCTTCGACTTCGACCATGAATCTTTGACTTCAACCACGGATCTGCGACTTGGACCACTGCCCATTTCGACCACTATCCCCTTCGACCACGGCCCTTCGATGACCACAGCCCTTTGACGTCGACCACTTCCCCTTCGACCACCGCCCCTTTCAACCACTGTCCTCTTCGACCACGGCCCTTCAACGTTGACCACTTCCCCTTTCGACCACAGCCCCCTTTGACCACTGCTTCGATTTCGACTATGGATCTTCGACTTCGACCACGGATCTTCTACTACGACCACTGCCCCCCTCGACCACCGTCCCCTTCGACCACAACCCCTTGACGACCATGGCCCTTCGATGTCGACCACTTCCCCTTCGACCACTGTCCCTTTTAACCACTGTCACCTTTGACCATGGCCCTTTGTTGTCAACCACTGTCGCCTTCGACCACAGCCCTGACATTGACCACGGCCCCAACGTCGACCATGGCTTGTACTTCGACTAGGACCCTTCAACTTCGACCACAGCCTTTTGACTTCGATCTCGGATCGACTACATCCATGGCCCTTTGATCTCGACCACTGCCCCCATCGACCATGGTTTGGATTTCGACCACGACCTTTCAACTTTGACCATGGCCTGACTTCAACCATGGCCCTTCGACTTCGACTGTGGACCAACTTCGTCCACGATCCTTCGACTTCGACTACTGTCCTCTTCGACCATGGCTTGGACTTCGACTACCAGCTTGGGAGACCAAAATTGCTAGACAACGCGATGGGCTCCGAGTGAAGATCAGGAGGAGGTAGTGAGGCTCACCGGGTGAGCGACCGCTGGGCGACGGCAACGGGGAGAGAGCCACATGGGCGGGCATAAGAAGAGGAAGCCGCCGTCACCATTGCTGAGCACCCTTCTCTCTGATCCACCAGCCGCTGTCGCCAAGCACCCTTCTCTCCGATCCACGAGCCACTATCACTGAGCATCGTGCCACTGGTTGGAGTGGTGATAGGAGATATAATTGGTGGCGGCGCCGAGGAGGAGGAGGAGGCACGGCACGAGGGTTTGGGGGAGAGTAGGAGGCAGCGGTTGCAGGAGGTGGAGGTGGGGAGGCGGCGACGGGCAGATGGGGAGAGGAGACGGTGGGTGAAAGCATTGCGGAGGCGGTGATGGGGGATGCGGTGCTACTGGGGGAAGTTGGGGGACTGTGACTAAATACTGTCGCCCGGAGAAGGAATTGGTGGCGGTGCCGAGGAGGAGGAGGCGTGGCACGAGGGTTCGTGGGAGAGAAGGAGGCAGCAGTTGCGGGAGGTGGGAGGCGGCGGGCAAATGGGGAGAGGAGGCAGCGGGCAATTGTGTTGGGGAAGCGGTGACGGGGGGATGCGGCGCTGCTGGGAGAAGGAGGCGATGGTTGCGGGAGGTGGAGTGGTTGCGGAAGGCGGAGGATGCAGGGGGAGAGGAGAGGAGGAATGTGGTCCACACGTCAGCCCGACCTTTTCTACGAGGAGCGAAAGAACTAGCTACGTACGGATCTGGACAGCTGATTTTTGATCGGACAGTTGAGAAAAGAGGAGGGAGACCAGACCGACGACCACCAACTCACATTTTAAGGAGCATATGATGTCTGGGCACCAAGCCTCCCTGCCTTTGGATTACTTTAGATGCATGCTAGTGTGATTGATACTTTTCATCTATGATTAAGACTATTCATCCATGATTGATTTAGCATGCATGATACATTATATACCATTGCACTAGCATGTATCTAAAAGTAATCCAAAGACAGAGAGGCTTGGTGCCCAGACACCATGGTATACCGTTTCGGTGTCCTATATATATACATATGTATATACATACACATATACATATGTATATACATACACATATACATATGCATATACATACACATATACATATGCATATACATACACATATACATATGTATATACATACACATATACTATATATCCCATGAATTAGGATTTCGAAATGCCCAGTCACATCACATCTCTAAGCGCTCATAATACTCTATATAAGCACTCATAAAATCCGGAGAGGAGCTGAAAAAAGAAGTAAAGATTCATCCAAGTACACTGTAATACACCACTCCAGACGGGTTGACGACGAGCTCTTGGGTGTGAAGAATCAAGAACACGATGGTGGTAACGGGGACCAAGAAACTTTACTACAAAAAGTAAATGATTTATTGAAGAACACAAACTCCACAGAAATCTTATCCTTGGCGGCGGCTACCTGCCTGGGCTTGGGGTCCTCGACGGCGGGCGACCCGTCCGCCGCCTGTCTCGTCGGCAGCCGCGCTCGAATGGGGGTAGCACTGACAATAGCCGTGTCCACTCCACTGGAGTAGAGTCTAGACTCTACCGAAGCGGACTGGGCTTCATCGGCCGCTTGTTCAGGCCCGTCCTGCTCTGTGGGCTGGGCTTGGTGAGTGAAGCCCCATTTGATGGTTTCGTGGGCCAACTGCTTCCTCAGGTGGCCACTCGCGGGCTAACCAGCATGGCTCACCAAGTTATGCGGAAGGCCACATGAGGACGCCTGCATGCCCACTGTCGACACGAAATTTTTATACGGATAACCCATTTTTTATTCGAAAATACAGAAATATACCCGCGACAAAATTTTTTACACAAATAGGCTCGAGTCGCCACACCATTGGGCGATTTACGCTTAAATGCAATCGCCTCCCCGTTAAGCGATTCAATGGAATCGCCCCCCCCCCCCCCGGTTCGACGACATAAAGAAGAGTCGCCCAACCGGGGGGCGACTGCATGTGAAACAGCCCGACGGCCGAGCCCCTTTTCTTCCCCACGCCTGCTCGCTCGCCATTCACTCTCTCCACCGCGCGAGAAGACAGAGCAGAAGAGAGGAAGGAAGAGGAGGAGGAGAGGGGAAGAAGGGAAGGAGAGGGAGAGGAGAGGGAAGAAGAGAAGGAGAGGGGGAGGAGAGGGAAGAAGAGAAGGAGAGGTAGAGGAGGAGAAGCCGCGGGATTTGCAGGTATTTTTCCAATTTTAGAAAATTTGTTTAGATAAATTTAGTTTAGAAAATCTAGTGTAGATATTTAGTTTACAAATTTAGTTTAGATATTTAGTTTAGAAAATTTAGTTTAGAAAATTAGCTTAGATATTTAGTTTAGATATTTAGTTTAGAAAATCTAGTTTAGAACATTAAATTTAGAAATGTAGATGCAGTTTACAAATTTAGATGTACAAATTTAAATGTAGAAAAATATAGTTTTTTGTATAATATTTGTAATGCATTATTGTGGAAAATTTACTTTAGAAAATTTGTTTAGATAAATTTAGTTTAGAAAATGTAGTGTAGAGTGTAGATATTTAGTTTACAAATTTAGCTTAGATATTTAGTAGAGATATTTAGTTTAGAAAATTAGCTTAGATATTTAGTTTACATATTTAGTTTAGAAAATCTAGTTTAGAACATTAAATTTAGAAATGTAGACGCAGTTTACAAATTTAGATGTACAAATTTAAATGTAGAAAAATATAGTTTTTTTGTATAATATTTGTAATGTATTATTGTGGAAAATTTACTTTAGAAATTTATTGTAGATCATTCAATGTACAAATGTAGATGCAGTTTACAAAATTGAAATAAAGAAAATTTAAATGTAGAAAATTGTTGTGTCGAAATTTTGTATACTATTTTTCATGTATTATTGTAGAAAATGTAGTGTACAAATTTACATTTAGATAATTTTACAGTTATGGCGGGTGACTGGCGGTACACGCTGTTGGACGAGCACTTGGACCGCGTGCGCCGCGCTTCCCGTCGTGCGCCGCCACCGGGGAGCACGGACGAGTCGACTGAGCTGGGAGTGGTCCGGACACGCACACCTCGTGTGGCCTGGGGACTCGACCCCCGTTGGACTGCCAGGTTTGCACTACGCCAACGTTTTAGTATTACCATAAAAATATTTAATGCTGACATTCACTTTATTTGCAGGCTGCGGGATGTCGGACTTCTCCCTCTTGCCCGGATGGTGCAGGCCACGGATGAGGACGGAGGTGCCTTGGCCGGGGAGGGGGACGAGGCGGGCGTGGAGCGATCACGACGCTTCCCGTTCGACCGTTCCCTGCTGACGGCTTTGGTGGACCGTTGGCAGCCCGAGACGCACACTTTCCATCTACCAGTCGGGGAGATGGTGCCGACCCTGCAGGACGTGTCCGTACTCCTTGGCCTTCCGGTCGTGGGAGACGCTGCCTTCCTACCGGAGGCTCCCGCCGAGTGCCGCGAGGACCTGCTCGGCAGATTCCAGGGGGTCCTTCCACCAGCCGATCAGCACCACATCTTCGACGAGAGGCAGAAGCATGGACCGACGCTGAGGTGGCTGGCACAGTACCGGGTACGTGGTGTTTCAAGTCGATCGCGTCTTCGAAACTCTTATTTGTGCAATTACATACTAATAAAAACTTGTTCACATTCAGGTTGAGCGCATGGTTGTAGATGCTGACCATTACCAGGTCGCGCGCCACCTGGAGGCTTACTTGCTGTGGCTGTTTGGTTGGGTGCTCTTCACCACCAGCCACGACAACACCGTTGACGCGCGCCTTATCGCTTATGCGAGGGCGATTGCGGACGGCGAGGCCGTCCAGATCAGCTGGGGATCGGCCGCACTTGCCGCGACGTACCGCGGCCTGTGCGATGCGTGCACGAGGATTAAGGCGAACTCGATCCTCACGGGATGTCCCCTGCTGCTGCAATTGTGGTCGTTCGAGCGCTTCAGTCTCGGACGACCTGTACTAGACGACATGGGTCCCTACGGGGCCGAGATGTACCCGGGGAGACATCGACCGGTCGACGATGGGTTCTATTTGGTGTCGTCGACGAGTGAGTTTTATTTTATCGTAGTAAACTTATTAACGATCGTCGTACTAAAATAATTTGCCTTTCCTGCAGGTACAGTTCGCGCACGTGCAGGTCACGCGGGCGTACCACCCCTTCGTGGAGCAGTTGGACCGCCTCGCAGACTCCGACGTGCGCTGGGAGCCTTACGCAGCGGAGGCAGTGCAGGCCCGTGCTCCTGACGGGCTGTCTGCACTGTGCTGGCGTGACCAGGCTTTCTGGCTGACCCGTCGGAAGCTCGTGTACGGCATCTACGTGGAGGACTACGCACCGCAGCGAGTCATGCGGCAGTTTGGGCTGTGGCAGGCACTTCCTGTACTAGTCGGGCCGCCGATTCCGCCCCGCGTGCACGCGTGAGTGATCGCTTCTGATATTTTTGTACGTACTTACTATTGTGATCGCAAGTACTTACATTACGTAATGGTTCCATAAACAGGCACACCACGAAGGGCGTCAAGAAAGGCACGGACTGGTCCAGGAGGATGCAGCCCTGGATTGCGCAGTGGGAGGGTGCGCTGGATGACCGCGTGGAGGAGGACCGGCCATACGACATAGCCGACTACGCGGAGTACCTCATCTGGTACCAGGGGCGGACTCGTACCAGGCTGGTACATGTCGTTGACCCACCTGCCCCACACGTCGCCGCACCGACAGACGCGTACCCTGCGCACTTCGCACGCGACGCTCACATCGCGGTACGTAACTTGTAATTTCAAAAATTCTCAAATGGCAATATCGTTTCGATGATGGACCATTCTATGTCTTTTTGTCCAGGCTGACGTCGGTGCCGCGATGTGGTCGGAGTCATCCGCACTAGTGCAGAGGTGGGGCACAGGTGGGGAGTTGACCCGCGAGGAGGCCGTCAGCTTTGCGCGACGGATGGAGGCAGGGTGTAGACGTATCGTCGGCCTACTGTCCTGCACGAGGCTACCAGTGGTCTCCACACCTACAGCCAGTGCACCCCGACCACCAGTGCCACCCCGACCAGCGTGGCACTACTCCGGAGGTAGTACGTGGACACGTCCACCTCCCCCGGAGCAGCCAAGGAGTTCTATGTGGACACGTCCACCTCCCCCGGAGCAGCCAGGGAGTTCTGCTTGGTCACGGCCTCCTACGTACATCCCCGGCTTCCACACGGATGATTTCATGGCGCCATGTACGGGTACGCATCGTCCGAGCTTGTTTTTAACCTAAGACGACATGCAACGAACTAACGATATTACTATTGTAGGTCCTTACCAGCAGCAGGGACGCTTCTCCCCGGGCCACATCGAGGTAGACCAGTTTTTTGCGAACTGGCCTGGGCCGTCCTCGGACGCAGTACCGGAGGTTCTCTCCGGCAGTGGCCTCGCCGGTGCACCGGATGCCACACAGCCGGAGGTGCAGGTGGCTCCACCGGCGCAGCCGCGGGTGCGAAACCCACCTGATCGTTTTACTTTTTCGGACCCTCGTCACCTGCCGCCTCGTAATCCATTGCACCGGAGGACGGCCAAGCGGGGCCGTATGGCAGGACGCGGGCGCGGTGATGGAGCAGGTGATGGAGCACCTTAGGGTGGGGAGTGAGGGGTGTATGTCATGCATGTAATGGATAAATACGCGGCATGTTACTGCGTTATATTATAAAGTTCATTTAAATTCAAACAATGCTATTATCTCTTCTTTTCGTATAGAAAATTATTTCTATATCAAGTAATGTGACAAATATTAAATACCAGTTCTTGTGTGACTTAATTACAAAATTACAAAATAATGTGACATATACCAGTATATGTGACTATACCACATTTTTTACGAGTTTCAAATTACAAAATTCACAAAACCCTTAACAGGATCCATGCAGTCGCCTAGAGGTAGATTGGCGAGCAGGCGTGGGCTTGGCCGTCGGGCTGTTTCACATGCAGTCGCCCCCCCGTTGGGCGACTCTTCTTTATGTCACCGAACGGGGGGGGGGGCGATTCCATTGAATCGCTTAACGGGGAGGCGATTGCATTTAATCGCCCAACGGTTACCAGATTCTTTATAAGTCGCTTTTGGGTGTGGCGACAAGCGTAAATCGCCTAATGGTGTGGCGACTCGAGCCTATTTGTGTAAAAAAATTTGTCGCGGGTATATTTCTGTATTTTCGAATAAAAAATGGGTTATCCGTACAAAAATTTCCTGTCGACACCGCCCCTGCCGAGTGCTCACCTTGGTTGCGGAGGCTGTCCCATCCCCGACGATGGAAGCAGCACTGCGGCGGCTGTCCCCGTCGGGCAGCCGTCGACTCAGAGGCAAGCCGCCGGCTTCGAGCTCACCCTCGCCTGCGATCCTCCGTGGTATGTATTCTGCCTACTTCCCTAAAGAAATTTTTTAGAACCAGAGGGCATCGCCTCGGCTCCAGATTTTAGTTCCCTAAAGAAATCGCCCCTTGATTTAAAGATCTCTGCGTGATTTCTCCTCCCACTTTATCTTACTTTATGCTGACGATATCTGACATGGCGGTGCAATCACTAGCGGAGCCAAAATTTTTTCAATGAGGGTATGAATTTAAGATGTATTCTAATACCAAAAGAACATTGTTATTATATGTTGGTTTTCCAACAAATTTTTAAGTTTCATATTTAAATTTTACCAAACTACTATTGAAAATCCCTCTAAAAAATTATCATTTGGGATAAATACTCTTGTTATATGTATAAAAAATTATCATTTGGGATAAATACTATTGAAGCTCAAGTGAACTTAAATTAACCATAAAAATAAGGATAAAAATAAATAGTTGACATAATGAATAAATAGCTCAAGGCAACATAAAAAGAAATATACATATCTATTATAATTTATTGCCATGCATGTTTGAGTATAGGAAATCTTAACAGACACTGGCATAGCAGTTGCCCGTTATGCCTTGATTTTTAACATTTGAATATTGTTTTGCAGCAGCCTCAAATATGGTTTATCTACCCTACTCTATAATACACCAAACTTTCTTTACTAAATCCACCCATCTCAGCACCCCTACAGTCATGCCTAATCTAAGTCCACCCAGATTTGTGTATCAAAGTAATCCAACTTCATACAAATAAATGGCCTGGATCTCTCCTCAAGCCTTCTTCTCTTACTCATTGAAGATCCTAAGGCCAAAATCATCTGGATCATGCACATCATTGAACCAGAACCCACCCCGCGCCCACGCACACGCTCCCGACGCGTGCGGCTCTGCCTCCACCCCCGCCCCCCGAATCTTCCGCCGACGCCTCCCTCCCACCCCGCGCCGCCGCGTCCTCCCCCGCTCCCACCTCGCCCCGCCGCCTCCTCCCCCTCCTCCCCACCCCGCGCCGCCGTCGCCTCCGCCCCTCCCTCCTACCCTGCGCCGCCGCCTCCTCCTCCGCTCCATCGCCGCCTCCTCCTCCCCCCCACCCCGCGCCGCCGCCTCCTCCCCTCCCTCCCACCTTTAGCTGCTAGATCCACACCGCCTCCTCCTCCCCACCTCGCGCCGCCGCCTACTCCTCCTCACTTGCCCCCACTGTCTCCCTTTAGCCACTAGATCTGCGCCGCCACCGCCTCCCCCACACACCGTCTCCACAAGCTCCACCCCCACCATTCCCCTCCGCCTCAAACCCCGCAAATGCTCCCCTCCGCTACCCATCTCCGCCTCCCAAAACCCTAGCCACTCGCCTCGCCGCCCCCAAAGCCGCCTCCGCAGCCGCAGCCGCCGGTGGCCAGTACACCGGATCCCCCCGTGCCGGCGTGGCTCCGCGGCCTCCCGCGCGCCCCGGAGTACCGCCCCACGGAGTCGGAGTTCGCCGACCCCATCGCGTTCCTCTCCCGCGTGGAGTGGGAGGCGGCGGCCTACGGCATCTACAAGGTCATCCTGCCCTACCCCCGCCCCTCCCGCCGCTTCGTGTTCGCCCACCTCAACCGCTCCCTCGTCACCTCCTCCGACGGGCCCAATCCTACCACCTCCAATGCCTCCAACCCTACCTCCTCGCCGCCAGCCTCCGCCGCTGTGTTCACGACCCGTCCGCGAACTCACAACTACGGCCATGTCGGTGAGTCCCCAAACACCCCGCGCCCCAAACCTTCCCCTCGCCTCAGATCTCAATTTTCTGATGGTTTGACCGGCGCGGCTCGCAGATCTTCGAGTACAATGGTGCCGCCGTGGTGGCGATGGTGGGGAAGAACTGCTTCACTATTGCCAGCGACTGGAGGCTGGGCGTGCAGCTGCAGACCGTCGCGACCGATTTCTAGAGGGTGTTCAAGATCCACGACAAGCTCTACATCGGCCTCTCTGGCCTCGCCACCGACGCCCAGACTCTGTGGGTCGCAGTCAGATCCCCCCTTTTGGTTGTTTATTGGTTTGGTGACCGCTGATTCGGTGGCTTAGGGTTTGGGTTTTTGTGTAGGTACCAGCGCCTGGTGTTTAGGCACAAGCTGTATCAGTTGCGGGAGGAGAGGAACATGAAGCCCCAGACCTTCACCAGCCTTGTCTCCGCGCTCCTATACGAGAAGAGGTAAGGATTTCACTAGCGCAAAACGAGTTGAATTGTGTAGTATACGAAGTAGACTAGATTAAGTGGGGTGATGCGTGTATATAAATTTAAATGCTAATCTAGAATTGTCCAAAAAGATGCAAAATTTGGATATGTGAACTGTTTAGTGTTATATAGGGCATAACAATGTATTTATATGATGTTGCGTAAGAGCTTCATTATACAAAGGTAGAGTTATTGGAGGCAGGCAGCTACTCTGACTCTGGTGTAGATATGTGCTGTGTTTTTTTGGAGTAGATGGGAAAAAAAGTATTATGACCATACAAATTATAGTTAAACATTTACTGATTGTATAACCGTATTGCACTATTTGTGCTAAATGGGCATCCTAAGAAGTAACAACCATACCAGCAAAGTTGTTACATTGCCTTGATTATTGATTTGGTCATTTAGAGCCAGAAATAAGCACATATTACTATTTAGGAAGGATTACTAGCTCGCTAATTGTTCAACTGTTTTCAATATCTTAATGCCATGATGATTGTTTAGGGATGTAATACTTAGGAGCTACACGTGGATATGCAATGTTTTACCTGTTATATTTGCCCCCATTTTCACTAAAGGAATAATTCTGATGAACTTTATGGACTTATGTGAGGATTATGTTGGTTATGTAATTGTAATGGTGTTTTTAAAGTATTAGTTTATGCAAATGCTTGTTTTTTATTTGCAAGCCAGAACTGAGAAGTTAGCTGAACATCAGTCAAGTTCATCTGTAACTTCTAAAATAAATTTTGACACAACCAGAAAGATAGGTCCAGAGGTTCCTCTTTTCCAAGAAGGGAAAAAGTAGGTGATTATCTGGGAATTGTGTTAGATATAAACCGACATTTCTGGTATGCACTAATTAGCTCTGTGATTAACCTTTGTATACTAATATTGATCTACGGTTTATCTATGCTAAACCATGTTTCTTCGTTTTGTATGATTGGATTAGGGAGTAGGTTTATCTAACTTTTCGTGCCGCATGAAAATTTCAGATTCGGGCCATACTTCTGCCAGCCGGTTATTGCTGGACTTGGAGATGGCAATGAGCCATTTATTTGTACCATGGACTGCATTGGTGCAAAGTAGGTATCCATTTCATTTGTGCTTTGTTTTTCCATTCTTCATTTCTTCTATACTCATGTTGTTTATACTGAAGAGCTCGAATTCTTTGGTTCCTTATCAGATTAGGGGGAAGAAGTGTCTGGTCATTGATCCAAAGCTTGCAGTGCCTTTTATACATCAGGAACTTATTCATTGTTGCAGTTAATTCTTTGATTTTCGGACTTGCATAGCTAATACATGGTTTGTTATGCTCATCAGGAATATGGTGCAGAGCTGCGGCTCTCTCTGCTTACCCCCTGCAGACAGAATTAGGAGGCCAGGAAGGAGAACTGAAGAACCAAGCAAGTTGCTACATGCGTATATCAAAATTAAGGTATTCTCGGTTTCTCAATTCCTTATAAGAATTCATTAATTTTTATTATATATATACACACGTATCGCCGTATCGGTGTTTTTAGGAAAATGGCGAATCGTGGTATCGCCGTATCGCGTATCCGTATCCGTATCAAGGTATCTGGGTAACATAGGTCAAGAACACCAAAGAAGTCTCAACCTTCTCTTCCTATGATCCCTAGAAGTACCTCATCTGTGACAAATATCTCCAAATCAAACATAAAGTTAGCTCCAGGTAATTTTACGTTCTAGCAGGTGAAAAAAAATTGATCTTTGGGTTACACAGGAGCACAGTGAGTTGCTCTTGGTTGATTTATTACGAGTGAGGAGTGAGGAAAGCTACAATCTTGTCTTGGTTTATTTGTTGGCCATGAAGTAAATGTGGTGTTAAAGTGGTTCCCATCGCACAATGCCGATGAAAGGGGTTGCTTAGCTGTATTGTTTTGTAAGCTTGCTTGGTGGCAATTGCTTTAGGTACAATGGATTTGAACCACACAATGCTGATGGATCCTAAATTTTTTTATTCCTAATTTCGTTCAAACAGTGCACTGTATTGACTGGCCAGGAATTTGGTGTTAATATTTGGACAGCCATTGTGTTGTAATTTGTTGCTGAAATGGCTTGCAGATTGGGGATGATTGACAAGGCGAGGAGGCACTTCACACAGGCTGGGCATCTTCATCAGTCGGACCCTGCGGAGTGGGAGAAGCTGCAGGAGGTGGAGCTGCATCTGGGAAGAAGCACAGATGCCAGGAAAATCAGAGATTGGAAAAAGCGCGCTGAGATGGAAATGCAAGTGCAATGTGATTTTTTTGAACTTGGTGCTTATAGCAATTTGTGCCATTTTTCTGTCTAACTCACTGCACTGCTATGTTTCAGTCAAAACCGAGCACACACGTAGAGTAGAGGAACTCCCGCCTAAATCGAAGATCAAGCCTGTATCTTTGACTAAATCTTCTGGACCTAATGTAGAGAAGGATGTGATCAAGTAAGAGAAATATACACTCACCCATACATATTGTTCTCAAATCTTGATATGATTCTCATAATGTTGTCTTGGTTGTGTTTTGTTTAGGGGGTCTCGTGATGTGGTGGCCGGAAAGGCAGCTACTGCAGCTAATGACATTGCGCAAGAAAATCAGGCTGTGAAAAGGTAGAAGCTAGACGACGGAAGGACAAGACAGGTACTGGAATGGGACTTCAGACGGAACTTATAAATCCTTGTCATTGTGAAGTTGTAACCAGGCATGCAAACTGCATATCCCTAATCATAGCTTGCATAAAGGATTAATTGTTATACAAGCACGAAACATTCACAAAGTTGTTATGTCCATATAATGGATTCCAGTCAGATAGTTGGATCTTGATTACACATAGATTATCATATAGAAGAAAGAGTGCTTCAAACAAACACAATTTAATCCACAAATAGAAAAAGACAGATGGTTACTTGTTCAGTCATTCTTTTTGTTCATCTCCAACATGGAGTTGTTTTTTATGACTTGTTGTCATATGTTGTATCACATTAGATTTATTTAGTTCGTAGTAGATGCCAAATATGATAAGTTACTACATAGATCTGTTCTCATGGATTTTTGGATGCCATTAGTCTATGGTTCTCTTCATTATATATAAAAACAATATAAGAAGTATATACCAGATGAGGAAGGATGTTTAGTTTCCTCCGCCATTCTGGGCTGATCCTTCATATGAGAATCAAAGTCTGAAGTGTCTTGAGAATCCTTCTTATGTTTGTTGTGAGTTTGAGCCATGACTTGGTTGTTCGAGACAGATCGACAATAACGTAGAAGAATCTGAAGCATAGTCAACTTTCCCATAACCATGTAAAAATTTTGAAATGTTGGGAGAACCAACCATATGTTACTAATGTTGAACATATTTTATTTTTGAGCTGTTCATTTTGCAATTATTTAGAATCTTTGTGTTTGTGTATTTTGAAACAGAGTGCTTAACTAAGCTTTTTTGTATTGAAATTTTGTCCTCTTTGTTATGCTATTGCAATAGCCTTTTCCATGCATTCCTGTTGTCGTCATTCGGTTTCTATTTCATTTAGTAGTAGGACGAAGCCTGATAAAGCACTACAAATGTGATAATATGTAGTAGAGATATTGACATGCTTTGCCATCTTCAAGAGGTTGTTCTTTCATCTATAATCCATGGATCCCCCTGTTCCAATGTTGTGGATAATACATCACTTGATTCTGTTAATATAACATTTTTTTCTTGTAGTTATTGTGCAAAGGATAGCTTACAACTCCTTGCTTATTGTGAGTGTAGGGTTAAACTGCAGCTGTAGAAATTTAGCTATGGAGTTCTTGGACTTTCACTGGCAGATGCTTATTTTCATTGTTTGGGAACAAATCAGCTGTCTAGGAATGATACTTTTTTCTTTGGTTTAAGATGATGACCTTATTCTTCAATTTTCTGTTTTATATGACAACAAATTTACGTAAAACAACATTAGTTTCATCAGCGTGTCAACTTGCTTAGCATGGAAAATAAATCAGAACATTCCTGAAAGTCCCAAGTTCATGTCATTGTTCATTCAAGATCATTCATTGTGACCACTCCTAATACAGTTAACTTGTCAAATATTTACCTCTGTACAGAAAAAAAATTACAAGCATCATCAGTATGTCCCTTAAAAATTGATGCGGATGCAATCCCCTTCCAAAGGCCAAAGTTTTCAATATTTAGGCCCATAATGTGATCAACGAATATCAAAGTTGTAGCCTCTGAGAATACATAACATTTAGTTTCTTCTCTTATGATGGCAGTTGTAGATGCTATTTCAGATGTTATTGAGATTGCGAATAAAGATGTAAAAGATAATACATGAATAACCATGTTTGTGCAACCTGCGCAATTGTCGTGTATATAAGGTGATATGCCCAGTTTAGTTATGTAGTGCTTCAAAATAAAACAATCTTCTTTCTTTGTCTGGATAGTACCCTTGTGTACACATCATGGTGTTTACTTATCTTTTCAAGTCATTGGTACATTTTTTATGCCATCTCATTCTCCGTGAAGGGCATCAAGGGCAGGCTCAACCGGCTACCATCGGCCTGCGTCGGCGACATGGTCATGGCCACCGTCAAGAAGGGCAAGCCCGACCTCCGCAAGAAAGTCATGCTTGTCGTCATCATCCGCCAGCACAAGCCGTGGCGCTGCAAAGATGGCGTCTACATGTACTTCAAAGGTAAATAGAACTCTGATCCATGCTACTGTCTGGTATGATGTTATGTATGTTTAGTGTTGGTGCTCAAAAAGTGAAGTTTACTTGCATGCAGGTCTGTCAGTTCTGTGAGGAGAAAACCAGAGATGGGTCAATACTGAGTAACTTATTATAGATGTCGCACATCTCCACTCAGTATTCTTCAAACTTTTATGCATGTATCTAAACCTGCTAGCCAACCATGTCTTGCATGGTACTGCATTTAACTCATATCAACTCTGTAATATTTTTGTGAACTGATCTGCATGTTCAATTCTTTTGCAGTCATGAGATTGGTAGCACTTGGTTCAATATTTGAACATGCTAATTCTCACATAATTGTGTCGGTTCCAGACTTGTATCAAAAGAATTCTTGGATGCATGAATTGATCACTGGAGTTTTAATAAATGTACTATAGATGAGTATCCAAGCACATTTTTGTGGACATTGGGTGTTTAAGTGTCTAGAATATGGGAAAAAGTGCTCATGAGTTAAATCCTTACTGATGTACATTATTTTTTTGCATTTTGATCTGGCAGATATTTTACTTTATTGGATTTGGAATGTTCTGTCTTGAATCACTGCTAAGCATAGATGTCATTCAGGTGGGTGTTGTCCCCCTCTTGTTTTCTGGATGGTTGGATCTCCAACCTTTTCTATTTGAAAACTTTAACCTGCATATGGCCTATTACATATTAACTGTTTTATTTCTCTTCCAATCATGACTATGGGTTTACTGCTTGACTAATAGCCAAAAGTCAAAGGAATATTTTGTTTTTCTTTCCATTACCAATTTATGACTATGGACTGCTGACCGCGTTGTTACGGATGAGTTGCTTCATATATGAGATGTGAATCTTAATGAATCTGATTGTTCGTTTTATTTTTTACAAATTTTATCTTGTTTTATATTTTACCGTAGCGTTAGCACGGGCACACTACTAGTAATTTAGAGGAGCAGAAGTTAGATTCATCGATGACAGGTAAATGACTTGAAACTAAATAATATGTAGAAGTATCATTTCACTGCATTGCAAGTTTTGAGTATATGAAAGTTAACACAAAAACTTACATGACAGCTGCTCCTGGGATGGTTACAATGAAACAAAAAGAGTATGTAATTGATATGAAAAAATTGATAATTTTGTGGAGCAACCACTGCATCATCCACAGCCTATGGCACTGTGTACTGAAAAAGTCATTGTTAATCCCGTTGTTCGTACTAAAAAGGTAGAGTACCTTCGGATGGAAAGATGAACCTAACAACCATTGTCAAGTCCTTCACTATTGCATCCCTTCAACAATATACCAACAATTTTCAGTGAAGAAAATTTGATAAGAGATAGTAGGTTTGGTAAGATATATCTAGCAGAGCTTCCTGATAGTAGGTTAATATATACCGAGGTGTATATACTAAGTATTTTGGCAAAAACATTTGAGGTGTAGCTGTACCCTATGCAACTTCATCAGCTCCGCCACTAGGTGCAATACCTATTTTGATCAACCGAAAGGGAGTTGTGCTCTGTTTCTTTGCATGATGCTTATTGATCAATTTTTATCTTCAACACAGTATGGAATTGACAAAGTAAGCGGCAAAATTTGATTTGCGAACTTGCGATTACTTTGAGAGTGTGCTCTGATCAATTTGAGCTGATGAGCTCTGTAGCAGCGTTCAATATGACTTATGGGGTGTTCGTATTGACTATGGCTAATAGTTTTTGGCTGAAAATAAATAAGTGGTTTGAAATTTTTATATGACTTTTACCATTTATTATGGTTATTGTTAGTTTAATCTAATGTGGAATTGTTCATATTATTGATGCAACTGATAGAGAATAATTTGATGTGAAATTTAACTCAAAAATTAATACTCAAGGTGTTGAGGATAACTCTACTAGAATGTGAGAGATATATTTATTGAGATTGAGTATACTGGAATTTAATATACATGTATATGTTTAACCTGGGTATAGCACATGACGGAATAGCTGGATTTATTTTGTAGAATCAGCTCTGCAGGCTGTTGACCTACATGATTAGATAAGAATTGATCTCGTAAACAATCTAATCATAACGCATGACTCAATATATGTATTAGGTATTAATATATTTTAGACTCATAAAGCTGGTATGTTTGGTCATGGTTGGTGACATGATTCATGAGAGACCATGTGGTTATGACCCCATGTTTGTGATGAGTAATTGACGAGTCTTTTGGAAAGATTGAGTTTGATTTGTGCGTTTCGTGCCATGACGGCATTTGGCTCAGTCGGGTTTGGTTAGTCAGACTTGAGGCGTATTCTTCTTCCCGTTTGAGCTTTTGGGCCATTTTATGCTTGAGTACGATTCATTGATGCTAATTGTGATTGCATGTATCAAGCGGTGCTATGTGATGTGTTTCTTGTCTGTGATGGCTGCAGGACGTCGAGGCGGAGTCGTGGCGAGGCACGGGATGACCGGACTAGGCGCGGGCGATGCCGAGGTCAAAGCGGTCGAGGTGTGCCGAAGACGACGTGGACTCGAGGTGGTTGCGAGGCTTGAGCGGCAAGAAAGGAGGAAGCTTCCCGGAAGGTGCAGGAGGGGCGTTTTGGTGAATACGCAAAGCTGCACTAAAGGAAGAGGGTTTGGATAAAGCGTTGAAGTTGGTGGAGGCTTAATGGGCAAAGCATGGTGCAAACCCATTAGGAGGAGGCTATAAAAGGAGAAGTGTCTCCTGCATGTTTTATGGCTTGGAAGTTGAGTTAGAGGCTCTTTTGCTTTGGGCTTTAGTAGTTGGGAGTAGTTGAGAGAGAGCAGAGTCTGTTGGTGTTTGTCTCCTCTACGTGAACATGAACAGAGAGATGAGTTCTTGAGTTGATTGTGTGAAGAGATAG
Organism: Dendrocalamus latiflorus; assembly: GCA_017311315.1. NCBI lineage: Eukaryota > Viridiplantae > Streptophyta > Magnoliopsida > Poales > Poaceae > Dendrocalamus > Dendrocalamus latiflorus. Next base: position 34,963,855 of record CM029655.1, on the reverse strand, counting down.
TTGTAATCCCTATGTAACCATTCCTCTCTCTTCCTTTCTATCAATACAAGGATGATTTTGTTGGCTGTTTTCATCTTTTGGCTTTCTCTATGATGAATTTCAATTTCTGCAGTTTCTCTGTCCCTTCTTTGTTTTCTTGTGTTTTGAGTAGAATCCTTGCTCTCTTGGTGGGTTCTTGATTGCCTTGAGATGGGAAGGAATACATGGTCCCTTGGGCATTCCATTTTCAAGAACAAGAGAAGGATTCAATGGTTCTTGTGATTACTCAAAGCCTCGTCATCTTTTCCTCTGTTGTTGAGCTTTCTAGGGTTTGGGTACAGAGGACTCTTGGACCCTTTGATTCCCTTCATAACTTGGCATAAGATTTGGTCTGGGGAGTCCTGAGTTCTTTGCTAAGTCGATTGCAGAAAATCTTGAGCAAAGGATGGATGGATGGATGGAGAGTAATCTAAAATTTTGGTTCTTCCCTCATCACCTTTTCAGTTTTTAATCTAAAAATTTGGTTCTTCCTTCATCACCTTTTCAGTTTTTACTTAAATCTTGAATTCTTGCTCTTATTGTGAGTTCTTTTGTCTTCTTAGGCCCTGCAATTATTTAAATCTTGTTTCAAGCTCTGATGGCCTGAAAAGATCAGAAGGAATTTCCCTTTTTATTTGCTTTTGGCAAGATTCAAGTTTCAGCTGAAGATTTTCAGGCTGCTGTCACGAGAGCCGGTCAGACCGGAGTAGCCATGGCGGTCAGACCGCTCGGCGAGTGGCGGTCAGACCGGCAGTATAGGGGCGGTCAGACCGGCCACTGACTGGCGGTCTGACCGGCCAATAGAAGGCGGTCCAACCAGCATTGAAAGTGCGGTCTGACCGGCCCATCACCACCGGTCAGACCGGCCTTCTGCTGCTCTGCTGAAAATTCATGCTTTGTGTTGGTTTATGTGTCTTCGTTGTTGTATACTTCTTTTGAGGGTGTTTTACTTGCTGGTGTTTCTCAGAGGTTCCAGGGAGTTCTTCTCCTTGATTCTCCATATCTTCTGTAGGTATCGGAGATCTTAGAGAATACCTTCGGGGGCGTAATTTTTAAGAAGCGATATTCACCCTCCTCTGTCGCCAACTTCGATCCAACAATTCAGGAGTTTCACAGTGTACCAAAAATAGGTGGATCACTTTATATAACATTTCGAAGTAGAGTCTATAAATAGATCTCTATTATCTACTCTTGTAATACAATTATGAATAATACCATAGAAAAAATAGATAAATAAAGAGTAGATCAAAAAATTTCAAAAAATTAATCAAAAGTTTATGAAAACCCACATCAATATCTGAGCGAGGAGACGACTTAGGGGCGGCACAAAAAGCGGCCGTCCGCGTGGAAGCCAAATCTTCATCCTCGGGCTCACCTGTCTCGCGGCGTTTCATCGTCCTCGATCCGTTCTCTGTGACTTGGTGATTGCTTTGTGTGACTTCAGTCCGCGCGGTGACCAGATTCTTCACGGCTAGGTTGCTTCGCGTGACTTCGGTCGAGGAGACTTCGTTGATTTTGGTCGAGGAGAGGAGCAATGCATGGAAAGAAGACCTCACGGGCGTGGGATTCGTGGACATCGTCTCTTTATGGCGTCGAGACGTGGCCGTAATTGTTCGTCCTTGGTCTCGCGCGTATCCACGATCAAGTTGCAGCAGGTGATGTCGTGGATTCATCACATCCATCCTCGCCTCGGTCCCACCATCGCACGGGTCACCTCTCTCTCTTCACACCGCTCGAACCTCGGTCGGTGTGCTTTTATCACGCGGTTTCGCTCTTTTTCAGGGCACTCCCAACCTGAAACTAGAGGTAGTTTCCATAACATTAAATACTATGCCACCTAAGCAATTTTGCTGATGTGGCAACTGAGTTAAGGAAGAGAGAGAGGAGAAACAGTAGACGTCGTTTCTCAAATCAGAAACGAAGTCCTCTCGTGTCCCAAGGCTGAAGGAAACGATGTTTATCGCGTTGGGCGTTCCCGTCGTTTCCTCGGCTCTCTCCCCCACCTCCCTCCCGGATCCCCTGCGCGGACTCCCTTCCCTTTCTGCTCTTCTTCCCCCGGGCGCCTGATCCTACGGTTCCATCCGGTTCCCCGCCACCCGGTCTCCCGCCCCTCTGCAGCTACAAGAGGCCCCGGCCGTCCCCCTTACCTCCCGCGCCACTCCTCTCCCTTTCCCTCCTTCTTTTCTCTTTGTGTCCGGTTGAGCTCCATTCATGGCCGCCGGCGCCTCCACCACGCTCCGGCCACCGCGACAACTATTTCTCCAAATCGAGTGCTTCATGGCGTGCCCAGCTTCCCCACTACTCCTCCTCTAAATTAATCGTATTTTCTGGCACCGAGCTCGTCGCACGGCCATTTCCCCAAAATCTAGCCGCCGCCGCCTCCTCGGTGGATTCCGCCCCAATTCCTTGCGGTGGAAGTGGCCTCTTGGTGTCCTGAACCCCCTCCACTGGCCGGCCGACGGCTTCCCCCACCGGTGCGACCTCTCCACGGCGACCTCCTCCGCGCCACCGCCGTGCATGATGCCGGCCCATCTCGGCCCTTCTCCAGCCAAGCCGACCATTTGGGTAAGCTTCATGGGTCCCTCTCCTGCTTGCGCACTCATCAATTCCCACTCTTCTCCACGCCGGCGCTGCCGCCCCTTCCCACTTCGCCGCCGGCCGTTCCTCACTGCCGCTCGCCCGTCTCGCCACCGTTCCGGGCCGCGCCACCACCCCACTAGCCTCCTCGACTCCTCATGGCTCCATTTTGCCGGCCGCCGCTACCCCTCTCCGGCCAACCATCGCCGGCGACACCGCCGCCTGCTGCAAGCCGCTCCTCCTCTGTTTTCGGTTGACTGACCCCTCCACCATATTACTTATGAACTGGTATTATTGATATATAGTTCGCTATCAACGTGTTTGCATGAGATGTATTGTATGTGTGAGTGAGATGGACTGATGTATACGTGCAGGCCACTTTGTTGCTACCACAGCTGATCCGTCTCTTTTTTGTGGCGTATTTAAGTTGTCCTCTATGTAGAAACTGCTATAGAAATCATGGGTTGAGAGGGATAGTTTCTAAGGATCATTAATTGTGCTCTCTCCCTCTTGGAAACTGTCCATGGAAACCATGGGTTGGGAGTGCCCTCATCTCGCGTGGCATCAACTTTCTTCTCCGTGAGTTCAAAAAAAAAAAAACTTTCTTCTCGGTCGGCGTGCGATTCGAGGAGAGAGAGATAGGAAGGTCATCCCTCTGCGCGAGAGTTTTTTTTTCACGGCGCGTGGCGCAAGAGCAAGAAACGGCAAGCTGTGTGGAGGCGTTGTGCCGAGTCGTCGTCACGGCACACGGATTGCCGCATGCATTGAGCTGACCTATCGATCCGAAGCCTACATATTCATATATCACTTACTCTCATAATAGCAATTAACAATGTTTTTTAACTACTTAGATCTTGTTTAATCTTGCATTCAGGATGAGCAAAATGCGCAAAAAATAATACACAATCTCGAACAAGAGTTTAGTGAAGTATCTTTTATTAAAGTGTTTAATCTTTTAATCAATTTCTCTCTATTAAGATTTATGATAGCACTTCAATTAGTGAGCATCTCAATAAACTCTGTGTTCTGCAGAGGAATTAAAAAAAATGATGTCTATCTTTTTTTTTTGAAGAAGTACAGATTATGGTTGTTATAAACTCTTTGCCAAATTCATGGGAACAATTTAACGCCCCGCTCGGTTGGGTTGAAAAGTTGTGGCTTATGGCTGAAATTGTACTGTATCGGCTGAAATTTCACTGTAGCTGAAGGTTGCTTATTTGGTGTAATTAAATCTAAAAAAATTTAAAAATAGAAAAAAAATGCTAGCTCAACACGGACAACACAAATGAATACGGGAAAAAAGAACCGGCAAAAAAGCTAAAAAAAGCCAAAAGTTCAGAAAAAAATGAAATTTATGAATAGTAAAAAAATAAACCAGAAGCGGAAGCTGAAATGAGCGGGGACGCACTCTAAGATATAATTTACTTATAGAAAAATGTAGAAAACTCTTTTAAGGAAAGTGTGGGGACCCCGGGCGAGACAACATATGTAGTCGCCATATGTGTATTCTGCACTAGTCTCATAATCATTAGCTAGTACACACATTCATAACATTGAGATTACATCCATACATATCGTTTATATTTTTATTTATACCAAAAGGGTGAATACATAAGCAATATATAATCTTATATCATAAACACATGGCCGAAACATATGGCCAAATTAATGGCCCCGGCCAAACTTGGCGCAAGACCTTGGATGGCTCACACTACACCATGGCATAAATCCACCGTCATACCGTCTGTAGGCGAAAACCCCCTTTAATATCAGCGTGTCTGTAGGCAAAGACCTTTACCGACAGAAAATGTGTGTCGGGAGAAAGCCTGTCGGTAAAGGTCTTTGCCGACAGACCAAACCTTTACCGACAGACTGTTTGTCGACAAAGATGAAGTTTTACCGACAGACTACTTTTCCCTACAGACAAACAATTGCCGACAGACAAATAGTTACCGACAAACGTTTTGTAGAGAAATAGCACATACACCGACAGACAATCTGATGCATTACAAACTAACAGATTTTTTTTCAATATATATATATATACATATATATAAATCGCATAATATTGCAGTCAACACCAAATTACTTCATACATACATCCATTCAACACATATAGTCCAGAGTTGCAACATGTTTCACGCATACATCCAAAATGTCACACACAAATATACATCCAGATTATAGTTCTAAATTGCTCTAGAATTCAATCAGTACACCACAAATAGTCCAAAAACTCACATAGCTGAAACAATAGTTCTCCATAAGATCAGGTAGCATGTCACCATATCCAAAAGATCACAAAAGATCAACTAGCATGTCACCATGTCCAAAAGATCACAATGTCCAAAAGATTGCATTAACCATAGATTGTAACTAAGTTATCTATGTAGTACAAAGCATCAACTTCAGCCCTGGGTACAAAGCATCTAGAGGCCACCACCAGCAGTGAGCAAAAGTTTCACACCTAGCACATGTTGGTCCAGAGTACTATTCCAGCACAGTCCCTGTAAAAGAAATGAAATGAACGTCAACTTGATCTCTTATCTAGAACATGAACTAAAAAACAAATCTTAGAATGACAATAGTTTCCATTTGTTGGCAAAAGATAAACACGTTCATTAAGATGAACACAAAAGGACATTCATTTGAACACAAAAAGACATTCATTTGATCAATTATGACTTATTAGCAGAGCCTGTAATCATGTTCACCTACTAGAAAAGAATGGATTGGAAGAAAATACCTCCATTTTGGAGCTTTGTAGATTTGTTGCTAACCTTCAACTGCCAAATTTCCAATAGCGATAATTTATAGTTACAATGTGATGCAGACAACTAAAAAACTTAAAATACTATAAGTTGCAAAATCATACCCTATTGTTTGGCCATGCAATGCACATGTACTGAGCATCGATTAGAGTTTGCATATCATCATATGGACGGGGAAGCAGGGCATCTCTTTTCAGCACAACATTTACAACAACTTCATAGAACTGAACACCAAGAGGTTCACCTCCCACTATGGTGCTAGGGTCAGTTGATATAATTATTGCTTTAGCCACAGGGATATCATTCCTCAAGACAGCATATAATATAACATCCCTTCCAACCTAAAGGGCATACATTTCAGCGAGTAATATAAAACAATATTTAAGTGCATAATTGAAAGCAGGGATTAGATAATTGAGAACATTACAAGGCTTTCTTCTCCACTACAGGAGGCCTCGTGGCTTCTTCTTATGCCTGCATTGCTCCTTGATGGCACCCTTGGACTAATAACTTTTCTACGGATAACAGTGTCATCCTCATCGAATAGCATATTATCCATACGCCCTTGCTGATTTGAATTATTAAACTCTTCAAGTTCTGGTTCGATCCTTGGGCTCTACAAAAGCAGCGGAATAATTTTTAAGTAGTGCAAATCTGATTAAGTAGTCAATTGCATAATAACTGCATGCTAAGAATGACTCATAAGTGACATTATGCAACTCATAAGTGGAGATTATGCAACTCATAAGTGACATTATGCAACTTCACCTCAACATGACGTGAATTAGAAGCATGGTGGGAACTTGTTTCAATATTCTGGACACGTTGAGATAGCAACATCTGCTCCATTTGGTCAAAACGCTGCTGCATGTGATCCATGCGTTGTGTTAGAGCGTTAACTACTTCTTGAGTTTGTCGATGAGCTTCTATTTCTAGTTCAAGTCTTGTTGGCAATTTGTTACGCGCTCCTGGTGTGCCCACGTCTTGAGGAGTTGGTCCCTTTCCTAGAACACGAACAGAACCTCTTGGCTCCTTTAGACCACAGACATGTGCAAACAAATCACCCTCCTGGATGGATTTTTCCTGTAGTTCTGGGTGATTTTCAGCAGCTTCTTTTAGCTTTTGCTACAACAATGCATACCATATTAGCTAGTACTATTGAAAAAACACAATAGATCTATTAAAAAAACACATACAATTGTTGCCTCAGCCTGTGGAATCGGTTGTCCATTTTTAGTTGAATGTGTCTCAATCCAGATTTCATCTCGTCTAGCAACATGCCCAAGTTTTACCCCCTACAATAAGAGGTATTATAGTAAAAAAATCCTATAAATCGGATATGAAATCAACTTAAAAAGATGCATTTATGTTACCAATTCATGGCCAACACGAGCATAGCTTTTGCTACCAGATGTGTGTAACACATGCAATTTTTGGCGATTTGCTTTGCCTCTTAACGAGCGGGCCTATAGCACAAACATGAACATAACTACTTTTTCCATGTACAGCTATACTATATGTAGTAAACAAAATAACATAGAGATATGCATAACCTCTGCTTCTGGAGATTTCCAATGATTAACAAGCCACTCCCATTCTTTCGGACTAACTCTTTGGACACGTTTTTTCAGAAGTTGTTCAACAGACAAATTTGCATCAAAAAAGGCCTTCTTCAGATCAGCCTTAAATTCCCTCCATTGACTATGCGCTGTTGACAAAACAAACGGTAGACCACCCTGATCGATCTCATAATATAACTGTAATAAAATGAAAAATAGTCATTTTCAGCACTACACACAAAACAAAACAAGAGACAAATAATAATCCACATACCTGTATTTCATTCCACACTGCAAGCTTATTTTTGATATCAACTTCCCTCCAATCATCGTATGCAACCGATATTTTTTTCCTCACCAATGTTCCAATGACATTAGCAAACTCTTTAGAATCAGGCCCTATAGGCTGGCCAAATTCATTGAGGGTAATCTTGATTTTAGGTTGACCTGCTCTTGAAATTATGTTCACCTTTTTAGTGATGCCCCTTACATCCTTTCTTTTTGGTTCATCACGTTGGAGTGCAACAGTTTGATCTAGAGGTGCAAGAAAAATGACAAAAATAGATACTTATAGTTCATTTAAAGTAGTACTTGAAGCAAGCATGGAAAATGACTGTAATCACATGACAAAGAAATCATGCAACATCCATATTATACTCATATCATATTATACTAGCAAGAATTTACCTTCTTCATCGGCATTCATTTCATGTTCCTCCGGTTGATATTCAGGATCTTGATGGACACGTTCATCTACATTGTCCTCCATATTTTTCCTTGTCCTGGGGCGTAAGTTATGAATTCCATATGGCACTCCTTTTGTGCATTCAGTTATCTACGAAAAGTTATATGTATGTGAAATAAAAGGGACACATCATCGACAACATGAAATACAACTATAATAGACAGGCATATATAACCTTAGCAATTTTCTTGGGTGGCTTTTGAACATGTATATTGCTGGCCAATTGTGGGAGGTTAAGAGATTGCAGCTTCTCATTGTTTTCTACTATTGTATTGTTCCGATGTATTTCATAGTCTGTTAGTGTCCCTTGCTTACTCTTTCCTCCTGACCTTCCACCGACCCCCCTTTCTTTAATCCTTTCTCTTGCGTTTTCCATTCTTTTTCCTGCAGGTGATTGCAATTAGTTAGCAAATGTTCATCCATGTAGAATATTATAGCAGGACTTGACATGATGTAATTTGTACAAAACTTACTTTTCAGATTTATTTGCATCAACAATTATTCCATCTATATTTGTCCTGACACAACCAATATCTCCAACATTGATATTCATACTTGAAATAGGATGCACATCAGACAAAATTGTAGGTACGTCGATGTCATGCTCTAAATCTTCATTATTAGCTTCACGCATATTATAAAAATCGCGTGGTTTAGAATGAACAACAGCAAACCAATCAATATCAATAGGGTCTTGAACATAGTAAACTTGGATGGCTTGGGATGCTAAAATTAAAGGCTCATCTGATAGCTTGTCACCGGTATTGAATAAATGTTTGAAATTTACACTAGTAACCCCAAACTGATCTGTCTTTACCCACTTCCCTTCCGTGCGGATATCAACCCAGTCACACTTGAAGAGCACTATATTCCCATTGTTGCTATAATTCAACTCAATAATTTCTTTTATAATACCATAATATGTCTTGTTTCCTATTATGTGGCAGTCAATATTGCCCCTCTCAAAACATGTGGTCTGTGCAGTTAAAGAAACACCGCTGCTTTGAACAGGCCTTCCCTCATCATAAGCTTGGGTATGAAAATTAAACCCATTTATGGTGTAACTATTATTAGGAACCTTATTAGGAACCTTGTGTACGCGTTTCCCATTTGGACTCTTCTTTTCCGATTTCCACCGTGAAGTTTTACACTTTGGACAACATTCAACATTAGCATTATCCTTCCAATAAAGAATGCAATCATTTATACATGCATGAATGCTGACATATCCAAGTCCTAGGCATTTGACAGTTTTCTTGGCTTCATTGTAGTTTTTTGGTAGTGCTGACCCTTCAGGGAAAGCTTCGTTAAGTAGATCAAGTAATAAGTCAAAACTCTTATCAGACCATCCCCCAAGCAACTTGGTGTGAAGTAGTTTTACTATGAAACGCAGCCTTGAGTATTTCTTACACCCTGGGTATAGGTCTTGCCCATAATCATTTGATAGGTTCCTAAGAGCATCCAAATCTTCATTTGTTTGCACTGGATCACCATCATCCTCAAAATCCCCACCTTTGTCTAACCCACACGCTAAGTCTCTAAGCAAATCAGAGATATCATCATTTTCGCTAGACCCCTCCACATCCCCAACCTCATCGTACTCAGGACAGTTCAAAAAAGATTTATCTTCCCCATGGAACATTCTTATCATGTAACCTTCTTCAAAGCCCTCACATATCAAATGCTCACGAACCTCGCTTTCATCTCTCCAAACTGAACAGACACATTTTCTACAAGGGCATTGTATCTTGTTGCCTATGGATGAATTACTAAACACATGTTGTAGGAATTTGTTCAGTCCTTGCAAATATATTGCTGTATGCCTACGTGAAATACATCCATATATATCAGTTACTATATAATGAAGTGGAGAATATAGACCTAAAATAGCTGAAAGTGTTTCATATACCTAGGCTTATCCATCCACCCTCTATCCATGGTGCACCTTTGTTATTTTCACAAGCAAACTAGCCAAACCGAAAATACATGTTGTAAGTTCCCCAACAATTGCAAATATACGCATTTCACATTTAGGCCGTAAAACTAAAAGCTACTAAGAATCAATGATTTCAATCACACATTCAGAATGTTTATAACAAAACTAAGTAAACAGGAAAGTATCATGTTATCAACCTGGTGTATACAGATGTCAGCAGCAAGCTCAAACTCCTCCCCGAGACGATGCCAACAAATTTCTTTGAACAACTATCGTCCTCCCCGAGACGATGCCAACACAATTCTTTGAACAACTATTAGGGTTATCTGCATGTACAGTACAATCACACATTTTATCATCGTCTTGACCAAAATAAAATCAACAGTACAATATACTATACAATATACAAGACAAAGAGATGAATCAGTTAGTGTTGCAAATAACTATACAATATACAATCACACATCGGTTCCAGGCGGTTCCAGGCGTACAGGCGCACGGGGGCGGTTCCAGGCGCACAGGCGCACGGGGGCGGTTCCAGGCGCACGGGGGCGGAGAGGCAAGAAGGGGGTGGTGGCGGCCACGGCCGGGGGGAGGGGTGGCGACGCCCGAGGGAAGAGGGGGCGACGGCAGGGAGAAGGGGCGACGACGCACGGGGGGAGGGGCGGCGGCTCACGGGGGTAGGGGAGGCGGCGGATGCTGCGAGGGGCGGCGGCGGATGCTGCGAGGGGCGGCGGCAGATGCTGAGAGGGGCGGCGCCTCACGGGGGTAGGGGAGGCGGCGCACGAAGGAAGGGGAGGCGTCGCACGGGGGGAGGGTCGGCGGCGCACGGGGGAAGGGGAGGCGGCGCACGGGGGGAGAGGCGGCGCCGCCCGGGGGAAGAGGGGGCGACGGCAGGGATAAGGGGCGGCGGCGCACGGGGGGAGGGGTGGCGGCTCACGGGGGTAGGGGAGGCGGCGCACGGGTGGAGGGGCGGCGGCGCATGCTGGGAGGGGCGGCGGCGCACGGGGGAGGGGCGGCGGCGCACGGGGGGAGGGGCGGCGGCGCACGGGGGAAGGGGAGGCGTCGCACGGGGGGAGGGGCGGCGGCTCACGGGGGTCGGGGAGGCGGCGCACGGGTGGAGGGGCGGCGGCGCATGCTGGGAGGGGCGGCGGCGCACGGGGGAAGGGGCGGCGTCGAACGGGATCGAGGGTCGCCGCGCGGGATTTCTGCGGGGGGATCGAGGCGCACGGAGGGATCCAGAGGGGCACCCGCACCCCTATTTGGCCAGCGCGCCACATTTCCCGCGCGGGTGACTTTTTTTTCGCGCGCACAATTGCCCACACACAAAGATTTAGCCACAGATATGCTGATGTTGTTCATACAATTACCGACAAACGATTGGTCCCAATAGGTTAAGAGTATTACCTACAGATATTTTGTCGTTGATTTCAACTATTCCCGACAGACAGTCTGTCACTATACTTTACCGACAGACTGTGTGATGTTAAATGTCAACTTTTCCCTACAGACGACTGACGCTAAATATTTACCATGGTGTAGTGTCACATAAGGACCAGGTATATGCAACGCATGGGCCTGTCTTAGGACTTGGATTGGATCATCTATCGCAACATGCAGGCCGTGGGACTCTCTTGCTTTCCATGCACATGGTTTCTCTTTCTTCCTTTTTTGTTCTCTCGTGCATCAACCAGTAACTGCATTTAGACTTCTTTCCTTCTCTTGCTTCTTTGCCATGCATGGCTGCATGTATGCATGGGATTTCTCATATGAACAGTGCTTTGTTTTTTCTCAGTGCATGCTCATGCAAACACCAGCATGCGTGCATGCACATACAGCACATCCACGTAGCATGCCCAAGCACTCCTTTATTTCTTTTCCATGCATGTGTTGTCTTCTTTTGGCGTCCCTATCCTTTCACACCTTCTGCTAGACATGTACTCCTAGACAACATACAATCTTCTCGGGTCCTAAAATCTCCTCATGCTCAAACCTAAATATTAAAATACTATCATTAGGTAGTAACCAATTCTTATGTAAATTAAAACTAAATTCAATTAGAAGTGAGTTCACATGTTGATTAATCTTTTTAGTTTGTGATTGTGTAATCGGTCCAATCGAGATGTCCTCATCATCTGGTACATATGAAGTGATGGACGATGTACTAGTATCGATGAGACCTTCTAAACGCATCTTCACTTTAGACTTGTACAGATCGAGTATGGGCCTGCATATAATTAAATAAAATAGTAGTAGCTTTGTATCACCAAGTATAATAATTAAAGACCCAATAAAATTAGAATTCACCTAATAATATTTAATATGACTCAATACTTCTTTTCAGTCAAATAATATATTTAACTGAAAAACACATTGAAGGAAGATCCACTAATTAATCTAGTTAGTCCGGAAATATTTTCTAAGAATATTAAAGATATAGTATTTCAGTTCATTGATTGAAATATTAAGTGAGAGATATTAAAATTTTTATGTGGCTTTCAACATTTATTGTAGTTATTGTCAGTTTAACTCAATGTAGTGTCAGTTTAACTCAATGTAGAGTTATTCATATTATTGAAGCAAGTCATAGAGAATAATTTGATGCAGAATTCAACTCGAGAAATTAATACTCGAGGTGCCGAGGATGATTGTGCTGAAATATTGATGAGGTATGGTAAACATATTTATTGAGATCGAGTCTACTGGAATTTAATATATATGTATATGTTTAACTGGAGTACAGCACAGGGCGAAATAGCTGGGTTTGTTTCTGTAGGATCAACTCTACATGCTATTGATCCACATGCTCAAATTAGAATTGATCTCATAAATAATCTGATCATGACATATGACTCATACATGTATGCTAAGGACAAATATATTTTAGACTCATAGAACTAGCATATCTGATCTTGGCTGATGACATGATTCAGGAGTCTCACGGTATACCAAAAATAGGCATGTCACTTTATATAACATCTAGAAGTGCAGTCTATAAATAGTTCTCTACCCTCTAGCCTCATAATGCAACTGTGAGCGGCACCATAAAAAAGCAAAGAAATAGAAGGTAGATCGAAAAGCCTGCACAAAATCAATTTAGGTTTGAGAAAACCCAACAATAATGACTGAAAAAAGTGTCTTTTAGAAGGAGCGGGTGAGCGGTGGAAAACATAAGGTAGAGATACGTGCGCAAGATAAGAGCGAGAGGAGTAGGGTGCGTAATATGTTCATAACCCCTGAGAGAGACAGAAGCGATAGAAGTTAAGAAGCTATTTTAAAAAATCAGATGTTTGTATTAACTCCAATACAAACACCCCTTATTCTATACGAAGTTCTGAAAGTACGTGTTCATGATTAAAACTGTTGGATTAATTGGGATTGGCCCATTTTAATCTAGCAATTAATCAAATGAAATTCCTAGGCCCACAACTAATGCTAGGTAGAAAATTGTTTAGTCCCATATGGAGAATTGAATGGGAGTTACACCACTTTAAAAGGTGGAACGTGGTAACCCCCTTGTGGAATTGGAGAGAGCCAATACACGCGCGCGCTCGCTCGCTCGCCTCGCCACGCCACGCCACGCCACGCCGTGCGGTGCGGTGCGTGTGCGTGCGTACGTACGCGCGCAGGCGTGTCGGGTGCGGGCGCGTTTTTCTTTATCTATTCGAAAATCGAAACGCACTGACTCGCTGGCAGTAACGGTGCAGTTACTAGTGGATTATGGCTGCGGTTACTTTCGAGTAATGGGTGCAGTTTCTGGTGACTAATGGCGGCAGTTACTGGTCTCTTCATTTTTGCTGTTACAAGAGAACAGAGCATAAGAAGGCTCTCCTCTCCATACGAAAGAACAGTTTTTCTCTCCTTCTGTTTTGGTTGCTGCTCTCTGCAATCTCCGGTCCAGAACCTTGCGCGCACAAGTTTCTGGGCGAGTAGACCTCCGGAACTTCGTCTGTTTGTGTACCTGCACGGGTAGGCGGGCGATCAAGTTTTTGGGGAGCACATCGGCGCGACTACTCAATCTGCGACGTCTACTTCCTGGTGGTGAACTGTTCGCGGGACTACACTGCGAACATCTTCCTGCATCAAGCCTCGTCCTGCATCACGCCTCGATCGCCTACACCGAATAGGCCATCATGTCGACTGATGGTAACGGCGCCTCTGGTGCCTCCGGCACTGGCCCCGCCCGAGGCTATAAACTGCAAACTTCTTTGATGTATTTTCTGTGCGCTATGAATTTGTTAATAGATGTTGCTGTTAGTTTGTTCATTAGCGAATATGAATACATCATTGTTAGATCGCTCATACCTTTCTATGTCATGTTTTATATGCTAAATTTCTGGATTAAAATATGCCGAAAATTGACTAGATTTCCAACAAAAACCACTGGTCATTTTAGCTATGAATTTTTTGTGCCCATCCTAGAAAGTTTCGTGCTTTGTGGCCTGTGTTATCAGGGCCGACCCTGAGGGGGGGCAAGCGGGGCGGCCGCCCCGGGCCCCCAAAATCCAGGGGCCCCCATATTATGGCCCATATACATATACTATGTAGATATAATATGAGCACCGCACGCCGACTTCTCGTCTTCTTCCGAGCGGAGCGATCAGCCGCGGAGGGCGGAGCCGCCACGCCGACCACGCGGGGGAGGTGCCTGCCTAGTGGTGTCCGGCCGGTGCAATGGCTGCGGTGTGGGCTGTGGCCAAGCTCCGGTGCAATGGCTGCGGTGTGGGCTGGTGCGTGCCTTTCTGCTGCGCTCCTGTTTGTGCTTCTTGTCCCCTAGGCTTAGCAGTTATGTCATTTTTACCTCCTTTTATGCCAAAGTGAACCCTTTCTCCTTATACGTACAGTAAGCTTTTCTAAAAATGCAAAAGGAACTCTTTAGTGTAAGGCACCCCAAGTAGTTTTTTGAAGGTTAACTTTTGGTTCACATTGTGGTTGATATGGTCAGATGCCGGCAAGGGCTCTGCATTTATTTTCTTTCTTGAATTCTGGAAGTGATTTGCAGTTTGGAGAAGTGTCTCCAAGCAACCATATACTTCAAGAGTGTGTACAGGTCAAATGCACACACCAATCTAACTAATGAAAAATGGAAGGAAAAAAATCTTGCCCCTTTGCACTACCGTAGGCCTTACTGAAGTAAAGCCCTACTGAAGAAGAGCTGTTCATGTTCAGGGATTTATCACTTGAGATTGATGCTATGTAGACTATTCTTTTTTTTTATTTAGAAAACAGAGATATTTCGATTTCCGTAACACAAAGCTATGTAGACTTTTCTGTTCCCTATAATGTAGTTGTGCATTTCGTAATCAATACTTGGTTCTTAACACAGGTGAAATTGCATGTATCTCTGGTTATAATTGATTAGTGACACATGAGCTGAATCGGCTTTGCTGCAAAGGACTTGATAATTTCAGCACAATATAGGATTTGGGATAAATGATCTCTTCCATCGGCTTATTTGGTAGTTCCTACGATGCCACTCACAAATTTTACAGAAAATGCTGGTCGGGTAACTCAAATTCCATACTGAACATGCATTCAATTGCGAAGTCTGTGGTAAAGGTATCAGGATGAAGAGGGCACATTTCAGGCCCCATGCCACAGAGGAACCCCCAGGCCCATGAGGAAGACAACGTGTTTAAGGTTAACAATGTCTCAAGAGAGGTTAAACGGTTTGGCAACTTTATGTATTGAGAAGAAATTATTAGATGAGATTGATATCAATACCATCATCAATGACTTCGCATCTAGAAATGTTAGAATAAATTTTTAAGGTAATATCTATAAACTCTTTGATATGAATTTTTCTTTAATTGTGTGTGTATGTAGATTTATATTTAGATATTTATACTAGGGTCTCTATTTCTAATTTCGCTCTGGGCCCCTAAAATCCCAGGACCGGCCCTGTGTGTTATCCTTTTTGTCGGGGTTCTCCAGTTGTACAGAACACGCTCACATCTATAGTCGCGTGGCGTAGGGGGACCTCTGAAGAAATACCGATGAATGCGCACATGCATTAATTTAAGCTAGCTGAGGGTATAAAGTAGGCGCCTGGAAATTTAAAAAATCCCAGTCACTTTTTACCACCTTTGAACAAAATCACGTGGCTCACATCCTTTCCCTCTCATCTACGTAATTTCTCCCACGCCCTAACACTAACCCACTCACAGCCACGCGGGCGTTGCCATTCCCTACACCTCTCCTCTCTACTTAAAGCCTTCGCCCACTTCCCCCCTCTACGTTCGCCTGGATTGAGGAGAATTTGGCCGAGCGAGGGTGAGTACGTACTTGCTTCCATTGCCTAATGCCTTGAGGTCACCTCAACCTCCCGTTCTTGGTGCTCACCTTACCCCTGCTTGGTTAGCCACAGAAAGGACAGAACGCCGCCGCTGTTCGCAGGACCGGCTGGAGCATGCCCACGACCTCACCGTCGTTCTGCTCGAACCGGTGAGCCTTGACCCCAGCGCTTGTGTCCATCTTGTTCATCTTCGCCAACTCTCTCTAGTGCGTGTATTCACTTTTTTTGCCGTGGTCCAGAGAAGCCGGTACACCTCCTTCGTTCTCGACGCCGGCCTGCGCTCGTGTCTGCCTTGCCGCCGTGAACCTTCTCCTTCTAATCTTGGGTTCCGGTGAGTTTGCCCTTTATTCTTCGTGTCATTTCCGGTGGGTTTGCCTTGACGGTCGCCTCAACATGCATGTTTCCCTTGAACTATTAGTTGAATCTATAACATTTTACCGTGCCTAAATATTTATATAATACTAGACCCTGTACGTGTGGTTAAATTTAGCGTAACAGAGGGTATTTTGCGCAACATACACGAAACAATGCGAGCTGTCCAAAGCTGAAAACAAATGTTACAATTCAGAACGAAGGTGGCGTGGGCAGGCCTGCGAAAATCGGCCCAAAGAACGTAGCGGTTAGAGCCCTACGAACGCACCACAGGATTATACCAAAGAAGGTAAGCTTACCTTCGGCATCAGCTGGTGGACTCCTCCGGGGTGTCCCCTCAGCCTCCGAAGGAATCGCAAGGATGCCTGCGTCCCCCGACGAAGCCGACCCTCCAGGTCGGGGGGCCTCCGTGTCGTAGGCTAGTTCCAGCAGGCTCCTGACCTTGGTCGCCGCAGCTTCGGAGGGAGCCGCAGGGACGTTGGGCCAGGGGGCCTCAGTGTCAGAGTCGGAATCCCACAGGTCCTTGACCCTACTCGCCACAGCGAACCCCCTCTTCAGACGAGGGGGTGATCGTGTGCGCGGCCGCTTCGCCTTTGGGGAGCAAGGCGGGGACCCCGCCTCGGTAGCCGCTGTAGGCGAGGGCTTGGCTCTAGTAACCACCGTAGCCGAGGACTCCGCTCCAGCATCTTCCACGGGCGACGGCTCTGCCTCAGCGACCACCGCGGGCGAAGAAGCTTCCCCCTCCCGATGGTCTGCACAGCGCTCTTGGTCCCTGGCACCGCCCAAGGCCCCCTCACCCTCATCCTCTGCACCCGCTTCCAGCTCCGAATTGGCATACTTCGCCGAATCGGAGTCGGCGTCTGCCGCACTGTCGGCAATGACAAGGCTGGCAGGGGCGGCAGCTGGTGCACCAGGTGCGGCCGTGAAGGACCGAGCCCTCTGGCGAGACGGTTGTCCTTTCTCCTCGGCATTTTCGTCTCGGCGACGAGGTTGGCTCGGGGCTAGAGTGGCGCGCTTCGGCACTCCAATGCTTAGGGCCTCGCACACACAGTTTATCCGCCCCAGCTCCCTGGCCGTATACGGTCGGAGGAACACGCCTACCGCGTGCTCCGCGTCCTCCAGAAGAATCCCTATAGGCGGCAAGGGGCGGAGTTTAAAAGACAGTCCAATGGGCAGAAGGGGAAAGCAAGGCTTCACCAAAACTTACGAGGGTCGGCGGGCCTCGGTAGCGAAGACACGGACATGCGGACATTGTCGCGCCGAAGGCTCCCAGGTGTGATGCGCCATCCGTCAGCAAGTGGCGCCACGCCGTACATGACGAACTCCTCGGCGAGGTTGCGCCTGTTGAAGTGGGTGGCGATCCCCACGAGCCTCCGCGCCCTCCGCCTGTCCTCGTCATCGATTGGCAAACCAGGTGTGGTATTGAACGCCACCGGTCGGCCCGAGCACTCGAGGCCGCTACCGCTCGTCACACGGTAGTAAAACCACCGCTTCATCCAGTTCGGCTCCCACTTCGCCCGAGTCGAGTTGGCAGGGAAGATCTTCCCGCATGACGACCGCAAGACGAAGTTGACGCTGCTGAAGTTGGAGAACGTCCCGTCTTTTCGCCTCTTTGGCTGACACCGTACGTCGTGGAGAAACGCGAACAGCGAGGCGCTGGGCCAGCATGCCTCCATACGCAAAGCCCAACTGTACACGGCAAGGCGGGGCTATCGCGTTCGGAGTCATCTGCGCCAGCTCAAGCCCGAAGGTCCGCAAGACGGCGCCGACAATCATGGCGGCTGGGATGCAAAGCCCGGCCTCAAAGTAAGCGACGAAGACGACCACCTCCAACTTCTCAGGGTGCGGTTCTGTCTTGTCGCTGGCGGGCAGTCGCACCTCCCGGCGATCCGACAGCTTCCCTTCGCACAGCAGGGTGCGGATCGTCTCCTCTGTCACGAGCGTTGGGCCCAAGACGCAGGAGCACGGACCTTCCATTTTCTCCGTTGCCACCCACCATTTGTCCACCAGCGATGAATCGCGCCCCTCGAGAGTGTACTTCACCTCGAGCGGCGATGACCGCCGGGAGAAGGCGATAACGTCGGCTTGTTGAGCATGTTCCTCGCCGTGTGCCATCATTCTTCGGGAGCTAGACGACGATGGGGGCAGCGCGGCGGCAAAGAAGGCAAGAGAACAGGGCGTAGGAAAAGGGGATCAGGAGGCGTGAGGAGGAGAGCGCAGACGTGGTGCCACGGGGGGTATTTAAAGCCCCTTCATCTCCTACACCACTGGTAAGTGTAACCGGCGGGAGACAAACCACTCACCTCCCCACGATGGAAGCCGAAGCGGCACAGTCGCCCATGCACGTTATGCCCTATCAGAAACGGACACATGACCGCGATCGTGCGATGGCCTGACAGCGCACGATGCGCTAATCGCGTTCCGCCATGTGTCTGCTCCCTCGGGAATGAATGCAGGTCGCACGACATGGTGTGCCCTTTGCTGCGTGTCGGCACGATCCTCGGGGCCATCAATGCAGCATTGACAGGCCACTGACCAGTCAACCTCGGCTGCAACTCCGACCTTAGATCCGCCTCCGCAGAGCGGCTCCGGCTTCGACCTCGACTCCGTCCCCCCGAAGAGGCACCTCACTGTACCCTCACAAGTCTATGTGGCGAGCTCGCGGACCACCTCGACTTCGATTGCGTGGGTCGACCCCGGCACCTACTCCGGCCTATATTTCTGGGGTCTAGCCGGGCCTCCGACTCGACCTCACACACGGGGGCAGCCTTGCGGCCCGATCCTAACATTCTAATTACCTTTATGCGATTAACATTTCGCAAATAACACCCACGTAATTCGGTCGGATGCAGTTTTGGCTTCGTCTTCACGAGCCGCCCCTGATGGGCGGAGTCTGGAGACGCGCACACGCCAATCTAACACACAACGCCAACAAGGCACCGTCCCCGAGCCACGGGATACAATGTGGCCCTTGGGTCTCCAGCCCGCGCGAAGACTCCGGAGTCAGCTCTGACCGAACCCGTGGAGCAGCGCAGACGGTCACCTCGGCTTCGAAGTCCGCGCGGCAACCTCACAGCCCCAGCCAGTGGGGATCCAGCCGTCTGCGTTCCCCGTAATTGGGGAACGCGAAGGCTGATTCACGACAAGTTTTGACTTGTTCTCATAAACATGCCACCTTCAGTCCATCAACATTCTCTGATAGTAGTGCCAATTGACGCGATCAGAGAACACGGATGAACTCAAGAAGGCCTATCTGTGAGAACAGGTCAAACCTTGCCATTACATGCAGGAATGCAGCGCGCGAGCAGGAAGCGCGACCGGTTATCGGTGATAAGCCTCAACCAAGTACCCAAAAAATAGGCCTCCTTCAGTGTATCAACATCCTCTCAATCGCGTGGTGGCCATCGCAGAATGTGGATGAACTGAAGAGGCCCATTTTTGGGGAACAACACCATTCTAGCCGTACTCAGCTACAGACCGCAGGCAACAACACGCTGCGGCACCAGCAGTGTATATATATACCCGTTCCCCTCGGCGGGGGAGCTCAACCGGCGAAAATAGAAGCATCGCAAGGGCATGTGACCACGACGCCTCAAAACCTACGCCGCGCCAATCATGTCTCGCCACGCGCCTGCCCCCTCGGAAGCAAGCGCACGACCGCTGTCGCATGATCGCCTAACAGGGTACAACTCCCGTCGCACACCCAGTGACTGTGCGATTTTCAGGGCCATCAATGCATTGGCGGTGAGCCGCTAGCCATTCACTCTTGCGGCGATGCTAGTGCCGACTTGGCCTCTGCGGAATGACTCTGAATTTCACTCACCATCGGAGGCACGCGATGTCGGAGCCCACCGCCACTTCGTGCCTGCACGACGACTCCAGCCCGCTTTGACCACGCGACCCTGGGTCGAAGGACCAGCTCCGCTTGGGGCGTACACCTCGCCACTGGAGGACACTTTTGGCAGCAGCCCCCACCCCGTGTTCATACCATCAGGACACACTACGCCAGCAAGGTCCAGGCTTGTCTAACATCTTCGAAGGTCACAGGCCGCAGGGACAGAGAGGGGCCAAAGGACTCGGCAACATGACTTTGGCCCGTGAAGCCCTTCACCATGAGAGGCTCCTGTTGTAGGGGTGGCCCCACCTAAGCCCAGCCGACCTGTTAGAAGGTCATAAAACCCAAAATGGGACATGTATAATGACATTAATGCCCTTGAGATGGATACTCAAATGTAAGGGTACTAAAAACACTCCCCATGTGAATATATATATATATATATATATATATATATATATATATATATATATATATATATATATATATATATATATATATATATATATATATATATATATATATATATATATATATATATATATCATCTAGGCTATGGGGGAACTCTAAGCATTGCTCACCTAACTCTCCACTATCATCTCTCTCTGTTTGGTCTGTAACCACAACAGCATACGTACCGTACAGAACAAATGAGTATTTTTTTCTTGTAAGGTGTATTTTCAACACGCATTAAGATTAACAAAGCAATGTAAGTTTAACATGGCATATAAATTTTCTTATGGAGTTTTAAAATAATGGGCATGTATGTAAATTTAATGTTGTTTTTCTCGCTTCGCGCAAGTCTGCCTTTCTTCTCTCTAGCATTTATGACTAAACATTCATACTAGCTATTATCAATTGTTCTAGATCCCAATGCAATGGCCATTTTTTATACACCCAAGTAGCTTGAGTGTTCAATTAATTTACTACAAGAGATACTTAATAGACGTCCATATTTTTTTTACTGCCTTGAATTGTACTATTTCCGCATGGCTCATATATTAAGATTCACTATTAGCTGTAGTTTACTTGGGTTTGTTAATTACAACTATTGAGCAAAGGCATCAGGTATTAGGGTTTTATTTAGAAAAAGACAATGTTCGATACCAACCTATTCAGGTTCATAACCAGAGTTCCATCGCAATAAAATCTTGTGACACTTGTGCTGATACCCCATAAAAGCAATTATAGAGATAATTGTATCGCTTTTAAGTTTATGAAATTTTGAATAATATATTATTTTATTCCTTGAGTGAACCATCATTTATATTGATAGGCAAGTATGTAACTTGTTTGTGGAACTCTCTATTTGTGTTTATGATGTCATTCTAAATATCCATGATCTTATGTCATTATATGGATCAATACATGTATTAATCGATGATCACGTTTTAATGATCATTGATATAAGATATCAATCATATGGACATATGTTAGAGAATATAGTGTTGGATTGACCAACCTTGAGATGCTACGGGAATTGTTATATTATTAAGTATCATCAGTTGGTTTTATACATAGTGTATATAGGATCCTTAGACCTAAGGTCATCATAGTTTTCTACATGTGTAATAGTTTATTTAGAGATTGTCAAACGCTAGTCCATAAATGTGTAGTTATAAAGGTAGCTTTCGGGTTTAGTATAAAATATTCAGAAGAATATGAACGATCAAGATGTAATTTCCCCTCCTTTTTAACAGGAGAGATACAAAAATAGGATGAAACACATCTCGCCTTGAGTTCAATCTGGTACCATAAGGCTAATCGAAATAATCTAAAATCCTGGTGTACAAACACCTCCAAAAGTTCAAATCCAGATTCAAATCTAAATCCAAATCTCAAATAAAAGTTTAAGACCTTTTATTTTCCCTCCTCCACTTCGGACCAAAACCTAGCTGCCGGCCTAGTCTATTCCTTCTTTTGCTCTATACTCAGCTAGCTTAAATCACTGTTCGTTTTAGCTATGACATTTTTATGCCTATCCTCGGATTGTTTCGTGCTCTATAGTCTATACGAAGCTCCGAAAGTAGGTATTCATGATTAAAATCGCTGGTCATTTTAGCTATGAAATTTTTATGCCCATCCTCTGTGTTGTCGTTTACTCGTTTTGTCGGGTTCTCCAGTTGTACAGATCACGCTCACATCTATAGTCAAGTGGCGTAGGGGGCCCTCCGAACAAAGAAATACCGACGAAATGGTTAATTTAAGCTAGCTTAGGGTATTAATTAGGCGCCTGGAAATTTAAAAAATCCCGGTCACTTTTTACCACCTTTGAACAAAATCACGTGGCTCACATCCTCTCACCTACGTAATTTCTCCCACGCCCTAATCCACTCACAGCCACGCGGGCGTTGCCATCCCCCGAGCGCACCAAACCCTTCGCCACTTCTCCCCTCTACGTTTCCCCCAACTCCCCTCCTCAGCCCCCCTTTGGATTGAGGAGAATTTGGCTGAGCGAGTGTGAGTACGTACTTGCTTCCATTGTCTAATGCCTTAAGGTCACCTCAACCTCCCGTTCTTGGTGCTCACCTTACCCCTGCTTGGTTATCCACAGAAAGGACAGAACGCCGCCGCCGTTCGCAGGACCGGCTGGAGCATGCCCACGACCTCACCGTCGTTCTGCTCGAACCGGTGAGCCTTGACCCCAGCGCTTGTGTCCATCTTGTTCATCTTCGCCAACTCTCTCTGATGCGTGTATTCACTTCTTTTGCCGTGGTCCAGAGAAGCCGGTACAGCTCCTTCGTTCTCGACGCCGGCTTGCGCTCGTGTCTGCCTTGCCGCCGTGAACCTTCTCCTTCTAATCTTGGGTTCCAGTGAGTTTGACTTTTATTCTTCGTGTCATTTCCGGTGGGTTTGCCTTGACGGTCGCCTCAACATGCATGTTTCCCTTGAACTATTAGTTGAATCTATAACATTTTACCGTGCCTAAATATTTATATAATACTAGACCCTGTACGTAAGGCTAAAGTTAGCGTAAGAGAGGGTATTTTGCGCAACATACATGAAACAATGCGAGCTGTCCAAAGCTGAAAACAAATGTTACACTTCAGAACGAAGGTGGCGTTGGCAGGGCTGTAAAAATCGGTGAAAATTGGTTTTACCAGGCACATTTCGTTAGACTACACACTAGTCTCAAATATGTATTATTTTATACCGAGTTACTCCGATTTATGACTGAGTTAGTCTGATTTATAACCGATTTGCTCCGATTTATAACTGATTTTAGCTGATTTATTTGAATTTTTTGTCCTAAAAATTATCAAAATTTTTCAAAAATTAGTACTACCGGTTCATAGGTAAAAATTTAAAACCGGTATTGATAACCATGGGTGTGAGTGTGACTTCTGAGAGGTGGTTAATATGTTAACAACTTTACCACGTTAGCTCATGATATCTTGGGCATCTTCTTTTCATCTTTTAAAATATATTTTTCGGTTTTTCTACAGTAACTAGTTTTTAAATAGAGTGCATTTTTAAAATGAGATCTATAAGTTAATTATAATACATACTATAGCGACTTCATTTATATCAGCCAAAACCGCACACGAGTTTCTGTTACTCCATACTCTCTCTCACAAACAGCCTAAAAGCCATAAACCGCAGCTATAAACCGAGCCAAAAAAAAACATTTCCAAAATGTACACAAAAAATCCGGGATCTATTGTTTCCGAAAGAAAGATCTACTGCTTCCGAAAGAAACAAAGGAAAGGTGTACATGTACTATACTATAGACCACAGAGTTCACATTTGCAAAATATATACACATCAAATGCATCCATACCGTACAGAAACAAATGAGTATTTTTTTTCTTGTAAGTCGTATTTTCAACGCGCATTAAGATTACAAAGCAATGTAGTTTAACATGGCATATAGATTTTCTTATGGAGTTTTTAAAAAATGGGCATCCATGTAAATTTAATGTTGTTTTCTCGCTTTGCGCTCGTTTGCCTTGCTTCTCTCTAGCATTTATGACTAAACATTCATACTAGCTATTATCAATAGTTCTAGATCCAATGCAATGGCCATTTTTTTACATCCAAGTAGCTTGAGTGTTCAATTAGTATACCACAAGAGATACTTAATAGACGTCCATATTTTTTTACTGCTTGAATTGTACTATTTCCACATGGCTCATTTGGGTGCCTGATAGCTACAAACTATATATATATATATATATAGAGAGAGAGACACACATTAATCTACAGTGTCATACTATTTCCACATGGCTCATTTCTTGTAAGGCGACTGCTACCAACTTGTTGATTGAAAAGGGGTTTTCACATTATAGCCAAGTATACATTAATCTATAGGGTCGTACATTTAATGAGTTGAAATAAACCTATTCAGATATGTTCCGCTCATATAGGCTTCACACCCAAAGACTGCTGTTGACCAAGGCAGGCAAACTGCAACAAACAAGCTTCCAAGTCGCCTTGAGACTCGCCACAGCAGGACCCTTGTCTCCGCCATCTCTCTTTCGGCACTGTTAATGTTAATCTTCCCCACGCGCGTTGCGTCAGCCTTCACCTCGTGCTCTGTAGAAAGTGCCACGAGATAGTCACATCGTTGTGCTGAGCCAAGAGGGAGAGAACGTGTCAAGTTCGTGCGCCGCTCACGAAATCTTGCGCTGGACTCCCTTCTCTCTCTCGTTCTCACTGCCACGCAAGCCCCATTCGTCACCGTCCCTCCACTGTTTTTCTTCTTCATTGAGCCGCTCTCTGCTCTCTTCCGTTCTCTCTCCCTCCTCACTTATGCTCACGTGCACCAGCAAAAAGAGACACCGAGCACATGCGCCTCCAGACCTGAGCCCACATTCTAAACGCTGCGCCCTTGTCATGTCGGCCAAAGCATGTGCCATGCCACGTCGCGCCCATGCTCACCTGCAAGTTATCGCGCTCGAAGTCGCTGCGCCCGCGAGAAAATGCCGAGCTCCTCCACCTTATAAGCTGAGGCAGGCGCGTCATATTTTCCGCCCCGTCCTCCTCTTCATTTTCCTCTCTTGCTCCCCATCTTCTCCTCTACTCAAACGGACAAAACACGGCCACCCCTGGTCGTCTTCTCCAAGCCCGGCAGAGTACCGGCGCGCTCCTCCATGCCATTCCCGTCCATCCGGTGAGCTTCTCCACAAATATTTCATGTCACAATATGTTCCACACCCCCAGTGACGTTTTCCCTCAACCAATTTTGTAATTCGTTCACAGGAACGCATGGACGCCGCATCTTCCCCAAAACCGGCCGAACGCGCCACCGCCACCGCCATTCCTCACCCAGTGAGCTTCCCTCCGATTCATTCTCATGGGAGCATCTCCACACCTCCCTCAATCCTTCCCGTCACTAATTTGGGTCCTCCTCCTCTGGTACGCGGCTGCCACGGTGAGCTGTTTCGTTGCAATCGGCCCATTTGCTTGATTGCATGGTAAGGTGCGTCTGCACCAGATACGACGTCCACTTTTATGACCCGTTTGGAACACCGGACTTATATAGGAATTTCGTAAAAAAGGAAACACAACCAATTGGACCTGCCATTATGCATCCTGTTCTGCGCACCAGAGATAAGAAACTGCTCAATCTCTGAAAGACTGAAAGGATACAAATTGTATGAAAATTAACATAAAAATTGTGAGGGGCCGGACTACTCCATGCTGAAGATGGAAAGAACTTCAAGGCTCAACCAGGATTAAATATTTCAGACGAATTTGAACGAAATTTCAGAAATTTTGGTTATTTCGTTACCCAGTGAAAGGGAAATCGTTCAGTTAAATTTTAGCCAAAATTTTCTTCGTTCAAAATTTGTTCAAATTTTGTCCAAATTTGATTAAATTTCACAAAAAATTCAAATAAAGTTCAAAAAATTTCATCCGAAATTACGAACGAAATTCTGAAATTTCATTTAATTCGATTGTTTCGCTGCGAATTTTTTTCATTCGAGATGTTTAACCCAGGGCTCAACAACACAAAGAAGCTGCTCTGTGAAATGAACTACTGGAGCATTGATTGTTTGCTTGAAGCCAAAGAGCTCAAGTCACACGTCATAGATACACTTTAGTTACCTGCAACAGATAATTCATTCCAAGCTGATGCTACATCCAACGAAATAGATTTTTTATTTTTATTTTATTTTATTTTTTTGCGAAGGAGCAAAGTAGCATTGACTAACAAATATATGTGAACCTTTGAGAGGCAAAGCAACAGGTAGAATTAAAGCTACAGTAAGAAATTTGAACAAGAAGAGAATGGAATACAGGTTAGTTAAGAACATTGTCTCAATTGGGTCATGCATGTAAAGACCAAAGTCCTAAAGACTAGCAATAGATTTACATGGCATCCACGTTGTAGCTCCGGGAGGTGCCTTTAATTTTAACAATTGTTTGCATGGATACAAATTAGAAATTATATAGTGATGAGGATATGACAATCCTTAAATTATTAATTATCTATAAATGATATTCTTACGTCATTACACTTCCTGGGTATACCCCTTTTAAGTAAGGGAGGAATTTAGCCAATTGGTTGTAAGCCTCTTATACGACCACTCTCTAGTCGTAAGTGGTCTTACGAGCATGACATGGTCGTAAGTCATTTTACAAGCATGACGTGGTCATAAGCTTTTCTACGAGTATGGTATAGTCATAAGTTATTCTACGACCACCCTGTATTTGTATGTTCCTTTACGACTAGCATAATTTTGACTGTCTTGTCTGCGACAACCCAATGCATTGTAGGCCAGGCTGACATGACAGTTAATATACATGATTATTCCCTGAAATAATTGCGCATAACTTCTCTCTAACAATAACCGCCGCACGATGAGTCACCACATCTATCTGACAATAACGCACGTTGGACGGTTATCATCTGAAGCATTAAGGCGCCTCTTGGCATGAACAACTGCCATCGATACGCAAGTTATATAAAGGTCAACGTCAGAGAGAGGAATGATAGACCCAGGGGAGAATAGAAGTAGATGCTACACTTTCTCCATCGCTCTTGATTGTAATCTATTCATTGAGCAATAGGCATACAGGAGTAGCATTATTATTCTCTCAAGAGAAGATCCAAACCTGTATAAAAATCCCCATGTCCTTTCTCTGTGTGGTCGTAGCCAAGTCTTTGAGAGTTTCCCTCGAATCCAAATAAATCATACGTAAGTTCGATAGTAAAACATCGATAGTTGGCGCCGTCCGTGGGGAAATTTTCCTCCAACTCCGATAATTCTTTGTCGGTGTGCTCTCTTCTTTCTGATGTCTAATGGTAGGAGAATGGAATGAAGAGACCTCGACATGGATGCTTACTATGACTACGAGAAGGCCATGCTTTCATCCCATTGTGAGGCTGTCTCTGGAGATCCCTCACATGATCCTGGAGACCATGCCATGGATAGAGCTGAGAGGGATCCTTATCCCCCGTAGCATTATAGTCTACGGAGGAACTAGTTTCCCCAAAGGGCAAGATCAATCTGACTACAAACAAGACTCACAACATGATAAGGGGCTTACCCCTATGTGTTTGAGTCCCCTAGCGACCATCTGATTAGGCACAATGAAATCCTAGAATCCCTCATTCCGAGACTCCATTGACATCTGGTTGCCGTAACTCTCTAGATGTCCCCACAAAGAGCGTGGGTGGGCTCCCTACGAGTTTGCCCATACTTTCGCAGAGTACAACTCTAACGGGAGACAGTTATAACCTAGAAGTCCCCTTCTTAGCGGGGTTTACTCCAAGTCACAATGAGCTCTCATTGGATGACTCTTCAAGTGAGGGGGCCACCAACGGAAGTAGAGATTATGGATAGGTAATCGCTCTCCCTAGAAGAAGGGCCAACAATGCTGTCAGACCCTGGATCAACAACTCCCAGATCTTCTGTGTAAATCGCACTAGTCCAGGATCAGCTAGTGCACACAATGGGAAACAAAGATAAATATCAATTATAATGATATTTATTCATTAACTCAATATGGGCCTGATGGCCAAAATTTACATCCACAGCCCATAGGCCAAATTTAAATATAGTAGCGGAAGATAAAACTAAAACGAAAGAAGTCTAACAAGCCTGTCCACATGCAAACGATAGTAAGACGTGGCCTACACGTCCTGGTCCTCCCTGTAGTTGAAGCTGTCCTCTGAGATGAGATAGCAAAGGTGAGTATAAACTTGTACTCTACAAGTCACATAAGAAAAATGAAATATAATAATAAAGGCAACAAAGGAAGGCAAATAGGGTTATTTGAGCATAAAATAGCATTTTAAAGAAATACAATAAATAGGTATAAAATTGCTAAATTTAATACAGTAAATAAAAACAATATTGTAAATGAAATTAATACTGTTAGTGTAAGTCCATCTCCTACACTAACCTAACCACAGGCATCCTTACCGGACCATCTTTTCCAAAAGATCTCGTATGGATTCCATCCATCCATACACCTTTTAATTTCATATGGATTCCATCTATCTATAAGTATTTTGTAAATTATTTTTAAAAACAAAGTTTAATCCATGAAAAACTTTACTCAGCTTGCCCATTACCATGGGCACAACTATTCAAGATAGTTTATACTCTCTGCAGAGTTTGCACAACTTTACCTACAAGACATGATTAGCTTATAATGTCCGTCTGACACACTTTTGAAGGTGTGCAACTAAGAGATTATGACAAGACCTTTACAATACAAAGCTGTCAACTTGGCCACGCCTCCTCTAAGACCTGACTCCAATAAGGAATCCACCAGATCGGGACCCCCTCTTGTGCCATGTGAGACTTCTCATGGCCTACGCCACACTCACATTTAACCTATAGTGAGACTCAGATTAGGACCCACAAATTAGTCCGCCAAGACTGGATGTCCCATACCAACCTTGTTGTAGTACGAGAAGGGCTTTGTGTAAATAGCTCATAGACCAGTCATTAATTGATTTAGGCACTTCCCACATACCCCTCGTGCCTAGCAATCAATATTGTGTCATTGAACAACAATGCATGCCAGCAAGCACCCACCACCTAACCATTCGCCGAAGTCTAAACTAAGTTTTATATTTTGTTTTGAAATATTTCATAGACTTTCCTGACTCACAGAAGTCAAGAATATATTTCAAAAGCTTATTATTTTATGTGAAAAAGGTATCCCAATGAAATTATAACTATGCATGTCTATGCATCTGCTACAAAAATTCTCTAGTCATACTAGTGTACTAACCAGAGTTTTATTCTAGGGTGACAAGGTATACATGGATCAACATCAAAGGAGGTAATAACAAATAGGCATTAACTAAATTTAAAACTGAAATTGAAATATGTTGAATAAAAATATGCATGCAGAATAATTTAAAACAACATAGTTTTATTTGCAAACTAGAATCAACATGATCAAGGTGTATGACTTGCCTTACTCCATGAATAGGTATGAATTGTCTTTGAAGAATTCTTCCGAATCGTCACAGTCTACACATGAAAATACCCAAACAAACTCAAATAAAATCTAAATAAGTTGAAATAAACTCCAAATATTGAAAATAAGGGTAGAAATTGATAGATTGGATTTTTTTATAAATTTATAAATTTGAATGGGCTCAATCAGAGTTAGGACGAAGGAGAACGGGTTTCCAGCAGTTTGAAATTCTAAAGAAATGAATAAAAGGATTTATTAGAATTATTTTTCTATTAGAAAATGGAATTATAACGTCAGATGGTAATTTTGGAATTTTTGCTAAATTAAATTTCTAAAGAAAAATTAGTTTGTAACATCATACTGATGTCAGCCCTGATTTTGATTTTTGAACAAGAGGCTGACAAGTGGGCCCGGTCTACCGTGACCAGGTCCATGGACCATCAGTCGAGTGAGGTGGCAAGGGAGGTGACATGGCGCCTACGTGGTGGCTGACAAGGCTGTTTTGTTGATGTGGCCTGTTGGGTGTTAGACATGTGTTAGCCACGTGGCTCAGGAGGCCTGGGGTGCTGACATGGCAAGCCACGTGGCCGTTGACTTGGCAAAATCGGCTGAGGTGGCTACCATGTGTCTGACACGTGTACTCCATGTGGACAGGGTGCTAACATGGCTGCTGAACAAGCGATCGTGCGCTAGCGTGGTGTGCCATGTGGTGCTGCGTGGCCAACACTTGGCAATGTGTGGCACCAGACCCCGGTGTGCTAGCCTTGTGGTAGCCATGTCATTGCCACATGCACTCGTGCACTGATGTGGCACACTCTGGTGAGGGAAGGCATATGGGAGCGGTGGCTAGAGGCGATGCGGTGGTCAGCGAGGGGCGACAATGTGCGCAAAATGGAAAGGAGGACACGAGGACATCATTTCACCTTGGCTCTAGGCATGAGCATGGACGCAGGTGGCCGGCTGTGATGAAAGGAAGTGACGATGGTCAGCTTGCAGTTGTATCTGCATTCTACATGCGGAGGAGCTCGGCAGTGGGGTGGACGAGGGTGATGATGGTGAGAAGATGGCGGTAGCGTCAACACCGAGGCTCAGGCATGGGTGAGGTAGCTGGAATTATTTGCCGGTGATCTTGACAGGGCTTGAATCGGCAGAGGCATGGCGTGGGGACGCTTGGGTGCTTGAGAGAGGGAGGAGATGCGGGGACGGTGTGGGGTGGAGTGGGGCAGAGCCTAGGGAGGGTATTTATAGGGGTGGAAGGGGAAATAATAGCCAGTATGTGACGCCGGAGTTCACGGCTAAAGGGAGCCCAAAAAGGGAGGGAACCTTGGTCCATGGCGGCGATGAAGAGGAGAGAGAGGGAGCGGGAGGTAGAAGAAAGATGAGAAAAGGGCTGACAGGTGGGCCCTGGTCGATAGAGAGGGTGGGAGGCTGGCGGGAGTGGTGGGATGGCAACACGTGGTGGAGGGGAAAGATCTAGGCCGTTTGCAAGAAGAGAGAGGAAGGAAAGTCACAGGTGTAGGTAGATGGTGCCGCGTGGTGGTTAGTTTAATCTTGGCCATCCATGTGGCAGTCTGTGGGAGGGATTTTAATTGATATCTCTTCAGAGAAAAGTCATAAAATTCAAATATCTTTAGAAAATATCAAATAAAGTTTGAAAATTCTAGAAAAATTCTCAAAACAATCCCGAGAGATATTCTGGACTTAAGAAAATTATTTCCATATTAGTTTGACATTTAATTTGTATGCTAAAATACCTTTTAATCTTAAAATTGATTTTTAAATTCAAGAAAATCTCAGAAAATCCAGATAAAAGCCAAATAAGTCTAAATAATTAATTTGAATTAGGATTTTTATAGAAATTCAAAATATCCTTTATTTAATAATATTTTTAGGTTTTTACTTGAATTACTTTTCAAAGTCAAGGGCCTTTTCAAAAGTAGAAAATCAGGGCAAGCCAAATTCAAACTCAAGCAACCAAAACACTGATTATTATTGTAAATTAAATTAAGTTAATTTAATTTTAATTTTTTTACTGATAATTTTTTAAAAATAAATAGCTCGGCTATTACATGCTCTCCGCCAGTCACACATCGTGACCCCTCGTGGAGATGGCGAGGAGGCCTCCAGTGATAAGCCTCATGAGTACTCTAATGAGTGTGGGAGAAATGCTCGAAATAATTGATCTTCTTTGACGTGGCCTCTGCTGGCCTCAGATATCAAAGATCTCAAGACTGCTCGAAGGAGAAGAGTGGTAGCCCAGAGGTCTTTGCCTAGGCATGCCTTGTATCAATCCGAAGAGGCTCGAGAGCTCCAACACATAAATGTCTTGCTTGAGAATCCAACTCAAGGCTTTGCTCAAGCACCGGGCTATGACGACTTCGCTGAAGGAATCACAAGAAGACACCGAGGCATGATGGCTAGACTCGAGCGATCTCACCAACACCACTCCGGGTGTCGCATAGGTATGATTGCACCTAGTCATTCGCAGAACTCACCCCGAGGGAATCGACATGATGATAGGTCACATCATTCTTCTAACTACAACTCCAATTGGAGAAGAGTTCCACGGGCATCCCTAGACAGACGAGCTTACGAAGGTGATCATCGATCACCACTTTGAGTGAGGAATCTCCAACAGTAGATGGAATACGAGGAGTACAACCCTTGTGTGGACGAGACCTATACAGGTTAGGTCCATTGACTTCTGAGCATCATCGAGTACGGTCGCCTGGAGACACCAATCACCCTTTCCCAAAAAGGAGGCCTCATGAACTCATTATTGGGTGTCAAGCATTCATGCCTGAACTCCAAGTAGTGTGTTGGCCTCCTCAGGTTTGACCAGTGAATATGGAGAAGTTTGATGGGTCCCAGAATCCATCGAGTTCCTTCAAATCTACATGACTGCGATTCGAGCAGGAGGAGGAGGAGAGCATGTCGTGGCATATTACCTTCCAACCGTGCTTGAAGGGTCTGCTCGATCATAGTTGTTGAATCAACCACTAGAGTCGATCCATTTATGGCAGCACCTTTGTGATCTTCTGCTGACCAACTTCTAGGCCACATACAACCACCCTAGGAAGGAAGACGACCTGCACCAGATGAGACAGAATAGCAACGAGACCCTACAACAATTCATCAGGCATTTTAGTGAGGGTCATAATTTCATTCCAGAAGTTTCTGATGCTTCTGTCATCAGGGCCTTTAAGTAGGGAGTTCGCAACAGAAGATTCACGAAGGATATCACCGCAAACCCTCCGCTTGATGTCACCAAGCTTTTCGAGATGGCTGATCGCTATGCGACCGCTACTAAAGTAGTCGAATGGAGCAAGACCATTGATCAGGCTAGTTGAAATCCGAAAGAGGAAGGTGAAGGTAGTAAGAGGAAGGAGAAGGCCAAGAAATCCAAAAACAAGGCTAAAGGTCAGAAACCTAAAGCCGGAGGTTCCAAAGAGGTCTTGGCTGTGGGTGATAAGGAGCCGCAGAATCCCAAGCAGTACTCTGATCAGAGTATGGGCAAAATCCCTACTTGGAAGGACAACAAGCGAAGGTGGTGTCCACTTCATAAAAAGGAGGGGCACGACCTTTGCAATTGCCATGTGTTCCAAATGAAACTCAAGGATTACTATTCCAGCAAAGGACCAATTCCTACGCTCGACGAGGTGGGACAATCGAGTGGTTGAAAGCACTCGGACGAGGACAAGGACATGTGGTTTCAAGATCTAAAGCACACCATCGAGCATATCAATGGTGGGTCTTCAGCATATGAGTCAAAGTAACAATATAAAGCTGTTGAATGAGAGGCAAGCTCTATCGACCCTCTCCTTGTCAATAATCGTCCTAAGTGGTCGGAAGTCACTATCTCTTTTGAGAAGAGTGACTACCCGATCCCTTCGACTCGGCCAAGTCGATTTCTGATTGTGGTTGATCCCACTATCAATAATTGTCAAGTAAATTGAGTATTGATTGATGGTGGTAGTTCTTTAAATATTTTGTTTGTGAGTGTTTTGAATGAGATGCAAGTCCCTCATACCAGAATAAAGCCTATATGATACTCGTTTCATGGGATCATACCAGTGTCTTCGGCAAACTAATTAGCCAAGTTTCTCTGCCTGTTACATTTGAGTCACCAGGCAACTTCAGGACAGATAAAATATCTTTTGATGTGGTTGATTTCGACATGGCGTACAATGCCATACTCGGACGACCAACTTTTGCATGTTTTTTGATTATTGCTCATTATGCATATCAATGTCTTAAGATGCTAAGTCCCGAAGGAGTAATCACAGTAAGCTGTGATAAAAATATGGTGTTTTCATGCGACCGTAAGTCCCTTGAGATGATCGGTCAGTTACCAACTTGAGAAGCGAGCAAAACACAGCCTTCGACCAAGCACTAGAAGCCTAAAGCTGCGCCGAAATCGAATGAGCAAGTCAAGGAAGTCCCACTAAACCTAGAGAAGCCTTCAAAGACCATTCACATTGAGGTTACTTCCAACCCTGCATAGGAAGACACCCTCATCACCTTCCTCTAAGCAAGGCAACCATCCGACATGCCTGGGATCCCCAAGGAGGTGATTGAGCACAGGAAAGCTCTATGGCCTGACAAGAAACCCATAAAACAAAAATTACAAAGATTTGCACCTGATCGACGGGAAGCTATTAAGTCAAAATTGGACAAGATACTAAAAATAGGCTTTATAAGAGAAATCAATCACTCAGAGTAGCTGGCTAACCCTGTAATAGTTAAGAAGTATAATGGTAAGTGGCGCATGTGTATTGATTATACTAATCTTAATGAAGCTTATCCAAAAGATTATTTTCCTCTTCCTCATATTGATTAATTAGTTGATTCTACTGTTAATTGTCAAACATTAAGTTTTCTAGATGCATACTCTGGTTACCATAAGATTAGTATGTGTTCAGAGGATGAAGAGAAGACCGTATTTATTATACCATTTGGAATATTTTGCTATGTCAAAATACCAATTGGTATAAAGAATGCTTGTCCTATTTTTCAATGTTTGATGCAATTGACCTTTTCACTTCAAATAGGCTAAAATTTGGAATCCTATGTTGATGATCTTGTCGTAAAAAGCGTCAAACAACTTAATCACATTTCAGATCTGCAAGAAATGTTTGACAACCTCAGAAAGCACCGCTTCAAACTCAATCCTAAGATGTGCGTGCTTAGAGTTTCTTCGAGGAAATTGCTCAAATTCCTTGTATCGGCAAGAGGTATCGAGGCAAATCCTGAGAAGATAAAGTCCATTGAGCAAATGCGCCCTCTGACCACTAAGAAAGAGGTTCAGAAACTAACCAGTTACATGGTGGCTTTAAGTCATTTAATCGTACGACTACGTAAAAAATGACTTCCTTTCTTTAAACTTCTAGGGAAGCATGAGGGATTCGAGTGGTCGAAAGAGCCTAATGATGCCTTTGAGGATGTCAATAGTTATTGTCGGATCCCGGAGCAACAACTTTGAAACCCTCTGTGTTAAACGCACTAGTCCAGGATCAGCTAGCGCACACAGTGGTAACAAAAACAAATATCATGCACAATGATAAACTTTATTTAACTGAATATGGGCCTGGTGGCCAAGTTTACATCAATGGCAGATAAGCCAAAATTAAATATAAGCAGCGGAAGAAAAACCGAAGCGGAAGAAGCCCACTAAGCCTGCTCACAGGCAAACGACAGTAAGACACGGCCTATTCATTCTGATTCTCACTGAAGTTAAAGCTGTCCTCTGAAAAATAATGAATTGAGCAACATGAGCACATAAAGTACTCCGTAAGTTACACTAGTTGGTTTAACAGAGTTAATGCATACATAAGGATTTACAAAGGAAGGCATAATAAGATTAATTGAGCGTAAAACAACATTTAAGAAATACAGTAAATAGATTGAAATTTCTGAATTTGATATAGTATAAAAATAACATTACAAGAAAAATAGTTACCGTTAGTACAGGTCCATCCCTCACACTAACTTAACCACGGGCATCCCACCTGGACCATCTTTTCCAAAAAGATTTCTTATGGATTCCATCCATCCATATGGTTTTCAATCTCTCATGGATTCCATCTATCCATAAGGTTTTCATAAACCATTTTGAAAAACAAATTCTAATCCTTGTTCGAGTCATCAAAGTCGTGCTCTCCGAGATCGTCGTAATCTACGCGCGAAGAAGCAAACAAATAAATTTAAATAAATTCAAATAAATTCAAAAATTCAAAAAGAGACTATAAATTGGTAGTTTAAGATTTTAGAAGAATTTATAAATTTGAATGGGTCAAATCGGAGTTAAAATGAGGAAATACGAGCTTCCGGATGTTTAAAAAGAGAGAAAATGGAACAAGCTGATTTTTGGGAATTATTTTTGTATTGAAAAAGCTAATTATGATGTCAGCAGGAAAAAATAATTTTTGGCTGAATTATTTTTGTGAATTAAATGCTAACGTGGCAGACCAGCTGACGTGGCCACCGTGGCATGCCACTGGGCTGCGACGTGGCTGCCACGTGGGCATGGGGTGCTGACGCGGCTGGGCGGATGCGGCGGCACATGGGACCGCGAGCTCGCTGAAGCTCCGGCGCTCGGCGGCGGCTGGCAAGAGGCAGCGGAGGGAGAGGAGGCGACGGGAGTTTGGTTCCTACCAGCGCCAAACTTGTGGAAGAGAAGCGGCGACGGCGGCTTTCGAGGGTGGTGGTGCTCTAGTGGGCGAGAGACTTGGCCGAGGTGGGGAGAGGAGAGAGCACGGAGAGGGGATGCGGAAGAAGGAGCTTGGGGCAGGGTTTTTATAGGGAGGAAGGGGCGGAGGCGGAGCGGCTCGCCGGGCTTCCCGGGGAGGAGCCAGTTCGGAGGTGAGAACGCGCACGGGGAGGCCTTAAATGGTTGGCACAAGGTGCGGCGGTGAAGGGGAAAACCGAGGTGGCGTCTAGGGAGGCGAGTCCAGCCGAGAAACAGAGCTTCGGCAGGGCGGCAATGACAGCGACGACGGGAGAAGAGAGAGAGCAGCCGAGGAAGAAGAAGGGGAGGAAGGGGATGACCAGGTGGGTCCCACGCGTCGATGAGAGAGAAGGGGAGAGGAAGGGGAAGGCGGGCGGATGGAGGACACGTGTCCGGGAAGAGAATCTGAGTCGTTGAAGCGAAATGAAAGGGTAAGTGGTCGCAGACAGTCAAGATTAGATCAAGGAGCGGGGTGGATTTAATCCGGGAGTGACACGTGTCTGCCCGAGATTACTCCGGATTTAAATTTTGTTTTAAATTTTTAGAAATACTAGAAAGCTTCAAAAATACGTAGAAAATAGTAAATAAAGTCTAAAAAATTCCAAAAACAATTCATAGAAATTCCTGGAGCTATTTTAGACTTATGAAAAATATTTTCAACTTAAAGTTGGTCTTTTAATTTTTACAAAAATACTTTTTGTATTTGAAATTGATTTTAAAATCCTAGAAAATCACAGAAAATTCAAATAAAAGCTAAATACTGTAAAATAATTAAATTTAAATAGTATTTTTATAAAAATTCAAAATACCCTTTGTTGTTTAATATTTATATGTTTTTAGTTAAATTACTTTTAAGAAAAGCCTTTTTAAAAGCTAAAAATGGGCAAATAAAATCTCCAAAATTGAGGCAACCAAAGAACACTTGATTTTTTTAAATTAAATTAATTTTTAATTTTTTACTAAAATTTTGAAATAAACAGCTAGGTTGTTACAGTTATCTTACAAGTGCTCCTGCTATGGTTTGTCCAAAACCAGGGGTGTCACTCTTAATATACCTAGCTGCCATGCCACAGGTAGTAAGTGCAGTATTGGTCACAGAACATGAAAATATTCAACTACCAGTTTACTTTATAAGCAAAGTCTTACACAGACCTAAGGAGCGCTACCCTCAAGTTCAAAAAATTATATATGCCCTCCTCATGTCTTCGACAAAACTGAGGCATTATTTTCAAGCACACAAGGTTGTTGTGTCGTTTGAGTTTCCCTTAGGAGATGTCCTCTAGAATAGGGAAACAGTGGAATGTATGGCAAAATGGTCTACTGAACTTGGGGCGTTCGACCTCCATTTCCTGTCCCAAACGGCCATCAAATCCCAGAACTTGGTAGACTTTGTCGCCGAATGGACAAATCCTGAACTTGTTTAGGATCCCCAGTACACTTCGCATGACAAGTGAATGATGTACTTTGATGGGTCACTTACACTCAGTGGCTTGGGCTAGGGTAGTCCTAGAATCTCTCATG
Source organism: Dendrocalamus latiflorus (assembly GCA_017311315.1). Classification (NCBI taxonomy): domain Eukaryota; kingdom Viridiplantae; phylum Streptophyta; class Magnoliopsida; order Poales; family Poaceae; genus Dendrocalamus; species Dendrocalamus latiflorus. The sequence continues at coordinate 34,926,112 of CM029655.1, read as the reverse complement.
GGAGAGACCTTAAAGTATGTCATCCAGTTGAACTTTTCAGCTATGAATAACTTGGCCGAGTACAAAGGTTTGTTGGCTGGCATACGAGCGGTGAAAGTGCTCGGGGTTTGTCAACTACTTGTGAGAGGAGACTCTTAACTAGTTGTGAATCAGGTCGAAAAATAGTACCAGTGCTCCAGTTCGACCATGTCTCAGTACCTGTCGGAAGTTAGAAAGCTTGAAAAGCATTCTTTAGGTTTTGAGTTACAATATATTCCTTGAAAGGGTAATTTTCTGGCTGACCAGTTAGATTGAAGAGCTTCTTCCTGATCATAAGTACCACCAAGAGTTTTCTTGAAGCAAATCCAGAAACCATCTCTGGTCGAAACACCACAAACGACTCCTAATGACACAACATCTATTGAGTATGAGGGTACCTAGATGGGGCCCATCTATGAGTATATTCAGAAGGGTTCTATACCCGAGGATGATCTTGAAGTAGATTGCTTATCCTACAGGGCTAAAATGTATACTTTGGTTGATAGGGCACTCTATAAAAGGAGTACTCAAGGGGTTCTCATGCGATCTGTGGAGTGCATGCTTCATACAGATTGTTGGTTGGTAAGGCCTTTCAACATGGTTTCTATTGGCCAATAGCCCTCAATGATGCCAAAGAGGTTATTAAGAAGTGTGTGCAATGCCGGTTTCACAGCAGGCAAATACACCAACTAGCTCATACTCTACAAACTATTCCAATATCTTGGCCTTTCGTGAGCTGGGGTCTCGACATCCAAGGACCGTTCCCGAGAGCTCCAAGGGGCATTGAATTTCTTTTTGTGGGTATTGATACATTCACAAAATGGATTGAGGCCAAACCTGTAACTGGGATAACAATAGAAGCCGTTAAAAGGTTCAAATGAGAAGCGTGATTACTCGATTTGGAGTCCCATATCAAATAAATATGGATAATGGTAAACAATTCATGAGCACAAAATTCTAAGAATTTTGTAAAGAATTGGGTACCAAATTATGCTATGCCTCTATCGCCCATCCACAAAGCAATAGGGTGGTTGAAAGGGCAAATAGCCAAATAATGTAAGGAATTAAAACTCGAGTCTCTGATTATTTTGTAAAGCGCTCGGGGGCTTGGGTGCAAGAATTACCCTCCGTATTATGGGTAATCCGTATGACTCCTAGTCGTGCAATAGGTGAAATTTCTTTCTTTCTAGTTTTTGGGGTTGAAGTCATGCTTTCTCCAGAACTAAATGTAACATCCTGAAAATTTAAATTTGAAAATATGAAGCTCTTGAATTATTTTGCAATATATTCTATTGGAATATGGATTTTATGGTGTTTTTTGAATTTTGGTTGAGGTTCCAAAAATTGAAGAAATTCATGAAAGACAAAAACAAACATTAGTAAGGCCATAACGGATATATGCAAATAATAGAAACCTAAAATTTTAAATACGAATCTGAAAAGATGATCCAGCATAAGGAGGGAGAAACTTGAATTAAAATATAAAAATCTCATTTTGGAAATAATAGCATGAATAGAAATAAAAGTAAATGAATAAAATACAAACATATACATACATACATACATACATATATATATATATATATATATATACAAATTGTACATATGCAAGGAAGAGTTTAGCAATATAAGAAATAGAAATATGAAAATTAAGTAAGCCAGCAAAATTAACAAATATTAAATTATATATATACACACACATGCTAAATAAAAAAAGAAAAAGGGAAATGAAGTCAGGCCGGCCGAATCGGCCCAGCCCAACTCCACTTCCCTTCTTCCTTCTATTTTGGCGGAGCCGAACCTCTGCTCACCGCGCCTCTCCTTTTGCTCACCGGCCACCGTCACCCAAGGACGCCACCTCCCTGAGCGTCCCATCACCGGCCGGCGCGCTAGCGAAAACCGCCATCACCCCCGGCAATACCCCCCGTCACCCACAGCACGACGCCACCACCCCTAGTTTCTTCCCCGCTCTATCGCATCGCTTGGCCATGCAGCACCAAAGGTCTGCCGGTAGGCTCGCGCTTCGCAAAGCTGCAGAGCATGTAGTGTGAAGTCACGCACAAGGATTCGCGATATCTTACTACAGTATTGCCCGGTCACGCCGTCTGCCACCGCCGCCTGTCCGACGCGACTGCACAGGTAGCCACCCGTTGCCAGCCCGCTCTGACGGCTATAAAGCCTCGCTCGAGCCCTCAGCAGCACTACACAGTCTCGCCGGCACCCCTTCTTCCCCACAGCCAGCTGACGAGCGCGCCACCAATTCCTCCTTTCCAAAGCTTCTTCGGAGCGTCGTGAAGCTAATCCCATCCTTGGCCAAGCTCCCTTCAGCCTCTCCTTCGCCGGTGCCGAGCTCCTTCCCAGGCCGCCACCGCCGCATGCCGCCGGCCCGCCTCAGAGCTCCTCGGTCCCCGTCAGTGCTACCTTCGGCATCCCCTCAGTTCCATCATCCCATTTTGGCCATCGCCGGCTCCTCTCCGACCGCCCCTCATTGGCAACTCCTCTCGAGTTCCTCTGTTCCAGTGCTTAAACGTCAGCTCTTTTTATTCTTCCCCCTTCGGTAAGTCAGGAAACACCTTCAGCTCAGCTGGCTAACGGGGCGCGCACTGAGTGCGTCGACCTGGCTTCGATCCCCCCATCCTGCAACATTATTTTATGCTCTCAAAAACCCCAACTTGCTTGAATATCTGGCGGATGGTTTGGGGGCTGGTATGTGGTGCAGTGGAAGCACAGATTATGAAATGTGGTAGCACCACCCAGTTAATCCTAAGGACCGAATCTTGTCATGATATCCTGTGTAAAACATTACAACCACAAGTCTGTAAAATACAACTTGGCTAAGTAAATTTATCGAAACTCCCGGATCATCTCACCTGTAGTGGATTGGAGTGGTTATTGCAAGGGCAAGGGGAGGCATAAACGGACACCGAGTGGAGGGTGAAGTTTTTCAGTCGTACTAACGTTGTGGGGAGTGGAGCCCGAATGCACTAGTAGTGTCGGAACCCGGAGCAACGACTCCTGGATCCTCTGTGTAAATCGCACTAGTCCAGGATCAGCTAGTGCACACAGTGAACAACAAAGATAAATAACAAGCATAATGACCTTTATTTAATTTAAAGAGTACGGCCTTATGGCTAGCGTTTACATCAGTGTGCATTGGCAAAAATAACTGCAAAAGAAACTGCGGAAGCAAAGCTGAAAAGGCGAAGCCCAAGCCTGCCCACAGGCAAACAACTGCAAGACGTGGCCTACTCGTTCTGGTCTTCTCCGTAGTCGACGTCGTCTTCCTCTGTGTGGAAAAAGCAAGGTGAGTACAAACTTGTACTCCGCAAGTCACCCGAGAAAATGCAACATAATGATAAAGGCTTCAATGGAAGGCTTATAGGGTTAGTTTGCATAAAACAACATTTAAGAAATACAATAAGTAGATTGAAATTGCTGAATTTAATACAATAAATAAAACAGTACTTGTAATTGAAAATATTACCGTCAGTGCAGGCTCCGACCAAACACCAACCTATTCACGGGCATCCCACCCGGACCATCTTTTCCAAAAGATCACGTATGGATTCCATCCATCCACACGCTTTCACTGCGCAACTCTGATGAATTCCATCCATTCACCAGATTTCAATCTCTCACGGATTCCATCCATCCGCAAGGTTTTCTAAAACATTTTGAAAAACAAAGTGTAATCCATGAAAAACTTTACTCAGCATGCCCATGACCGTGGGCACGGCTATCCAGGATAGATTATACACTCTGCAGAGGTTGTACAGCTTTACCCACAAGACACGATCATCCCATATTGCCACCGGGTTACACACTTCCTTAGGTGTGCGGCGAGGAGTCGTGACAAGGCCTTTACAATGCAAAGCCTTCAACCTGGCCAAGCCAACTCTAAGGTTTCACCCCAGTAAGGAATCCACCAGACCGGGACCCCCTCTTGAGCCGAGTGAGACTTCTCATGGCCTACGCCACGCTCACTTTCAACCTACGAAATGGCTCAGGTTGGGACCCGCAAATTATTCAGCCAGGGCTGTCCCATACCAGCCTTGTGGTAGTACGATCGGGCTTTGCAACAGTAGCTCACAGACCGGTCCTTAATTGACTCAGGCCCAACCACATACCCCTGTGCACGACAATCAACCACTGCGGCTCCAACCAACAGGGCATGCCTGCACCCACCACTCTAACCAATTGCCTAAGTCTAAACCAGTTTTACATTTGTTTTCAAAATAGTTTCATAAACCTCCTTGACTTACCAAAGTCAAGAGTACATGTAACATCCCAAATTTTGGATGTTTGAAATTTTGAGCAATTTAAAAAAAAATTATTTGCATCTTACTGGCATTTGAATTTTGGTTCCATATCTTATTTGGGTTTTCCTGAGTTTTGTGCGGGTCAAAATGATAACTAGAAATAAATCTCAAATAGAAATAAGAATTGTGAAGATAAAAGATAAGAAATAAATTAAATGTGAGTTTAAGACATTTAAAATCAAAATACCAAGGGCAAAGTTAAACAAAATATAAAATAGACAAGTAGTAGATTTTGCACCAAGATATTTGAGCAAAGATTTAAATTAAAAGTTCAAAAGTTGAAATCAATAATCCTAAACGTGAAATAGAAATTTAAAATAAAAATTCAAATCTAAAAATGTTCCCTGTTTTTCCTCTGATTTTCTCCTTTTCCTTCACACTGCCATGTGGGCCCCCTCTTCTTGCCTTTCCTTCCTCTCTCCCGGTTTTCCCCTACGGTGGACCCGTTCTTCCCTCCCTTTCTTCTTTCACTGGCAGCGGGCCCGCTCCCCCTCTCTATCTCTTTTTCCCCTGCCGCCCGAGCACGCCTCCCCTTCCTCTTTTTCTTTCTTCTCTCCCGCGCGCTCACGCCACCTCCTTCTTTCCTCTGTCGCGCACAGCAAACTTCCTCCGCGTGGCAGCCATGCACCAAGCCCTCGCCCACCGATTTCTCCCGTCGCCCCCGGTTTCCCTTGCGCGCCATGCCCCTGCGCCTCGCACACCCTGGCATCAACTGCCCCCGTCGCATCCCCTCCTGCGCGCGCACGCTGCCCACGTCCACGCCGTCGCCCATGCCGCGCCATGTGCCCCGGTCGCCGGCTACAAATAGCCCCAGACCTCTCTGCTTCCCCAAAGCTCTCCCTCCTCCTTTTTCTTCTGTGTTCGGTCGAGCTCCGTTCATGGCCGCCGGCGCCTCCATGACACTCCGACCATCGCGACGGCGATTTCTCCAAATTGAGCGCGTCACGGTGTGCGCCTGCTCCCTCTCTACCTCCCCTAGAGCTTAATTGGATTTTCATGCCACCGAGCTCGCGCAATGCTTTCTTCCCCAAGTCCGGCCGCCACCGCCATCCTCACCGCCGCCTCTCCCACGGTCAACGCCGGGACAATTCCCCTCGGTGGGAGCGACACCGGGGCACGCCGAAGCTATTCCAACCCGTGGCCAAGACTTTCCGCCGCCCGAGCTCTCCGGCCACGGTGACCTCCTCCGCGCCGCCGCTGTGCACGCCGCTGGCCCACCGTAGGCACTCCCCGACCCAACCGGCAGCATGGTAAGCTTCACTTGGCCTCCCTTATGCTCACGCGCACGCTAATGTGCTCCCTCTTCCACGCCGGCGCCACCGTCCCGTTCCCGCCTCACCGCCGGCCGCCCTGCGCCGCCGCTAGCCCGCCACAGCACCTCCTGGCCTTCGCCGCCACCTCCAAAGGCTTCGTCTCCCCCACGGGTACCCGTTTTGACCGTCGCCACCGACACCCCGACCGCCACCCGCCGGCGACGCCGTCAGCCAAGCCCCGCCCGAGCCTCCTCTGTTCTTCCTCTGTTTGGCCACTGCCATCCCTCACTTCTCCTGTTTTGATTCCACCCTCATATCACTAAGTGGGCGCGGCCCAGTGGGTCACCAGCGCCTGTTGCTTACCACTCTCTCGGTGAGGTCCCAGGTTCGAATCCCCTTCCAACACTATTTATTTCCATTTTTATTCCTATTCTTTTTAATCCATTTCAATTAAGAAAATTCATGGAAAATTTAAGAATACTTTAGAGAAGCTATTAAATATTAAAGCATGGATCAATTATCATATGTTAGTAACTAATGTGCTTTGAATAATTGTTTTAAAGCTTAACTATTAATCAAGGACACATTAATGAATTGAGTAAAAACTTGTTTAGATTATGCTCTCATGGAATAATGATTTAACAAGTAAAAATGTTCTAAAGAACAAATCATAAACCCATGTATTTCAGTAAAAGAGGTTATGTAAGATTTTGGCTAGTTCATATGTGATTAATTATATGGTTTGAATAATTATCTAGAAGACTTATTATTAACTAAAGATATTGACAAAGGCATTATGATTTCGATTAAGCATCCAAATTTAATAGAGAAGCTAATATTATTTAATTAGAAGGTAAATAAGATTATTAGAGATTTTAAATCTAGGATTAATCCTTGGAAGCCAATAAATTACATTAGGATGTGAATAAGGTTATTTAGGATTTAACATTTGGTTAAAAACCACATATAAAAAGGTAATGAACCTTTGTTGTCTATATTAATTGTAATTATTAATTAAAGGTATTAATATAGGAAGAGTGGCTTTGATTAAATATTCAACCTTAATAAAGATTAACCTTAATTATGATGTATGCCCTAATGTTCGTCATGCCATCATCAAATAAATCCCAATGGTAAATTTAAGTAAATAGCAATATTGACATGTAACCTTGTATAACAAGTGCAGCCCTATGTAAATGAAATTTAATTAAGATTAAAACCTGATAGAAGCTAAGTAAAGGCATAAAATATAAGTGTCATGTTAGAAAGATATGTACATGTGACAATTATAATAAAGCAACCCCTTGGTCATTTATAATTAAAATAGTCTCACCATTCGGCATATTAAAGAACAAGGTAATGTTAACACCACCTAAAATCATACATCTCGAATTGCTAAAAGTATAAACCATAAGATTATTTGAGATTTAATAATAAATTAAATATATATAAGTAGCTAATGTAATTGGAACAAAAGGCTAAGTTTTAATTAAAGATGTTAATAAGAGGTGGCTTTGGTTAGAAGTTCCAAATTTAGTAAAAATATCCTTAGTCATAATTAAAAATACATCCATAGAAAGTACAAAATTTATTAAGAAACACATGAGCTTAATATATGTCTAATTACGGATTAGCTATTAACATATATGAATGACTAGTATGCCTATAGCATCCATTTTAGATATGATCCTACACTAAAGTAAAGGCTTAGGAAAAGTTAGGCATAATCTAAGGAAACTAATAAAATTGAAATAAGTAATTAGGGAGTTTATGTATGGTTTAAATTCGGATTAGATGTCATGATAAATAATTAGTGTAACTTTAATATTTACATTGTAAATCTAATTATATATTAAGGCATTAATAAGAAGAAGCAGCCTTTGGATAAATGAGTATAATTAATAAAAATGGCCCTCAATTAACATGTAAGCATATATACCCCAATATTTATCATGCCACCATTAAGCAAGTCTCAGCAATGTATTTCATTAAATAACGATAATGAGATATTACCTTGTACGATAATCTCTGCCTAGATAAATAAATCTAAATTAAATATTGAGCCCTTGCTATTTATCTTAATCTAACTAATAGTGAAAGCCTACATCAGAGATTATTCTAAAAACTTAATAAAGATATCCAAAGGTTATAATACCTGCGACTAAAAGATTTATAGAATAAGTACAGATCTCATCCATCAGCCCAGTTTGCCTTCGCCATAATCTGAGTTGCAAGGAATGCATACCCTAAAGATAGAATTTGTCCATTACACTCCTGCACCAGACCATAGGTCTAATCTAGTTCATGGAACTTCCTTGATAAATAACAAAATAATAAAAAGAGAATATTTATAAAAAGATCAAGTCATCGCCTCCCACCATCGGCCTTGCCTCAAACCACACGAATCACCCATTAACTCCAAGTAAAACTAAATTAAGTTTATTCGGATTTGTTTGGATCTTTTGAGTTATTTGCCTTTATTTGTATTCAGTCATTTAGCGCGTAATTAGATATGGGAATCCTGAAGAATTAAAGGATCAAGCGTGATCAAGAGCGAATCGAAGATAAAGACCAGAAGCTCAAGACCATCAAATGAGATAGCTTTGAGTGAGCTCAAGACCGCGGTAAACCGCGCCAGGCGAGTCAATACTTTGATCATGTTGAACCTACATTTTCTGCAAATTATTTTGGTTTAAATTATCCAATTGCATGCTGTTATGTTATATGCAAATACATGTTAATTTAAGATTCTAGTTACATACCTATTGTTTACCTTGAATAATATTACACCTCCCTTGGAATATTTGAATGTGTGAACCTTGTCGCCCTAGCAAAATTATAATAGTAACCTTTGGAAAAATAAGTCTCTAAATATATGCCATGCTTAGTATTGTTAGATACTCATGGGCGCGAGAGCGCCCAAGCATCACTTTTAATCCTGAGAAAAATTGGTTGGGCAGTCATGGTGGTAATGACTGGTATTCTTTGATATGGTTATTTTATGCTCTCAAAAATCCCAACTTGCTTAAATACCTGGATGGATGGTTTGGGGGCTGGAATGTGGTGCAGTGGATGCACAAAGAAATGTGAAATGTGGTAGAACCATCCAGGTAGCTCTAAGGCCTGAATCTTGTCATGTCACCCCGTGTAAAACAGTACAACCACAAGTCTGTAAAATACAACTTGGCTAAGTAAACTTATCGAAACCCCGGACTCATCTCACTGGTTGGGGTTTGAAGGGGCTACGCTATGGCAAGGGGGCCTGAAGGGACACCAGTGGAGGGTGAAGTTTCCCAGCTGTCCTAACATCGCGGGTAGGAGAAGTCCGATCGGCGTTAGTGGCTGTGGGAAACATCCCGCGCATAGATGGGACCCACCGCAAGTGGGAGCAGCCCATAAGGTGAGATGACAAAAGGGGCTAGATACTTTGAAAAGTCACTGTGAGGGTCTGCTCAACCACATGACTAAGGAATTGTGTGGGGCAACGAGTTGATCATCTCTTGTGGTGAAAGTGTACAAACTCTGCAGAGTCAAAACTATTCAAATAGCCGTGCCCACGGTCATGGGCGGACATGGGAACTTAACTGGATATAGTTCTGTTTTAAAAACATTGGAAACTGGGAATGGAAACTTGAAGGGCGAAGGACTGCCCTGGTTTGGAATTGTCCTGGGTGTCGTCCCAGTGGTAAGTTAAGCGGCTATAACGCTGAAGAAATTGCTATATGGTGCAGATGCCATGTAACGGTGGATGGAATCTGAATCGATATTTATAATGCATTTCCTTGTACATTATGATTTGGTTCAAACTGCTAGGTCTTAGGGATTTTTAAGTAATTGTATTTAAAATCACTCTACGCAAAAATAAAATAACCTGAGCCTTCCTTTGATAAGCCATGCATACTATTTAGTTGCATTCTGTGTATTGGCTCGCGGAGCACGGGGTCGGAGTGCTCACGCTCGCTTTTGCGACAAAAATCAGAATCAGGAGTCAAATCACCTCGCTTCAGCAACAAGATTGGACAAGCTGGCCGAGAAGATGAAGATGTCAAGGGCTAGGTCGCGAACCTCCAGTTGGCTGCCTGTGGGCATGTCCTGAAGGTCCCACTTGCGTGCTTCGTTCTTCCGCTGCTGCAATTTCATGATTTCGGCCTAATCGGCCCATGAGTAAGTCTACTATTATATTTACGCTTCCGCATGATATGTATTTTGATATTCATTTCTGTAACTGTGAGCACTATCTACTGATCCAGGGAATAGTGCAATGAAATCACAGAGGATTCCGGATGTTAATATCTGGGCTCCGACAGTACATATCATTTTATGTAAACAGGGTTATCATTTTATGTGAAAGATATCCCAAAAACAAATAATATGACTTCGCAGGGCTAAGCATTTGAATAAACTCTCTGCCAACACTAATGTATTAACTAGAGTTTGGTCTAGGGTGACAAGGTATGAGGAATTCAATATCAAAGGAGGAATTAACAAGTAGGCATTAACTATGTTTAAAACTGAATTGAAATACGCTGAATAAAAATATGCATGCAACATAATTTTAATCAACACAATTTTATTTGCAATTCTGGGATCAACATGATCAAGGAGGGTGACTTGCCTTGCCCTTGAACTTGGTTTGAATCTTCGTCGAAGAAATTTCCCGAATCGTCGAAGTCTACACGTGAAAATAACCCACTAAATTCAAATAAATTCAAATTAAATTAAAATTGACTTAAAATATTTGAATTGAGGCTAGAAATGGCTAGAGGGGAATTTTTGATGAATTTAGAAATTTGAATGGGCCAAATCGGAGTTAAAACGAGGGAGAACGGGCTCTGGGAAGTTTGAAAAGAGAGAAAATGGAAAAAGAGGATTTTTGGAATTATTTTTCTAAAGGAAATTGGAATTATTGTGTCAGCACTGAATTTCCTTTTTCGGCCGAGTTATTTTTCTACGGGAAATTCGGATTAATGACACCAGCATGACGTCAGCCCGAGGGAACCGGCTGACTGGTGGGGCCTTGGTCCATGGACCAAGCCCACGGGAGAGAGAAGGCGCTGAGGTGGCGGTGACGCGGCACCAGGTGGCAGCCACGTGGGCGCGGACGCGGGTATGGCCAGCCGGGGAGGCTCGGGCCTGGGTGCTTGCCGGCGCTCCGGCGGGTGGCGGCCGGTGGCGAGGGTGGCAACGGGGAGAGGAGGAGGAGGGGAACTCGGGGAAGGGGGCGGCGACTACCTGGGGAGGCCGGAGATGGCCGGCAGCGAGAGGGCAGAGGCGGCGGCGGGCGGCACTCGGCGCGGCGGCGGTGGGAAGGCCGGGAGGGAGAGGGGAGTGGAGGGGGAGGTGGGGCGAGTTGTAGCGGAGGTCGGGGTGGGCTTATATAGGGGTCGGGGAGGGCGGAGGCGGCCGTATTTCTCGCCGGAGATGGCGCGGGGCGGCGGCGGAAATGGCGGGATTGGGGGGCACACGGCGCGGGGAGAGGGGGATTTGGGCGCGGGATGGCGGGGTTGGTCGGGGAGGAAGAGGGAAGGAGAAGGACCAGATGCGGGCGAGCGGGGGAGGCGGCGAGAATGGCGGCAGCGAAGGCGCAGCCACGCGGGAGGAGGAAGAAGGTGGGCGGGAGGAGGGAGACGGGTTTGACGCGTGGGGCCCGCGGTGCAGCGAGAGGCGGCAGGGAGGAGGCGCTGGCGGGTGGGGCCGAGGAGAGAAGAGAGAGGAGGGTGAGCGGGGCGTCTGCCGACGGGTGGGGCCGGTCGGCCAGCGGGAGTGGGGGAGTGGGCGGGTGAGATGGGCCTAGCGGGCTGCGTGGCGCGGATCCGAGCCGGCCAGGTGGCGGGCGCGGAAGAGGGGAGGGCGGGATCCGGCGGGCGACATGGCGGGGATCCGGCCGTCCACGTGGCGGCCAGGGGAAGGGGAGGGGAATTTTATTTTTGATTTTAGATTTCAGATTTCAGAAATTGCCAGAAAATTCAATAAGCCTTAGAAAAAAATACCAAATAACTTCCAATAATTCCAGGAAAATTCACAGAAGCTCCTGGTGACATTTTGGACTTAATAAAAATATTTCCAACTAATGTTGGTATTTAGTTTCCATAGTTTAAAATACTTTTTAATTTCAAAAATACATTTTTAAACTCCAGAAAATCCAGGAAACCAAATAAAAACCAAATAACTCCAAATAATTATTTTGAACTAGGACTTTCATATAAAATCAAAATATCATTTTATTTAATAATAATTTTTCAGGTTTTTCTGAAAATGCTTTTGAAATCCAGCTTTTTCAAAACAGAAATTCAAGGCAAATCCAAATTTAAACTTTAGGCAACAAAACTAATTATTTTAGATTACATTTTAATTTTAATTGATTTTTATTTATTTCTTTATTTATTTTATTTTAATAAAAACCTGGGCTGTTACAAGTAGCCATGGTGAACATCCCGTGCAACGTATGGGACCCACCGCAAGTGGGAGCAGCCCATAGGGTGAGATGACAAATGGAACTAGATACTTTAAAAAGTCACTGTGATGGTTTACTCAACCACATGACTAAGGAATCATGTGGGGCAGCGAGCGAACTGTCTCTTGTAGTGAATGTGTACAAACTCTGTAGAGTAAAAACTATTTGAATAGCCATGCCCACAGTCAAGGGCGGACATGGTAACTTAACTAGATATAGTTCTGTTTCAAAATGCTTAATGGGGGGATTGGAAAAGTGGAGGGCAGCGGAAAGCCCTGATTTGAATTGCCTTGGGTGTCATCCTAGTGATAAGGTAAGTGGTTATAACACTGAAAATAGTATATGGTGCAGATGCCATGTAATGGTGGATGGAATCTATATCGCTAGTATGATGGTCTAATTTCACGAAAACTTAAGTTATCCTTTCAAACTGCTAGGTCCTAGGAATCTTTTAAGTAAGGTATTTATAAGCATTTTATGGCAAAACAAAATAAACCTGAGCCTTCCCTTGATATGCTGTGCATGTTAATTATTGCATATTGTGTGTTGGCTCATTTAGCACGGTGGATTTGTGCTCACACTCGCATTACCAAATCAGAAATAGGGACCCAGGACCACTATGCTCATGAAGATACCCCAGCTGTGGATGGAGGAAATAACGAAGGAAATTAGGGCGATTTCTACGCTTTTGGGTCCTAGACAAGATGGTTTGATGGAGATTGTGTGCACATATATTACCTAGGTTTAGATAGTATATGTTGTACACATTACCCCTAGTCGCTTACCTGTGGATATGGTCTTACTTTTGCTTTCATTTCCATTGCTTTCATTGTGACATAGACATTTGGCCTGTTTAGCCCCTTTTGTAAACTGTCGCCCGACGTGGTCTAGTTTAAACCCTAAACTGTAATATTATGTTTTATGCGATGCATGGTTTGGATACATCAATGTACCTGTGCGCACTATCTACTGATCCAGAGAATAGTGCAGTAAATCACAGGGGATTCTGGATTGAAAAATCTAGGTCTGTCAGACTAAAGATTAGGTCGACTAGGGTTGAAAGCTTCAACAACTCCAACCAAGAACAACTTTGAGCAGATGACATCAACCTACTCAAAGAGAAAAGAATTGGGCCTTAATACAATTAGCAGTCTATCAACAAGCCATGTGTAAATACTACGACCGTAAGGTCCAACCTCGCAGCATCGCTGCAGGTGACTTGGTATTGAAGAAAATTCAATCATATTCTAATCGGAACAAACTTTCCCCTAGGTGGGAAGGTCCTTACACTGTGGTCGAAGTTATATGACCAGGCTCTGTACTACTTGCTATGGAGGATGGCTAGATTCTCTCAAAGTTTTGGAATATCAACTAATTACATAAATTCTAAGTGTAAATATTTCTAATTTTTCAATAAAGTTTTCAACTTATTCAATCTTTATTATTGTATGTTGAGTAGAGCTTCTTTAATATTTGTTCGACCACTTCTCGTACATTCAATATGTTTAAATTGATCGGAGAAGTAAATATCCCTACTCGAAGTCTCTCCTTTCTTCATGTGGTCCTGCGCATTAGAAGGAGCTTTCTAGTGTTGAACTGTTTCCATCTCTTGCTGTCAGCACAAAATAGTTTAGTTTCATGAGAAAACATTGATCGAATTTAAAAGGAACCCTAAGAGTTTCTCCCATACTCGTTTACGACTTTGATTTGATTAACCTAGTCGAAGAGTGGTAACTTCACCTAGTCGAAGTCTTTCCTCTCTGCATGTTGTACTGCCCGCTGGAAGAAACTTCCTAGCGTCGACTCGTTCCTTGCTTTTACTGCTAGAACATGACGATCGAAAGTCAACAACGATAGTCGAATAAATCGCTACGTACTCTTCATATTTTACGCTATACTATTTGCTTAGTTTGATCATACAAACTAAGTAAATAGTGGGGGGCTAAGATAGAGTTATCCATATAACTTCAATTCTTAGTCATAATTTTCATTCTTTTTTTGTCTTATGAGTACTAACCACTCAACAAGATAATTTGCAGGAAAAAGAAGATATATTCCATTAACAAAAGATTTGTTCTTTACAAACTATTCTACTTTACAAACTACTCTGATGAAAGTGATCTGATTTGCATCTCCTTCACGAACATCCAACCGGCTTGCTCCATTTCTTCGATCAAGCATCTGACTTTGCTTCGGAGTAGTCAAAGTCTTGATCGATCGGTTGGATATTGAGGCTTTGATCGCATGCCTTGAGTTTTGCCAAGGCATAGCTCACTGCACCTTTGACCACCTCTCATAGCGAGTCAGCTTGGTTGGTCCTCAGAGTAGTAATGAGCTTCTCTAGAGCTCTGACTTGTTGTCCAAGTACTCGCATGTACGGACAGGGTGTTCTCAGAAGGATTGACCTTCTCAGCACCAAGTCCTTCAAGTAGATTGTTTAGGAAAAAATGTAATCTTGAAGAACTATCTTCACTGATTGAGTTTCTTCTTGACTACGAGTTGAAGTCTCTACGAGTTGCTTTACTTTGACTACAACCTCTGCAAAATCAGAGTGAAGCGTAGTCGGAAAGCATATCTCGTAAAAAGGTTAGTTACTAAAACCTGGTGAAGGTAAAGATTTTCTTAGCTGCAAGTCGAGATTCAAATTTCTTGACTTCATCCTTATGCTGGTCTTCTAATGACCTTATTGTCTAGCTTTTTTCCTTGTCGACACAAGTAAGCTTGCCGATCACTTTAGTCTTTTCTTTGACCTCGGTGCGAAGCTTGCCCATTTTAAACTCTTTATTTGTAAAGGGAAAAGGAGTTAGAGAAAGACAAGAAAAGCATCCAAATAAGCAGTCGTAAGTTCATGAGCTTACTGTTTATTTCATTTCACAATTTGCCAGTTGTAGAGTTGGCCTTCAAGAGGCCTATGGTGAAGTCGATATTTTCTTTGTTGAGCCTCTGCATCTCGGTCTTCTCATTTTTGAGAGCAACTTCCAAGAAACATTTGATGCCCTTAGACCTGAAAAGGTTAAAGGTAGATAACAAGAGTTGTGCTACTGGTTAAAATAAGAAAAGACCGTGCGTGTGTGTGTCTCACCACTTCTGCACCTCTCACGTAGTTTGGCAACCTCTTGTTGTATGAGCATAAGTTGTCTGTGGTATTTAGCCACAATAGCTAAGTGTCAGATGCTTACATTCATGCTCATACGAGCAAATTTGGCAAATACTTGTTGGGAGTCTTCTAGCAGATTGAGGTTGTCGACCTTGTTCCACCACACTTTCTTGAGGCATTCATTGTCAAAAACATACCCCTAGTTAGGGGTGTCCTTGGGGTGAGGAACTTGGTCGTGTGATTAACCTGACAAAGATCCCAATACAAAAGCAGGGTTAAAAAATAAAGAGAAGAAGTCAGGTTGTTCTTCTTCTTCAAATGTACCTCCTTGGAGAGGGGGAGGAATGTCCTCGGTGGTCTCATCCTTGGCATGGTGACCAGAGAGAAATCCTAGTTCCAGGCTAGGCACATCTTCCCTAGCCTTCTCTTTGATTTCAACCATCTCAGTGGTCATAGCTCCTTCGGCCCTAGAAGCAATCCCCACCATCACCATGTCGATCGATTCATCTACCATCCACTCTGTAGTCTCATCGGTTAGGGACATAATTGCTGGAGGCTTTTCAATTGAAGCATCTCGAGATGATGAAGGAGCTGAGCCAAAAAGGTGAGAAGAAAGGTGAATTAATATTTAAAAAGGCAATAAGGTAAGGCACACTTGTCATGCCCTTATTTACATACCTTGAACTTCTAGCTTTAATTTTGAATTTAGAAGGAACCTTCCCCAGAGGAGGTTTCTTTGACTTCTTTTCCATGACCACGTCTAGTTGTGAAGAAGCAGGGTCACTTTTGACCACAACTGGTCATTGTGGTGCAAAGTTGCCTACTACCATGTCTAGTTGCAGACCATGAGCAAGCGCAATTGCTCTTTGCTCCACCTGCCCTTCTAGATGGTCAAGGTTGGTTTCGACCACTTGAAGAGCTACCTCTTTCTCAATCATAGGCTCTACTACAGCAGCAGTCTCCTTCACAAAATATACAAAACTCTTCTAGTCCTCCTTTTTGAGTTGCTTAATAAAGCCTTGAGAAGCTCCAACTGAGAAAGTTTTGTCATCATAACAATAAGGTATCTTGATCTTGGGAGATGGTTGCTCTATCCTAGGAGCCAGTTGCACTAGTATGACCGCTCCTATCTCCTCCGCAATAGCTGTATCTGCGAGGAACTGCTCGATGGGAGCAGACAAATGAGGAGAGGGAGAAGCCACATTTGAGCTCTCACCCTCCTTATCGATAGCTTTCACTAGTTGATGCCTCTTGGACGAAGGAGCTTTAATATCCTCTGTTTGTTTTCTGAGAAACATCAATTCGACTTCCTGGTCATCTTGATAGTATTCCAAGCCTACTTTCTACAATAAGAAAAGATGTTAAGTACTTGTTACTTACAAATATGAAAGCTTAAAGAAGAAGTCGAACTCTGATTACCTTTAGGCATTCAGCTCTCTCTTCGGTGAATACATCCACCAAGATACGAGGAGCCTCCATATCTAGTGTTGGACTCTTCTCCAGATAGCTTTGATTCGAGAATTAATCTCTCCCAAAGCAAGATCTGTATATGCAAATAAGAGTGGCCAGTGACCAGAACTCGTAACCTAGAGTCTAACTTAGAGAATGAGTTTAATCATTACTTACCATTCTCATAGTCTCTGGTCATATCATTGGCCCCCAAGTACATCCATATTGGATGTGCTCGTTTCTTCAAAGGGCTGATACGATGGGTGATAAAGTCCTTCACCACATGGCAACCGGTAAGTCCCTTTTCCCTTAGCTCTTTGATGGCTTTGATGTAGGGGCTATGTAAGTGGGGTCTTTGGGGACCGAATTCCAGGAAGAAATCTTCTCGGCACCCTTCCCTACAAAGAAAATGTTGTCTTCGCTGGTGATCTCCCAGTAGAACTATTTCTTCTTCCAATTTGGCTAGGACGATCGAGTAAAACATTTGGATATATTGCTCTGTCTTGCCATCATGGAGCTTCAGATCATAGCTTCTAGCAATTCCATATATACTGCCAACTCATCTCATAGTAGTACTAAAAAAGTTCTAAATCTGGAGGAATTTGTAGATAGGCTTCGCACAGGTACATGAATATACACAACATGGTAATCAAATTGCGAACCAAGTTCACTAATTTAATGCCAAAGTACTCGAGTACAACTATGAGAAAGGGATGAGCAAGGAGTCAGAGTCCGCACTCACAATACGCCTAGAAGACAGGCATTTGTCCAATCTTCCTCGAAGGCCAATGTTGTCTAGCGGCTTCAATCCACTTCATGAATTTCCTTGAAGTTATCTTCTTTGCCACTTCCAAAGTCTTCATCTTCACTTCATCCATCTCTAACACCAGCCACTTGGAAGAGGACTTCGTCATTTTCTCTAAGTGATTGGATTGGATTTGGAAGAAATTGGAGGAAGAAGAGGGCTCAGTTGGTAGTGAAAAGCTCAAAGCAGACTGCAGCAGGGAAAGGTACGAAGCTCAAAAAGTTACATCCGAGTAACTTTTTATAACCAGATGAGTCAGTTACCAAGCTCAGGAACTGAACAGTTATTACCTCTTCGGGAACCACTCCGATCAGATAGATCGGTATGAGTCGATTCATATTCCTTTGTTTAAACCCGGTTTGTCTTGCAACCCAAGGAAAACTACCTCATTGACCAAATTTATTTCCATCGAATTAAATCAAAAAGATCTTTCTTTCAATCTTAATTTGCCTATGACTCCTCTTTCTCAAGTAAGTTATTTTCACTTAAAGTTGGGAGACTAGATGACGAGGATATGACAATCCTTAAAATATTAATTATCTATAAATGATATTCTTACGTCATTACACTTCCTTGGTATACCCCTTTTAAGTAAGGGACAGTGCAACATAAACACCCCATAGAGACACTTTTTTAATATAGTAGAGGCGTTTTTTTACATGTCTCTATAGTGTTGTAGAGGCATTTTTTAAAATGCCACATAAGCACCTTCATATGTTTCGCACAGGTACAAGAATACACACAACATGGTAATTGAATTGGGAACCAAGTTCACTAATTTAATGCCAAAGTACTTGAGTACAGCTATGAGGAAGGGGTGAGCAGGAAGTTGGAGTCTGCACTCACAATACGCCTAGAAGGCGGGCATTTGTCCAATCTCCCCCCAAAGGCCAATGTTGTCTGCCGACTTCAATCCACTTCACGAATTTCCTTGAAGGGATCTTCTTTGCCACTTCCAAATTCTTCATCTTCGCTTCATCCATCTCTGACACCAGCCACTTGGAAGAGGACTTCGTCATTTTTGTCATTTGCAAGAAATTGGAGGAAGAAGAGGGCTCAGTTGATAGCTAAAAGCTCAAAGCATATTGCAACAGGGAAAGGTACGAAGCTTAAAAAGTTACATCCGGGTAAGTTTTTATAACCGGATGAGTCAGTTACCAAGCTCAGCAACCGAATAGTTATTACCTCTTCGAGAACCGCTTCGATCAGATAGATTGGTAAGAGTCGATTCATGTTCCTTTGTTTAAACCCGGTTTGTCTTGCAACCCAAGCAAAACTACCTCATTGACCAATAGTTATTTCCGGTCGAATTAAGTCAAAAAGATCTTTCTTTCAATCTTAACTTTCCTAGGACTCTTCTTTCTCAAGTAAGTTATTTTCATTTGAAATTGGGGGACTAGATGACGAGGATATGATAATCCTTAAAATATTAATTATCTATAAATGATATTATTACGTTATTACACTTCCTGGGTATAGCCCTTTTAAGTAAAGGACATTACAACATAAACACCCCATAGAGACACTTTTTTAATATAGTAATGGAGTTTTTTCATGTCTCTATATTGTTATAGAGGCATTTTTTGAAATACCTCATAAGTGCCTTCCTATGTTTCATCGCTATGAACATAGACATATTATTAAAATACCTCTATATCCTTTGTGGCGTTTTATAGAGGTGCTTTATTATGTCTCTAAGAGAATAAAGGCATTTTATAGTGGCCTTAAATTGTGCTACTACTGTAGTGTACCATAGAAAAAATCTAAAAAAATATGTGGATTGGTACTCGAACTTAGACCTCCTGGGAGTAGTACTTCTCTTGAACATGTTGCACTAGCCACCTCAACCTCACCATTTCACATGTTTAGTTATGCTTTGTAATATTTATATGTAGCTCATTTAACACATGTAAACCACTAAAAAAACACCTCTAGATAGTTAAAAGCGTCTCTAAAAATCTCTCTACACAATAAAAACTTTAGACGAATTAGAGAGTGTATCACAAACGTCTCCATAAGATAAAATTTTGCATGTGGTTCTAAACCATCTCAAAACTGCCTCTAAAGTACAAAATTTTGCAGTGATTTTAAAGTGTCTCTAAAAAATGTCTCTAGGTTATGTAACTCTAATTTTGGAGGCAAGTTAGAAAGTTCCTCTCAAAAAGTGGCTCTACATGGGATTTTTCTTGTAGTGGGAGGAACTTAGCCAGTTGGTTGTAAGCTTCTTCTACGACCACTCTCTAGTCATAAGTGGTCCTACGAGCATGACATAGTCATAAGTGGTCCTACGAGCATGACATGGTCATAAGTCATTCTACGAGCATGATGTAGTCGTAAGTTTTTCTACGAGTATGATATTGTCATAAGTTATTCTATAACCACCCTATATTTGTATGTTCCTTTATGACTAGCATAATTTCGACTGTCCTATCTACGGCAACCCAACACATTGTGGGCTAGTCTGACATGACGGTTAGTATACATGATTATTCCATGAAATAATTGTGCATAACTTCTCCCTGAAATAATTAGTTCATGCATGCATGAGAAAGGGGTGACCGCAAGCCATGCAATTGTAGTTTGAGCCATGTATAGGGACTCCTCTACAAAAAAACCCATGCGAGCGTAAATCAATATTCGAGAAAGCATGACCCAAATCTGGATCCAACAATATACATAGATCAACGTCCTAAAATAAAGTCTTACAAGAATTCATGTTTGTCTCTATCTGACGAAAAGAGAAGGCTGAGCCATAAGATACCATATCAGAGCAGGTTCGTGTAGAGTTGTGGACTATGAAGTTGCAAATGTGTCAACTGATCTCATGCTTAGGTTACATTCCAACGATTGCACTAATATCTAGCTAGGTATTAAAAAGATAATACATTTATAAAATATTAGTATAAAAAATTTGAAGTAACATAATGTTTTCTCCATAGTCAATGTAAGATTAACTAGGACACCAGTTAAGCCATGATTTATATATATATATATATATATATATATATATATATATATATATATATATATATATATATATATATATATATATATATATATATATATAAGAATTATGAAACAATCATTTATAACTGTGCACATTATTTTTATCAGCCAACATGAATATTCAAAATGATATTTTAACAAAACCCTTTTTAAAATGAAAAGGTTTGCTTGTTCTCTTTCCACGGTAAGAAAAATTCCTCGCCAAAATAAGTTAATATCCCTCACAATGTAACTATACATGATCTATTGTCATATTAAAAAAACATCTCAATTAAAAAATGATTATGCGAAGTCAACATTATTCGAACAAATATAGAAATATAACTAGGAGCATCGTAGAACTAGCCCACGCAACCACGCAATTGCGTGGGCCACTTGCCTAGTTAACTCCAAGTAGCTAATAGCTTGTTGGTACTAGCTCCTTATTAGCAGCTACTCGAACTTGGGGATCATGGAGAATTGCATGCGTACTGTCTAGCTAGCATAGCCGCAATAACCATGGATCGATAAACCCATCGCTGCGAATTATCGAGTTGGATGGTATACATCAAGGCCGGCAATAAAGCTTCCCTTACGTAGGGCACAAGAATCATTTCATTCATTTCCATATATATATGCACGCATGCTTGAGTTAATTTTACGTGCATTTCGGTTATGAGCAGATTCGATCTCCTCCGATAATAATATACATTTTGGCCATTTCAGTGCGTGCAGGATCGATTGATCGATGGGTGGAGATGATGCATGGGAGCTGGATATTATGTGGCATGGGCTTTTACTTGCTGGGAATGCAACGGCGAACTTTTGGAGTAGATGGTCGATGCAAGTCCTTGTCGTGAGCAGCTTGGTGGTGCAATTTGCACTCGCCATCTCCGCAGGTTTCCGGTGTCCTGGGGTCCGCTGGGTGCGGAAGTTCATCGTCTGGGCGTTGTACGTGTTGGGCGACTACATCGCGACAACCGCTCTCAGTAGCCTCACCGTCAGCAGCGCGTCGGGTGTGCACCAGCTGGTTGCGCTGTGGGCGGCATTCTTCCTGCTGCACCTCGGTGGCCCGGACAACATCTCCGCATACTCCCTCGAGGACAACGAGCTGTCGAAGCGGAACATGATGCAATTGATCCTGCGGGTCGTGGGAGCCGCATATGTCGCCTACAAATCATTTTCCGGCAGCAGGAAATCGGTCGTAGCAGCCTGCTTGATGTTCTTCGTCGTCGGTGTTCCCAAGTATTTTGAGAAGGCACTGGCGCTTCGGCGCGCCAACTTGGGCAACATGCGGAAATCTGTCAAGAAGCAGCAACGTCCCGAAGGTTTCTCTATCCTTGGGCTTCAAGGGGACGAAAAGCTTCTGATGATTGCTCACAACCTGTTCCATATCTGCAGGCGCGCGATGGTTGATTCTTCGATGATGTTGGATAAGCAGCATGTTGCTGACTGGAAAGGTCTGATTGATCTTGGATGGAAGGACACGTGCAAGGTGATGGAGATGGAGCTGTCCCTCATGTATGACATTCTATACACCAAGGCAGCCGTGATCCACACTTGGCGTGGCTACTGCATCCGTGTCCTTTCGCCGATTGCCACTTTGATCGCGTTAGTGCTGTTTGAACTCAACAATGAAGGTGGTTACAGCAGAGCTGATGTCATAGTCACTCGCATCTTGTTAGTCTCTACCGTCTTCATGGAGACGGCATCGCTGCTCAGGGCACTAGGGTCGTCCTGGACAGTGGCCAGTTTGTACCGTATGCAGCGACGGGGTTGGCTTAGCCATGCAATCCTATGCCATAGGCGATGGCATCGGTTTCGTCGTGGTCTTGTATCCCTTCGCCGGTTTGTCTGGGCGGAGAGATGCAGAGAGTGGTCGTGGGGCACCATTGGGCAGCACAACATGCTGCGCTTGTGCACCCGCGACATGAAAGACCGACGGTGCAGCCTGGGCAAGAAGATGGGAGTTGAATGGTGCAAGGACGACCATTACTACTGGACCCAAAACAACGAACACCCTGTCATGAAGTTGGTGTTCGAAGCTATATTGGAAATACTGAACCCAAAAGAACGGACACAGGTCTCGGAACATAGTGGACGGATCGATAAAAACGATCCAGACCCGCAACGTTCAGTTATGTCCGGGGCGGTTGTGAACTCACTGGACTTGTTCAAGGCAGAAAGGGGCCGGCGGGCACTAAACAGAAGGGGAGAAAAATATGAAAAGGCTCTCGGCCGATACATCCGTGAAGAAATCCATGAGGAAATCCTTATATGGCACATCGCCACTGATGTCTACCTCTACACCCGCAAGCAAGCCGAGGATGAAGAGACCACCCAGCTTGTGGAGGCAATCAAGGTGCTATCCAACTACATGATGTTCCTCCTCGTAGAACGCCCCTACATGCTACCAGGCCTTGTTCTCCGTAAGTTGTACGAAGTAACCCGCGATGATTTGGGCAAATTATGGGACATTTGTGCAGCTGAGAGCAACCCAGCTCACCAGCACGATGACAGGCAAAAAAACCTTGCTAGGTTCCTGAAAGAAAAAAAGGCAGGCTACGTTAAGGAGGAAAAATTATTTAAGGGAAAGGGTCTTGTGCTTGCAACGAAACTTGCCAATGAACTGCTCGTGCTCGAAGATCAGCACAGCCAGCAGCAGCAGAGTGTCCCACGCCAAGAAGATTTAAATCCAATCTTATCATTGGTATTTGACGTGTGGCTGGAGATTCTCCTCTACGCGGGCCACCGATGCAGCAGGGAGTCCCACGCCAAGCAGCTCAGCACTGTCAGCAGCGGCGCAGAGTTGGCAACCGTCGTGTGGCTTCTGGAAGAGCACGCTTGCCTCTACCCTGCCGACAAAGGTGGCAAGAAGAAACGTAAGGAACTAAGTTCAACTGCCCGTCCCTCTCGCTTCAGAAATCTCTAAAGGAAGAAGCATAGTCCAAGAAAAGTTGTGGTATGAAATTTCTCTGTACTCATGCATCGACTAGTGTACTAGCACCTCTTCCTTTTTCTACGAGACAAATGTTGTTAATTTTGCTCAAGGAGAAAACGTATGCATCGCAAATAACTAAGACAACGTGAGAGAATTTCTAAATTTCTCTATTATCTTATTTGCTTCTTATTCTTACTTTCATAAACTAGTTATAAGCCTCCTTAATATATAGTCTAATACTCTCATACTATCATACATATTTGGATTTCAAATTAGACATAACTTTAACTTGAGTTACACAATGAGACGGACTCTACTACGTCTTAAACTCTTAGTCAAGATTATTTCCAATAATCTCTCCCTTAATCTTGACTCGGCATACTCTAGTTTAGTCTCAATGCATTATGAACTACCAGCCACGCCTCCATATGAAGCGTTCTACATGCAAGCTATATGTAGAAGCTCAACTCAACTGGAATGGGTCTATCTAGATGCAAAAATTCTAAAACATTGAGGCAGTCGATCTCAACTACGATTTATCCAACTCATACTTGACATGGATTGGCGACACATCTTCTTAACGTTCCGGACTCGACTCAGCATCAGAGCAGTGTTGGTTCATCATCGTTAAAAGCTTTAGCAAGAAGCGCTTTCTCCATCTTCGGTTTGCGACATTTGAAGCAAAGTGCTCATAATCATTACAATTATGGTACCTCACTTTTGTCTTATCAAACTTCTGATTCTGATGGCCTCATCCACCACCGCTGGAAGTGTTCTTGCCTTCATGCTTCGATGATCGGACCTCCCACTCGGTATGGGTCAACAAGAGTTGTCCATCCCGGTTGTCACTGCTGTTGTGGATGTGTTCCTCATACGCTTTAAGACGACTGATGACCTCCTCTATGGTCATTGTCTTCAAGTCTCCAAATTGCTCTATGATCGAGGCAATCAGAAGAAACTTTGAGGGAACAACACGAAGGAATTTCTTCACTACGTACAACTCTTCCACCTTCTTGCCAAGGGCTCGAATCTGATTGACGATGACTGTCAATTGGACGGCAAAGTTATTGATCGACTCCGTTTCCTTCACACACAGCACCTTGTATTCGGTCTTGAGAGTTTGCACATTTGCTTCCTTCACACGATTGGCGGCAAGATACATTGTCTTTAATGCCTCCCACGCAGCTTTGGCCATCTCTTTTTCGGCCAGTAGGAAGAATATTTTCTTTGGGATGCCCTAATAGATGGTCACCAATGCCATCTGATCATTGCGCACATCGACGTTGCTGTTCTCGATTGCATTCCACACTCCTTGACCCCTTATGTACACCTTCATCTTGATTGCCCAGGCTGCACAATTGCTCATCGTGAGCACGGGATAATGTAGCAAGACAGCGGAACTCAACTTTGCCATCACACTAGATGATGCCTCGTCGCCAGTGACACCACTTTCCAAAGAACGTGACTTGATCTTGGACACGGATCAAGAGCTCAGGCTTGCAAAACTTATATTACGGATCAAAGGACAGAGCCTTATCTTCGGATTTGGCCATGTTATGATGTACATGGATACATTATGGGACTGAATCTTAGAGTTGGAGGCACAGATTGACAATCTCAATGAGGAGAATGATGACATTTGTCAATAGATGCAACACGAGAGGGGCAACGACGAGGTCATCAACATAGGAAGTTCCTATGATCCCATATGTTGCTGCTCGAATCCTAGCTGCATATGTGTGTACTACTACAACGACGGCCAGCCATGTCCAAGATGCCCCCTCTACAACACTCCATGTGGGTAGTGCGAGGCACCTTTGAGTAGTTGGCACGCATTGTTTTGCTAGACCGGAGAGCAAGATTAACTTAATATTGTGTGCTATTTTCTTTCTTGTATTCGTTATTATGTTGAAGGTGTAGTGCTGGGAGTGTTGTTTTGATTCACATTGTTACCTGCAGTGCTTTGTATGATTTATGTATGTGTAACGTATATCCCGTTTGGTGTTATCAGTGCATAATGTTGTCTCGTTTAGTCTTGTCAGTGCATAAGGCTACCACGAAGTTCAACTATCTACAGTCACTCATACTGATTATTATCTATCTTCCACTAGGATGTGAAAAGACCATTTTGCCTTCGCACTTCAGGCTACAAAAGGGAGCCACTCCCCTGCATTGTTCTCCTTCACGTCCTAAAGTACTTCTTCCAATTCTATGTACCTTGGTTTACTTCTCCCTCCTCCGGACGTCGAGATGAACCAAGTCAGCACCTCTTCATTGGCACCCGCAGTGATTTGCCTGAAGTGCAACACGCTTATTAGACGTAAGACCTCATAGCAGGCCACGAATCCTGGATGACATTACTACAAGTGCCCCTTTCACTCAGTGCTTATTTTAGATTGGTTCTAGTCATTCAATAGATATTATAAAACCTTTTTCTTATAGAATTGCAGGATGGCCCAGGCGGTTGCTGATTCTTGGTGTGGAAGGATGAAGTGAGCACTAGGCCCGGCATTGTTCCGCAGGATAAAGTTGTGATGGGGAGACACAAATTGGTGGAGATGCGGCATCATTTTAATAGACAGCAGAGTAAGATTAACTTAATGTTGTGTGCTATTTTCTTTCTTGTTTTCATTTTTATCTTGAAGGTGTAGTGTTAGGAGTGTTGTTTTGATTCGCATTGGTACCTGCAGTGCTTTGTATGACATATGTATGTGTAATGCATACCCATGCCTATACCGTAGTAGATGGTTTCATGTTGTTACCGCTTCAATGTGTTCATATCGTAGTAACTCGTTTTATCTCCGTGAACGGATGACTGCATCGTGCAAGGATAAAGTGCAATTTGGTTGATGCATTTTCACGTCCACGACGTAGCGGGCCCAATGAGATATCGTAATGTCATTTCATGCATGTGGTCGTAATTTCATGCGCATGGCATGGGAAAGAGGATTCCTGCTTCATGAGGTTAGGGCCATGTGGAATCTTCATGCGTGGTTAGGGCTGCCCACTTCTTGTGGTCGGGGAGCGCTAGTACAAAGTAAAAGTACTTACTACAAAGTACGAAACACAAGCATGCGGTAGAGCAAACTAATTAAAAGTGGATACACACAAAGGATTGTGGAATACATTACATTATGGTCACAAACAGAGTTAAGGTAGCACAACCGAACACACAAAAACAAACAAGCAACATCATTACAGAGGAATGATATCTTCATCACTATAGTGCATTGCTTGAGCTAGGGCTATTTGCGTAGTTGTTGAGGAGTGCTCAACCATCTTACAGAGTCTACATCTCGGCCACTTGACCCGTTGACCATGCTGGCTTTTGTCCATATCGTTATGCACTACTACAAAAATGGTCATCATAGACGGTTCAAAATTGTCATCACAGACGGATTTTTGAACCGTCTGAATTTATGCGGCAGTGATAATCAGAGGTTATCGCAGATGGTTTGTAAGTTGTTTGTGATAAATACATCACAGACGGTTTATAACTAGAACCGTCTATAAAGAACACTATCATAGACGGTTCTAGCTATCAACCGTATGTGATACTCACACATCACAGAAGTTTCTAGCTACCAACCGTCCATGATGTGTAAGTATCACAAACGATTGGTATATAGAACCATTTGTGATACTTTCCCATCACAGACAGGTTCTGGTTCGAGCCGTCTGTGATAATTCTTCAGAGACAGTTTATACCACAAAATCGTCTATGATAGTTCATTCTATACCTAATTTTTTTCTATTTTTCAACTAGCCTCAAGAAATATTAACTGTATTATCTAAAAACAAGCAAACACAGCAACACATTCTATTTCCATTAAGATTAGAATCCACCATTACAACATCACAATATATTGAGTAGGTTACCCATAGCACTACATACACAAGAGGACAAATTTAGAAAAATCAGTGCGGCAAAAATCTTAGGAACCTATTCCATCCAAGGATAGCAAAAATCCATGAAAAAATTCAGACCTTTGTGAAGATATTGAACCAAAACCAGGAAAAAACCAAAAACTTCAAATAAAACTTGCTCATGGGTGGAGGATAGCCAAGATGGCTCTAGATATATTCTCACATATCACAGTAAGCAAGAAATCAGAGATAATCACAACTAAAACTCTTTGATCAAAAAACTTCTAATGGGATCAAATCCATGAAAAAATGAGGCAACTTCATGAACTTACTAAACTTGATGGTTAGATGGATGGGGATTAATTTTTATGAGACATCTCCATCACTTACTAGTTTTTGGCATCCAGCAAGATAAAGAAAGGAAGAGAGAACATCAAAACCAATAAAATCAAGAGCAAATCAACCAAAATAAGAAGATCCATGAGAGATGAGCAAAGTTGATATATTGCTACTTGAGAATGAATATTTTATAGTCACTCCACTTGGAGAATAAGAGAGCATACCACAGTAGTCAAACTTCTCAATCCTAACCCTAAAACTCTTGACTTTAATGAGGAAAGATAGGATAGTTTGATGCTTAGCTAGCAAGTCTCCACCCCAACCTATAAAATAGATTGGCAACCAACACCTATCTAACTTGCAATCAGCACATATCTAACCCTAATGAATACTATCCATTAACACATACAGAGGAACCCGTTAATCCTATACAACATGGATTTTATTCACACATTACATTTATACACGTTTTTCAAATCACATAAGCCTAAATCCATGAAGTCCTTAGCATTTGATCTAACTTGATCTTCTCAGCTTTTCCTTGACCTATACTGCTATCTCAAGTGCCGCTCAAGCGCCGTGGTTTGATCTATGGTACTTTTTAATATTTAGTTGACTTACCAAAATACCCTTCCTTGACTCGGTCCTTATCTTCCTTTACAAGCAATTGTCATACTTACCATGTGTGGGTGCACCACTAGCTTGCCACCCATTGGTAGATCTCTCAAGTTCTGGATCCACCGAACAACATCTCACATGGACCGACGAAGCTACATGATACAACCCATCACTTGAACATTTCTTTCAATATTTTCTGCCTTTCTCATACACTGCTTGAGCTCAGCCACCTCACCTAGTCGTGATTATTCTGCGCCTCGTCTCCTCCATAAGCGTAGCCAGGATTCTCGAGTGTTAACCATGATTGACTCCAAGTCTCTCTACACATCTAAATAAAAAGAAATCATTTTCGGGCATAGGTTCTTTATAACTTGACCCACGTTAGTTGAAACATGCATCATACAATATATATGCACTGACCTAGATCAAACCAAATCAATCCACAACGAAAATTCTCAAAAATCCAATTTTTACTCGAAGTGAACTGCGCTGCCGGTCAGACTGCTAACTCCAGCTAGTCAGACCGCTGGTGGTAGCCGATTAGACCGCTGACCGTCGTCTCTGTCTGGGTTTGAATCAAAATCTAAAAAACTAAATTTTTATAAAAATTTAAATCCTAATTTCTCTAATTTAACAATAATTCATCATAACAAACACTTTGACCTTCTCCTTCCATGACTTTGTCTACACCAAGGCCACGGTGATCCACACTAGGCACAGCTATTGCATCAGTGCCTTCTTCACCGCGGTCGCATTACCGCTGGTTGAATTCAGCCCTGAAGATGAGCATCACTGAGAACCCCAGCAGCAGTGCGGCAAAAGTTTATATTATTTGAACTTGGATTTTGGACTTTCATTAGCTCGGGCTGTTTTTCAATTCTAGAATAGTGTAGCAGTGAGACCGCCACTCCCAGTGATCATACTGCCAGGAGCCCTGTCAGACTGGCATCAAGGCAGTGGTTTGACCACCAAGGTGTGATTTTGTTGGGCTTTTTGGCTTTTGGTCACTTGAGTTGTTTCCTCTGGTTTCTGGATTCTAATCATAATCTTCATAGCTCAGTAGATACTGGAGTGAAGGATTGGTAAATACTTGAGAAAATTTTTGAAGGCACCATTCACCCTTGTATGTTGTAAATACCGGTCCTATAGTATGTTGGTTTCAACTCTAGGAATGCACATGAGAGAACATATATGTTTTAGGGCAATTTTCTCTCTGTATTTTTCTACTTCATCTCAACCTTGAAGCTAGTATTTATAGTACATGTATAGAGATATATTTGGAATAACTAAATAAAGAAACTAAATAAAAACAAATAGATTTGATGTCGATTTGCATCTAAACTCTGCCATCTATCTTACCGCACCTACAGTTTCTCCCCTAATCTAGAATTGGCTGCAGGAGATTTCTGATGCCTAGTAGATGACACATCTCTTTGAACTTGACTCGAGGAAGTGGCTTCATGAGGGTATCCACACACTGCTCCCCTATGCACAGGTACTTGACAACAATCATCCCTTCTCCACACACTCTTTGATAAAACTGGGTATTAATCTGTTTGCTTCTCCCATGAAACACTGAATTCTTCATCAATGTGATTGCTAATTTTTTGTCAACGTACAGAACGACTGGACTGGAGCTTCTCCCATTACCTCATTTAGTACACTTCACAACCATATGCCTTGAGATGCTGCTGTTGTGGCAGCCATGAACTCAGTTTCACATGACGATAGGACAACACTTTTCTGGTTTTGAGACACCCAAATGACTATGTTCTTATTGAAGCAGAATGCCATACCACTTGTGCTTTTCCTGTCATCCATGTCACCTGCCAAGTTTTTATCCCTCGAGACTTGACATAGCATGTAAAGCGCCTTTGAGAACATATACACCTTATGCTCCTCCTAGGGCTGTAAACGAGTCGAGCTCGAGCGAGCTTAGCCTTCCAGGCTCGAGCTCGGTAGAAGCTCGAACCGAGCTTGTGCCGAGCTCGAGTTGGGGTCCGAGCCTAGATCTGAGCTCGGCTCGGCCTAAGCTCGAGTAGGCTCGAGCTCGGCTCGTTGAAGCTCAAAAATAATTAAAATAATTTATTATGCACTATTTTTCAATAATAAGAAAATTTTAAGTTCGAGCTCAGCTCTAGTAAGCTCGATAACAGTCAAAATAATTCATATACACACTAATTTTCAATAATAAGACAAGCTCGAGCTCGAGTTTGGCTCGAGTAAGCTCGGTAATAATTAATATGTATTACTATTTAAGCTTGAATCGGGGCTCGTGAACTATTCGAGTTCGGCTCGGTGAAGCTCGCGAGCTCGAAATCAAGCTCGAGTTCGGCTCGTTTAAAGTTCGAACCGAGCTCGAATCGAGCCTAGAACGAGCTGAACTCGAGTAGCTCGCGAGCTTCGAGCTTTTTTTACAGCCCTAGCTCCTCCTAGAGGTCACTGTTCAAGAACACTGACTTGACGTCCAAGTTGTGGATTTCCCATCCACTTTACACTACAAGGGCAAGGAGAACTCTCACCATATCATGTCACATGAGCAAATACCTCATTGAAGTCGATCTTATGCTACTGCACGTACCCTTGGCAACTAACCTTATCTTGTATCTTATGATTTTGCCATCCGTGTTCTTCTTTAGTTTGTATACTCACTTAAGCCAAATGGTTTATGACCAGATAACAACTTGGTGAGATTTCATGTCTTATTCTTTTCAATGGCCTCAAGCTCGCTCTTCATCGTCTCCTGCCAATGTTGTTCCCGTGAAACCTCGCGATAAACCGTTGGCTCTTCTACAGCTAGGAGATATAGCTCATCCAAGCCATCGATCTTCTCAGATGCAGTGTATATGTCATTGAAATTTTGATATCTACGACATATATTACTTTGTATCATTAGTTGATGCCTACAATATATATCATTATAAAATAAAAAAGTACATGCATCTTATCAAATTTGTAGCAACCTATAGATTAACTTTATATTACTCCTTGTTCTTTTTTACTTGATGTTTTTTATTTCTAACGGTCACTGAGATGTGACTTTGCCCGTTACTTTTTATAACTTTATATTAAAATTTACTAATAAAATTATACTATTATAAAAGCATTTTTGGTGGCAAATCTATATTATAACTTTTATATAGTCAACATAAATAGTTTAAATCTATTAATGGTTAAACTTTAAAAGATTTGATAATGTAGATTCTACGACGTCGAGTAAAAAAGACATTACTTTCGGTTGCCATTAAGAGCTCACGTTGGAGGATCCCGGCGGGGATTCTTGGCACGGCCCACGCATGCATCTGGCACGCGGGACCATGGAGCTGTAATGGGACCGTTGATTGACTGCTGGGCCTAGGGCTCATCAGATCGGTGCCACCCATGGTGGTGCTGGGCCGTCACAGTGCGGGGATACTGGACTGCATGTGGAAGCCCATGGACGGAGTTCACGGGAGCACACGCATGGCGGGCCGATGCGCCCAGCGATCTACGGTTTGAAGGTAAGATTCCATCTGTACCCCCAAATCTAGACTATGCTCTGATGTCTGGCCACTTCCAGAGGAAAACTAGGGCTGCGAAACAGTTCGGCGATCGATTCTCTGACGAGTGGTGGTTTTCCGGACTCTGGTGCAGTGGTCGTCAGTGATAGATGAGCATACGGCAATCTCCTGCTGATCGATAGGGGCATCAGTCTGAGATGAAGCGAGCGTAGCGGTAACATTCAGGGATGGTGCCCCAAAACGCAATCTCCTGCTGTTTCTCAAGAGACCATGAAGAAGAGGTACGATATATCCCCCTGCACGAGGAGAAGGGACCATGTTCCTTCTCTTTCTGAATGCACTAACTCAGTAAACTGTGAGATGGGGTCAAGTGGGGCACATGGGCGAGACGTACATGCCCTGAGAGGCAATCATATTTGTATTCGATTCTCGCTCAATATAAATGAATGTGCATGCGGCTTAACCCTTATCCATTTCAAATTCGATCCCTTTACACCCTATTCCTGTTTGGCATCACTGGGATCACCTACCAAATTAGATCAGATCGATCAGTTATCACTTATAACCACAATGGAGTTGGCAAGTAGGCACATGTCGAAACTGCACTTATCTAATCCCGTGATTCCAAATTTAGTTTTGACAAGCTACCTAATGATGAGTTGGTTGAGAGATGCAAGCACGTAGGCTCACATGCAATGAGCACATGCGTGATCCCTTACCATTTTAGTTTCTTCTTTGTTTGGCTTCTTGTTGAAAGTGGACAGCTAGTTGGTACTCCCTTGTTACTTCTTAGCTAAACTACTTCAACATGGGAGTCAATTGCATGTTGACTCAACAGATTAGGGTTGCAAACGGGTCGGATTCGGACAGATATTGTTGTTACCATATCCTAACCCATATTTTTTCTCCGGATTCGGTACCAATCAGATTTGGTATCAATCGGATTCGGTGCCAGATCGGTCGGGATTAACCCGTTTATAAGGAATGCATGTAGTACAGCAAATGAGTAGGATGACGTACTGTCAAGAACTTGATGTTACTACTTAATAGCTGATGTGGAAGATTTTATTTTACCATTGCAAAAGAAAATGAAACGTCAAATAGTAGCACTAACCTGAAATCAAACTTGAAGACGTATCGGATTCGGACGGATATTGTTGTTACCATATCCTAACCCATATTTTTTCTCCGGATCCAGTACCAATCGGATTCGGTACCAATCAGATTCGGTGCCGGATCAGTCGGGATTAACCCGACCCGTTTGCACCCCTACAACAGATGACTACCAGTGCTAGCTTGCTCAGTCGCTCTCTACTTAAACTCTAGCTAGCAGTGTCGTACGTACTGGAGATCACTTGGAAGTTTTAAGGTATCACGTACGGCCACTGTGTGATCTTCTAGCTCAATGAAATTAACCCGCGCCCCTGCCTTTCTTTACTTCTCATTATTGATTTTAGAGAAATTTAAGGATTTACCCCTTCTTTGTTTGCGAACAACTTATTTGCCTTATAATTAATTTTAATTGATCATTTTTCCTATCTTTTAATTTACAGCTGCTGATTTGCCCTTTTTGGATTTCCAGCCTATTTTCTATTTTGCCAAGAATAAAATACAATGGGAAATGACCAATATGCCCTTGGCCTTGCTTTGAACCCAGGTCCGGCCCTCCTCTTCACAAAACCGAATTGAACTGAGCTCCCCAACCGATTCCTCCCCATTTCCCTGCTCTCGAAGGAGGAAGCTAAATATGTGACATCTTAGTACACGGAACTCTTTTTTTTTCAAATACGAGAAATACTAGTAACAAGCTCCGCCATTCAGAATTTGTGACAACTGACGAGTACTTACATTTATACGAAGAAGAGAAATGCAATTCCTTGGATGTGTTCTTCCTTGTTGTGACCCTGATTGTGTCCTCTGTAAAATCCAAGAGCGCCGTTCAAGATTGGCTCCCAGAAGCACTGATGTTAGCACAAAAAGCGGTGATCATCCGTTGCGACAGCTTTGTCATATTTGTTCTCGCCTCAGGGGTGCAGGTCTCTGGGAATTAGAAATGAACAGAAGATGATGGTTAGACTTTTGTCAAGATGGATTAATGCTGAATTGTTGATTGTTATCACTCAGAATCAAAATTTTCGTAGAAAAGAAGGGTCGCGATATAAATGGTCGAAGGTCCTAACCGATAGATTGAAGAATGGTGTTACCAAGTATAACCGATTGCGTATACACATATATCTTTACAATCTGACTTCAAAACTAGATGATGGCAGATAAACGACATCTTCAAAGCGATCGATGGGTTTGGGCAAATTTAGGCTTGGAATCACAATTGTCAAGGACGCACGCATACAGGCTGAGCAAATGAAATGCAAGATAATAGAATGTATGTATAGAGAGCAGGCAAGGTGTTAAAGTTGATCCGAATTCGTATTTATCGCCTCATGTCAGACGTGGCATGGCAGGTGCATGCACGGATGGTATCAGACGTGGTGTCAATCTGTAGCAACTAACTCTGATTCGGTTTCCTCTCCGTGTGGGACTCTTTTCCCTCACGCTATAAATATGTATCCCGGTAGCCTATAGGAAGAACAAACGCTTCACTGTAAACTCTCCATATTATAGTGATTTGCCTTCGAGCGCCCGTGGTTTTTTCCCGCAAGGGTTTCCACGTAAAAATTCATGTCTCTTGTCCCTTTATTTTTTGTGCATTATTTGCAACAAGTGGTATCAGAGCACAGGGATAGTCTTGTGTTACGAAATTAGCCCTTGAATTCTAATATTTATTTCTTGCAAATATTGCAATGCATAAACTGGTTACAAGCCTCTCAATTTATATGCTTATAACTCCTACTAACACACGCATTAAGACTTCGAATTGGACACTACTTCAACTCGAATTATACACGAAATCGAACTCAAATGCGACTAGGACTCTAAGTCAAGATTAAATCTAACAACCTCCCCCTTAATCTTGACTTTCTAACTTCTTTCCATCTTGTTTGAGTATGGACGATGACACATCTCAAACGTCCCTGACTCAACTCATCTTCAGAGCACTTCATCTTCGCTGAGCGCTTCGGCAACAAACGCTTTCTTCGTCTTCGGCTTTTGGCATTCTGAAGCAAAGTGTCCATAATCATTACAGTTATAACACCTCACTTTTGCCTTATCAAACCTCCGACCTTTACGGCCTTGGCCATCACCCCTGGAAGTGTTCTTGCCTTCACGCTTCGATGATTGAGCCTCCCACTCGGCGTGAGTCAACAAGAGCTGTCCTTCACCTTTGTTGCTAGTGTCATGGATGCGTTCCTCATACGCCTTAAGACGACCGATGACCTCCTCCATGGTCATTGCCTTTAGGTCTCCAAATTGCTCTATGACTGAAGCAATCGGGAGAAACTGTGAGGGAATAGCACGAAGGAATTTCTTTACCACATACAACTCTTCCACCTTCTCGCCAAGGGCCCGTATCTTGTTAACGATGACCGTCAACCGGACGGCGAAGTCATTGATAGACTCCGTTTCCTTCATACGTAGCACCTCGAACTCGGTCTTGAGAGTTTGTACCTTTGCTTCCTTCACACGATCTGCGCCAAGATGCATCGCTTTCAACGCCTCCCACGCGGCTTTGGCCGTCTCCTTTTCGGCCAGTAGGAAGAGCGTCTCCTCTGGGATGCCCTGATAGATGGCCGCCAATGCCATCTGAGCTTTACGCATATCGACGTTGCCATTCTCGATCGCATCCCACACTCCTTGAGCCTTCATGTACACCTTCATCTTGATTGCCCGTGCTGCATAATTGCTCTCCGTGAGCATCGGATAATGTAGCGAGATAGCGGAACTCTCCTTCGCCATCGCACCGGATAATGCCTCGTTGCTGGCGACACCGCTTCCTGAAGTACGCGACATAATCTTGGGCACGGATAAAAAAACTCCGGCTACTTTGAAGGCTCTTGGATGGAGAGAAACGGAAGGAAAAATTGCTGTTTTCCTTTTTCTTTTTTTCTTGAATTTTGCTCTTTTGCTTGGACTTGCGATTTTGGGTCCTGGCTCTGAAGTCCCTTTTATTTTGGCGCTTGGCTGATTTAATCTCGGAGACGGGAGGACCAAAAAAACAGTTCATCTCGGAGTCTTCTTTGCTATTCGGCTCGGGTTCCTTTCTTCCGAGGGATACCGCCTGAGAAACTCCACGGGCCTTTTTTCTGTTGGTCTTCTTTCCTCCAAATCACCTCTGCGCCACTTGGTCTTCCTTTTGGTGACTCCCTGTAACATCCCAAAATTTTGAAATTTGAAAATGTGAATCTTTTGAATTATTTTGCAATATGTTTTATTTGAATTGGAGTTTATGATGTTTTTCTGAGAAATTTGGTGAAGGTTCCAAAGGTTAAAAGGATCAAGAAGAAGCAAACATATGCAATTAATAGAAAAAAAAATCAAGATTTAAAATAAGAATCTGAAAAGATGATCCAGAAAAGGAAAGGAGAAAATTGACTTAAATATAAAATGTCATCCTTTAGAAATAAGGGCATAAATAGCAATAGTAGCAAGTAAATAAAATACCAACATATATAGATATATATAAATAGACATACTCAAATTTGGCACCTACAAAATTTAGTGCCAAAAAAAAATACTTGAATAACAAAGTTAGGTGAGCAAGAGGGAATGAATAAAACATGAACTTTATATATATGTATATACATATATATACACATATTTATATGTGCACACACAAATGTATAAGCAAAAAAAAAAACAAAAGAAAAAAAATGGGGCCAGGCCGGCCATCACCCCGACCCAGCCACAAAGCCATTTATTTAGTTCCCCCTGAATCATACATCTCACTGCCTTTTTCACATCACCACGCCACCTCTCCCATCCAGCATGACCTCCTGGCCATTTATCTCTTGCCCAGCTGAGCACTCCTCACTTGCGCCCACTGCTCCCTATCATTTCTTATCCAGACTAAACAGGAGCAGCCCATTGCCATTTCTTCTAAGCCCCCAACCAAGAACACAACTCCCTGTCCTTCTCTCCTTCCAATCACCACCAAAAATCACGAATCCCATGCTGCATGTCTTACCATTGCAATCCTCATCACACGAGCAACCCATTCATACAAATAGTTTTCGCATGCAAGGTTGTTTGAGCGAGTTCGCAAGAGGCGGCGAGCTGCAGTCAGTGGCGGCTGAGCCAGCCGAGGAGCGCGCGCAGCACGGCATCGAGTAGGCGCGGCTCGGTGGAGCAGAGGCGGGAGTGGAGCACGGGTGCGGCGAGGTCCATGCGACGGTGAGGCGGCTCGGCGACAACGCGGCGCTGTCCGGAGGCGAGCAACCGGCGGCTCGGCAAGGAGGAGGTAGCGCCGGCGTGGAGGAGCTGCAGCACAAGCAACAGTGGGGCGCCGGCCAAGTCCGAGGCTGGGCACAGCAGGGGGGTGACGGCCGGCAGGTGGCTGCCGAAGGAGGAGCGGCCGGAGTTGGTGCGGCGCTGGGGCAAGGAGCGGCTCGGCGGGAGCGGCGAAGCAGCGCGGCGCCAGGGCGGGGGCTGCTGGGAGCCATGGCGCCGAGGCAACGGCGGGAGCGGCGCAGTGGAGTGGCGCCGGGGCGGAGGAAGCTGGGAGCGAGGGCGTCGAGGGGGCGGCTGGGCCCGGCACGGCTAGGAGGAGAGAGAGAGAGAGAGCCGCCGGCAGGAGGGGAAGAGAGGCATGGAGGAGAGATAAAGAAGGGAGGAAGAGAAATGAGGGAGAAGAAGCCTGTGCTGTCGGTGGAGGAAAAAAAATAGGGAGGAGAAAGAATAAAAAAAAAAGAAAGAAAGAAGAGAAAAGAAAACAAGGTGGGTCCCACTGTCAGTTATTTTATTATTTTCGGATTTATTCCAGCTGAGAACATTAAAAGGGTATAACTTATTCGTTTTAACTCTAAATTGAATGAATCCAATTTCTAAATTTATCTAAATTCAAAATCTAGTCAATGGAACTGAAACCAAGATTCTTAAAGCTCATTTAAATTTTTGGTTAACCTGTTTCAGTTAATAAAAATCAAAAAAAAAAATTGGAGTTAATCCATGGAAGCCAACAAATTTTATTAGGATGTAGATGAGATTATTCAGGATTAATCTTTGGTTAATTACACATATGAATAGGTAATGCGCCTTTATTACTTATCCTAATCTATATTAATTAAAGGCATAAATAAAGATGAGCTTAATAAATGATTAATCATAGATCAAACAACATATGTTAGCAATCAATGTGCTTAGAATATTTGCTTTAAAGCTTAACTATTAATCAAGGGCATATTGAGAAATTGAGTAAAATCTTGTTTAGGTTATGCTTTCATGGATTAATGATTTAGCAAATGAAAACTTCCTAAAGAGCAAATCATACACCCATGTATTTTAGTAAAAGAGATAGAACTAGCCATCACATAGTTAAAACATAAATGTTAACTCTATACCCTAGCAATGATAAGAATTCTTTGTCGACAATAATACTCAAATTAAATTAGAGAATAGTTTAGAGAAGCTAATGAATTTAATTGGTAAATAAAACCATATTAGCTAATATTTAAATGTGGATTAGTTGTCATATATGATTAATGGTGCTCTCATCCTTTATTTCAAACCTACACATTGGCTAAGGCATTAATAAAGAAAAATGATTTTGATTAAACATCCAAAATTAATAAAGATTACCCTTAATTAGAATATAAACATTTATGCCCTAATATTTATCATACTACCATTAAACAAGTCCCAGCGATATATTTTATTACCTTGTACAATAACCTTTACTTAGACAAATAAATCTAAATTAGATAGAGCTAAGCCTAAGAATAGTTAAAGTATGAGCAAGCTAATAATAGTGACATTAATTAAATCTTAACACTAGCTCTAGTACATAATAGTATTGAGCATAATTGTATATATAACAAGTTAGGACCCATAGGAGTGGATCCCTAATTCAACTTAAACTTAGCTTAGCTATGAATGAAGATACGTAAAATATGATAATGGGATTATTAGAGGTTTAAATTTTAATCAATTACCATATATGAATAAATATTGAGCCTTTGCTATTTATCTTAATCTAATTAGTAAGTGAAAGCCTATATCAGAGATTATTCTAAAAACTTAATAAATATATCCAAGTTAAAGTTAAGGGAGTAAAGTGGGTTGTATTGATTCGTCGGAAATTATGATTTAAAAGACTTAAGTTCTAATACAAGAAATTCCTAGACCTAGCTTTTCGGACAAGTGTTATAATACTTTTGACTAAAAGATTTATAGAATAAGTACAGATCTCATCCATCAGTCCAGTATGCCTTTACCATAACCTAAGTTGCAAGGAATACATACCCAGCCAGACTCATACATCGATACATAGGTCTACCTAACTCATGGAACTTCCTTGATAAATACAAAAATAATAAAAGAGATTATTAATAAAAGATCAAGTTATCATATTCCACCACCGACCTCGCAACAAATCATCCTAATCACTCATAATAAAACTAAATTGAGTTTATTCGGATTTATTTGGATCTTTTTGAGTTATTTACTTTTATTTGCATTCAGTCGTTTGTCGCGTAATTAGAAATTGGGAGTCGTGAAGATTCAGTGGATCAAACGAGATCAAGCTCGAAGTGAAGATGAAGAATAGAAGCTCAAGAGAAAGCATCGTGTGAGCCAAAGTCCGCGGTAAACCGCGCCAGGCGAGTCAATACTTTGATCATGTTGAACCTACATTTTATGCAAACTACTTTCGTTTAAATTATCAAATTGCATGCTGTTACTTTATGTGCAAAATATGTTGATTTAAAACTTTAGCTAAATGCCCATTGCTCAACTTGATTAAGTATTACACCCCTCTTTGGAATATTGCATATGTGAGCCTTGTCGCCTAGTGGAAAATCTTATAATGGTTAGCATTCGAAAATAAGTCCTTAATTATATGCCATGCTTAGCATTGTTTAGGAACCCGGGGCAAGAAATTGCCCCAAGCATCACTTTTAATCATGAGAATTTGATTCGGGCAGTCATGGTGGGAATGACTGGTATATTTTGACATGGTTATTTTATGCTCCCAAAACTCTCAATTTGCTTTAATATCTGAGCGGATGGTTTGGGGGCTGGTATGTGGTGCGAAGGAATGCACAAAATTGTGGAGTGTGGTAGAACCGCTCAGATAATACTAAGGACTGAATCTTGTCATGTCAACCCGTGTAAAACAGTACAACCACAAGCTGGCAAAATGTAGGCAGGGTTAACTAATTTGTGTAGCGTCAAGCTGGTTACGTGAAGGTATGACCACGAGCAAAGGAATGGATGCGTAATATTCCTCGCCTTTGCCCGTGATGGCTCACGAGGGACCCTTCCCAGCGTATGTGTAATATTACTACGGAAGGTTGACCTTAGCGGGCGTAACCACAGTGGACTATGCATTGCAAAGGCCCTGTGATAGTCTATTCAACCACATGGCTAAGGAATCGTGTGGGGCAACGAGTAGATCTATCTCTTGTGGGTAAAGTGTACAAACTCTGCAGAGTCAAAACTATTCGAATAGCCGTGCCCACGGTCAAGGGCGGACATGGGAACTTACTCGAGTTAGTTCTATTTAAAAATGTTTGGAAAATGGGAATGGAAACTTGAAGGGCGAAGGACTGCCCTGGTTTGGAATTGTCCTGGGCGTCGTCCCAGTGGTAAGTTAAGCGGCTATAACGCTGAAGAAATTGCTATATGGTGCAGATGCCATGTAACGGTGGATGGAATCTGAATCGATATTAATAATGCATTTCCTTGTACATTATGATTTGTTCCGAAATTGCTAAGTCATAGGACTTTTTAATTAATTGTATTCAAAAGCACTCTACGCAAAATAAAATAGCCCGAGCCTCTCCTTTGTTAAGCCATGCATGCTATTTATTTGCATTCTGTGTATTGGCTCGCGGAGCACGGGGTCGGAGTGCTCATGCTCGCTTTTGCGACAAAAATTCAGAATCAGGAAATCAAATCACCTCGCCTCAGCAACAAGATTGGACAAGCTGGGCAAGAAGATGAAGATGTCAAGGGCTAGGTCGCGAACCTCCAGTTGGCTGCCTGTGGGCATGTCCTGAAGGTCCCACCTGTGTGCCTCGTTCTTTCGCTGCTGCAAGTTAATGATTTCGGCCTAATCGGCCCATGAGTAAGTTTATTATTATATTTACGCTTCCGCATGATATGAACTTTGATAATCAGAACTGTAATCTGTGTGCACTAACTACTGATCCAGGGATTAGTGCGGTGGAAGCACAGAGGATCCGGATGTTAATATCTGGGTCCCTACACTCCCCAATTTCTTCTCCCCCGCATGCGGCGCCCACTTCTGCCCCGAACTCGAAGGACGCCTCACCGGCGCCTCCCCCTCCGGATCTCCTCCCTCCCCTCCTCCAATCGCGTGCGGAGTCATCCCTGCGGCGGCGGCGGCAGCCTGCTGGGAGACCGAGAGCTCCCTCTCCCTCGCGGTGGGCGGCGGCGTCCTCCTCTTCGCCTCGCGCCTGCGCGGTCGCCACGCCTCCCCGAGCTCGGCCGCCGGCGCCGGTTCTTCTCCTCCGCGGCAGCAGCCTCCGCCGGCGCCTCCCCGTGCTCGGCCGCTCCCCCTTCGGCAGCGCCTCCATCTCGGGCTTCTTACACGTGCGGCTCCCCCGTCTCCGTCACACCTCTTGCTGCTGGTCGTTCGGCAGCGCCTCCTGCGTGTGCTACTCTGAGCGCGTCCCGTGGCGGCGGCGGCCTCGGCGGATCTGCGCTCGACGACGGCGGATTCGGCCTGATCCTGCCGGATCCGGGTGGATCTGCGCGACGGAGGCGGTGGTGCCGAGCGGTGGCGGAGGCGGCGGTGGGTGCCTCAGGCGCGGCGGCGCTAGTGAGGCTCCGAGCGACGGAGGGC
The DNA here is from genome assembly GCA_017311315.1 of Dendrocalamus latiflorus. Lineage (NCBI taxonomy): Eukaryota > Viridiplantae > Streptophyta > Magnoliopsida > Poales > Poaceae > Dendrocalamus > Dendrocalamus latiflorus. The sequence continues at coordinate 34,884,545 of CM029655.1, read as the reverse complement.
GGCTCCAGGCGCGGGGCGCGGCGGCAGCCTCAGGCTTCGGGCAGCCAGGCGCGTGTGCGGTGGCATCGGGCGCCTCCCCTGATGGGCGCGTCGGCGAACGGTCGGGTGCGGCCGCCGGTCGAAGTCGGCGACGGCGAAGGCGTCTTCTCCTGCTTTTCTGCAGCGATGGTGGCCTTCTCTTCCGCGGCCCGCAGCTCGGCGGCGACGGGGGTCGGCAACCCGAGGACGGCGGCGGCGCACATCGGTGGCCGCCCCCGGGAGCAAAGATCACCCCCCGGGGGCAGCAGCAGAAGAACTCAAGGTTTTGGCTCTGATACCAATTGTTACGAAATTAGCCCTTGAATTCTAATCTTTATTTCTTGCAAATATTGCAATGCATAAACTGGTTACAAGCCTCTCAATTTATATGCTTATAACTCCTACTAACACACACATTAGGACTTCGAATTGGACACTACTTCAACTCGAATTACACACGAAATCGAACTCAAATGCGACTAGGACTCTAAGTCAAGATTAAATCTAACATCTTGAGATTAAAAAAATCCGTCCGACGTCGCCGTTTCGCCGAATCCGAGATGAACGTCGAGTCTTCGACGAGTCGGCAACTCAGTCTGTTTCCGAGCCGTTCACGAACGGAGAAGCTCGAGTAAAAGCCGAGCGTTGTTCTCAATCCAAGCCTCTCGTCAACAGAAAGAGCAGCACCAATCCATCCAGGCGGACGTTCACACGTCAGAGCACAAAGCAACCAGGAGTAATAGGTGCACGCAACCCGAGGCCAATGGAATAAAATAAGATCAAAGCAAAGGTGCTGTCCGTTCTTCTACAATTGGAATTCTTGTGTCACTTTTTCAATAGAAATTGCTAAGTACACACGAGAAGTGTACCAGGAGTTTCCACTCAGGATGTTTTGCTAGGTACACCCAAATTCATACCAGCAAAATTTGGTTTTCTTCCGCATGGCGACTTTGAAGTATGATCTTCCACTATTGGACCGCGACACGAGGTTTTCTCCATGGTAAGTCAAGATGCGAGCTGTTTTATCACAGCTTGATTTAGATGATGCACTTCTGGGGATCGACAAGATGCCAGTCACATTGTCCGCTAACGAGAAGCAACGCAAAGATCGTACGGCCTTATCTCAAATCCATCTTCATCTATCAAATAATATTTTATAGGAGGTTATGAAGGAGACATCCGCCGCCGCATTATGGCTGAAGCTAGAGCAGATTTGCATGACCAAAGATCTGACCAGTAAGATGCATCTGAAGCAGAAGCTTTATTCCCACAAGATGGCGGAAGGTGCCTCGTTGTTGAACCACCTGACAGCTTTCAAGGAAGTTGTTGCAGACCTCGAAGCAATGGAGGTAAAATATGATGATGAAGATTTGGGTCTTATTTTGCTGTGCTCTCTGCCCAGTTCGTACTCTACTTTTAGAGATACTATTCTATATAGCCGAGATACTCTCACTCTCAGTGAAGTTTATGAAGCTTTGTATGCTAAGGAAAAGATGAAGCTTATGGTTCTCAATGAAAGTTCAAGTACGCATGTAGAAGGTTTGTCTGTCCGTGGCAGGCAATATGAGAAGAGTTCAAACGGCAATTCAAAAGGCAAATGCCAAAGCAAATACAGAGGTATATCTAAATCCAGGAACAGAAAGTCATGCAGGTATTGCAAGAAGGATGGTCATGACATATCTGAGTGCTGGAAGTTGCAGAACAAAGAGAAGATGAATAACAATTTCAAGAAGGATCAACAAGATGATGAACCTAGAGCCACCGTTGTCACCAAAGAAGCTTCTGATGGAGATGTTCTCATCGCCTTCGCCGGTAATTACAAAGCTGATGATGAATAGATTCTTGATTCAGTCTGTACATTCCACATGAGCCCGAACCGTGAGTGGTTCGTTACTTATGAAGTTACGCCAAGTGGATCAGTGTTGATGGGTGATAATACACCATGCAAGACTGCAGGCATTGGCTCTATCCAGATCAAGATGTTTGATGGCACCATCAGAACTTTGTCAGATGTTCGTCACATTCCAAATTTGAAGAGAAATCTTATCTCGTTGAGTACTCTGGATGCTAAAGGGTACAAGTATTCAGGTGGAGTTCTAAAAGTCACCAAAGGTTCTCTTGTTGTGATGAAGGGTGATATGAAAGCTGCGAATTTATATCATCTACAAGGCACTACAATTTCAGGTAATGCTACTGTTGCCTCAAATAAATTATCTGATTCTAATGCTACTAATCTTTGGCATATGCGCTTGGGGCATATGAGTGAAGCTGGAATGATGGAATTATGCAAAAGAGGATTTCTTAATGGTCAAAGCATCGACAAGTTGAAGTTTTATGAACATTGTGTCTTCGGCAAGCAAAAGAGGGTGTAATTCAGTACTGTGACTCAGTCTACAAAAGGTATATTGGGTTATGTTCACTCTGATTTGTGGGGAGAATCCCGCGTTCCATCACTTGGAGGTGCAAGCTACATGTTGACCATCATTGATGATTATTCAAGAAAAGTTTGGGCATATTTTGTCAAGCACAAATCAGATGTATTCAAAACATTCAAGAAATGGAAGATTATGATTGAAAGACAAACTGGCAAGCATGTCAAGAAGCTGCGTACCGACAATGGTTTGGAGTTCTGTTCTGGAGATTTGAAGCTTTATGCAAGTTAGAAGGTATTGTGAGATATTATACTGTTCCAGGCTCTCCTCAACAAAACGGTGTAGCCGAATGCATGAACAGAACCATCATGGAGAAGGTACGTTGCATGTTATCAAATTCTGGATTATCTAAGAGTTTTTGGACTGAAGCCGCTTCCACTGCTTGTTATTTGATTAATCGATCACCAAATTTGGCTATTGATAAGAAGACTCCAGTTGAGGTATGGTCTGGCTCTCCAGCAGATTATTCAAACCTAAGAATATTTGGCTGTCCTGCTTATGCTCATGTTAACAATGGTAAATTAGAGTCTAGAGCAGTTAAGTGCATTTTCCTTGGTCATAAAGCTGGTGTGAAAGGATATAAATTGTGGAATCCTGAAACTAGAAAGGTGGTTATTAGCAGAAGTGTTACTTTTGATGAGTCTGCTATGTTGCATGATAAGCCATCTATTGATGTTCCCGTTGAGAAGCAATCAAGTGTGTAGGTGGAGCATGTTATTGATTCAGGATCTACACCAGAAGTCGACAAGGAAAATATTTCAGAAGCACCTATTGTTGAGCCGCCAACACATCGTTCCATTGCAGTTGATAGACAAAGGAGGAATATTCAGCCTCCTAAGAGATTGATTGAAGAAGCTAATTTTGTGGCTTATTGTTTAAATGTGGCAGAAGAAATTGAAGGTACTGCAGAACCTTCATCTTATTCAGATGCTATTTCTTCTAGTGATTCAGAAAGATGGATGACTGCCATGAATGATGAGATGGAATCTCTTGACAAGAACGGCACTTGGGAGCTGGTCAAGTTGCCAATTGAAAAGAAGCCTATTCGCTGCAAATGGATTTTCAAGAAGAAAGAAGGAGTTTCACCAATCGAAGAGGTTAGGTACAAAGCAAGGCTAGTTGCAAAAGGATACAGCCAAATTCCAGGTATTGATTTTACGGATGTCTTTTCCCCTGTTGTGAAGCATAGTTCTATTCGCACTTTACTCAGTATTGTGGCTATACATGATTATAAGCTTGAACAATTGGATGTAAAAACTGCATTCTTACATGGAGAATTAGAAGAAGACATTTATATGGAGCAACCGGTAGGTTTCATTATTCCGGGAAAGGAGAATTTTGTTTGCAAATTGAAGAAATCTCTTTATGGTTTGAAGCAATCACCTAGACAATGGTACAAGAGATTTGACTCCTTTATGATATCTCAGAGTTTTAAAAGATCTAATTATGATAGCTGTGTTTACTTGAAGACTGCTAATGGTTCAGTTATTTATTTGCTCCTATATGTTGATGATATGTTGATTGCTGCAAAAGACAAGGCTGAAATTTCAAAGTTGAAGGCACAATTAAATTGTGAATTTGATATGAAAGATCTCGGTGCAGCAAAGAAGATTCTTGGTATGGAAATCATTAGAGACAGACAATTTGGCAAATTATATCTAAGTCAAAAGGGATATATTGATAAAGTTCTTCGTCGTTTCAACATGCATAAGGCCAAACCTGTGAGTACTCCCTTAGCTGCACATTTCAGACTTTCTTTAGCATCATGTCCACAATCAAATGATGAAATTGAGTACATGTCTAAAGTTCCATATGCGAGTGCAGTTGGTTCACTTATGTATGCTATGGTATGTTCTCGCCCCGATTTATCTCAATCATTAAGTGTGGTTAGTAGATACATGGCTAATCCTGGAAAAGAGCATTGGAAAGCAGTTCAATGGATTTTCAGATATTTGCGGGGCACATCTAATGCTTGTTTACAATTTAGGAAGACTAGAGATGGACTCGTTGGTTATGCGGATTCAGATTTTGCTAGAGATTTGGATAAAAGATCTCTCACTGATTATGTGTTCACTATTGGAGGGTGTGCCGTTAGCTGGAAAGCAAGTTTGCAAGCTACCGTTGCCTTGTCTACTACAGAAGCTGAGTATATGGCTATTTCTGAAGCTTGCAAAGAAGCCATTTGGCTAAGAGGTTTATTTACTGAGCTTTGTGGAAGTACATCTTGCACTACAATACTTTGTGATAGTTAGAATGCTATTTGCCTTACAAGAGATCAAATGTTCCACGAGAGAACAAAGCACATTGATATCAGGTATCACTACATTCGAGGTGTCATTACTCAAGGTGATATTAAAGTCAACAAGATAAGTACTTATGATAATCCAGCTGATATGTTAACAAAGTCAGTTCCTGCATCTAAGTTTGAGCTATGCTCAGACTTAGTTGGTATTACTCACTAGTCCTTTGGACTTTCGGCGCTCAAGGTATGGATGATAATTTTATTGGATGAGACTATCATATTCTTCGACTACTGGAGGGAATTCGGCTCAAGGTGGAGATTGTTAAAGTTGATCCGAATTCGTATTCATCGCCTCATGTCAGACGTGGCATGGCAGGTGCATGCACGGATAGTATCAGACGTGGTGTCAATCTGTAGCAACCGACTCTGATTCGGTTTCCTCTCCGTGTGGGACTCTTTTCTCTCACGCTATAAATATGTACCTCGGTAGCCCATAGGAAGAGCAAGCGCTCCACTGTAAACTCTCCATATTATAGTGATTTGCCTTCGAGCGCTCGTGGTTTTTTCCCGCAAGGGTTTTCCACGTAAAAATTCGTGTCTCTTTATTTTCTGTGCATTATTTGCAACACAAGGCAAGGCAGTAGGTGTAGAGGTGGTGGAATTAAGTGGAAATGAAATGATACCTCCGAGGTCGGCGATGTTGTGGGCGAGCTCGCTGGCGAGGCGCTCTCACTGGCGCTGAAGGAGGGACACCCAGCGGGTGGCCCCGAACTGCCTCCAAAAAGCATTCTAAACACGGTTTTTTTATTATCCCCAATCCTTCTAGTTATGAACATCTTTCATAACTCCTTACATGTCAAAGTCTCTAGGACCGTACCTCTCATAACTTCTCCACACATCATCCTCACGTGTCAAAGCCTCTAGAACCGTACCACCATAGCTTCTCCACACTTCATCCACCATTGATCTTCATGTACCCCAACATGAGCCCGACCATCTCGTGACATCCTCGACTACCTGAACCTCATATTTTCCCCTCCTAATCCCGGTCCTTCTCGTCACCGACTATGACCATCTCCATGCCCAACCTATATGTACAAAGGCCAAAGAATGTTTTCCTGACACAAGTTCTTCCCAACTTAACCGACATTAGTCCACACACGCATATGACACCCTTATCCATCAACAAATACGAACCAGATCATCCACGATCAAAATTTCCACATTCTCCAAAAGTAAACTTGAGACCACCCAATAAGACCAGTCTGACCACTATCCCAGGCCGGTCAGACCGTTGGCCCATTAGACATGAGTACTTAAGGTACTCAATGATCACAAGAATTGAAGTACTCGAAGTCTACGAGTACTGACTGTTAAGCTTTTGACAACTGATCACAAAGCCTTTGACAATAGATCACTATGTCTTCGACTATTGACTGCTAAGTCTTCAACTACCGACCGCTAAGCCTTCGACTACCTACCGCTAATCCTTCGACTACCAACCGCTAAGCTTTTGACTACTGATCGTGAAGTCTACGACTACCGACCGCCAAGCATTTGACTACCGATCGTGAAGTCTACGACTACTGACCACAAATTCTACAACCATCAACTGCAAAGTCTACGACCATCAATTACAAAATCTACGACAATCGACTGTAAAGTTTACGACCATCAATCACAAAGTCTATGACCACTGACTGCAAACTCTACAACCATCGACCGCAAAGTCTACGACTATCGATCACTGAACAGGCACTGTAGCTTCTGAGTATCGACTAGTTACTGTAGCTTCCGAGTATCGATCGGATACTGTAGCTTTCGAGTAACGGTTAGTTACTGTAGCTATCAACTATCAACAAGATATTGTAGCTACGATCACTGATCGAGGTCAACGCCTCTGACTTCCAATCGTGATCGAAGTCTACCAATCGGACGGTTCAATATAAGGCTACGACTATCGATTGGTTTGCTGTAATTTATGACCGGCTCACTGTATCTATGACCAGTTCACTGTACCTCCGACCATCCGTGGTCATTCTGCCGTACTCGACATGCCGTGGTCGTCATACCGTGGTCAATCTGCCATGGTCATTCTGACATGGTCATTGTGCTATAATCGTAGCGTCATAGACGAAGCGCCGTGGTAGAAGTGCCGTGATCGAAGCATCGTGGTCGAAGCCTGCCGGTCAGATTGGCCAATACAAGGCGGTCAAACCGCTTCACCTGAATCTTTCAGCTTCACAAAAGCAGGTCAACCAGAACTTTCATAAGCGCAAATTTTAATACAACCCAAATATCAATTATTTATCATCACTAAATTCACGATCTATCTATACGGTTTAACAGCTACAGAGGGTGGTCGGGCAAAATTGGGCAGGTTAACCTCTTGAATTTCTGCACCAGTGACGCAGGCGTGCCGCGGGAATGAAGAGCATTACTCGTTGACAATTGAGATTCGAGATTGTGTCAAGGAGTTGGGGTTCACGCGTATAAAGAAAATGCTGGATGGGTTGCAGACAGATTTTCAAAATGCCAAGGGAAAAAATGGTGCTACAGGGGTAGAGTTGTGGCTCAAAGCGTTCAAAACAGAGTGGGGTCAAGGGGCTCTGAAGTGTAATAGATTAGACCGTTATCTCGGATGGAGCCTCGGCGATGAACTCAAGAGGGCATCCTCACATGGCACATCACATCGCCACTGATGTCTACCTCTTCAGCGAGCAAGGCAAGGGCCAAAATGCAGCGCCCTTGGTGAAGGCAATCAAGGCGCTGTCCAACTACATGATGTTCCTCCTCGCACGTCGCCCCGGCATGCTAACAGGTCTTGTTCTCCGGAGCTTGTACAAACTGACCTGCCAGGATTTGTTCCGAATTTGCCTGCAATATGCAACTCAAGGCGACTTAGAATCTTCTTCCAGCTACTGGAACAACTGCATTTAGCTGCTCCGGAAATTACTCCAGCGGCATGATGACCCAAATTCTTCTAGGCCCCAGCAAAGACACAAGAAATTTCCCTACATCCTGCATTCCTACGTGATGGGAAGAATGACGGGAAACCCCTCTCTCCGCAAATGTAGGTTGCCGTGGTTTCATACAATCAAGCTTTTCAAATTTTGACCACCATTGAATTTATCTTGCAAAATACTTTTATAATATATATTTTATTATTTTTGTTAGTATATTATGACAATAAATTATAATCAAAGTTTGAAACAATCTATGTTAACTTTATTCCAGAAGAAAATGCACTATGTTCTAAATTTCTCTATTCTTGTACTTGCTCCCCCTCTTTTTCTTTTTTTTTTACAAAACTGGCTACAAGCCTTCTCAATATATATGCTAATAATCTCCTACTAGCATATGTATTCGGACTTCAAGTTGGACACAACTTCAACTTGAATTACACACGAAGACGGACTCTACTACGTCTTGAACTCTAAATCAAGATTATTTCTAACAATCTCCCCTTTAATCTTGACATGACATACTCGAGTTTTAGTCTCAATGCATTATGAACTACCAGCCATGCCTCCATATGAAGCGTTCTACATGCAAGCTACATATAGGAACTCAACTCAATTGGTATGGATCCATCCAGATGTCAAGACTCTAAAACATTAAGGCAATCGGTCTCAACTACGACTTATTAAACTCATACTTGACACAGAATAGTGACACAGCTCCTCAATGTTCATTGTGTATTGTGCGGTGACACAGCTTCTCAACTATGACTTACTAAACTCATACTTGACACAGAACGGTGACACAGCTCCTCAACGTTCATTGTGTATTGTGCGGTGACACAACTCCTCAACTACGACTTACTAAACTCATACATTTTGCATTGTATGGATTAATTGCGCAAATTGATTATTATTGTGTATTGTGCGGTGCTAAATGATCGTTTCCTTATTGGTGTTGGTTGCAGGACTTCGGAGCTAGGTCATGGTGACGTGTAGGAGGATCCAAACTAGGCACAAGGTGGTGTTGAGGTCCAGAATAGTTAGAGAGACGTCGAAGATGACCGAGGCTTGTGAGGTGGTACCAAGCCGGGATGACGAAGAACCGGAGCGGGAGCTACCATGGTGGACATGATGTGGAACAATAAGGTGGACCAGGACTAGGCTCAGGGAGGAGTCAAGATCCTGTGAGGTCAAGCAAGTCGGATGCCGTCATGCACGAGGAGAGGCATGTGGCGCGTCAAGTGACTTGGGTCGTTTGCAAGTGATGACTATTCGGTGGGATCCGGATGCGTGAGAAGCTTGGCGTCAAGTCATTGGGGCCACATGGAAGATGGCGAAGCATGGGAGATGCTTTGTGGAAAAGGAAGCGGGAAGCTTCGTCAAAAGTGGTAAACGGGCATTTTGGTAAAATTGCCTAGTACTAGAGAAGTGTATGTGAGTAGAATCCAATGTTAGGTGGGGTTAACGGGTTATCCCTGGTTTGGCTTAATGAGTGGATACATTAGGTTTTGGTTCAGATTATGAGCCTATATAAGGTGAAGAGATGCAAGAGCTAGGGTTTGAGGATTTTGGCTAAGTCTTACAGCGGTTGGCTCTTCCTCCCTCTCATGGTTGATAGATTTGAGAGATTAGGGTTAGAGTTCCTGGAGTTGGAGCCTTGTGTGTGCTCTAGGCAAAGAGCTCCGCTATCCTGAGGGGTTGGCTATAAATCATACCTCTTCTGGTGAAACGAACATCTAAACTTTGCCCAAGTAAGTTGTGCCATGAATTCTCTCATGTGCTTTTGTGGTGCCATGGTCATTTACGAGATGGAATTGATCTCAGTAAATCTTCACCTATCTAATCTCTTCGGTAGCAAGGACTTCAATAAACTCTATTTTTGCTTGTTTCTAATCTGTCAGGTGATTTCTTGATTTGGGGTTTTTGGCTTGATTTCCTCGGTATTCTAACTTGCTGTGACATGTGGAAGTGCTTCTAGAGCCCTCGTGGCTATCGTCCATACACGAGCAAGTCGTATTCACTGATCTAGGTTTTTGGCTCGGTTTAGGTGTAGGCTCACTTAAATCTCAAAAAGGTCTCAAATTTGTCGTGGGTGTTGCCGTTCATGATTGGAGTAGCTTCCTAAGACCTTAAGCAATTTGTGTATAAAATTTCATGACTTTTAGATCATTCAATTAAAAGTTACGTAGATTTGTGATCTCGCAGTTGAGCTGAAACACTATATTTCCTCTGTTTTTACTGTAGCAACGGTAGTACCGCACATTCTGTAGCGGTAGTACCACAACTACTGCCTTTCGACCATTCGGGTCGTGTTTCGACTAGGTTTGACCACTTTGGTTTCAACTGCATTGGTTTTCGACCACTCTCTGGTCATTGATCACTCAAGTGGAATTCAGACTACGTCAACTTTTGACCATGTTGATTTTACCAACGTTGATTATGACCACATTGGTTTCGATCACGTTGGTCTCGACCATAGTGGTTTCAATCATATTGGTTTTGGACCACACATTAGTCATCGACCACGTTGACTTTCGATCACTCATTGGTCTTCAACCACGTTGATTTTTCACCACTCAATGGTCGTTGACCACTCTTGTCTTACTTCGACTACTTTGGTTTTCAACCACTCACTATTTATGTCGAGTACTCGTATGTCTGAGTACTTGTAGAAGTCGAAACGTCAAGCCAAAGCTGTGGTCGATGCTCTGTGATCGAAGTATTGTGGTTGTAGTGCCGTAGTCGAGGTGCCGTGGTCAAAGTACCTTATCGTAAGCTACAGTACCTGGTCGGAAGTCATAAGCTACAATACCACTCAAGTTATATTCCGACCACATTGCTTATCGACCATTCACAGTAGTACTCAAGTTGTATTACGACCACCTTGGTTATCGACTAGTCGTGGTAGTATCGAAAGTTCAACAGCGGTAGTACCTCATCTGCTATTTTCTTCTTAGTGGTTTGGTTTCTTATTTCTCTGGTTCTTGAGCAGGGTTTCTATTATAATCTTCATAGTTTTGTAACTATCAGACTAAAGAATATGGGAATACTTGGAAAAATTTTAAGACACTATTCATCCCTTTCTGTTGCCATATTGGGTTCTACGCATCTGCACTGCGCTCAGGGGATTATTCCGGCGGCACGATGGCCCTAAATCTTCTACCCTCAATCAGACAAAGGAGCTTGCCGGCATCCTACTCGACCAGGCAAACAAAGGATTCGACCCTAAAGCTCCTCGTCTCTCGTATGCACGTCAGATTGTTGATACAGTGCAATAGAAAGGATATCGATCCAGTGGATGCGTTCTTTGACTTGTGGACAGATTTTCTAGTTTGTGCAGCCAACCGATGCAGCAGGGAGTCCCATGCCAAGAAGCTCAACAGTGGAGGTGAGTTTACAACCGTCTTGTTGCTTATGATAGAACACCTTTGCCAAATAAAAGGAAAAGACAAATAGAGGCAGGGCCATTGATAATGTCGACCAATGTCTATCGACCTATGAATAATATCTTATCTGTTTAGTGAATAATAAGGCCAACTATACAACTTTCCTTCTGAGACTATATAGTTGTATGGTGATATTATTGTCAGGGAAAATCAAATCTTCGCTAAGCGGGTAAGCGAAGGACGAAGATGCAACACCCCGTGTGGAGGAAATCAGAGCACTATCCCTTTTTTTTTTTTTGGAAACAAGAGAGCACTATCCAAAATTACATGATGCTCCTTCTCATGGAACGCCCCTACATGTTTCCAAGCCTTGCTAAGAACGTGTTGTACCAAACCTGCGATAATTTGGTTGGAATATGGTCGAATGCTGAGCACCCAACTCCCAGCAGTCCCAGCGGTAGTATGCTCAAGGAATTATTCCACCTGTATGTAACATCCTAAAGTTCCAAACCCTAATTTAATTCTTATTTAAGTTGTCATTTCTGCATTTTTATGATTTTTCTAAAATTTTCAGCAGCTAAAAATGAATTTTCAAAAATGATTAAAACACGATAAGAACCTTGAAAAATTTTATTTAAGTTTTAAATAATCTAAAGTGCTTCTTAAAAAATTAATTTTTTAAGTTATTATTCTAATTTTCCAAGCCTAAACTTGAATTTTGGAATTAAATCATTACGAAAAAGAATTAGAATTCGAAATCCTATGCAGATCGAATCTGTTAGCTTCGGGCCAGACCATATTTGTTTTGGCCTATTCCGGCCCACGAGCCGACCCCAGCTGAAGCCGTCTCCGATTTCCGTTTTCCCTAAGTGAACACGTTCTTCGGAAAACCCGTCTTCTCTTTCCTTTTCCCTCGCGCTTTCCTGCCAGGCCTGCCTGTTGGCTCCTTCTTCCACCTTGGTCGGCAGCCATTGGAGCCGAGCTCCCAGCTACTGTAGCTTCTACAGTATGCTTGCTCGCCTGCAAAAGCTGACGAATCCTGACCTCCTCAAGAGCCCTGCACGAAGCGCCGTTCTGTCCCATCGCCCGTCCTGCGGTCGATGGCGTGAGAGAGGCCGTGGAGCGCGCCGGTGCCGATGCTCTAGCCTTGTTGATTCTCTTGGTTACCTATATCGTCTACTTATTCCGCTGCAGTTGAAAAGTTCCGTGATGCCAACCTGCTGCAGCAAGGCGACGCTGCTGCCGAACCTCGTCCCGCAGCTTCCTCTCCTTCTGTTTCCTCTTCCCTACGTGCTGCATTGCTGCTTATTCTACTCCTGCCATCGTATCTTTCTACCCCATAGCATGCATGTATGCATGCGTGTGCTTTTTTTTTTTGGCCGAATCAAGATGCCGTCGCAGGTGATCTTTGCTGCCCCTTCTGTTCGACGTGGGCACCGGATGCGTTCCGAGTTCCGACCTGCTCTGCCACTGTGCCGCATCCTCTTCTATTTGCATGGCTGCACGCACGCACACAAGTTGGATGCTGCCTCCCTCGTTGTCGTTCTTTGCACTTTCCATTTTTGTTTTCTATTTTGTATCCGATCCAAACACAAGAGTAGCCCATGCTCGTGCATACATCTTTGCTGCTGCTATCTTCTTTGATTTTTTTTGGTCCGATCATCTCGACCACGTCCTGTTTGCGTACATGCATGCATGCCGATTCTATCGTCTTCTGTGCTGCTACTTCTAATCTGCTATTTGCTCTCCGTGCCAAGTTGATCCACTACTCCCCTCCATGTGGCTCCCCTATGCACGCATGCATGCAGGTCGTGTGATCTCCTCCTTTCTTGTTCATCTTGGTTTGGTCGAGCAACCCGCAGGCGCCTCCTTCCGTTGGCGCCGGAGCCACTGTCGCTCCTTTTCTTCTCCATTGCACAAAAGCCGACGTGGAGCCTTTCATCGCTTTGGCAATCCCCTTTTACACTATCGCCCGTTGTTCTCAACGGCCAACGTAACACATATTTGTCTCCAATGTCCCTCTCCTCTCTTTTGGTTGCATGCGTACATGCATGCCTGTCTCCTCGGCCCTCTCTCGCGCCAATCTGAGCACTGCGGCCGCTATCTAGTCCTCCCACTACTGCTGCTACTGCATCTCCATTAACACTGGTGGATGATATAACACCTTGGCTTAATAACAATTCATAATATCACTCACAACTATAAATTGCTATCAATTTAAACCATTAAATATATATTATTAACAGCTAGGCTTTAAATATAATTTCACAACATAACTTTGAACATAGATATTTCAATAATATGGGAATCAATAATTGATATTAAGATGAATCAATTGACAATAAGATGAAACAATAATAAATTTAACCAAAGAAGCTTGACAAGTAGCAATAATATAAAATAATTAAGTATTAAAGGGAATCATTATTCATTTAAAGGTTGTGTGGATAGTATAAATTATTCCTAATGATTGGTCACTTGGTGAAAGAAAGAACTATAATTGTGCGCTAGCAATCTTGTGCTACTTCCTGTTCATGCATGTCGCCATCAACGTTTACCTAAAAGTATAAACAAAGAAAGGGTGGGTCCACAACTTAGTAAACACACAACAGAATAATAAACAACTTAAATATGTATCAAGTATTCAAGTTAATTTACAAGTACCTCAATATTCACTTGTTCATTTTTTTCTTTTCATGAATGCAATGCACATGTCTTCACTTCTCTTGCTTTTATCGATATAGTGGAGTACTCACCCGTCGATGAACCACTCTTGCCCTGTCCTTTTTTATATACGGTCTCAACTCTACTCCCGTGAAAAGCCTTCTGAAATAGGTCATTCTCTACCTACTCCCGTGAGTCGCCCATACAAAGTACGCTATTCTATCTTCCTTCACTAGTCGCAGTGGCATCGAGAGACATGGCGACCAGCAGCAGCCACAGCAGTGACGCCTCCATCTCCTGTCCTTATGCACGCACAAGATCTCAGCCACCAGGACATTGACATTGAGACACAGAAAGATCTCCTTTCTGCTGCCTACTAGTATAGAATTGCGCGTGTTTTGCAACGGGATCCAGATCAGACCTTGCAGTAAATAACAACTCTTTCACAAAAATACTAAGTGAATCAACTAATCAAAAGAGGGCGACAGATATATCCGCAAGCTTCACATTTCCTTGGGTGATGCGAGGGGTAATCAAAATAGAATAGTCCAGCATATATGGAATTAGTTGGAAACCAATTGAAGAGAACTATATATATTACATGAAAAATATATACGGAGTAAGGCTAAAAAATGTTGCTTGCAACCTATTTAAAAATTTGCAGTCAGACAATTTGCAAGAAAAAAAACACTTGTGATTGCAGACGACTTTTTAGTTTGCATCAGAAAAGCAACATGCACTACTATCTCTACATCCACATATTGCAGCAGTAAACGGTAGGGGAAAACAGGTTGGAAACAGGGGAATTGAAGGAAAAAAAGTTGATTATGTACATAACATCAGCTAAAACAATGACTTTGTGAAAAACATTTAACAGAAAGCACATATCTTCTACTGGTGCTGCTACCAACTAGCTATAGTGACAGAAATTTGAACCATCTGATACTACACAGTACACACTACAATTTACTATTGCATGGGCAGTATTGCATCAACAGGGGAAGTCAATCCTTATGCCAACATAACCTTTAGTACCATTCAAACAAAAGGACTTAAAACCACTGGTACACGGAACAAATGTCAAACGACTCCAGAAAGCGGCAAGGTCTGTCTCAAAGCACTATAAGATTAATTGATTTAGATGCAAGCAGACATTTTTTTGGTAAAAGATTGTATTCACAAGCTGATGGCATTCGCTCTGCCAACTTGATTCAGGATTACATTGGAGATAAGAAAAAACTCAAGCGAAAAACATCATGCCTATGATCTAATGCACAAATCGAAAGATTTAGCTCCCAAAGAGAACACTTTGGTATGCAGTTCTAATGGCCACATAAGCAAAAAGAAATAAAAAAAGAGCTTGGCTGATATGGTGTTGGGGGGAGGATCCCCACGCCACCTCGGGATCACGACCACCTTGGAGCAATGGCACCTGTTGGAGGGTTTATCTCGAGCCAAGTCTCTAAATCAACCTCAATGACGTTCGCAAGGCCAACCCGGGTAAGGTGCGTAAGACCCACCCCGAAGGGGTCTAGAGCCAATTCTAGACGAGGTACTAAGACTGATCCTGGAGGGGTCTGGGGCCAACCCTAGGCAAAGTACATGAGATCAGCTCTAGAGAAGTCTGGGGCCAGCCCCAGACAAGGTATGCAAGACTAATTCCGGAGTGGTGTGGGGCTAACCCTGGACGAGGTATGCGAGATAGACCCCAGAGGGACCGGGGCCAACCCTGGGGCGAGGTTCGGAGCTAACCCTAGGGGAGGTCCAGGGCCAACCCCAAATGGAGTCCGAAGTCAGCCACGTATCGACCTCGGTGTCCCAAACACGGTGGAACCCACACGGGATAAATGACGTAAATACCCCTAGAAATAATCTAGGTGATTAGCTTTTGTTGTCCTGATCTTTTAATGAGAAGGATAAATTTTGATTGAGTGATGATCAACTCTCATGATCTAGGCTACAAATGTAGAACGTACGAACCAAGCAATTACTGAACTAATTACCAAGTCATTATCAATTGTACCAAAGACCTGATTGACCTGATCATGAAGATTAATTCCTGCAAGTAATCAAAGAACAAGCAAGAATGAGATGAAAAGCAATCTGAATTGCAAATATATGTTTGAGTACAAAAAGGTAGGATTCCGCAGAGATTTTTGATGGTGGTCTAGTCGATACAAGAGAATAACAGGAATTTTCATAATGGAAAAACTAATCAAACAAAATCTAAACCATAACGTGTAGCACATATGAGACTATATGAAAATGATGGCCAGAGGGTGACGGCCAGGGGGTGGGCGCATGCCCCTAGACTTATAAGGCTCATGGGCCCAAGTGGAGGTGGCGCAGCACCAGCCTGTTTCAGAATCAGAGATACCAGTGGACTGTTTTGCAAATTACGGTGTGCTCAGAGGAGTTGGAAGTGGGGTCAGATCTGTTGTGTACTCGCATAGCTCAAACGGAGTCTGTATGTAAAAGTATGTACGTTTGAAGTTGGTGTGTCTCTGGATGATGAATTGAATTACACAAGCTTCCCTTGATGTTGTCCCCGTCCTTATGCTTGATCAACTCATAAGTTCCAATTTAAAAGCCCATCACACGTATCAGGTAGCTGCATATTCTTATTAGAAATAGATTGCACTTCTAGAAACAAAATTTCCTGATAGTTCAATTAACGTTCATGAGCTCTTGTGATTGGACCTTACAAGTACATAGGTTCAGACTCTTGTGTATGCCTACTGTGAGTAGTGTTGGTTGTATGCATGGAAGTGATGTCCTCATTACTAGCACTAAATCAAAACAAGCTATATTGGACGTATCATCACAGATGGTTCATGTGGAGCCGTCTGTGCTTTGATTATTACAGACGGTTCATGACTAAAACTGTCTCTGAAACTATCACAGATGGTTGAGTTTAAAAACCGTTTGTGATATACGCATTATCACAGACTTTTTTTAAATAGAATCATCTATGAAACTATCACAAGCGGTTCGTATAACAAACCGTCTCTGATATGTTCATTATCACAGACGATTCGTCTCTAATAATGACACATCACCGATCTATGGCATATTCCATAGGATTTCAATCTCACCCATCCATTCTCTCCACATCGAATGGTAGGCACCGGTTCCTCCCACCACTTGGACCTTATTAATTACTTGCTATCTACCTTTCCACTGGCAGATGCGTGAGTTCATCGACTATATAGCTTCCTCCATTCAACGACGCCGACTACCACCATGAGCTAGTGCCTCCATTGTGACACCTCGGTCGACTGCAGAACACACTCTTATCGTAAGTGTTGTATGAGTGCCTTCTGCATTCTCACCGTCATGCCACAAAGGTGGAGCTACCGCGATCTCTCCATTGCCCGTGATATCCGGCCGCCATTTGATGTATCCAGCTAGTTCCTTGACGACGCCAACTACCGCGGTAAGCTAGCGCCTATGTTGTGACACCACGGTCGACTGCAAAACACACTCTTGCCGTAAGTGTCATAAGAGTGTCTTCCGTAGTCTCACCGTCGTGCCACAAATATGACGCTACCACCACCTCTCTATTGCCGGTGATATCTGGCCACCATCCGATGCATCCAGCTTGTTCCTCGACGACGCCGACTACCGCCGTGAGCTAGCGCCTCCGTTGTGACACCATGGTCGACTACATAGCACATAGCACACTCTTGTCATAAGTGTCATAAGAGTGTCTTATGCAGTCTTACCATTGTGCCACAAAGGTGGCACTACCATCGCCTCTCCATTGCTGGTGATATCCGGTAGTCATTCGATGCATCCAGCTTCTAAATTTTTTGTTAGGATCTCTGCTTCTTATATATTCTTGCCATGTTAAAAAGTTGGGTTCATTATCTTGTTATGCCGTAATGGAATGTGTTGTTATGTTTGCCACTTTATTTGCTTGTTTTCAAAGGGCATAGGTAACATCATTTCTTGAGGCTAACTAAAAAACAGAAAAAAAAAATTTAGGTATACAATGAACTATCACAGACGGTTTTATCGTATAAACCGTTTATGAAGCACTATCACTGACGGTTCTATGTACCAACCGTCTTTGATACTTGCCAATCATAGACGGTTAGTAACTAGAACCGTCTGTGATGTGTGAGTATCATAGATGGTTTTTGGTTCGAGCCGTCTGTAATAGTTTTCTTCACAGACGGTTCTAGTTACAAATCGTTTGTGTTGTTTTTATCACAAACGGCTCACAAACCGTCTGTGATAACCTCAGATTATTACTGACATATAAATACAGGTGGTTCAAAAAACCGTCTGTGATGGCAGTTCCAAACCGTCTGTGATGACCCGTTTTATAGTTGTGTAGGCCCCGAGGGCCAACTTATAATTTCACTCGCCTCTCTTTCTCTCCCTCTACAAATAGGAACGCTTGTAATGGGAGATGGGAGATCATTTTGGTAACCCTAGATATTCATATTCAATACACTTGGTGGTTATGTGCTTCTTCTTAGGTCCATTCACATTCTCGATGGTCTTTGCATCTGACCGAGAGTGTTTCTAAATTTACTATCTGGTCTCATACCGATAACATATGGAAAGCCAAATTCAAAAGTAAAAAAAATCAACAATACATCTTCTTGCTAGAAAAAGGCACATTTTGCAGCCCGCAGCATAAAGCTTTCTTATCCACATGTGATTTAGCGCAAAACATCATATCTATGATCTAATGGACAAATCAAAAGATTCAAACCCTGTTAATTAAGCCTCCTTTGACATAGCCTTACACGTATATAACTGCATTTGTATGAAATACTTGCTGAGTACAAATGTACCTATTGTTGCTCGATGAATCACCTTAGCTGAAGTAGAATATCTGTCATACAGTTACCTCTACACTAGGGGATTCAAAGGTCATAATGCCGAGAACTAGGTCGCGAACTCCCTGTTAGTTGTCTATGAACAAGTCTAGAGAGTTCTTATGTTTATTTTGGCTGCAAGAACTCTAAACTCTTTTGGCCGATATGGCCCCATTTGCAAGTTTCTGCCAATAGGCAACTGTACAATTGTTTAATGTATTACGTAATCTTCTTATTACTCGTGTGCATGGATGTGATGCAATGATGTTGTACTGCAGACTCTAGGTACTAATCATGAAAGTCAGTAGCACAGTTGGGTTCCGGATTGATACCTTGTTGGGAATAGTCATATATCGATTATGGAAAAAAAACATAATTTATAAGTATGAGGGAGGTCTCATCTATTGGACTAGTTTTTTTGAAGGAGAAAGTCTAATACCACTTATAAGTCTTGTTGCTTTAGGATTTGTATGTGGCAATTCGTGAGTTTAGTTATGTTCAGCCCGTTTGAACTTGTGGCCTAGAAAGTAAACTCAGTTGAACTTAGGCATACGATCTAATATACTTTTGGTCCAAACAAATTCTATATCTATCCTAAATACCGCAAGCGGTGCTATACACACACACACATTTTTCTATGTAGAATAAGAAAGAACAGTTCACCAAGTCGATACAAAACGACAAAAAATGAAATATTTACATTGTTAAGCTTTATCAAAGCTGAATGGTAATCTTTCTTCCGTGCAACTTTTACCAAAGCTGAATGAGAATCTCGTCTTTGTAAAAGCATTTTTCTTTCTCAAAGCTGAATCATGGTGCCATGCCATGCAGCATAACGTCAAAAGAAATAGGAAAAAAAGGAGAAAGTCTGAGCGGAGAACCGGATCAGATGCATTTGGGAGTTCTTTCCTTGTTTTTTAGGTCAATTCAAGTACAATTCCATGTAGATTTCCTCCCTCTCTAAGACTCTAAGAAAAGCAGTTACTTTCTTATTGAAAAGAGATAAATTAGCGTGACTTTTCTCTTTTCACGCGATATATCGACCCTCACATGTTTCTTTTGTTCTTTGCATTATTGCTAGGACTGTAGGGCGGTGAGATGTTAATCTGATTAGGTTTCGTTGTGCTTAAGGCTTTTGATTCTTAATTCAACTCAGAGTCACATAGTTCAAAGTTTTATCTAGTCTCGACTAATCTCTGCCTTATATTAGTGACTACAAAACAAGCCTGCTGATGAAACCACATCATCAAGAAATGAATAGCTACTTGATTATTTTCTAAAAAATCAACAGTCCGATGTAACCATCAGCATGCGTTTGATTAATTAGTTACATGGCAATGAATTCCCACGTATTTAAAAGGTAATCATCATGCGAGTTCTTTTCGACTATGACTGATATCTTAGACCTAGTGTGAGTGTTTGTGCGAATAAATCAAATATTAATAAATCGTTTCGAAAAGATTATTCTAATAAATCGTTTTAAAACGACTATAAAAAATTGTTCTATTTGCTTACTCGGAGGAAGTTGTAAACTGAAAAGTACTTTACTCATCCCGTCCCTAACCGATATGTCGGCATCATTTCCCAGAAACTCCGCATGGTTAAGACCCTAGGAACGGTTCATCTTTGGAACTTCTCACAATTCGTTTCCCATAAAGAAAATTAAGGTATTGAGACACAGCACATTAATATTTCTTTCACTCTTGAAACAAGAAGAGAGCAGCCGCCGATGAATGTTTAGACGCGGGAAAACAACAATGGACGAAAGCTAAAAAAACGGCGGGGATGGCTTTAGCAGCGTAAACAGGAGGCAATGCCCATGACCGATGTGTTGGAAGTTTATGGATACCGCCGCCGCTTTAGCATCTGGCAAGCCCTTATGGGCTATCATTGTTTACTTTTCACAGTCTGTTAATTAATGGCATATTTGTTTGCTTTTTACAGGTTAGAAAGACAGAAGCTAGAACACCATGTTCAGTTAAATATGCCTACGAGACGCTGTTTGTGCTAATCTGTAGTGTACGTATCTTCCCCAGAAAGGCAAAATGATCTTGACCAATCCTTTTTATTGCCCAAAATGCATCCATCCAACTATATATAATTTATTCTTTGTTTCTGTTCACTTTGATGTTAATGGTGTTTGCATATTGTAGTATGATTTGGACATGGAATTTTAAATTTTGAAAACCAAGTCTATGAACTAGCCGAGTACCCTTGTGCTACAACAAGAATGAAATAAATGATACTATATAAGATCTTATAATATGAATTTCCCAGTATGCATGAGTAGGTTACACTAAAAAATTGCAATGAAAACATAAAATTTGCATTAAATCTACATCCTAAAGCAAACATATGAAATTCATTGTGCACAAACAATTATCAATTAGCTAACATAGTGCCCGATGATCACATCATGCACAAATAAATATCCCTAAATTTGAAAATTGCATATTATTAGAGAGTAGATACATAGATACAAGACAAAGAATTAGTACCATAAAAGGGATTTGAATGCGCCTTACAAGTTGGGGGGACATCGCCTAAATGTTGCAAACCCAAGAAACCATGTCTTTGAAGTTTTCAAAAATTCAAAAACAAAATACCGGATGTAGGGGAGGGGTGATATTATTTAACCATGTAAAATTTTAGGATCAAACTTAACCTGATCTATAAGATGTGAACAAGACAAATTCTGTATGTATAGCAATTCGTCACTGGTAAAAATGTTTTTTTTTGATTAATTAGTAAGCATATGACACTATCTTCCATTAGTTTTACGAAAGTGTAAGTAATAGATTTTTTAGATTTTTCAAGGAAATAGAATCTAGATTTTTAATGTACTCCCTCCATATCATTTTATAGGGCAGATTATGATTAGCCACAAAGATTAAGATAGTTTTAACATAGGAAACTACAATAGAGATCAAGTGGACTGCTTTGTAAAGATGATAGATAACTGCACCGTTACACATTTGGTGATGGTGGTCATTCGTACACCTTTACGCATTTGGTGATGGTGGTCATTCGTATATACTTAGGAGAAACAATAAAATTAACAAGGACAAAATAGATAAAGTAAATCTCGGATTTGCCACTAGCATAAGTTGTGTTATTTTGTATGATAGTGAAAATTTTCATTTGAAGGCGTGGAAGGAATAAAATCCAATCACTACTATAAAAAAAAGGCTATACTAGACACTTCATCATAAACGGTTCCGAAGAACCATCAGTGTTGCAATTATCATAGATGATTTTACAAGCGTGACTATTTATGTTATTATCGATGGCTAGAATTGCCTGTATACATAATTATTACAGACGGTTTTTAACAAGAACCATCTGTGATATTATCATAGACAGTTCGGATTAAAAACCATCTGTGATATCATCATAGATGGTTTTTAGTTCAAACCATCTGTGATAATATCACAGACAGTTCTTAATAAGATTAAGAACCGTATGTGATAATTGCATACATCACAAACGGTTTTTAATCTAACTCCTCCAATTGAACCAACAGGGCTGATCACACAGGTATAAGCAAAGAAACTATAACAACAGGTGAATTTGTTCTTTAAAGAATATACTTTTGATAAGAATTTGCTACTACCTAATTTTAGTGTCCTATGTGTGCTTAGGTATAAAGAGGAGGTTATGTGCCAAGGCCCATGCGGATTTTTGGATGTAATTTTTTGTTAGCTTTTAAACGAGTCCAATAACATCAAAAACGGTCGTATGCAAAAGTTATGACTATTTTATTGAGCATCGCTCTAATACCGAAACTGATGCACCATGAAGATGATCCTTGGCTTGCGTGCAACTTGTTTTGGTTGAAACCAGTATATGGTTCGGTTTGTATCCCGTTTTGAGTCTTAGTCCGACTTGGTGAGTTGGTTTGCCTCCGAGAAGAGTTCCGTCGGTAGCCATATCTGGGCGTGGCAAGGGAGAGAAGGGGTTCGGCAAGGGCGCCTACGCGACAACATACATGGCATCACTAATTATCATAGATGATTGGTATATAAATCGTCTGTGGTGAGCGACATATCACAGACGGTTTTTAGTAGAAGCTGTCTATGATAGAATGCCTTCATGGATGGTTCTTTATACCAATCATTTGTGTTGTGATTTATCACAAACGGCGCAAAAATTTAGACCATTCAGAAACCGTCTTTGATGAGGGTTTAGAACCGACCTTTTGTGTGGTAGTGAGCATGATGACATTAATTACTAAAGGTTGTGCTTTGATCCGGAAGAAAATGATACACTACGTATATATAGTTTGTGCATGTCCATGTAAATATGCATAAATGTCAATCCGTATGAACGCAGGCAAACTATTAGCACAGTAATATGTAGTATGTATGAATGTGAATGTGACAATTAAATGAAAAACACACACTTATTATTTTCCTACGTGACTTCGGAATTGCAATAATATTTTACCTTCCTACGTACATCACACAAATTAAATCCCTTACTTATAATACTATTGCAAATAATTATTACATGAATGGCAGATACATGCTTGATCCACCCCGTACTGTCGGATTGGTGTGTTTGGGACATCCGATGCTTTGGATGAAGGCCACCTCCCATGTGCAAGTATCAGCTAGTTATTCTTGCTTCGTCCGCACAAGACACCCAGAGATGAGAGGAACTGCATTCCTCCCCACCCTTAAACCTAACACGACCTGTTGGTTGCGCACTGCTGCAGCCATGGCCTCACTGGCGCCAACTCCGATGCCAGCCCGGAGAAATGTACTTCTTTCGAATTTGAGTAAAAAGTTGCAACCTTTGGTCGAAACTGAAAAATCCCCTTCTCTTTCCAATTGAAAGTTCAATTTTTTTAATGTCGAAAGCTTATACTTCGAGGTACATTTTTTAACATTTTCTAATCGAAAGTCGTTTGATCTTACATTTTCTAGTCGAAAGTCTGATCTTTTGATTTGAAAGTTTTAAAGTTCAAGTTGAAAGGTGGACGCTCATAGAATAGGCTTATATGTACCAAGTGGAGAATAGGCGTGTATCACTGGGCTAGGGTGCTTTAATTGGCTACGACAAAGCTAAAAGCAAGCGGTTATGTAAAAATTGGCCGCATTAGTGTAGACTCGTCATTTCATTAGTCGTCGGAAGGGCATTTCTAATGTATTCAAAGAAATGCCAACTAAGCACCTAGAGAATTAACCATTTTTTCTCCAATGTTTGAAACCAGCCAAGCCCTCCGGCGGGTCCATGTGTTAATTAAAAAATGATGCCTGATCCCCCAACAACTCCCTCCCCACTCTCTGCCGTCGCCGGCGTCGGCGTGGCCGATTCGCCACTGCTAGTGGCCGTTCTGCTGCCATGGATGGTCGATGTCGCAGTAGAAGGGGTGGAGGGGGAGAGATCAGAGGCGGGGTAGCAACAATTTCAATGTCTGGAGTCGGAGGCAACAACGTCGATGTCTTACGGCAGAGGCATACTGATCTAGAGAACAGGAGCGGTGAATAGAGAACCGGACAATGAATGACCGGCAAGCAGCGTGGGGTGACAGCAAGCGTGCTGATAGGTCAGCCCACATGAGTTGGGTTATTGCTTGAATCTACTCATGTTTAGAGATTTCAGCTCCAGATTTTTGTTTGTATAAATTGATGGATCCAATGTATTACATTTGTTCAAAGCGTTCTCTCCCGTTCTTTGAACCAGTGGCTTAAAATCAACATTGTGGATGCCCTTATAGTACAATAGGAGTGCAGAAACATCACCGAACTATGAACTTTACTCGAATACACTGAACCTTGCTCAAAAGTCCGTGCAGCGCCCCAAACTATGAAACCAGATATTTGACTCTCTGAACTTTACAATTCAGTTCAAATAATACCCTAACCCGGTTTCAGACGGTGGTATTGCCATCATGGCATGATGAGTGAGTGATTTTACCACGTAGAATGACACACCAGTCAAATTTAGGTAAATGACAGGTGGGACCCACATGGCTTTCTCTCCTAAATCAAAATAGAGAGGGGGAGAAATATAAGGGTAGTGGCTATGGAAGCATGGCTAGGAGCTCGGTGGGGGAGAGGCCCTCGTAGGCCCCACATATCATTGATCCAACTTGGCTAGCGTGTCATTCTACATAGCAAAATCGCTCACTCTTCGTGCCATGCGGGCAATAACACCATACGAACTAGGTCAGGGTATTATTTTAACTGGATTGCAAAGATCGAGGATCATGTAACGCCCTTTTTTCTGGAGGAGCTTGTAATCCATGCAACTATCCAAAACTGAATAGTTGTGGAGTGTACATGAGTGAAAACCATAATAATACATGCTTATAGCAAAAGAGTCAAACTTTTATTACAAATATAAGATTTAACAACCTATTTTTACACAGCGGGTGTGTAAGCCCAAAACTATCTTACAACAAAAGAACTCCCAGGCGTACTTGAGCGCAGCTAAGACCTAAAACCAAACAGCCTCGGAGAAGAAAGTTTCTTTGGAAACTTCATCTTCGGCTTGGATATTTTGATTCCATTGATCTTCTGTTCATTGTTTAGCAAGTAATGAGTACGACCGTACCCAGCAAGTCACAAGAGTAAACTCTAATTTAACTACTTGCAAGGATATTCAAAGGGAGGGGTTATACTTGTTCTACTAAATTGAGTAGATACAGTTTTATTTGCAAACAGGTAAAGCAAGAACAATTCTCCATAAAATTAAAAGGAATGTTTTCTTTCAACAGTTACTTATACAACTGCACAGATTAAAATATTATGAAATCTACTTATGCTTCATTGCTGGAATCACCCAATTAACACAGCTTCATTAATCGGAAGCACGGCGTATTCGAATACCATTGATTTCACTCTGTAGAGTTGCCCAGCTTTCCCATAAGATTTCTTAACTCCCGCAACAGAGTTAAGAAAACTAGGACGTTTCATTGGTCAATTCTTTATATAGACTCTACCCGGTATAATCACTCAGACATAGATCACACACTAATCCTAAACTCTTCTACCCACTCCGAGTGACCTCTGTCATTGTTAGGTATGGTTTTACTATTTCGCATACCTAACTTCCCATCATCAACACTCCTACCTCCTGTAGAGATTCAATTGAGTTGAGCAGCTACTAAACTAGGGTTGACAAGTCAACTCCTATGGTTGAGCGATTTCTGTGTTTTTTACTCAACATAAGGTTCTCGTCCTTATTTTTCACACGAGGCACAAACCACATTCCCAACTATGCTCATGGCACTACCACCCTTCCATTGAAGTCTCTACCCTAGGGTAAGGTCGTGGACGAAGGTCATCTTGTGGCTTTCCACTACACACCCTTACCCTAATGCCAATTTTACAAATTCTACTTGGCTAACAGCCAAGTCACTTAGTAGTACAAAATTTTAAGTGAGCTGATCTACAATTTTTTATATAGTAATTTAAATATTACTAAGGTTGTCAAGGTGAATATGGCCTCAACTTAAACAAGGCATTTATCAGTGGTAGGACTTAACTAATTAACATGTCATTCTAAACATTTATTTTAATCAATTAACGTTTCACAATTAACAATAATGGAAATACAGTAATTACATAATGTAAATTCATGGGATTCAATATGATCAAAAACTTGTAACTTACCTTGTTGCTCTGAAACTTCCACTAGCTCGTAAATTTCACATATGGGTTCTGGTCCTTGGAGCGTCGCTTCGGAAAGATCAGATGCTAGCGCAAACACATAAAATAATATAAGTCCATACTTGAATCTAATCAAGCTAGGAAAAATAAACTAAATTAAAAAGGAGTAAAATGCAACAAAATTTAAATGTAGGGGTTTGAATTTATTTGTAGTTTAATTTTGTGGAATGGAGGTCAAAAATGGATTCGCGATGTCGAAACGATTGAAACGATGTATTTTTGGAATTTCCAGATTTTTTCTATGAAGTTTTGGAATTTTTGGATGAATAGTATTGGGCTGGCCTACCAGCACAGTACAGCCCAGTCACGGTTTTTCTTCCGCGTGGCCGATTGGGCTGACTGGCCTTAGCCCACGCCATGCGCGGCCACGAGGCCCAGCACGGGTGCGCACATACACCCAATGGGCGACGCGTGGACGACGCAGATGGCCCTGATGCGACGAGCACGAGAGCTAAGATGAAACAGTGATAACAAGTGCAAACGACTGAGATGGGGCAACGTCGTGCCAAGGAGGTCATCTTCAACCTCCGGCTTCACTCCCCGATGGGAAAATAGAGCACGGCGATGGCTGCCAATTTCGCTTCAGCAGTGCTCACCGGCGGAAGAAGAGGGCACGGTTGGATTCTTGGGAGTATGGGGAATCCATTTTAGGGCTTTGGGAGGCATGGAAATGAATGGTGGTGGCTAGCGGCAAGGGAGGAGGCAACGAACTCCATGGTGGCTCAGGGTACTCCAGTGAGTCTCAGGCAAAATGGGATGGAGTTTAACCATCTATGGGGCATAGACTTCATGGTGGCGATGGTGGTTTGGGTTGAGAAAAGCTCAGCGAAGTTGTCCACGGGAGAGGCCTTTCGGCTGGCGGTAGCTTTCGCCGCCAGAGCTTCTACTGAATGCTCATGTCTAGCGAGCATATCAACGTGTTCAGAGAGCAAAGGGGATCATGTCAGCGAAAGAAATTGAAACACAATCAATGGAGGAGAGAGCTTGCCAATAGGGCTTACTGGGCTTAGGGGAAGACGGCGGGGAGGCTACGGTGGAAGAAAACTCGATTCGACGGTTTCGTTGGATACTTGAGAGTGGTATGAAGCTTTCTGAAGAAGCAATCGGGCTTTTAAGATGGCATGAGGCAGTGGGAGCAGTAGGTTGGTTTAGGGTGTGTCTCTTGCACGCAGGCGAGGGGAGAGAGCGAGGCTCTGCCGCTGCGCAGAGGGCAGGAGAAGAGGTGGCACGGCGCCCTGCAGGAGCTAGTGAGAGCTGACACCACAGGTACGGAGTTGGTTGCGCGTCAGCTGGGAGTTGCAGTGAGCTGCGGCAGAGAGAGAGAGCGAGCGAGTGAGCAGCGGTGCACGAAGCAAGGGACCTAGGAGCTGGGAGACTAGGTGGCGGGACCACGGTGTCAGGTAGGTGTGAACACACGGGAGAGGCGGCCGCAATCCTGGCCTACGTCGATGTGGCGCGTGGACGCGCTACAGGGAGGCAGTGGGGAAGCGGTAGTAGCGCAGGGAGGCGCCAGTGTAAGAGGGAAACGGGAAGGCCAAAAGGAGAAGGCGGGTTTTCAAAGAGAATTGTCAAATTAGGAAAGATTAGGAATTCAAGGAAAAATTCAAGAAAATTTCAAAATTTTCGAAATTTTGAGGCATTTCAG
The DNA here is from genome assembly GCA_017311315.1 of Dendrocalamus latiflorus. Lineage (NCBI taxonomy): Eukaryota > Viridiplantae > Streptophyta > Magnoliopsida > Poales > Poaceae > Dendrocalamus > Dendrocalamus latiflorus. The sequence goes on along the minus strand of CM029655.1, from coordinate 34,856,684 downwards.
GCCAAATATCTAGTTTTATAGTTCGAGGTATTAGATGGACTTTCAAATAAAATTTAGGATGTTATATAGACTTATTCTTGGAATAACGTGTAAACAATGTGTAAGATTGTGCGATCCATCTCTTAGACCAAAATTTGATATATTAACATCGTGTAGTACCATTGAAAGGCAACTTTGCAAAGAGCTGCCTTCGGGTGGAAGGCATAGAGCAGAGGAGAACGGTAGAAAGCAGAGGGGCAAGAACACGTAGCAAAAATCTGCGCAGACCGTATGCGCAGACCGTAGCGGACGGCCGAAAGTTGACGAAAGGCATATTACTGTGTTCGACTTTCTGACTCCCAAAGGCAGAGGATACAATCTCTCTCCTCACCTCGCCACCATAAATAAAGCCAAGGAATGTGTCGATTCTTGCACTCACCATTGATTCTTGGATTCCAGGTTACAGGCTGCGCACATAGTCTTGCACTACCGAGCTTTTCCGAATTAATGTACATACGTGTCGAAGAAGAAGCTGCTGAGCTACCAATGGACGCTATGGATGACGTCAAGGGCTCCCCGGGGAGCGCCGTGACCGCGAGCGCCATGGCGGCCTCGTACAACGACCAGATCCGCCCGCTCCTGGACGCCGTCGACCGCCTGCGCCTCCTGAAGGTGAGCCAGGAGGGCATCCAGCTTCCCACCATCGTCGTCGTGGGCGACCAGTCCAGCGGCAAGTCGAGCGTGCTGGAGTCGCTGGCCGGCATCAGCCTCCCCCGCGGGCAGGGCATCTGCACACGCGTGCCGCTCGTCATGCGGCTGCAGGACGACCCCGCCGCCGACGAGCCCGTGCTACAGCTGGAGTACAGCAGCGGCCGCGTGGTGACCACCTCCGAGGCCGGGGTCGCCGACGCCATCAACACCGCGACCGCCGAGATCGCCGGGGCCGGCAAGGGCATCTCGGACGCGCCCATCACCCTCGTCGTGCGGAAGAGGGGCGTGCCTGACCTCACCCTCGTCGACCTGCCCGGCATCACCCGCGTGCCAGTGCAGGGCCAGCCAGAGGATATCTACGACCAGATCGCCAAGATGATCAAGACGTACATCGTGCCCAAGGAGAGCATCATCTTGAACGTGCTCTCGGCCACGGTGGACTTCCCGACGTGCGAGTCTATCCGCATGTCGCAGCAGGTGGACCGCACCGGCGAGCGCACGCTCGCGGTGGTCACAAAGGCCGACAAGGCCCCCGAGGGCCTGCTCGAGAAGGTCACCATGGACGACGTGCGCATCGGCCTGGGCTACGTCTGCGTCCGGAACCGCATTGGCGAGGAGACGTACGACCAGGCGCGGGCGGAGGAGGAACGGCTGTTCGCGCAGCACCCTCTGCTCTCCATGATCGACAAGTCCATGGTGGGCATTCCGATGCTCGCGCGGAGGCTGACGCAGATACAGGCGGCCATCATCGCCAAGTGCCTGCCCGACATCGTCAAGCAGATCAACGACCGGCTCAGCAGCAGCAGCGACGAGCTCGGCCAGATGCCGCCGGATATTAACAACGTCGCCGATGCGGTGAGAGAGTTCTTCCACATCGTCAAGCAGGTGTGCGCTTCGCTGGAGAAGGTACTCCTGAGGGCCGAGTTCGAGGAGTACCCAGACGAGTCCCACTTCCACGGCACGGCGCGCGTCGCGGAGATGCTGGCCCGCTACGCGCGTAAGCTGCCTGCCCAGTGCCCGGCGCGTGACGGCGAGCTGTTCCTGGCGGAGGAAATGCGCGTCCTGGAGGAGACCAAGGGCATCAAACTCCCCAATTTCCTGCCAAGATCGGCGCTTCTGGTTCTGCTTAAGAAGAAGGTCGAGACCATCGAGCACGTGCCGCACGATCTCGTCAGAGAGGTGTGGGAGTACGTCGAGGACCTGGTCATGAGGATACTACTGCACCAGTCGCACAACTACCCCCAGGTGCAGCCGTCGTGCCGCCGCGCCGTCCAGAGCCTCATGGACAAGGCGCGGGCACGCTCGACGCAGCACGTGAACGAGCTGATCGAGATGGAGCTGGTGGCCGACTACACGGCGAACCCGGACTACATGAAGACGTGGGCCGGCATGATGGAAGGCCATGACAGGTTCCTCGCAGCCGTGGAGGACAACTCGAAGCCCACTGCGGTCACCCTCCCGGGCTTTGGGGAGATCGACGTGTCGCACCTCAGGCAGCACGCCGCTGAGAATGGGCTAGTTGGGCAGGCCTTCGACTTGAAGGCGCGCCTGACGGCCTACTGGAACAGCGTCGTGCTCCGGCTCGTCGACGGCCTGGCGCTGCACGTCCTTTTTAGCATCAAGCGGCTCGTGGAGAAAGATCTCGAGTCGGAGCTCTCAGGTGAAGTTCTGGGCAACAAGATGGACGGAGTGGAGAGGATGCTATTGCCGTCGCCCGGCACCGCCGCCAAGCGTGAGCGCCTCAGGAAGAGCATCTCATTGCTCCGGGAATCCAGGGAAGTCGTCGCAAATATCATGGACAGGATTAACGCGGCCAGCAGCGACCATGCCTAGGTCGATTGATCGGTGACAGGTGTGCTGCCATCAGCATGAGGCTACTCAATCTCGTTTGATCAACAGTGTCTCTGTCGCTTGTAATAAGAATTAGTTAACGTGTGGTGGCATCAATGTTATCTCCATGTTTGTTGTCTCCTAATAACCAACTCATAATGCCCGCGCACACTCAACGTGATAGAGTACGCCTAAGAGATTATAACGACGCCTTTTCAATACCTAGCCTTAACATTAGAGTATTACTATACAAACAGTCAGATTGATCTGGGACGTTAGATCTCCATCCAACGGATCCACCCATACAAGCCCCCCTCCAAAAAAACTGACCCCTCCAAAAAAAATGATTTAGGGCGTTGGATCTCCATCTAACGGCTCAAAATCTAACTGTTTTTGTCCTCAAAAACAATCGAATGTTGTATAGACACTCCCTTAACATTAACCCGCCCTATGAGCTAACTCCTCTAGATATGGCGTCAGTATCATGGAGAGGGCTCATAGTTGTGTTGGTAACACTTGAATGGGTAGGACGTCGGTTACCACCATCGTCCAACGCAAGTGCCCTACAGACAGGGGCGAAGCCACCGGGTGGGCTTCGTAAGGCTTCAGCCCACCCTCGGCCTGCCCGGAAGCCCCCACAGCAAAGAGTTCATCCAGACATCCCTCAAGAACCGAGCCCGGTGGCACGACAGTCGGCGGCCGAGTGAACAGATCCGGTCATCTGGGTGGTGCCGCATTGGCCGAGCACACATCCGGGCGACGGGCTAGCAGATCTGGGCGGCGGTCGACGGGCTAAGGCACTGACGCCGAGCAAATCCCAGTGGCATGGCGGTGGCGGTCGAGTGCGGAAGTGCGGAGGCTCCCTGGCGTTGGCGACTGCAACTCCCGCTACTGCTCACTCCCGTGCTACAAGGTGAGCATTCTCGTGGCTTGTAGCTTGTAGAACAGCGTTTAAGAGATTTCACACTCCTGTTGATTCGATGTTGGAGGTGTCGCGTGCGGACACCCACAAGGTGTTTGTTGAATTGCAGCAGTGAGGTTGTAGGCTTTTCGAGGGTACAGTAATCGATTTCTGTGCTAAACATTTGGCTAATTATACAATGGGTTCATTGTAAACCAGGCTAAAGGCGGGAGAATTGTTAGCTTTGGTGTGTTTATATGGTGGCATACTTACTCCCAGTCATACTCATACGGTGCATTTTCGTTGCTAATTAGGTACATAAGATTGCCTCATTACACTGGCTAATGTAATTTCATGAAAAAGGTTGCTGATTCTGTGCTATTTAAGCTATTTTATTTATCATATCAGATTGGAGGAGCTCCACTAAAACAGGGACAAAAAAGTCGGAAGAATTAAGTGCATATTTTCCCTGTTTCCATTATATAGGACCAGGTTATTTTGGGAGATAATGAAGCCTAAGTTGGTCTACAAATCAGATTCCTGGACCAAGGTTAATTTGATTCAACCTATGCATCTCTCTTTCTCTATCCCATGAACAAATTGATGCAACTTGTTACTAATTGATCCTTAATGTGCACATTTCAGGTGAGCAATGTAATATTTATTGATTCCCCAATAGAAACTGGGTTTTCATATTCCCAAACAGAGCAAGGATACAACTCAAGTGACACCAAAGCTGTCAACCAAATCCTCATCTTTCTCACAAAGGTCAGACTTTCTGCCTTTCGGTCCCAGATCCCAACCACTAATGTTGTACACAAACTAATGACAAATGTCTATCAAAATAAGCCCTCACTAATCATGTTACAATTAGTTCTATGATCTTCCTTTCTAATTTTGCAATGGATCGATAAGCATACAAAATTTTTATCAAATCCTCTTTACATTGCTGGTGATTCATACTGTGGTATGACTGTGCCAACCGTCACCTTTGAAATTTTTAGCCCACCCTCGATTTTGTTCCTGGCTTCGCCACTGCCTACAGACATGGACATCAATTACTATCATCTGCACAGCTGAAAGAAAAACCACCTATGAACTACCACCTGTGGGTCTAATGCTAGAACGATAATCAATTATTTAGCCAAGTTCTGCCTATATAAGAACATGTGGTTGTACTAGAATGCTTGGGGTCAACGACACTTAAGTTCGGTCCTTGTGACCCAGACGAGGCAACCACAAACCGAGTTATTATGCAACCTGCACCGGTCTCAACAAACTACTCATGCAAGTCTAAAATATTTTTATTTTCATATTTTTAACCAAAATATTAGAGTTAACCCCTCTGTCCAAAATGTGTCACGGCATTGACCAAAAGCTTTGCATAAAGTTTGTAGATTTTTCTACCATTCCATAACTTATTTAAGAGTGAGCATGTTTGAGCATCTTCTGCATGTGCCAACTAAATCCCACTAAAATTATGCTAAAACAGTGGGTATATATTCCTATGGTGACAAGGACAAAGATAATCAAGGAATATTTCATTGGAACATAGGACATAACTATTTTTACTAAACATAATATAGCAATTTTACTCAAATTAAGCATGCAAAATAACTATAATGAAAACAATATAGCATTTGAAAACATAGGAGAAGCATGGTCAAGGAGGTTTGCTTGTCTTGTTTGTTGAACTCTTGGTCTCACCCTTGATCAACTTCACATGATTCTGGTACATCGGTAGCTAAGTGAGTAATGCCAAGAAACACAAATAAACACCAAATAAATTCAATCAGAGACCAAAATTCACATTATTGGCATTGGAATAAATAGTGTGATTTTATAAAAATTTAGAAACAAGAATCGCGTTAGTCAGAGGTTGTATGATGGAGAACAGGACTTCAAAAGTAATGGCAGAAGAGAAAATCGCACAAAAAGAAGAGAGGAACCCACGGCGTGAAAGTAACTGATTGGAAGACGCCCTTTTTCTGTCTTTGATAGTGTTCAACAAACAATTGTGAATACAAAATATACTCCACAAAACTTTATAGTAAAGTTATATAATATGCAAGGCTATGTCAAGAGAGATGGCTAACCTAACAAGTTTTACATTTTGCATAAAGCAAGCATTCAATTGCAATAATGAGTAATAAATTGCAGTCAAGAGATGTAAAAGCAATTGAAATTTGATATAAAGTAACAAGTAGGTAACGTAAGCATAAATCACAAATGGCTTTCCATAGCCATGAGCAATGACATGACATACTTGTGACCAAGTTTCAAATAAGTGGATATCTACCATTCTCAACCAAGTTTTAAAAATATAAGACTGGCCTTAGCGATACCACTAAACTTTGCCCATAACCGATGGTACTACTATTTGAAAAGATTTTACACTCTGTAGAGATTATACACTTTATCCACAAGATACGAACAATGTGGCCAACATTAAGATCATAACAAGACATTTACATTGCTCAACTCCAACCTTGCCCAATCCGATGAATTTTAGCCCTCGGGAGTTACAACAACATTGAATCCCTAAGGAATCCACCGTTATGTCAGTGGTTTTAGCCCTATACACAACTATGATAGGAACCATCTCAAGCCACCGTGCTGACACTCACACAACTTTGATCTACCATGAGTGCAAGATTAGACCTAAACAACTTAGTATGCCAGGGCCTTCCCACAAAGGTGTTTGTAGTTATACTAAAGACTTATATCAGTAATAAATAAGTTCACGGTCCTTAATCGACTCGAACGAGACTCTCCAGCAACCTACCACTATATGTGAATTCTCTCTCGCTCTATAAGTTATATAAATAACCTGTCCTGGTCAAACTCATAGTTTTTAAGTTTTGCCTCTATGTGAAGTATCAAGGGTGACTCTACTAGTCCAGCAATATAACCTAACACATATTTCAAAGGTGTAACTGACCTATCATCTAATATACCGATAAACTATGCATGACTGAGCAACTATATCTTATACTTATTCTAAAATTCCACAGTCAACCATATGAGCTATGGATATCATTACTAAGGACGTAACCGTTAGTATAGCAACTTTTCAAGGTAGGATAAATGCAACAAATTGGTATAACTATCAATCTGACCAACATAGCAGTTTTACTAAAAATAGACGCATGCATAACAGTTTGAGCAAAGAAAATACATAGCATTGAATTATGAGATAAACATGGTCAAAGGGTGTCTTACTATTAGACACTTGTCACTTACTCTAGATCAAGCTTGAACATCCCTAATACATCGGAATCTACCGTATAAAGCTAAATAATACAAACAAATACCAAATAAATTCAAATAGAGGAAAAATTACAAAAGTTCATGATTTTACAAAAGTTTAGAAACAAGTTTCACTCAATTTAGAGTTCACACGCAAAAGTTACAAGCATTTGAATGTTTTGCCAAGAGACAAAATCCCAGAAAAGACAGAATATGCTATGCACGAGTTTTCTATATTTCTTTTTATTGGAAAATGTTTGTTATTAATGCTCGGTGAGGCTAATAGGTATTATTATTTTCATTAAAGACTGATAGGTGGGGGCCACACGCCAGTGATAGAATACTTAAAACCAGATTTAATTACAAATCTAGCAATTTAACCTAACTGGGCCCACATGTCACAACTCATTAGTCTTAAGTGAGATTAATTAAACTAATCTAATACTAATTGATGTCAATAATGCTAAACACTAGGGCCCACCTATCATACAGAGAGGGCAAGGGAGGTGACACTGGCTATGGACGAGCTTGTTTCTCAACTCGCCGATGGCAAGGTAGTGACGTAGGGGCACGTGCGAGCTCACAGATGGAAAGATGAGAGCATGGAGAACCACGGGGAAGTGTCAGCAACTGGAGAGGTGCACTACTATAAAATGAGCTATACTGGATGCCTCATCACAGATAGTTTTCTCGAGCCATCTGTGCTGTAATTATCACATATGGTTTTACAATTGTGACCCATGTACCGTTTGTGATACGCTACTATCACAGACGGTTCTTGTTAATAACCATCTGTAATAGTTCACAAACGGTTATTAATACAAACCATCTTGAGTATCACAGATGCCTTATAGTTGGAACCATCAGTGATATGTACCATGAATGGCACGCACTTGTCTCCCCGATTGATGCACGCCTTCGATCATTTCGGTTCCCCGATATGTGTCTCTTCGTCTCATGTGCCAGATGTATTCCTTGTTTTATAAAAATGATGACCACCATTGGAGATTAATCACAACATTGTTGATATATCCTGTATGAGCACCTCTTCGCCTGGCTATCTTCCTTGTCTTCTTTGTCTCTTAAGCACAAATAAATAGCTCCCTATTCTTCCTTGTCGCCAGCATTGATGGCCAACCTGGCTATCCTGCACGAGCAACTCGCCAACCGTATGCTGGCGGATGCTGTGAAAGGAATATGTGCCAACAGTGTCATCCCTCCTATGCCTGAGGATTTGCCAAAGCAATTGAAGGCCACCTTCCCCCATCTTGACATCCTCCTCCACCGCGTTTTTCAGTTGGTCTCCCGCTTTCAGCGAGCTAACCTCGCCATTGATGTGGTCCTCCACAACAATGTTGCATGCCTCCAAGAGGCTTGCAGTCGCTTGGAGTGCTTAGGTGAGGAGGCAGGCCACCGAGTTAACCTTGCTAAGAACCCTCAAGAAAGGGAAGAGAGACTATGGGCCCAATTCGACTCGATTGTTCAATCGGAGGGTGTTCAGGAGACGCTCGAACGAGTGTGTCAGTGGGTGGATGCATTTCAGGATTTGTTCGCTAATGATCCCGAACCTTCTGATGCCAACCATGTCACCTACTAAGTTTTGAAGATGGAGATTACATGCTAACTCCGCTACTAGAAAAAATTTCAAAGCAATTAGGTTTCTACTTTTTTGTTATCTTTTGTAAGAACCAACTAGCCACGTATATATATATATATATATACGTGTATATATATATATATGTGTGTGTGTGTGTGTGTGTGTAAAATCAAGTAGTTGAATTTGTATTTACTCTCTTTTATATATGAAAATGGTCTCAGTATAACGACATGCCAGCATTACTGACCGGTGAAAAACAACTAAGTAATATATATTTACTCCTGAGTCATTACTAAATTTGCATTTATGTTGAATTTAGAAGAGTATTTATCACAGATAGTTCATCATAATAACCATATGTGATATGTCCCACTATCACAGACGTTTCTTCTTAAGAACTGTCTATGAATTATCACATACAGTTATTAATGAGATAAGAATCATCTGTGAATTATCACAGGCGGTTATTAATGAGAACTGTTTGTGATAGTGGTAGATCACAGATGGTTCACGGTTGGACATGTCTAGGATACACCGCATTATTAAATACCTAGCTAGCGGGGTCCCGACAGATCTACTTCATTAAGCTGCGTTGAAGGAGGCGGTCGGCTTTGGGGAGTTTGGTAAAAGCATACCACTTGCAAATCTAGCTTGTAGATATATTTGTTCTTGGTGATTAGAGGTTAGTATTTGCTTCTAATTATATGCCTTGTAATAAAAAGTGGTGATAGCTGGGTTTAGATCTAGTTTAATTGGTAGTTTACTCTAATTTAAGAATAGGTCACTACTCCTAGTTTATTTCAATATATTCTTTCTTGATATATACATTGCTTCATGAATAGTATGTAGCTAGCTACTTAATTTAGATATGGACAATTTATTATAAGGTGAATATCAATTATATATAAGTATTAGGTTGGCTAGCTATAGTAGTATTAATAATCCAATTTGACACTAATTTATTACATGCGTAGCATAGATAGACTGAAGCTGGATGTATGTTGAGAACTGTGTGAGTAAAGAGGATATTAATGGTGTGTCTACTTTTAGAAGAGCAGCCGAGCAAGATATGTTGAAGAAAGGAATGTAATATATGTACAGTCCGTGCATTGATTGTGATAATTTGAAGATGTTTACCAACTCATCATAGATCTAAGCTCACTTGATTCGAAGGGGTTTTAAAAAGGGGTATACATCTTGGACCAGTCATGTGAAGAGAAGATTATACAGGAAGGTAGTTATAACATCGTCAAAAGAGACAACGATATAGAAGAGAACTATAGTGAGGGAGAGTTTAGTAGGCAATATAGAAGAGGTAGTTATACATGTTGGGCTGGGCTTTCGATGAGGATAGGTTTCAGGATGACAATCTGGATCAAATGCTAGGCGATGTAGAAGAGAACTATAGTGAGAAAGAGTTTGGTAAATTCGAGGGCTTGATGATGGACTCGGAGAAACCTTTGTTCCCATGTTGCAAGTTGCAATACACAAGGTTGTCATTCGTTCTTAAATTACTAAAATTGAAGGCAAGCAATGGCTAGTTCGACAAAAGTTTCACAGCATTGTTAGGTCTCTTAGTGAACATCCTTCCAGAGGAAAATATGTTGCCGAGAACCACCTACCAAGCCAAGAAGGTTTTTTGTCCATTGGGAATGAAAGTAGAAAGAATATATATGTTCGAATGATTGTATCCTCTACCGTAAAGAGTATGCAAAATTACATATTTGTCTGGTATGCAAAGCATCCTAATACAAGCATAAGAATCACTCCGATGACGATGAGGGTATCGAGGTAAGCAAAAACGTCCTGCTAAGATGTTGTAGTATATGCCATAATTTCCCATTTGAAGTTTTTATTTGTGAAGCTAAAGGATGTAAAATTGCTACGTTGGCAATTAGAGGAGCGCAAGAAAGATAGACTGCTAAGACACGTTGCTGATTCTGCCTAGTGGAGGAACATCGATACGTGTTTGCAGACTTTGGTGCATAAGTGAGGAATATAAGGTTTGGGTTGAGTACAGATGGAATGAATCCTTTCGGTAACATGAGCTGCCGACATAGCACCTGACCCATGAATGTATGCATGTACAACCTTCCTCCATGGCTGTGTATAAAGCGAAAGTATATTTTGATGTCACTATTTATTCAAGGGCTGAAGTAACTTGGAAATGATATTAATGTGTATTTAGCACCATTGGTAAAAGATTTTATGACACTGTGGAATCAAGGGGTACAAGTATAGGATGCGGATAAACAAGATAACTTCACTTTGCGCACTATGTTGTTCTGTACCATCAATGATTTTTCTACCCATAGTAACCTGTCAGGGTTGAGTATGAAATGGGCCAAATCCTATCCACACTGCTTAGATTATACCAAGAGTGTGTAGTTGAACAACTCGCGCAAAATTGTGTACATGCGTCACCAAAGGTTACTTCGAAGGCGTCACCCATACCGCAAGATAAAGAAATAATTTGACAGAAATAAAGAGGATGGCTCAGCACCAAGGCCTTTTAGTGGAAAAGAGGTCTACGATATGGTTAAGAATATAAATGTTGTATTTGAAAAGGGACGTAACTTGAGGACCCATCAGAAGAACATGTAGAAGAAGAGGTTAGTATTTTGGGACTTGCCTTATTGGGAACACTTAGAAGTTCATAATTGCATCGATGTCATGCACGTAGAAAAGATGTATGTGATAGCTTGATTAGTCTCTTACTGAACATTCATGACAAAACAAAGGATGGTGTCAATGCACGGCGTGACTTGGTCGTTGTGAACATCAGGATTGAGTTAGCACCGATAAAGGCCACATGTACCTCCCCCAGCTTGCTACACTCTATCTAAGTTCGAGAGAACTGAATTGTGTCAATGCTTGCATGTATGAAAGTTCCATCCGGTCACTCCGGCAGCATGAGGAAACTTGTTTCTATGGAAGAATGAAATTAATTGGTATGAAATCTCATGAACGTTATGTGTTGATGACACAATTGCTTCCTATTACAATTAGAAGTATTTTACCTAATAAGGTTCGAGTGACAATCATGAGGTTGTGTCATTTCTGTAATGTAATTGCTTAGAAAGTCATCTATCCCAATGGACTAGATGCTCTGCAGACTGAGGTGCTGACGACTTTATGTCATCTTGAAATGTATTTTTCTCTGTCATTTTTCGATATCATGGTCCACCTTGTGAAAAAGATAAAGATATGCAGCCCTATGTTTCTATATCATATATACCCATTCAAGAGGTACACAGGAATTCTCAAGTCCTATGTACATAATCGATCTCAGCCGAAGAGCAGCAGCATCGAAGGTTATGCAACCAAAGAGGTCATTGAGTTCTGCATTAATTACATGGCTTAGGTCGAACCAATAGTTGTGCCTCTATCTCGTCACAAGGGGGGGCTAGAGTGTATCGGAACCCTTGGAAGGAAATCAATAACTCTTGATCTACGTACATACACTTAAGCCCATTTCATGGCTTGCAACACATGACTAAAGTGTCCCCATATATTGAAGAGCACACGGGCGTGCTACACCAAGAGAATCCAGGCCTGTCGGAGGATTTGACCATGAGACAGCACAACCGTTGGTTCAACGAATGGTTGAGATTTTGATTCATTGGGAGGTTGTCAAGTGAAACATTGCAATGGTTGGGAAGAGGGCCAAAATTTACAATTATGACATGGCAAGGGTATGACATTAATGGGTACACATTTTATATAACAGATCAGGATAGAAAGAGTACAATTCAGAACTCAGATGTCCACATAGATGCATTTCGTGAGTAGTCTATTACAGCTGGCCCAAGCTCCTACCACGGGATTGTAGAGGAGGTTTGAGAGCTCAACTATGTAATTTTCAAGATCCCTCTCTTGCGGTGCCATTGGGTCTAACTCCCACAGGGTGTAAAGGTCGATAAGTACGGCATCACTACTGTGGACCTCGAATATGTAGGATACAAAGATCAACCATTCGTACTCGCGAGGCAAGTTGTTCAAGTTTTTTATGTAACTGACCCAGCAAATAAGAAGCGCCACTAGTTCTTCATGGAAAAAGAAGGATTGTCGGAGTTGAGAATATAGTGGATGAAGAAGAGTACAATCAATTTATTGAGTTGCCTCCATTCAGAGATGGCATCAGGCTTGAGGAAGAACAGAGGGATGAATCAAGCTATATGCGTGTTGATCATTATGAAGGACTTTATTTAAAAGGAAAATAGCCAAGTAGAATGATCCCACATGGCGAACACCTATTTAGAAATTATTCCAATGTAATTAATAGACTCAGCATGTAATTAAGGAATTATTCTATTGTAACTGATTCAGTAATTTAGAAATAATTACATCTGCGATTGTATCTGCTTGCTTGTTTTCAGAGGGCATGGCTAGTATTTCTTGAGCTAGCCGAAAAACCTGGTAAAAGGAACTATCACATGCAGTTTAATGGCACAAACCTTCTGTGATATTTTATACATCACAGACAGTTCCATAATATAACAGTCTGTGATAATAATCAATACCACAGACGGTTCCAATATATAACCGTCTGTGATAATTACAACATCACAGATGGTTTCGTAGTAGAACTGTCTATGATATTCTACACATCATAGATGATTTGTGGTATTAGTCATCTTAGATATATTAGATATCACAGACGGCTATGTTTAAGAACCACATGTGATATCTGTTATATCACAGACGGTTTTTAGTATTAGCCATCTGTGATATGTGAGATATCACAGACAGCTATATGTAAGAACTGTCTATGATATTGAAATATTACAGAAGGTTTTTTAATAAAATTGTCTATGATATTTGATATATCACAGATGGTTTTATTAACAAACCATCTATGTTATAACTTATCGCAGATGGTTTGAAAATCATCTATGATAACCACCTGTTATCATAGACACATAAATTCAGACAGTCTAAAAATCATCTGTGATGACCCTTTCTATAGTAGTGATAGATGGAGGAGGCGTCACCATGGTGTTGAGTGGCAAAGCGCCTCGGGCTGGAAGAGGGGTCAGCACGAGAGTGCACAAGGAGTGAGATTGGGAGTTGGGATGGCATCTGGTAGTCTTCGCGGTGCAGAAGGGCTAGACACGAGGACCTAGGGTCATCAGTGGTGAGTCGATAGTGACAAAAGGTGGCTAAGCAAAACAAAGCTATAGTAGTGACGACATAGATGATGATTGGACTCTAAGGCAAAGAATGCGTAGGGACCAAGAGCTCACCATGAACACGATGACGGGGTTAGTGATGATGGAGGTGGTCATAGATGACTAGACGATGTTGGTCGAAAATGATTGGACGATGGTGAATAGAAGCGTTGGCGATGGCTTGAACAGTGATAGAGCTCAATGATGATCGGCACCTGAAACCAAGGTACACATAGGGTTCAGGGGATGTCTAGGAGAGCAAAAGTGACCATGTTCAATGTAGGGGTTCACTAGAGAGAGGAGTGCAACAATGGTGGCGACGATGGTGCCCACGGCGATGGGGCAACGACTAACCTTGGAAGGAGATAGTTGCATTGGAGGATGGAAATTGGTTTTGGAGGTTACAGAGAGGGTGAAAGCAATGATGGCATGCTCCATGTTTCACTGGTGATAGACCTACGCGGCAGTGATGGTGGTGGGCAAAGACGATGATGATGATGTAGATTCAGGGCTACACTGCATGGGACATGAAATTGGTTGAGGTCTTTCAAAGAGGGGGCAAAATGGCAAACTTTGATGTGGACATCAAGGCATAGGCTTACCGAAATGGGCACGGACCATGGAGTGCAGCGATGGGCATGCACTGGAGCTGAGGATGATGGCCATGTTTTGAGCAGCTTGGTGAAGGAGACAAGCTACAACCAGGCAAATTGGAAGTGGCAAGGCATGATGAAGAGAGAGGTGAGCTCAGATTGGACTAAATGGGATGGAGCATAAGGAATGGGGATGATGATGCCATAGCGATGCTAGTGGCGAAGGAATAGAGGTCTCGGCTTTGTCAAGGAGCTTGCCATGGCACGTTCAGCACAACGCATGCATGGGCACACTGTAGCTCAGTGAGAGGTGGACGAAGATTATTGCCAGGTGGGTCTTGGACCCATTAGTCAGAGATAGCAAGACACGTGCGAGAGAGTATTGAGACCCGAATATGCAAACCCAGACTGCATATTTTGTACTAGTCTAGGATCACATTAGTGCACATAGTGAAAACATAGATAAAATATCAACCACGATCATGATTAGTTAGGAAAAACTCAAATAGTTTTACTTATTAGAGTTGTGACCTTATGGTCAATCTTATAGATCGTAGCCTGAAGGGCTAAACAAAAGCTAGCAACGGAAATAAAGACAAGCATAGTAGCCATTCGATATGCCACAGGCAATCAACTGGGAAGCAAAATCCTATTCCAAGAAGTTATCAAAAAATTCTCCTTCAATTCTGGTAGATATGGTTCTTCTTCAGTAACTGAGCAACAATAGATATAGTCGTAAGTATATAGGGTACTCAACAAGTCGTTTATAACAAGATGCAATATAATTATGCAAAGCTTGCCAAGTGATGGCTGAATGGTTATTTTATAGAAAGCTATAGTTTAGAGTAAATATAATTTAATAGATTGAAATTCACCTTTTGGAAATGACATAAACAAATAATTAATGAATTAAAGGATTGAATAATCCATGAGTGAACTGACCATTCACTTCCGAACCAACTTAATTCTCAACCAAACTAGGTTTTTATAAAAAAAAAACCTTTCTCTCTGTGAAATGACTGAGCATTGTCTATAACCGGGGACACAACTACTCGAATAGTTTTATAATCTACAGAGGTTGTACAACTTTACCCACAAGAGATAATCAATTTATAATATCCGTCTAATGCACTTTCAAAGGTGTGAGGCTAAGCAATTACCGCAGGACCTTTACAATGTTCGGTCGCAACCTGATTTCGCTCACTAGCGTTTCACTGCTGAGTAGGCTGACCACCTAGTTAGTAAAACCCCCTCTTGCACCAATAAAACATCTCAAAGGTGTAATCAAGGTTGAAACATCATAAATTAATTAATCATGTCTATCCCATACTAGGCATGATTGTACGATAAGACTAAGATCAATGACGAAAAAGTTAAGTTTTTAGGCAATTTCTAGGCAAAGCATTCACATGCCAATGTAAGAATAGCACCCACTTTACTGCACGATCATTCACCCAGGTAAAAACCATTTTGGTTTAACCAAGACCAATGTTACTTCCATGTCATGGTATACAAATTTTATAACTATGATTGACCACTACGATTCAATATCTTATTGTGTCGAAATTAGTTAATTGAGCAATATATGATGATAAGTCCAACGTAATAGTAAGTGTGGCTAAGCATACTAAACGTACAACCCAAGTGGATACCAGTATTGCATCACTAGATAATTACCCATTCTATGGTGATAATGGAATCATGATATTCAAATTATCATGAAGGAATTAATCAAATTTCAGTGATAACTACGAAGTACAAGTGTTTGTATTAAATTAGCAATACAGAATAATTTAAAATAAAATAACAAATAATAGATTTAAAAAATAGGTTCAATATTATCTAAGGTTATAACTTGTCTTGGCTTTGCTTAGTTGCTAACTCTTGAACTTCAAGTCCTATTTCTGCTTTTTTCAAGACGATATCTAACGAGAGAAAGAGAGTGAATAGTACATAAATAAATTCAAATAAAATATAAAAACAACAAAACTAGAACCAAAAGATAGAGTTAAATGTTAGATGAATTTAGGAAGAAGAATTCAGTCAATTGGGGTTTGGACGGAGGAGAATGAACTCTTGAAAAATTGATTAGCTAAGAAAATACTGAAAATTAACTGAGGAGAGAGAATGCTTTGGCTGATAGGTGGGCCCACAAATTATTTGCGATTTTTGGAGTTAACAAAATTCTAGTAAATAGGATTAGATATTGACAAGTGGATCATGGCTCACAGATCGGGTTCATGATTAAAACTTTGGTTCATAGTGGATATGGTCTATGCAACAGTGCACTATTGTTATGTGTTGACTGGACGACTAACCGGCTAACACGTAGGTGAGATGGCCAAGGTGGCTGACATGTGGCACATAGCAGAATGCTGACGTAGTGCAACTGCTTCCGGCTGACGTCGGCTGATGGATCTGGCGCGACACTGCCTCAGTGGCCGCGCAGACAGACACACAAGGAAGGGAGCTAACGTGGCTTGGACACTTCATCTACCGACATGGCCAGATCTATGGTGACAGTACCTCGGCGTCTGTGACGGCAAATGTCGGTGAGCGGAGCCTCGGCATGTTCACCGTTAGTGTCTCCGTGCCATGGAGAATCCGTTGCTCAACTCTGATCTGACAGGGAAAGTCAACGAGATGGTCGGCCGTGACCTTGCCGACGGTGATGGCTCAGTTGGACGGCACAGCAGCGAGAAGAGTCTTGGCTGGGTTCTAGGGCGCGTGTGCTAGACATCTAGGGTCTTTGTAATGCAGACAAACTGGGCACAGGGGCCAATGGTCACCAACGGCGAAGGCACGGTGGCGACGACGGTGGCACGGCACGACAGAGCTAGCTCTCATGGGCAAGGTTTCAAATAGCCGGTTATAGCCACCGCTATAGCCGGATTTAGCCTTTGGAAAGGTTAAGGGCTAAGAGAATTCAATTTTAGCGCTAAACAGCGTTTGCCGCTATTAGCCGGATTTAGCCCGCTAAATCCGCTAAATGGACAGCTATTTAGCCCGCTAAGGAGAAAAAAAAAATCTGAAGTGGGCCGAATTATGGGCTGTAATCTATTGAACTTATGTGTTTGTTTGATAATGTCCTGAAGGAATGCACTATGCCCCACTATTTGCTGCTATGAATGTTTTTGTACGCTAAAATATCCTTGATTATATGCTTGTATATGCATAAAACATTGAATTCTGAGTTTTTTACATATACTTTTACTAATCCGCTAAATGAGGCTATTTGAGGCTATAGCCCGCTATAACCTTTGTAATCTCTGCGGAACCCATCCGCTAAATGTCTTAACCGGCAATTTGAAACTTTGCTCATGGGGCGACAAGGCTGCAGGGCTTTTTGCATGAAAGTGGAGAGCGCACGGGCGAGAACACTAGACGGCGATGCTAGAGAACAAGGCAGCGTAGGCAGGGACTCATCGGTGGCTGCGAATTTGGGCGATGAAAGGTTGCGGCCGGCGAGACGAAAGACAACACCGATCTCCAAATCCACGGGCTCTCGCGTTGATTGGTTTAGGGATATGAACGAGGAAACTCCGAAACACGGTGTGACGCAGTAAACTCCGGTGGAGAAGCTTCATAGCGGCGGTGCTGTGAGCTTGCTTCTCGGCAACAGTGGCGGAAACTTCAGGCTCCCACGGTTTCGGTTATTTCGGCCAAGGCAAAGAGCAAGAAGGCTTGGGCTGGCTAGAATGGAGGCCCGGGATCTCATTTTATACTCCAACGCGGCAGCTTGGCATACGGAGCGTGGACTCCTAGTCCTGGGCGGTATCAGTAATGTGAACGGGAGGAGTTCTGGAGAAGATGAGCATTGCTCTGACATACGGGCCCCGGTTGTCGGTGAGGAAGGGAGGCGGCTGGCAGCTGGGCCGAGATGGGCTGTTTGGAGAGAAATGGACCAGCCGGGTGCGCGCGGAAGCATTCGGCCGGGCTAAAAAAGGAGGAATGGCTGGAGATGGAATCGGCCTAAGAGGCTTTTTGCGATTTTCCAGTATTTTCCAAATTTTAGAAAATAGGGGAAAAATTTGAGCTCTAAAAAACAGCAAACAAATCCAGAAAGATTCATTGTAACACATGAAACTCAAATAAAATATATTTGAAATTAATTAAAGTTTATTTTAATCACATCAAATCTTTTTAATTTCAAAAATTCAAATAAAGCTTTAATTAATTCAAGAAAATCCAAATAGTTAATTTTATTTTTGAAACTTCGAAAAAAGCTTTAAAAATAAGGATGTTATAAATCTCCTCCCTTAAATGGAATCTCGACACCGAGATTTAGGCTTACTAAAGGAATATGTGATAAGGACATCACTACTATCATGTCGTCGTCTTCTCCAAATTATCCAAGTGTTCATGAAGCACCAAAAGGTCCAATGACTAGAGCAAGAGCCAAACTTTCAAATAAACAGGTGAATTTATTTCTTAATGAATTTTCTTATATTAATGAGAATAGTATTTTACCTCATACAAGCTCTTTAGTTTGAACGATATGAAGGCTTTGAAACCACAAGGAAGGAGATGGAGACTAAGACCAAAGCAATAGAGGAGCATAAGGAAGATCAAGTTCGTTTGGCTAACCATGGAGAGAGCACAAGTGACAAGTGTAGAGAAGAAGGTCTATGAACCAATGAAAGATATGAAGACACAAAGGAAAAGCAAATCCACACAACCATGTGCATGAACCATGAAGGCAGAATACGACCTTAAGGGCCAACACATGACTAGCTTTTGGCTTGCATGTTCTCGTTGACTCTGGTTGGCCTGCGTGCCAATTGACTGACCAAAACCAATCAATGGTTCAGTTTGTATCTCAGTTAGCCTTTGAGTCTGAACAAGTATTGGTTAGATTGGAGTCCGAGTTGAACACAAGTAAACATTGGTTTAGTCAGTAGACCAGGTAGATCAATTCGACCATGACCAAATCAAGTGAGCCGGCCCTAGGCCAAGTCTTCCGTGAGTCTTAGGAAGGGGCGCTATAAATTCCGAGGGATTCTCTCATTGTAGGGCAGACTATAGAGCTATACGCTTGTTCTTCCTAGGGTTTGGCATATACTGCAACTTGAGGGGGAATTGGACGTTCTCAACCCGTTGTTCTTGTGATTCCTTATGATTTACAGGAGCGACGACACGTCTACTTGTGTGGTCGAGTAGACGGGATCACGAGCGTGCAGTTGGGCGAATTCTTTTGTCGCAAGTTGCTGTTCTAACAGTGGTTGGTACCATCGGTTCGTCAGGTTGCACGGGTCGAAGTTATCATCATCGATCCTACATCATGAAGATCGAGCACCCCATATCAATAGGTTTGGAAATTTGTTTTTTGTAAATAATCCATATTTTATTTGAAATAACAGAAATATACCCACGTGAATTTTTTTACATAAATGGGCTTTAGTTGCCCAACCTTTGGGTGACTGGAACCTATCTCCCAACAAAAGCGCGATACGAAAGCTATCCGCGGGCCGTTGGGTGATAGGTTCCAGTTGCACCGCTATTGGGTGATTGCGTTTGCAGTCGTTTTGCTGTTTAGCGATTGCAAACAAGCCATTCATGCACTGCGAGGCAATGTCGGTTAATCCATTTGTGATTTTCGTAGAGTACAAATGGTAGACAATCTGTTGGATTCACAATAACAGTTTGTGATTGTTTTATGTTGTTGTGATGCAAGAAATTTTGTGAATTTTTTTTAGAATGATTGAAATAACAACGATGGTAAGTACGAAGGTAAGTGATATTGTGATGTAATTGGGAATTCATACACGGAGAACTTGTTTGTTTGTGTTGTTGGATGACTTGCTATGCAAATAATTGAATGCGAAAAGTCGAGTAAATATGCTTGTCCGAATTGAAATAGATTTCATAGTAAAGTTGAGACTTCATGCAGGGTTCAACAAACTGAATTGTTCGTACGATACATATGCGCATTTTTAGAATGGAACTAAATTCGACCTTCAGGGGAGTTGTTATTGCGGGACGGCCCGACCTACTACGTGGACCGTGGCCATTCTCTCTTCCTTGCGAGCTCAACATTGAACTTTTCAGCAGCCTCTTTTGCTTTGGCTGTCATTTCCCTCTTTTGCTCCCGCTCCCTCTCAAGAACCTCGCGCTCCCTGTGTGTGCATGCCTCAAGATGAGCTTTTGTCTCCTGATGTATATGCTTGGTTTGCTCATTGTTGTAGCACTCCCCCTCTCGGATCTCATAGGCCCTTTTGACGTTCTGCTCCTCAAAGTTGAGAGCCCACTGGTCATATGGGTGGATCTCAAGGTCGATCCACTTGCGATAGCTACATAGAGGTTCTAGGGACTGTGGGTAGACGGGAGAGGTTGTCAGTGCGTACTTTGAAAGAGAAATAATAGGGGAACACACTGTAACTAGTCCTTACCGGCTGCCGATAGCTGCTCGTGTCCCGACGGTGGTTGAGATATTCATTGGAGTAGTTTGTGCAACCCCAGTAATACATACCCAGGTTGAGACAGTGCTTAGACTTGAAGAACTTGCATGGGTCCCAGCACCAATATAGGGGCAGCATCTCCCTCTCAGGCTGGTGTTGTGGCAAACACTCAGTAGGAACGTTCAGGACGGGATTGTTGCTATGGGTGATGTCATTGCAGGGAGCTGATCTCCTAGCACGCTCAGCTTGTTTGGCCCAGGCCACAGTAGCCCTTGCTTGTTCGTCGCGAGCAGCAGCAGACCTTACTAGTTCGCGGTCTCCTCCTAATTGCTTCATCATCTTGTCCCATTGCTTCTTCTGCCTGTTGTCCTTCCTAGTGTGGTGAAGTAAGTTCTGGTTAGTGTTGGGTTCAATTGTGTAGTGTTCTCTCCCAGATATCTTCCACCTCCTTTTATAAGGCCCTGTGTGGTCTTCTCGCTACATGAAGCTGTCCTGTGTAGTCTTCTCATTGTATAAAGCTGCCCTGTCTGATGTAGTCACTGCACAAAGCTAGCTCGTGTGGTCTTGTCGCTGTACAAAACTACCCTATATGGTCTTGTCGCTGCATAAAGTTGGCCAATCTGGTCTTCTCACTGCGTAAAGCTGCACCCTTTAGTCTTATCGCTATGCAAAGTTGGCCTTTGTGGTCTTGTCGTTGTGCAAAGCTGTCCCATCTAGTATATTCGCTATGCAAAGCTAGACCGTCTATTCTTCTCACTGCGCAAAGTTGGCCCGTGTAATCTTGTCACTGTGCAAAGCTACCCCGTGTGGTCATATTGCTATGCAAGGCTAGCCTGTGTGGTCTTATGCTGCATAAAGCTACCCCATTTGGTGTAGTCGCTATGCAATGCTACTCCGTGTGGTCTTATCGCTACGCAAAACTACCCTGTGTGGTCCGTGTGGTCATGAAAGACATAATCATCTAAAACCACCAAGGTTTTCTGGCACAAAACTGAGATTCACGTAATCATCTAAAATCACCAAGGTCGACAACGACGCGACATCAAGCAACAACAACAGTGGTATAGTAAGACGGGTGAGCACACGATGAGGAGTCAGCCAGAGGGAGGTGAACTGGATGTGGCTAGAGCCAGTCAAGCGCGGGCCGAGGTCGAGCCAGGGAGCTGAGCTGGAGGGGCCGACCCTGGGGGCTGGGTGGCAGCCTTGTTGGGGCTCGATGTTGGCGCTGGCATGGAGGAGCTAGCTGGAATTGGCTCGGCCAGAGAAGCCGTGGTGCAATGGCAGCCAATACTGGAGGTGGCCAGAGGTGGTGTTGGCAATCAACCTGAAGAGGATAAGCCAAGGTGAGAAGAAGAGAAGATGGAAGAAGAAAGGAAGAAGCTGTCGGCGTGTAGAGAATAAAGAAATGGGAGAAAGGGAGATGGAGGAAAGGAAGAAGAAAAGGGGAAGGGGAAGGGGAAGAAGAAAGGTAGTAGCAGGCGAACCGCTGGTGTGAGAGGGGGGAAGGAAGAGAGGAAAGCTAGAGGAGTGTGTCTGATGGAGAAGAAAAATTGATGTAGAAAAGAAATGGAGAAGAAAAATGGATAAAAAGAAGAAATGGAGAGAGAAGACCAGAGGATGTGTCAGTGGGAAGAAAATAAGGGAAGAGAGAGAAGAGTAGGATGCCATCGGGTGGAAGAGAAAAAGAGGAAAAGGGAAGAAAAAAAGAAAGGAGGAAAAGAGAATAAAAAATAGGAGAGAAAGAACAATAAAAAGAAGAAAAAGAAGAAAAGGTGGAGGCGCGTATCCGACAACGACGTCAACAACTGCGTATGACTGGTTATGGGAGATGTAGATCAAGTGGTGACATCGATAATTGCGCACGAGTGGGCCAAGTAGATCGTGTCCGAAGTTGGGTGGCACGCCTAGTGCTTCTGTGAAATCTTAATATTATTTGTATGATCATGTTTACGATATTTAGATATGCATGTTGCATTAACATCATTTACCATTGCATTTTTATGCATGTGTTGGCGTAAAATGTGCTTGATAGTTTAGAACTGGTATAAGTCTCCATTAGGTCTTAATTATGTGTAGCTGTTATCTAGCGGCGTAAAATGTACCTGATAATCTAGATTTGGTATAAGTCTCTATTAGGTCTTAATTATGTGTAGGTGTGATCTAGTGGTCCTATACCAGTGGATGAGAATAATTAGATTATTGTAATAAAATGTGTTTTGTTGAACGATGGATTTCGGATTAGATTTTTTACTGGATTATTTGATCAAATAATAATATTTTGGAGACGTACTAGAATTAGAGGTAAACCGTAGAGGTTAGATTAATTAGAAGCTTTTCTCTTTAATTGGTTTAGTAATTTTTGGATCTAAGAAACACAAGGATTTTATTATCAATGCTTGATGGATAGCTCCTATGTGGTACAAAGCCAGCGGTGTAAAAAATTAGCGGATGGAGAAGAAAATTATTCCTCTAATTTTTTTCCCGATCCGCTGCTCCAAAGCCAAAAACTAATTGTGGCTACGCAGTGTGGCATGCAGGGTAGACAGCAGCCCGTCACATATGCATGCAGCCATGCAAGGCATCAATTAGCATCCTTGTAGCCCAAGCACGCTCCAAATAAGCAGCCACCAGCAATCAGTTGTTTGGTCAGCAGCAGCATGCGGAGTTTCTGGTCGGTCATATAACAGTCTACGGCAGCACAAGCACTACACGCATGCAGCGAGCGAAACCTGGCTTCTAGCAAAACTTGGGGGTGTGCATGCAGCGAGCAGCCGGTGGGCGCGTGGTGCGCGGGGGCATGGCGCTGGCGAATGCTGGCGACGCTCCGGCGCCTGGCGAGACTCGGGCATGCAAGCGTGCAGCGCTGGAGACGCATGCGTTCGGCAATTGTTGACCGGGTGGCAACTCGCTGGCCTGCGAGCAAGGCGCGAAGGCACGAGTGGGCAGCCGACGTCGGGCAAGCGGGCCCGTGACGCGGCCGTTGCAGGTGTAGAATACACGTCAAAAAATTACTATTGTATATGAATAAAATTATTATCAAATATATGTAGTTACTTTCAGTTGTAATACTACCCAACTGATAGTAGCTCTATATGTATTTGACAATAACTTTACTTACGTATGATAGTAAATTTCCATTATGCACAGTGCGCGTAGGCGCAGAATAGCGCAGCCGTATGTGTATATATATACACATACACACACGATACACTACAAGTCTTGCTGAGTACACAATATACTCAGCTTTACTTAAATTGTTGTTTAGAAAATGAGGAAGAAACTATGTCTGGTGATGCATACTTTGCACTGGTACCGGAGGGTACAATGACGGGTCTTTCTAGGGCTTAATCTTTGTCGGTTGTCTGTGGGGTATGAATGGCATACCACAGGATGCATTTTGGTTTATTTACCTTGTCTTTCACTGCACTCTATTGGTTCTTGTATTTATTTAGACGATTGATCTATTTGTTGTAAACTTGATAAATATCACATATGTATGGCCTATTGTTGTAAATTGTATAAATGCAATGTGTATGGATATGATTTCAATATTGTGGTTGTGTGTACTACCGCTAATCATGGGACTAATACGGTACACACACTAGGATTATGGGAATTTCACACCCGGGGTCCGACAGCGTTGGTATTAAAGCCATATTGACTGTAGGTTAAGCCCTAGATAGAATGACCACTAGATTAAGGATTTATTTTCCAAATATAGCTTATTTTAAGTCATAAAAATAGTTGTGAAAAACATAAGAATTCCTATGTTCTTACCTCTCGACTCTCTCATCTTACCTAAATCATTCTCTTGGTTTTTTTCTCATCTTGTCTCAAAATGAGCCACGTTTCAAAGAAAAGCCTACTTTATGAAAATAAAAGTTTTTGAAAACATTTTAGTCATTAAAACAGAACTAAAATGTTTTGAAAATGTTCCTAAAGCACTACGCCAAAAGACCTTTCAAAAATCCTTTCTAAACTATTGCCAACGCTACTTTTAAATGCTTTTTGCAATGATTTTCACGACTTTGCCATGAGCTGAAAATATGTATTTTGCAACTACTTCAAACCCTCTATCCTCATCTCATCCTATCATGATGAATTAAAAATTCCCCCCGCTATTTCTAGCCACTTACCTCGCTTTATAATTTTAGTTAAGTAAGCACAAAGGGGTTGTACCATCTGAATATGAACCGTAGGAACTAACAAAATATTCTGAAAAATATAAGGCAACACACTGCTACACCCTTCCCTTTTCATAGCATCTTTTCTTATCTTTACTTCTCATTTTACATTGTAAAAATGATTACTAAACCTTAGCCAACTCGGTCATGTCATGGGCTAGATAGGATGCTGACACTCACTTGATGAGTAGCATGTGAGCTAATTATCCCCTTCAGTTATGCACTTGTGCAAATAGATGATGTAATGTGATGGTGGTCTGTTGCTATTTAAGTACGACGTGTTTGCCTGTTTACTTTCAGGTGTTGTATTTCACGAATATGCTAAAACCTAGTGCTATGTTAAAAATTAATTGCGTGCTATCTGTGCTACTCATTTTCATTTATTTCAAGTTGGTTCTTGTGTTTTAAAGCTTTAAAATCATACTACTACACAAAACCGTATTACGGACGGTTCAGAAACGTCATCACAGACGGTTTTATGAGCCGTCTGAATTTATGGGTCAGTAATGATACGAGTTCATTACAGACGGCTTTCAAGCCGTTTGTGGTGTAAATATCACAGACGGTTTTTAACTAAAAATCATCTGTGCTATTCTCTTCTACCCCTAAATCTATTTCTGTTTATTGGCTAGCCTCAGGAAATGCTAGCCATGTCCTCTGAAACAAGCAGATCAACATGTACATGTATACATTCAATTCACATATCAATTTATTTCACAAACATAAAACATCCATTTCGTAAATCACTTACTTGAAATGAAAACTAGCAAATATAGTATGAAACACAGTACACATTTTATTTTTATTAAGATTAGAGTCTACCATTACAATATCCCAAAACAACAAACAGGTTGCCCATCTAGCTAACACAACAAGAACAGAGAAAAGCAAAGATCCTCTATGCCTAGGCCTTCTCGCTCCTGATGCAGCGCACGAGCTGGATGTCTTTGACACCCACCATCATCGGCGTTGATTGAGCGCTGCCCTGTGCATCGTCTGCTTCGTGGGGCTATTATGGTATGGGTCAAGGAGGAGGAGGAGGACAACAAGGAGGAGGAGAACAACAAAGAGGAGGAGAACAGCAAGGAGGAGGAGAACAACAAAGAGGAGGAGAACAAAAAGGAGGCTGGGTTCTGGTGATTATTTATAGGGGAGGGAGTGCGAAATTTTTTGGCGCGGGGACGGAGAGGCGGAGCTACCATCCGTGGGGTGAGGATTGGTAGATTTCTATTGGCTAGGATTAGGTTGAGGAGGATCGACGGACCCAGCGGTCAGATTAACACAGACGGTTGATAGCTAGAACCGTCTGTGATGAATGAATATCACAGACGGTTCTATATGCCAACCGTCTGTAAATTAGAGCACAAAATTTTATATACCGATGCAATATAAACAACTAGTCTGAAAAGATAAAGTAACAAAGTTTTATATGGCTTATATATATTCATTTGAAAGGTTTCGATGAGATCTACAATTTTTAGTTGAAGCAAACTCCAAATTCCGAAAGAAAGACCAAGAAAAAGGGCAAAAACAGAAACCAAAAACTTACGACGCAGGTTTAGGTTGAAAGATGGACAATTTTTTTGGATCAGGCTCGTCATTAGCTTTCTAACGAGTACAAAAACGTCGAAAACGGACACCGTATGCAAAAGTTATGCTCGTTTTACTGAAGGTGTCTCAAAACTGAATCCTACTCAGACTCAGGCGAGAAATTATGAACTTTTGGCCAATTGCAAGGCGAGAAATATATCATAGATGATTTTTAATATGAACTATCTGTGATAACTTCATAGACGGTTTTTAATAAAAACCGTCTGTGAAGTATCACAGACGGTTCTAAATAAGAACCGTCTGTGATGTCCGCCATCATCACAGACGGTTGTTATCTAGAACCGTCTGTGATACTTCCCAAACGGTTTTTATTAAAAACTATCTGTGATAATGAAGTTATCACAGACGTACGGTTCATATTAGAAACCGTCTGTGAAAATACCACAGACGGTTATTCGTATGAATCGTCTGTGATACTTGCAGCACAGACGGTTCCTAGGAACTGACTGTAATATAAGCGTCTAATTTAGCCTCTTTTGTAGTAGTGGTATATGCATATGGCTGCGGATACGAGAGTTATTTTTCTAGTCGGTTTAGAGTTCACGTTACCGTTTGTTGAGTTAGAGCAACTCCAAGAGGTTAGCTAAAAATAAATGCTAAATCTCTTGATTTAGCTATCATGTAAAATAGAAAACTCCCCAAAAAAGAAGAGTGCTACAACAACCTAGCTAAAATTTTTTCTTATCTATATTTAAATCGGCCACATCATCAAAATGGGAACATAGAGTGCTACGTTTTGTTTCCGAAAGCGTTGGCAGTTTTGTTAATGTTCCCGTTTCCGGTTCAGAAGTATAGTACTAATTATTAAGGCGCTTTTGGTACATGGAGAAAACTACTGAATGATCATCGTTTTGTTTCCGAAAGAGTTTGGCAGTTTTGTTCATGTTCCCGTTTCCGATTCCATTCAGTAGTTTTGTCTCCGATTCCAATTCCGATTCTTAGTCATTGCTAGCAGAATAGAGGCTGAAACATCTTCGGATCAAGCAACCAACTGCAACATTGCTAAACGCACGACACACTTTAAAGGTAGCTTGTTACAACGCCACATAGTGGAGCGCAACACAGATAGATAGATGGTTCAGTATTACATATGGGTAACCAGAGACTCATTTCTTTCCACTTTTCTTGAGACCAGAGCCTCCCAATGCACCCTTCTGTCCTGCCTTGGACTTCAGCTCCTTCAGTGCCTGTCCGTGAAGAAAATCATGTAGTTCATGTGAGCAAATAAGTACCCCAGCTAAGCAGAACAAAAGAAATACAAGATAACTTGGCCTCACCTTTTCTTCCTCTTTCTTCTTCTGCAAATACGCAAGATCACTCTGCAAAGGAAGAGGAAATCAGAACTATGTCAAATGTATATCAATTGTAAATGATCACTGCAGTTACTCGTATTGTCCTGTCTATTGTGTATGCACTAATTTTCAAAATAAAGGACATCTGTTTCAGAAGAAACAATATGAAAAATTCAGAAGAACTATCAAAACATTGCACCCTCCGAAACCACTAGTTAAACCAAATATATACTTGCCACAGCATCTTAGATTGGCCAAATAACATACAAAATGCTTATCGGAATTCAGCTTTGCCTGATTCAAATAAAAATAGACATCCTTATTTACTTGCAAAACAACCAACACATCACCACTTTTCCTTCCCTATTATTACATTTGCCTTTTGGGTTAGAGTTGCAACAATTCCGAGTTGTTGACATCACCTGATACTAATGCAGATTATGTTTCCAGAGAAAACTGGTAGAATTGGCGTATCAAGTAACACAATGGATAGTTAAAACTAAGCAAAACCAGAAATCTAAAGGCCCGTACAGATTACATTTATGACATAGAAGAAAGTAATAAGCCAAGCAAACAGCACCCTACTTGAGGATTTGCTCCACATCCTTGAGGGGCTTAGCCTTCCCTCCTGCAAAACCACCCGAACCAGATGTCAGAAACCACAAGGATCGATCGGCACCAAACGTCATCAGCAAGACCGTGCAGGAATCAATCGGCAGCGAACAAACCTTGCAAGTATGTCATTCTGGAGCTGGTCATAGAACAGCTGTTGTTTGGTGGACATGGTACTCGTATCGACATTCATAATTCTCTCTTCTTCGAGATTCCTCTTGAACTCAAATTTCTCTTTCTCAATTCTGATCCTTTCTTCCTCAATTCTGATCCTTTCTTCCTGCAATGCGAAGGCTTTTTTGCACCTCTCCTCTTTCTTCAAATCCTTCTCCGTGTCGGCCTCTTTCTTCTTTGCCAACAGATAATCCAATGCTTCGATGCTGGAACGTTGTCGTAATTTGTCTTTCGCCTTCTTCTTCCCTGTAGGTCTGTCCAGTGTAGGCATTGCAGCCTGACTATCATCACCATTAGTAGTATCAACTAATTGTGCAGCCGTTGCAGGACTTGAATTCGCCGTGGTCTTTTGCTTTTTGCTTGCTAGTTTCTGAGTTCCACTCTGATTGCTCCTATTCATCCACTTGGGCTGGTCTTTCAATATTTTCCAGCAATGCATGTACGGGAAATTCCGGTGCTGCTTGTCCTCAGCCTTGAACATTCTTAATGCGTTTGCTTGCTGCAAATTGAAAAAACATAGAGACTGTATGAGATAGACAAACATCATATACAATTGGAAGGCAAGGTATGTTATCTAACCTTATCATCGATAGATAAGCCACTTTGATTCCTAGCCTCTATCTTTGAAACACAACCAGCAAATATGTTCACATCATGTTGAATACCGGACCATCGGCTCATTAGGGAGCTTTGCGTTCGATCAGAATCAAATGTCTTGTTGCCATGAAAATAATCATATATTCTTTTCCAATATGTCGAACGTGATTGATCAACTCCGTGCACCGGATCCAAACTCACATTTAGCCATGCAGAGACCAACATTTCGTCCTCCTCGACGCTGAAATTCTTGGTCCTTTTCTGATTCCCTTTCACACTTGTTGGGGCATCATCACTTGCTGGTTTTTCATTAGGAGGTGGGACATTATCAGACAAAGCAGCAGGATTACAACCCCTTGTAATCATGTCAATAAAAGATCTTTCTGAATCCATGGCGCCTGTGAAAACATAACACATGGACAATCAAGATCATACACTGAAATCTACAATTCAGTCCAATGTGCAGTTCAATGTGCAGTGCAGCGTTTCAGCAACATTCTTTCAGCAAACTCAAACTGAAAGATTTCTTAAAATGTACACAGTTAAATGAATGATATACTCTTAAAATATTTTGCATCACAATTGAGTAGAAATTAAGAGATGCACCTCAATTCAAAGGGCCTGGATATAAGAGGCCATTTACGATACTTCAAGTTAAGTATATTTAACTTATATGCACATTTCTCGTTTTTATGCACCCAAGCAAACAAAACTGAGCCACTGCAATGTGTAGTCCTCCACCAGGCTAAAGGAATAGACATGCAACTTAAATTTACCAGAAAATCCTAGTACTTGAATACAACAAATCTTTCCAGACTAAATCAGGGCATTCTTATATCATTTAACAAGTATACTATCCAACATCAGAGAAGATGCTTAATTAACAACACTGTACAACATGAATTACAAGACTTTAACACATTTAATAAACAATTTAAAGACTGGCCCAACACTGGAATAAGTACACAATAGAGCAGAAGCCAAATCCACTAGTATCCATGAAGCCAAAATTCAAAACCCACAAACTAGTGAAGACTATGTCATCGGAGAGGGTCATGGTAATTGGACCAAAGCAGTATACCAAAATAAGTATTGATTCACCGTTCAGAATCTAAAACTAGCTCTTAAGAATCTAAAATAAGTTCAGATCTGAATAACTCCCCAAATATAGCAAAAAGAAATGAATTATATAGATGCACTCTGTCTCTGTACAAAGAAAATCAAGTGCATATATGGCATTGATTCACCGTTTCGATCGAGAAACTGAAAGGATTGATTCACCGTTTCCTGCTGCTACTGGCTGCACTAGATGATGTACACAGACAGATCAAGCCAACCTAAGATTCTACACCAACAACCCTCGATTCACAAATTGCTCGCAATAGATAGCTATTCACAAATTGCATCTCAGCTCACATGTAAATTTGGAATTGGCCTGACTATTAAATATAAATATTGCATCTGGGTATTTCGAACTCACCAGAGTTCATGCCAGACAAGGGGGCCGATGCAGCGGCAGCAGCATTGGGAGGAAGGACTCGACGCCGCAGCCCAGGTACCCCCACATTTTCTAACCAAGGCAACGACGCCAACTGCTGTTGCTCCCACCCGCCGGCCGCCGGGAAGATGGGCAACGAGTAGAGCGCAGAAAAATTGGGGTCCCCGTGGCTGTGGCTCGAGGACAGCGGATCCCCTTCTGATGGCGCCTGCGACATGGTGGCTGCCCCTTCCTCTTCGAGCTGGTTCGGCGAGGGGGAGGCGGCGGGTGGAGCGGAGGCGGCGAGAGGGGCGAGGGCGAGGCGGCGGGTGGAGCGAAGCTGCGGAGGTGAAGAGGCAAAAATCAAGCTCTGGCTTGCCCTACGAGCACTCCGCCGCTGCGCGGGAGTCTGGCGCGCGGAGAAGAAAATCGTGCGCGGGAGGGGATTGGCGCCGCAGATAGCAAGCAATTCTCGCTTGGGAAAGATGGGCAGCGAGAAGAACGGGATACCGAGCGAGGAAAAATAGCAAATGACATAGCGAGACTGTTGGACTGCTTTTTTTGAGCATAATAGCTATAATGGGTTTTACAGATGTATTTAACCAGGCTGTAGGAGTTGCTCTTAGGATTAGACCCCAGGTGTGTGCGTGAGTCACGGGGATATAAACCCCCAGCCGAACGGCCATGTAAAGGCAGACGTTTATGCATTGAGGATTATAGATAGAAAACACGCCCTTTCGGCGGCCATGTCGTGTTCTTAGTTTATGGTAAAACTCATCTAGGGTTTTGCTCGTGGCTATGTGGATTGATCCTGTGATCACGTTTACTAGCTCATCTTCTGATCTGATCTTTGTTCGGGGTTTGTAGTGCTCTCGGATAAGGAATTTACCAAAGGTTTGGTGTGCAATTTTCTTGGTTGCAACCGAGCCTTCTGAATTTCTACGCCGTCGCTGCAGGCCGAATACCATCGGGATATCTTGGTTGTTGTTGTTGATCCATTGCCGTGCCAGTCCAGCTGCGGTTGATCTCTGCTATTGCTGTTGTTGCATGTTGGCTGGACAGAGTCGGGGAACAGAGATCAACTGCCATGGCTGCTGTTGCTGGCTACTGTTGGATTGGAGATTGCTACGGCAGGGGAGTGCTGTTGTTGGTTGTTTATTGATCGACGTAGGAGTTGCTACTGCTGCATCCGGCTTCAACTGCCGCTGCTGCGTGTGGAGACACGGAGTTGTTCGGTTACTGCTACTGCTACTATTATTCGATTGATCAAGGAGTGGTTCGGCTGCTGCTGTTGAATCAGTAAATTGTTGCTGTTTTCTTGTCAAAGACAAGTAGAAGGTTGAGTTGTAGATTCCTTGTACTGTGAAAGTTTGGAACATCAGACGTGTTTACTAGTTGGACCGTACCAGCATGCATCCAAAATCATGTCATCATATATTCATTTGCTATCCCGCTCCACCAGTTTGATGGACAGTAGATGAAAAGGCCTAGGGGTCGCTAATTTTTTTATGTCTTCTCCAGCCAGTCTATGAAACTTAATCTTTCTCTCGTTCACTCCCAGTACCAGCCACTTTCCCTGTCATGTCTTTTCCTCCACTGCTAAACACACACAAACACATAGAGCATTTCTTTTCTTACCCAAGAGCAAACTCCCAACCATCCTCTCTCCTTCCAATCACCACCAAAGATTTGAAAACCCCAAAAGCATATCACACCGTTGCAAGCATGTCACACCATTGCAATTGTCGTCACACGAGCATTCCATTTCTACCATTAGTTCGCACATGCATGATCGTTTGAGCAAGTTGATGAAAGGGGAGAAGGAGCCATGCATGTACACACTTGACCATGGCACAGTGTGGAGTAGCACCATGCCTGCAGCACGGAGGCAAGGCGGCTCAGTCGAGGTGGCGCTGTGAGCTGTGGCAGCCAGCCAGAGCTGGTGCTAGGTCGGCTACGATGTGGCATCAAGCAAAAGCGATGGCTTCACAGCAAGACGGGTGAGCACACGACGAGGAGTCGGCCGGAGGGAGGCGAGCTGGAGGCGGCCAGAGCTAGCTGAGCACGGGCCAAGGCCAAGCCAGGAGAGCCGAGCTAGAGGGGTTGGCCCTGGGGCTGGGCGGCAGCCTTGCTCAGGCCCAGTGGTGGCGCTGGCTTGGAGGAGCCAGCTGAAGTTGGCACGGCCAGAGGTGCCGCAGGGTGGTGCTGGCAATCGGCCTGAGGAGGATGAGCCGAGGTGAGAAGAAGAGAAGAAGATGGAAGAAGAAAGGAAGAAGCCAGAACAAGCTGTCGGCGTGCAGAGAAGAAAGAAATGGGGGAAAAGGGAGTGGAGGAAAGGAAGAAAGAAAGAAGAAAAGGGGAAGGGGAAGAAGAAAGGTAGCAGCAGGGGAACCGATGGTGAGAGAAGGCGAGGAAGAGAGGAGAGCTAGAGGAGGCTGTCGGAGGGAGAAGGAAAATGAAAGGAGAAAAGAAATGGAGAAGAAGAAAAATGGAGAAGGGAAGGAAGAAATGGAGAAGAGATAGTAAAGACCAGAGGTAGTGTTGGTGGGAAGAAAATAAGGGAAGAGAGAAAAGAACAGGATGCCGTCGGGTCGAAGATAAAAAGAGGAGAAAGGAAAAGTGAATAAAGGGAAGAAATGATAAGAAATGAGGCAAAAATAGAAAAGAAAATAAGGGTGAGAAAGAAAAAAAGAGAGCAGAAAATGCAGAGGTGCCGATCCAACGGTGAAGTTAGCGATTACGAATGACTGGCCAGGAGAGATGCAGATCTGGTGGCGATGTCGGCAACTACGTACGAGTGGACCGAGTAGACTGCGTCCAGTGGTGGTTGGCACCTTTAGTGCCTCGGTGAAATATTAATATTATTTGTATTATCATGTTTATGAATTTAGCTGTGCATGTTGCATTAACATCATTTATTATTGTATTTTTTTCATGCATGTTTGGTGTAAAATGTGTCTGGTAGCCTAGAACCGGTATAAGTCTCCATTAGGTCTTAATTGTATGTAGGTGTGATCTAGTGGTGCTATGGCAGTGGATGAGAATAATATTATTCTAGAGTCGTACTAAAATCAAAGGTGAACCACATAGCTTAGATTAATTAGAAGCTTTTCTTTTTATTTTGTTTAGTAATTTTTGGATTTAAGACGCATAAGGATTTTATTACCGACCAGTCGATGGATAGCTCCTATCATGATATTTGATGAGATATGGAGGTTGAATTAGAGAGATATTTAACCATGCACAAATTGATTGGATGAGTAAAGCAATAATTATGTGAGCCACGGATGCTAGATTTGAGAGAAAACTAGCAGTGGATTATTTAATCATGAACAATTAATTGGAGTACCATATAATTAGTGGATGAGTCCTATGTGCCATATCGATAAACTCGTACCCTCAACTTGGATATGCAAAAGTACAATTATGAGATGGTCATGGTGGTACACATATGACTAGAATTTTGGTGACTAATTCGGTAGAGTAGATATATGAATAATTGACTATTGAGCTATTGAATGTTTGGTGTGCATTAAAAATTGGAAGGTTCATTAGTTGTTGGTTAGTCATAAAAACCCCTAGTCGGTGGAAAGTTAGTGTGCATGGTTATGATTTACTAAGGTGAGACTAGTGGAGCTAACTAGGTGGTATTGGCATAAGTAGTCTAGATGAGAATAATTGTTGGATTGAGTCATGGTCATATGCCCATGATTGGTGGATTATTTATAATACTGGACAGATCGAACGGCGGTATACAATGAGTTTGGGCATTATTTATTGGATTGACTATCTTGTTTATATCTTGGTGGATGTTGATATGAGACTAAGACCAAAGATATGGGAATAAGATTGGAGAGTGCTATGCACGTGCTTGAATTGAACATCTATGAATATGAATCGATTAAATGAATTAAAATGAGGAAACTAGATATACGAGTTTATGCGACATGAGCAACCTTAATCGATAATAGTGGAGTACCACATGCATGTTAAATTGGATTAAGTTGAAGGATTTCAGATCGAACCATTCTATATTGGATAAATATCATGCGTTAGGAAGGGAAATAGAAGTTTAATTTTAGAAATTCGAAACCCAGTTAGCACAAAACACTATTTTTCTTTTTTCTGGATTTTTCTCGCCAAACAAAATTATTTTGCTAAAAACTTTTGCATACGAACTCTAATTTGAGTGTTTTCTACCTCTAAGTTTTTTTAAAAATCACGCACTTTCATAATATGCATAAATATTTAGATTAAGTTAATATTTAAATTTATTTGGCTTTTAATTGTCCACATTTGGCTTTTACCAATTAGATATTGACATACCGGAGATGTATGAGATTGATCACGAGTAACTCTCTGAGCAACCCCAGCAAGGCAAGCAACCCGGTTGACTACCATAGCTCACAGTGCTACCTCAGCTGAGCCATCTCGCCTCTATGCTGTAGCCACGACCACGATGCTCATCCGCACTGTGCCTGGTCATGCGCGCACATGCGCGACTCCTTCTCCCCTTCACCAACTTGCTCAAACAATCATGCATGCGTGAACTAATGGTAGAAATGGAATGCTCACAACGGTGTGATATGCATCGGGGATTTTCAAATCTTTGGTGGTTATTGGAAGGAGAGAGGATGGTTGGGAGTTTGCTCTTGAGGAAGAAAAGAAATGCTCTGCGTGTTTGTGTGTGTTCGGCAGTGAAGGAAAAGAAATGACAGGAAGGCAAGTGGCTAGTAGTGGGAGTGAATGAGAGAAAGATTTTAGTTTTATAGGCTGGTTGGAGAAGACAGGAAAAATTAACAACCCATAGGGCTTCTCGTCTGTGGTAGGTCGAACTAGCGGAGCGGGATAGCGAATGAATATATGATAACATGATTTTAGATGCATGCGAAAATAAGAAATCAAAATATTTAAATTTTAATGTAACCTTTAAAACAATCCAATTTAATGATTTAAATTTTAATTTAGTGTGACATTTTTAATCAAATGTCAAAAAATTTAAAATAGACTCGAAATACAAATGGTAAATTTAAATATAGATAACCTGATTTTGAAAAATTGGAAAGCTACAGTACCACCAACCATTGGCTGGTACTACTAGCTCCAAATTCTTTCCCAGTAACAAACGAGCAGAATGGCCGCTTGCCAAGGACGGTACTACCGCCCTGGTAGTACCACCAACCAAGTCCTTGTTATACCATTCTTCTGGTAGTACCGCAGTTTTGCACTGGTACTACCGAACGTAACCAACACTCAAAATTGACCTGTCTAGAAAATAGTACCACCATATAGAGGCTGGTCATACTACACAAGTGGTAGTACCACTACCCAAGTCCGGTATTACCGCTGACCACAAGACGGTACTACTGCCGTTGCTAAGCCGGTACTACCACCTGAGACTAAGAGCAACTTGAATTTCACACTACTAGATTCCGACCCTTTAGCCACGAAACGCATCGCAACGACACTAAATTAGTTGCAATAGGTATGTACTATTGCAACGTTTTGCCAAAATCGTGGCGATATGTGCACAGTATTGCTTCTAAAATATTGTGTTGCGATAGTCATTGAATTCGTTGTAATAAGGTGGCTTTATCGCCACCATTTAGAAAATGGTTGCGAGTAGTATGACTTTATTGCCACGGTTGTCTTGCGTTGTGATAATATTGATTTTCGTTGCAATAGTTAGGAGGTATTGCCACCTTATAGAATTTCGTTGCGAGTGGGTGACAATATTGCTACAATTTTATTACGTTGTCATAGTCATCAATTGCATTGCAAAAGGTTCCTAACAATGCGTATGAAATGAGTTTGTATTGCCACGAAATAAATTTGTTGCTATATATGATGATTGTTCGTGGCAATAATCTGTTATTGCAACGCTTTGTTTTCGTGGGCCTAACTGCTCAACGCAAGGGCCAAATTGGTGTGGAGGAATTATATTATCTATAGTTATTAATTGCTAGAGGAGATAAAAAAATTGAAAAGTGACAACTAAAACGCAGTTGAGGAGGTCTCACTTGACAAAACAGGAGTCACCCCGCCTCCACCATCCGCGGCATTTTTTTCTGAAGTACAATTCACTCCCTACATTTTCTTTTGCATTCTTCGTTTTTGTCCCAAAGTTAAGCAAGTACAGTATTTGCCTTAATAGCTTAAATCTCAGTTTTTTCAAAACTTATAATCTCACATTTATAAATTTGTAGGAGTATTGATTTCAATTCAAAGCTTATTCCTCCTTACAGTCATCATAGCTTTGGCCCAGCCCATGAATTCATGAGCCTCTCCGCACGTTTTGGTGTTTGGGCCGTATTAAGAATAAACAAAAGGCTGCAAGAAGAAGGACAACGAACTGGGTTCCTCCTGTGATCAGCGCTGCTCTAACTAGCTTCTAGCTTAATCTTTTACTTGTGATTTTTTATTTTTAGTTAAAATTACATTATAACAGTTGTTAAATTTTTCTAAAAAACAAATAAGAGAAAAAAAGACACAAAACCAAAAAAAGCAAAAAAAAGCCTGAAGCTAGAAAAGGCCAGAAATTGAAGTAATTTGGAGTAGGACCTAAATATGGGTAAGAGATTCCTCGGATTGTGTGGCAAATAGTACGCAAAGCTCCGAGTATAAAAGATAAAGGGCATGTTTATATTGGGTTCTGCTTCTAGCTTTTGTTTAGAAAAGATAATATGAATATTCGGCTTCTTGAAGCAATTTTTCTACTTTTCTTATTCCTGTCTTGCTCTGGGATAAGATAAAGGGTCCCACTCATCCTGTTCGTGTCTCACGCACGTATCTCTTACTTATTTTCCCCACCGCTCACCCTCTCCACCTAAAAGCCACTTCTTTTAGCAAATAATATTTATTTTCAACCAAAAACTATCAGCCACAGTCAATATGAACATCTCCAAAGGCTGTCGTTAAAAAAATGAGAGAGAAGATATAAAAAAGCTAGTATAGTTTTCAGACTTTTTATTTCAGATACCCAGCTTTGTACGAGGATCAAAAGTGAAAGAAAAAAAGAACTCAAATCACTCGTCCATTAGCTCTTGCAAAGCTCATGAGGGGAAAAAAATTGTGATCAAATTATTGTCTCTGTAGCTCACATGGTAGATTCAGCCTATGTAGTGCAACCCTTTGCATTTGCTTTTTCAGTCTTGACTTTGCAAAAAAGAATGGATGGTGAGCCACCGGAATATGCTTGAACAGCTCTTGCCTTTGGGTTGGAACTTTTCAATGCATCATTATCATTGTAATAATAAGTAAAGCACCACAGAATGACAGAACTCTTCTATTTGCAATAGCAGCAGCAAGCCAGCATCAACTTGGATTCTGCTGCAAGGAGAAGGTCAATAGGATTTATCAGATGTGCTGATGTGCAAGCAATCCTTAACTTCAGCACATCAGCTTGGTGTTTCAGAGCTTCCAGGTGCAGGCTTGTAGAAACCAGATGCCTTGAGTACCATGTTCCAATATGGAAAAGGTGATCCTACACTACTTACTGGGGAAGAAAGGACTCTAAATTACGTTCAGACCAATACTGCAAGAAAAGCAATAAGCATGGCACCGAATTTCAGTGGAAGTTCAAATCTGATTGATGTTGTAAAACAGGAACAACGAAACTCTAGATTGAAAAGGCATACTTAAGTTGGAGTAGTGAAAGGAGGCCAGACTGAATTCTGAAGCTTGAGACAGTCATTCGGAAATGAGAAAAGCATCTAGTAATTATTTACAGTAAGAAAACTGATGTACAGGAGGGAATAATTCTTTTGAATTTTCGATACCACAAATTTTATTGGAATTTGCATCCAAAGAATTCCTGTATAAGTCCATCCTAAAGCGCATCTCATTAGCCCCATGAACATTCAGTTCAGGAAGCACGCATGGCGGTTTCTTTGCGCTCGAGTCCTAGTACAGACGTGCTAACCTGCCTGTAATCAGGTTGCTAAAGCTAAAAAAATGAATGTACATGAGAGAAGCGTAGCCGAGTACTGTACAATCCACCCCCCTGCTCGAGCTCTCTGCAAAAACAGAATCACAAACAAGATCAAATCAGCTCGACAGCTCGATTAACCATCGATCGCGAAAACATCGTCGTCAAGACGTACGTACATCGAACACAACAGAGATGTTACATGAGAAAGATGCATGAGAAGAAGCAAACCTTGAATGGCATTAGGGGCGATGGCGAGGCAGACGACGGCACGAGGCCTTTGAAGCCAAGATCAATGGAGACGCTGCCGTCAGCAAACAAAGGAACGACCTACTTGTAGCAAGTGCAGTTAATTACATGTTTGATTGAATTCAACTTCACAAAGGTGACTAAGATAGCACATAATCATTTCCCTGGATCAGTCACATTTTCTCATTTTCTCTAGAGGAATAAAGTTCTTAGGGTTAAGCTCCTTTGAACTAACGGATATTTGAACAAAGGAACGACCTACCGGCTACAATGCCAGTTGAATATCAACCTGTCCAAGTGTGTCCTCCCTTATCTCCATGACGAAAATATCAACCTGTCCAAGTGTGTCCTCCCTTATCTCTGGACCAGTTGTCTCATAGTGTATCTGCCAATTTTGATCAAAATCATAACTCATAAGAAACAGCAGCCATTGAATTACTAAGTAATATACTCTACAAGATGAAGACTACGCAACTGACTCAGTATTCGCATGAGGATGGATATACCACTACTGGTGTTATTGGCTGTACTCAACCAAGACGTGTGGCTGCCATGAGTGTTGCTAAGCGGATTAGTGAGGAGATGGAGACAGAGCTCGGAGATAAAGTTGGAGGTGCTATTCGATTCGAGGATGTCACTGGCCCTAGCACTATAGTAAAGTATATGACAGATGGAGTACTGCTCCGTGAAACCTTAAAGGATGCTAAACCTGACAAATATTGTGTTGTCGTTATGGATAAAGCACATGAGAGATCGCTCAATACTGATGTTCTGTTTGGTATATTGAAGAAGGTTGTTGCACGTCGACAGGATTTTAAGTTAATTGTCACATCTACAACCCTAAATTCAGACAAATTCTCGAAATCTTGTTAGGCAAAACACCATGTGAAGACTATGTGGGCAACAAGAGTCATGATAACGAAGCAGTTCAAAAGTCCACTGCTGCTAAAGCTGAGGCAACAACTGAGCCCAAGAAATGAGAGGATGAGAAAACTAGTAGGGGGCATGGTAAGTCTCATTCTTGGCGCAGAAGGAATACAGATGAATCAGCGTTGGTGGTATTAAATCCTGCCGACGGTCCGTTTCAGAGTTGGGGTTGGGATTGCAGTCCAGATCGGACTCTCCCCTGTAAATCACCTCATATATATTGTCGGATTGCAGTTGGGGTTGGGAATCAAGAAGTAATAAAGAATCTATTGTCTCACCTTTGCTTCCTTGCCGTTCTCCTGCTGGCGACTCGTCAAGCCGACGGTCCAGGCCACCGCCGGGAGCAGGGGCGACCGCGAGCTTCCCACCAGTACGCCCTGCGATCCCGGGAACAGGGGCGGGAGAGCGCCTCCGGTCACCACCATCGTGAGGTTGCTGCATCCTCTCCCCTAGGGCTCCTGCGGCTGCTATCACCTCACCCCTAGGGCACTGCGGTAATAGGCACGGGGGAGGCGGAGGGAGTGGAGGCCGAGGGAGGAGATGGGGGGAGGCGGAGGGAGTGGAGGCCGAGGGATGAGATGGGGGGAGGCGCGGGGAGGCGGCGGGAGCAGAGATCGGGGAGGGGAGGCCGGGAGGGGGAGGGGAAGGAGGGGGGCGGCGGGGGAGGCCAGGAGGGGGAGGGGGCAGCGGGGGCAGAGGGAGGAGGGCGGCGGGGGGGAGCGGAGGTGCGGGGGAGCGGTGGGAGCGGCGGGGGAGCCGAGGAGGGGAGGCCGGGAGGGGGAGGGGGGCGGCGGGGGCAGAGGGAGGAGGGCGGCGGGGGGAGCGGAGGTGCGAGGGAGCGGTGGGATCGGCGGGGGAGCCGAGGAGGGGAGGCCGGGAGGGGGAGGGGAAGGAGGGGGGCGGCGGGGGAGGCCAGGAAGGGGGGGGGGGCGGCGGGGGCAGAGGGAGGAGGGCAGCGGGGGGAGCGGAGGTGCGGGGGAGCGGTGGGAGCGGCGGGGGAGCCGAAGTGGGGAGGCCGGGAGGGGGAGGCCAGGAGGGGGGGGGGTGCAGAGGGAGGAGGAGGGGGGCGGTGGGGGGAGGGAGAGGAGACGTCAAGGGGACTGGTAGACGTGCGGGCGTGCGGTTATCTTCGAGATGGCAACGGAGGTTTAAGTTTTTTCTGTTTTATTAATAAGTTTTTTTAATTGTGTATGTTGTGATTTTGCAGTAGGGTTAATTTGGACAGATTGGTTTTAATTTGTTATACTTTGATTGATAATTATTGGAAGTATGTCACATGATGGGAGCAGTTGGATGCGGATGGATAAGTCAACATCTGAATGGCAAAAAGGATTCAAAAAATTCATTGAAACTACTTTTGGAGGCACATCTAAAGGTTTAACTGCACCCTGTCCTTGTTCAAGGTGTCGTTGCATGTCCTATAGATTACAATATGAGGTTGAAAGACACTTGCTAGTTAGAGGGTTTGATGAAAGTTTCATCCAAGAACAAGGTAATGGTGAAGCTTTGACTGACGATGACAACAAAGATGAAGGAGATTGCAATGAAGGTGCAACAGGTGATGGGGCTTCTATCAATGATCTAGTTTCTTCAATAATCAGTGGCGCTATTCGTGGTGACATAATCGGTTCTAATATTGAAGAGCCAAATGAACAAGCAATGAAATTCTTTAAATTATTAAATGAGGCACAGAAGGAATTGTATCCAGGTTGCAAGGAGGTAACTAAGATTTCTTTCATTGTCAGGCTATTTCAGATTAAATGCATGTATGGACTTAGTAACAGTTCCTTGGAGTCCATACTTCATCTGTTCTCGCTTGTGCTCCCTAAAGGACATTGTATCCCAAACACCTTGGACAAAGTGCAAAAGGTTGTTCGAGATCTTGGGCTAGACTACCAGAAGATACATGCATGTGAGAATGATTGTGTGTTATTCCGAGGTGATTATGCTAAGATGGATACATGTCCAATATGTGGTGAGTCTAGGTGGAAAACGGCCGATTCCGTTGGAAATGATGAGGCTAGTGGCACTGATGGAGCAAAAAAGCGTTCTCCACGTAAAATCCTAAGATATTTCCCACTTATTCCTCGGCTTCAAAGACTGTATATGAATGAGACCACATCATCATATATGCGATGGCATAAGGAAGGATTGGTCCGTGATGAGAAAATGCGTCACCCTGCAGACTCATTGGCATGGAAGCATGTGGATGACAAGTATAAGGATTTTGCATTGGATCCTCGCAATGTTAGGTTGGGCCTTGCATCTGATGGCTTCAATCCATTTGGGATGTTGAATGTTACATACACTACATGGTCTGTGATCATAATCCCTTATAACTTGCCTCCTTGGTTGTGTTTGAAACAACCATATTGGATGATGTCGATGTTGATACCAGGGCCGAAATCTCCAGGAATGAACATTGATGTATATATGCAGCCCCTTATCGATGAGCTAAAGGATCTTTGGGAAAAGGGTGTTGAAACATGGGATGCAAAGTTGAAGAAAAATTTTACTATGCGTGCACTTCTACTTTGGACAATTAATGACTTTCCTGCATATGCAATGCTATCTGGATGGAGCACTAAAGGAAAGTTTGCATGTCCGTACTGCCACAAGGATACTGACTACTTATGGCTGAAATTCGGGTCCAAGCATTGCTACATGGGACATCGCCGTTTTTTGCCTTTGAACCACAGGTGGCGCAGGAACAAGATCAGCTTCAACAACAAGATGGAAAATAGGGAGGCTCCAGTGCCACTGAATGGTCAGCAAGTGATGGAACAGTATGAGAGTTTCGAGCAAGTGACCTTCGGGAAGGCAACAAGAAAGAGAAAGCAGCGTGAAGAAGAAACTAGATGGCACAATTGGAGGAAGAAGAGTATTTTTTTTGAACTGCCTTACTGGAGCTCATTGCTTATAAGGCATAATTTGGATGTGATGCACATTGAGAAAAACATATGTGAGAGCATATTGGGGACTTTGCTCGACATAAAATATAAATCTAAGGAAAGTGAGAAGGCTCGGCTAGACATGCAACATCTAGGGATAAGGAAGGATCAACATCCTTTGCTCGAGAATGGTAAGTATACTTTGCCACCTGCTCTGTACTCTCTAGGTAATGATGAAAAGACGGTATTATGCAAATTTCTAGAAGGAGTGAAAATGCCTGATGGTTACGCCTCCAATATCAAGAAATCTGTGAATGTCACTGGGTGTAAGCTGTCTTCTCTCAAAACTCACCTCCCCGTCTCTCTCCGCCTCCCCGGCTCGCCCTCCCGGCCTTCCCCACTCCGTCCGGCGCCCGCTCCCACGGGACCCCCTCCCACGCCGCCCCGCCGCCTCATCCCCCACCTCCCCCGCCGCCGCCTCGTCCCCCACCTCCTCCGTCTCCCTGCCTCCGTCTCCTAGGTCGACAAGACGATGGCGATGACTCCATCGACGACGCCGATCACTGGTTCGCCCGCCGCCAACGCCACCGACGGAGATTTCGCCATCACGAGGGCCGACCGACGGGTTCCACCTCGAACTTCTGGCGTTGAAGAAGACGGCACGGATGATGCTTCCCTCCCCAGGTATTTGATGGTGGCTTCAGTCCTGCTACTCCTACTTGTCTGCTCTTTGATGGGAAAGCAAGAGACAGTAATCTGGTAGGGTAGATTATATTTTCAATGTCTCTCTTTTCCTCCGGATCAGGCAAACATCTTTAAGCATCAGACTAAGTTGACTATTTCAATAGAAAAAAGTCAGATTAACAAGAAAGAAAAGCACACAATCTGGCTGCACAACACCCAACCATCAACTTCCCATTGGTTTGTATACAGAAAATAAAATCTAATGAATGGGCATTATGCAGCATAAAAGAAAGGTCAATATGATATCTCATTGGTTTGTCAACTTCCCATTGGTTTGTGTTACTAACAGTAAGTTCAATAGAACATAGTAAACTTCTAACAAAATTTTCCATAGAACTTAATTGAAACTGCAGTAAACCATAGCTGCGTTGGTTGGCGTAAATGTATCAAAGTAACCCCATGGAATATATTGTTCTGAAATCGTGACACGTCCCTTATGTCAGCCTGTGTAGTGTGTACTGGATTCCAACAATTGCCATACATGTATACATTTTCCATCAGTTAAGTAGAGTCTATTATGCAAAAATATCTTCCTTAGACATGGGGGATGT
Source organism: Dendrocalamus latiflorus (assembly GCA_017311315.1). Taxonomy (NCBI): domain Eukaryota; kingdom Viridiplantae; phylum Streptophyta; class Magnoliopsida; order Poales; family Poaceae; genus Dendrocalamus; species Dendrocalamus latiflorus. The sequence continues at coordinate 34,813,019 of CM029655.1, read as the reverse complement.
TGAAGATCATTTATGTGAACTGCTGAACTCTGCATACCAGCCCATGCCATAAGCATCATAAGTTATTTGGACACTTGTTTGTAACTTGGTTGTGTTTTTGTATTGAAATTATGCACAATTGAGTTTCCTTTTTTTCTGTGTGTATAGTTCATATCCTCAAATAGCATGGACTATCTAGTATCCACTGACTTTTGCTCAATAAATATGCTTGAATTTAAACCCATTTTTGTGGTCTTTCGTTTCAGATACCTGTATCACAAAAGCTCTGTGTATTTCGTGAGATCAGTTGATTGCCTTGACCATCAAAGGAGCTGAATAATACAAGCGCCTGGCTTGGTTTAGGGGATATCAGTAGCTTGTAAACTATAATTCCCTTGTTTGTTGTTCGCTAAGCTGTTGATCTCCTAGCCTGAAATAAATATAGGCTATGTGTGCGCATCATGTTTTCCATCATTAGCGGAAAATGCTAACCAGTGGCTGTTATGTTACTTGTTTGCCGTGTTAAACTATCAGGCTCCAGTGGCTATTCTGACTCTTCACAATCATCAGTTGGCTTCTTGTCCTCAATTCGTTAATACTTCTTTTATTGCTGGAATCGTTGGGTTTGTGTTATATGGTGTGTAGCTGTAGGGCAGCAACCCTTTCCATGTTACCTGCTGCATCCTATACGCCTGCTGGTGGAAATCCGATAATTTGACTTCACTCTAGGGCTTCCTTACATTCTTTTTTAATGCATCATTATGTGTAAGATTGTACTGGGAAAAAAGAGGATAAAGGCATTGTACTCGGGGAAGAGAGGATAAAGGCATTATGCAGTATTAAGTGCCTAATAAATCTGTGCTAGCAGAAAAATAGTGTGATATCTCATTGTAGCGTTTCCTAGTTTTTTAAAACCAGTACAACTCAATCCTTCAAGTTAAAGTAACTTACTTGCCCACAAGTAGCAAATATATCAGCAAGTCTCTCCTCTGTCACCTAACAGATGGTCAGCATCATTAGATCTAACAACTACTCTAGAATATAACTATGCATACTAAAACAACCATCAGCACATAATAGTTTTAGATCCTGTCATTTATTTTCATTACAAATTTATTGTTTCCTTCTGATCATCTACTATTTTCCTCTCAGATTTTGCATATTGACAACTGCATTTTGACTATTTAACCTTTCTCTATGTAAACATACAGAATGAAACAAGGGTCGGGTCAGCAGTGGACTTTAGTTATTCAATGCAAGGGAGCACCACCAGAAAAAGAATTCTTAGAGTGCGATCTTGATAGGACTAATGTCTCATTTATGACATTGTTAAGTTTAAAAGAACAGCTTGGATACTCAGTTAGGGACTTTTTATACTATAAGAAGCGATGTGGCAGGGCGGTAGCAACTCTGGAGCCGATCGATTATAGTCGTGATGCAGACAGAATGATTGAAAGCAATCAAGATGAAAGAAAAGTCCGATTAGTAGTGTCAAGGGAGCGAGTAAAAGACAATCAGGTGACCATAACACCCATGAAGCGAAAGAGGAGTCAACAAAATTGTGATGATCCAATTACAAATGAACAACTTGATGCATACAAGGTTTGGCTAGCGAATCTGCAAGCCGAGGAAGAACACACGGGTAAGTTATATATGTTGCTACAATTAAAATCACGCTGTTTTTAATAGAAGTACTGAATTGGCAACTGCACTAACATATATTCATGGCTTGTAGAATTTATGGATGACTACAGGGATGAAACAATCAAAACATATAAGGAATGGTTAAGGACGAAAGGCCATCTTGATGATATCTGTAATTTTCAAATCTTTCACCGAACTATGCAAGCATATTATTAGTTTTACAAACTCACATATATTTCTCTGATGAGTATTATAATGTGTGCAGTATCCTTTTTGAAAGAGGACCATACCAACAATCCAGCTGGCCTTCAAGATGAGGAAAGTCAAGACAGCGACCCAACACCACCAGAGAGGCCATCTCATGCACGGAAAAACAAGCAACAACAAAATGGTATGCTATCCTTCTGTCAATTCTTTTTTCTAGGTTCAATTAGTTTTTTCTGAATGTGTACATTAAATGACATTTAAATTGCTCATAAGGAGGTGGCTCCCAACAGTGCAAGAAAGGTGTACGTGGATGTCTTAAAGGTTTAGCAGCAGCTAACAAGAGAGTCAAGAATGCATCGCAGAAACTATCAATTCAATTTTCAGCAAGGTTAGGAGGCCCCGTAGGAGAAAACTCCCGAACATTTGTGGATGAAGTGGTAATGTTTACAAGAAAGAGGGCTCCACTTATTGGAGTCAAAAAGTGGAAAGATATAAAGCAAAATGTCAAAATTACAATAGCAGAGGATTTGCTAGTAAGTTGCATCTTTTTATTTGTTGGTAAATAAGTATGTTAATTCTGTAATTACGTACGACTTCACCTTCACTTTCTGTTTCAATACAAGCAGAGTAGGTGGGATTTTCCAAACATTGAGAATGCAACGGAAAAGATATGGGATATTGCTAAAGAGCGGTACAAAGGATGGCGATCAACATTCAGTTCTACATACAAGGCATACAACACTTACGCTGAGCGAATGAAACATAAGCCTGAAGATATAGACATTGTCGAATGGCACTACTTGTTAATGTATTTTGGAACTGAAAAATTCAAGGTTCAATTTTTCTCTCTGCAATTACCAATTAGTGAATGGAATTGAGATAGTAACCATTAATGTAAGGACTTGTATAGTTGATGCATTAGCAATAGCAATTACAAAATATATGCAGCAGCATGTGTTACAGACATATATGCTTTTTACTACCACTATTTAGGATGCATATAATTCTTATTTAGACTTGAACAATTGCTGCATAAGGCATATAGGAGTTAGCTCCAGAACACCTTTGTAAGTAGTAGTTAAAATAAGGCACATACATCATTTTGTATCAATAGTTGACTATTGATCAGTGACCTATTTGATTAGAGACAGCAGTAGTTTTATAATTTTATCTTCTAGACTATTAATTTTACCTTAGCCGAAGAATTTGAACATTGCTGTCTTACTTTATTTTTTTAATACATATATGGTGACAAGAATGCTTTGTTGAGTGCACTTGTAAACTTTTTTGCAGAGGGTCAGCAGCCAAAACTCTGAAAACCGTCAAAAACAGAAGACCAAGCATCTAATGGGATCCAAACCGTTCTCCCAATGTAGCTACGAGCAGGTAATGAAAAATTAATCTTATCTGATTCTGTTCTTAAATGATCAATTGTTCACAAGGCACAATGTTTGCCATCTTAGAGAGACCCAAATACTGGAGAAGAGCCAACTGATCTGACCCTTTGGATGACTACCCACACGAAGAACGGGGAATGGTCAAACAACGCTTCTAGGGATGTCTATGTGAGTAGTAAATTTAATTTGTTCATGACTTAGTACATTTATCATAATTTTGTGCATAAAACTTAACTGATTTAACTTCTTATTTTCTCTTATCACACTTAGGATGATGCAGCGTTCAAAATTACTGACCTATCAACAGAGCCAGATAAAGACTTCCTTACAGTTGAAGAGGAAAACATTGTTTTCCAATCAAGTTACAAGGAAAGCACCGGTACCAAATCATGCAAAGCTCATGGTCATGGATACATGGCGAAATATCCCACACAAAGCCAACTGTTGAAAGACAGACTCGATGAACAATCCCGTGCTTCAGCTGCAGCCTAGCGAAAAAATAATGAGCTCGAAGATGAGGTGCAAATGTTAAAGGAACAAATTGCAAATGGAGTTGCTGAAAGGGAACAAACTAGGCGAGAGATGCAAGAGGAACTGGAGAAGGAAAGGAACGCAAGAGAACAACTTAGGCAAGAGTTCCTTTCATTGCTAGCACAACAGAGAGAAGCAACATTACAGGTACTACATCTGTACATACGCATCAGCAGCTGCTGCCTGTTTGTTGTTGATGGCTTGCAGCAGCCACCCAGCCTAACAGGTCCTAATGTTTTTCCTCATGGTCCATATGTAGGCTAACCAGGGAAGTATATTAAGCACAAGGGAAAGCGAGGCTAATCCAAGTGAGGAAGATGAAAACATGACAACATTGGACAAGGCTAACCCAGATAGTACATTGAACACCACAGAAAAGACACCTGAACATGTGGAAGAAACATTACAACAGGTAACAAAATTTGCAAATAGTTTGCTGCCATAAGGGATTTGGACTTTGTACATTCTATTGATAACCTGCTGATGTGTACCTTCCCTGAACTTCAATTGATGCATGCATGCTGAACATATTTTAATAGTAGTACACATCAGGATGCCAATATTTTTTATTCTACATTTTACATTTGCAGAATGACCCAGCAAGCATCGTGACCACACAAAAGGATGCTAGGCCACCTATTCGCATCACTCGAGCTTCTAATCTTAACCGAAGCCTCTTCCAAAATGTCGCTGTTAATAATGGTTCATCGAACTTCATTCCTCCACAACAATTGAAGAATACTGCTACAACTCGTTCGAAGAAAAGGAGGGACTATCAGGTATGAAATGAAAATGTGACTAATCTTCATCTGTCATTGTTCTTATGTCAAATATAGCATACTGTTCTAAACTACTAAAAAATTATACCAGGTGAAGTAGGGCTACTACATATCGGTAAATGAAATGAAATTAAATAATTCTGCTGGAATCACTTGCTAAACTTGCACTATGATGTACTTAAGTATGTGCTGCTGGAATCACTTGGTAAACGCAACTGAACTAGAGAACTCAGGATTGCTATTTTCAGCTGTAACTCGTATATCTAAACTTGCATTATGATGTACTTAAGTATGTGCTGCTAGACAATACTCACATTAAGGTCCCTCTTTATTGTTCATGTTCTATCAGGATGAAACAATTTGATCAGAGCATACAGAGTCGTGGCGTCGTCAAGTCAGGAAATTCAACATGCCAAAGAAGCACGGACAAATGGAATGGAAGTGATAGTACTTTTGTTATTAGCTACAAACTTTGTAGTTTAAGTATGGAGATTGATATGTAATTCATGCATGAGTGGTGACACTTTTAAATTATTATGTGTTGAATTAATATATGTGTTTTTGATCCAGCCGTGTTCCTAATTTGATTATTAATTTGCAACAACAAATTATAATAAACTATCATATGCTCAATATGTTACCGCAAATTTTACCGTTGCGATAAACCTGTATGCAAAATTGGTATTTCGTTTTGATAGGCTGTTGCAACGCCGCTACTATGTTGCGATTCCACTATATGCCATGAACAATGTTCGTTGCTATAGGATCTATTTGCCACAAAACATATTTCGTCGCAATAACTTTATGGCAATGAAACGCCTTCCGTGGCAATAAAACATATTGCAACGAAACACCTCCCGTAGCAGTATCCTGTTGCAACGAAATGGTCTCCGTGGCAATAGGGTCTATTGCCACTAACCATTGGCGTGGCAATAGAACCTATTACCACGCAATATTTTCGTGGCAAATGATACTATTGCCACGACCAAACTTCGTGGCAAAAGAAGCTATTGCCACGGAGTCAGCCGTAGCAATAGCCTATATCGCCACGACAACATTCGTTGCAACAACAAACAATTGCCACAATATATTGCATGGCAATAACCATAGGTATTGCAACGAAATCACAATCCGTTGCACAATCTTTTAAGCACGCAAGTACTTGCCACGCTTGCCAACGGAAGTGATGTGTTGCAATAGGTACATATTGCATCTATTTTTCCCCTATTGCAACGATTTCGCTCCGTTGTCCTAGACCTACTCATATGTCTCAATGCCACAGGATTTCATGACGATAATGTCGTGTTCTAAGGTGTTAATGCAGTTGGTGCCTGTAGGCTGAGGCATACCACAAGGTCCCATTATTTTAAAATATCATGTATTTCTACTGCAGTATTTTTTATGTGTGAACATTTGGTCAGTCTACCCCTTTTATGTAAAATTCGGTCATAATGGCCTATGTTCAATTGCTTATTAATATGTGATATTCTATTTTATTCATACATGTATGGATGAGATATAACGATGTAATATGTGTGTACTAGCCACTGATCATAGGACTAATACGGTATATATAGGATTCAAAATTAATTTTCGCAGTCCAACAGACGATGAGTGCTTATGTGTTCCTAGGCTTGGCGTACTCGAGGGAGGCGGCAGTTGGTGCAAAGGTGGACAAGGACTGCCAGAACGCGGGAAGACGGACATGGCAGTGGTGGATTTTGGTGTAGAGGGCCAATGGTAGCAAGCGCACAGCGTGTTCCCAAGCATGGGGTTCCTATTTTTTGGTTGAGGGAGGAGGCGGAGAAGAGTCCTGGAGATGGTGCTCTGCAATGAATGGGACGAGAGAAGAAGGTGAGGGCTAGCTTCAGAGTGGCAAGTCACACCTCATGACGTAGTTGGCTTGGCAGTTGTAACATCCTAAAATCAGGAATTGTTGGTGTTTTAATACTGATCTTATGTATGATTTCTTGGATTCGGGGAAAACACTTGTAGACCTGGATTACGATCATGTAGATGAGAGATATGGGAATTTTTATACAGGTTCGGGCCTTCTCCTAGGAGAATAACAACCCTACATCCTGTGTGGCTATTGCTTAGAGAATTGATTACAGCTGAGAGAGTAATGTGAATGCCTTGCACTATGTCTAGCTTGGACTGCATCTGATCTGATCTCATCTGCCCTCCATCTCTCGGACATCAATCTTTATATAGTTGGCAAAGCGGCGGCCATTGTTCCACACCAAAATATGCCTTAATGCTTCAGGTGACAACTGTCCGATGGGAGTTATTGTTAGAGAGACGTGACAACCCATTCACCGTGCAGTAGTTGTTATCAAAGAGAAATCATGCATGGTTATTTAAGAATAAACACATGTTCTAACTGCCTTGTCATGTGGACCCACGATGTAGTATATTATTGTAGATAAGTCAGTTAGAGATAGATTGGTCACAGGAAGGTCTATGATCATGAGGTGGTCATAGGACAACTTATGACTATGTGGTTGTAGAAGGACTTATGATTATGCGGTCATAGAAGGACTTATGACTATGTGGTCGTAGAAGGACTTACGACTATATGGTCGTAGAAAAGCTTACGACTGAAGAGTGGTCATAGAAGGACTTATGACTACCTCGTGAAACCTTTCCCTTATCGATAAGGGGTATACTCAAAGAATATAATCACGTAATAATTTGAGGATTATTATATCCTCATCATCTAACCTCTAACTTCAAGTGAAAGTAACTTACTTGAGAAAAAGATAGCGCTAGACAAAGGATGGTCGAAAGCAAAGCTTTTTTGATCCTTTTCAACCAGAAGCGAGCTTGGTCAATAAGGTAATTTCACTTAGTTGTAAAGACAGACAAACTTCAAACAGAGGAATTAAAGAATTCTAATTGATTCCACCGATCCGTCTGATGAAGTGGTTCTCGATATTACTGTTTGGTTCCCAAGACTGGTAACTGACTCGCACAGTTATAAAAGCTTATCTCAAGGTAAATTTTGGTCTCCTTACTTTCCCCATCAAGGTAACCTTTGGTCTCCTTACTTTCCCCTTCTGCTCTGATCTGCTTTGAGCTTTCTGCCACCAACCAAGTCATCTTCTTCCTTCAATCTCTTCCAAATCCAAACCAACCATTCAGGAAAATGACTAAATCATCATTCAATTGGTTGGTGTCAGAAATGGATGATGCAAAATTGGGGGCATTGGAGGATACTAAGAAGATTCCTCTGCAGAAATTCATCAAATGGATCGAAGGACAACACTAGCCAACGGGAGAAATTGGGTTAATCCTAGTGTTTTAGGCGTACTGTGAATGCGGACTTCACCTTCCAGCTCACCCCTTTCTCACAGTCATACTCGAATACTTCGGGGGGTTGAATTGGTGAACTTGGTTTCGATTACCATGCTTAGTATATTCATGCACTTGTGTGAGGTCAACCTGGGCATCCCTCCGGACCTTGAGCTCTTTTGGCACTACTACGAAATGAGCTGGTAGACCGGAATTACTAAGAGCTATGGTCTGAAGCTCCACGATGGCAAGACGAAGTAGTACATCCAGATGTTCACTCGGTCTTCATGGTTGAATTGGAAGAAGTGGTTCTACTAGGAGATGATCAGCGAAGACAACCTTTCTTTCGTGGGGAAGGCTGCGGAGAAGAACACTTCCTGGAATTCAGTCCCTAAGAATCTTACTCAGATAGCCCCTTACATCTCAGCCATCAAAGAGCTGAGGGACAAGGGACTCACTGGCTAGAATGTGGTGAGGGACTTCATCACCCGTCATACCAACCCCTTGAAGCGACGAGCACATCCTATGTGGATGTACTCAAGAGCTAGAGATACGACTAGAGACTACGAGGATGGTAAGTAATATTCGTACTCATTCTCATAATTATATTTAAATTTTGAGCACTATGTACTGACCACCTCATATGTATAAGTAGATCTTTATTTGGGAGAAATTGATTCCTAGGTCAAGCTCGTCTACAATAAGGCTCCATCACTCGTCTACAATAAGGCTCCATCACTCGAAGTTGAGGCTTATCGTATTCTAGTGAACATATTTGTCAAATAAAAAGGAGAACTTCTAAAGGTAATCAAAAAATCGACTTCGTCTTTAGAACTATGTAGTCGTAGAGAACGACTAAATAGTATTCTTCTTTCTTGCATAATGTAGGCATGAATAACCGTTAGGATGATAGAGGGGTTGAACTGATAGTCATCAGAGAAGAGGTGAAGAAAACCAAGGTTCCTCCGGTCAAGAGATGTTGGCTGATGAAAGCTGCCAACAAGAGAAAGGGGAGCATAAGTGTTACCATTTCTCTTGCTATTCTTCATCCTGCTACTCCAACCAGCCCCATCGAGTAGTTCTTTGTGAACATGACTACCGCAGATGAGATAGGGGTTTCCGTACCAGATGTCAATGGATTCTCGGAATGATAGATTCCAGGACTCGCTGAGCCTAATTGAGAGGTCATTGGAGGACTCAAACACTTGGGGTAGGCCCATTGTCATGTTGCGAGTCTTATTCGTGGTCGGATTGACCCTTGCTATTTTGGGAAACCGGTTCCTCTATTCGGCATACTACTGTGGGGGATGTGGATCCCTCCTCAGCCTTTCTCGTGGTGCAGTCTCCGATGTCTTGCGATGGATATCCAGCGACAGCCTCACCATTGGAAGCAAGCATTGTCTGCTCGTAGTCGTAGCAAGCATCCATGTTGAGATCTGTGTTGTCGGCTAGATCGAACTACTTCTCCTCGTTGCACTCTCCTGCCACAAGGATATCAGAAGGAAGAGAACTTGCCGATAAAGAGATCATCGGAGTATTAGAAGAATTCTCCCTACAGATGGCACCAACTATCAGTGTTTTAATACCGATCTTACATATGATTTCTTAGATTTTGGGGAAACTCTTAAAGACCTAGATTATGATCTTGTAGATGAGAGACATGGGAATTTTTATATAGGTTTGGGCCTTCTCCTGGGAGAATAACAACCCTACTTCCTGTGTTGCTATTACTTAGAGAATTGCTTACAACTGAGAGAGTAATGCAAAATACCTTGCACTATGTCTAGCTTAGAATGCATCCCATCTGATCTCATCTGCCCTCCCTCTCTCCGACATCAACCTTTATATAGCTAGCAAAGCGTCAGCCATTGTCCCGCGCTAAAAGACACCTTAACGCTTCAGGTGATAACTGTCTGATGGGAGTTATTGTCAGAGAGATGTGATGGCCCGTTCACCGTGTGACGGTTGTTGTTAGAGAGAAATCATGCGCAATTCTTTAAGAACAAACACATTCTAACTATCTTGTCAGACGGACCCACGATGTAGTAAATCATTGTAGATAAACTAGTCGAAGGAAGCTCCACGACCACTAGGTAGTTGTAGGACAACTTACGACTATGTGGTCATAGAAGAACTTATGACTATATGGTCGTAGAAAAACTTATTACTATGTGGTAGTAGAAAAGCTTACAATTGAGGAGTGGTCGTAGAAAGACTTACAATTGCCCCATGAAACCTTTCCCTTATCGATAGGGGGTATACTCAAAAAAATATAATGACATAATAATTTGAGGATTATTATATCCTTGTCACCTATATTTTTTAAAATTTTTTTGGAACATTTCTTACTTGCAGTTGTTTATGTCGGAATGTTTCTTATTTGCAGTTGGTTTCGTTGGAGGTTCATTGGTTTTGATTAAAGGCTCCATTAGATAAAGAAAACCCAGAAATAAAATTATAAAGAACAAGTGTAAATAATAATAATTTAAATTAAATTATTAAACAAATATGAAAAGATGATCCAGCAGGTAGGGCAAGAGAATTTACAGTATAATATTGTAGTGAAATAATGTCAACAAGATAAAATAATAATAGTAATGAACACATTTTTAGATTATTTTCCAAAGAGAAGAAAGGAATCAAAATTCTAGGAAATAAAGGTTAAGTATGAATTAAACACACAATAAAAAGATATGGAAATAAAATAAATATGTGAATATATGCATAATTATCCGTGTGCCCATATGTGCAAACATGGTTATATACTTGTGTGTGTGTGTGTGTGTAAACATACATATGCATACATAAACGAAGTTCAAATAAAATGGGGAGACCTTAAAACTAAATATAGTTCTAACCAAAAAGATTAAATTAGTATATTGATGAAAAAGGAAATAGATATTAAGTAATTGTGATATTAAATTCAATTCCAAATTGAATTGGATCAAAATAGTGAAGTAGACCAAAATTTGAATTGAGAATTAAATGGAAAATTTTAGAGAAATATGACAAACATTCCCATTTTTCCTTCCTGGCTTCCTAGCCCACTAAGCCTAGCCCATTTGCCTTCCAGCCCTTGGCCCGGCTTGCCTACGCTAGGGCACACTCCAGTCGTGCCCCAGCGCTCTACCCAGGCTGCCTAAGCAAGCCCGCTGTTCAGCCATGCCCAACCCCGGCCAACGTGGACATTGAATCCAGCTCATCCTCACCATCCAACCCCTGCACACACCCATGCTCGAGCAAGCCTTCCCGTGCACCGCCCTTGATGGCCACGTCATGCTAAGGCTGAGCAGCAAATGTTGATTGGTGCTATTGCAAGAGTAGTATGAGACAAGTGTTTGAGAGAAAGATTGCTTTTCATTAATCAATTCTGAGACCGTACATAGCTTTATATAGATGTTGAATAGGTGGCATAAAAGGTGCCTTTATGGAAAGGCATCTGTCCCTTTTGCTATAACTGTACATTGGGCAGTTTAATAAACTGGTGTTTAACACTCCCCCTTGACCAATGTATCTTCACATGATCACCTTGGTTCATCATCTTGAAATAACTCCTCCAAAACCCTGTAGGGAAAAATATGAGGAGAACCGATAGAGTGGATATGCTATGAAAAACTCCTTTAAAACCCAGTGGGAAAATTTAAGGAGAAAAATGATATGGCATATATGTGATTATATCTCTTTAAAGAGATATATTTATGATTACGTTGTTATATTGCCTCATTAAAAACCTTTAATGAGAAACCTTAGAGGGAAAACTCATAAAGGGAAAAAGAGTACAATATTGTATTGAACGGGTTAAGTCTTAGGAGATTTCTCCCCCTGACATCTGCAAATCACGTAGTCTTCGCATACCAATTCCATGAACACATTTTTGGAATGTGGAAGTTGGTAATGACTTGGTGAATAAGTCTGCGAGATTATCACAAGACTTAGTTTACAGAATATTTATTTCCCCACTCTCTTGCAATTCATGTGGGTAAAATAGTTTAGGTGCAATATGTTTTGTGATATTGCTCTTTATGTAACCCGTTTGCATTTGAACAACGCAAGCAGCATTATCTTCGTAGATAATGGTAGGTGATGTAATAGCACATATACCACATGATTGTTGTATATGGTTAATCATTCTGCGAAGCCATACACATTCACGTGATGCTTCATATAATGCAATTATTTCAGAATGATTAGTGGATGTAGCTACAAGAGTCTGTTTCGAAGACTTCCAAGAGATGGCTGTTCCACCATGTAAAAATACAAAGCCTGTTTGAGATCTGGCATTATGGGGATCTGATAAATAGCCAGCATCTATATATCCTATTAAATCCATATTTTTATTCTTCTGGAAGAATAAACCAAGATCATTAGTGCCTTGAAGATATCTAAGGATATTCTTCACTCCTACCCAATGTCTTTTGGTTGGAGCAGCGCTATATCTAGCAAGTAGATTTACCGCAAATGCAATATCCGACCGGGTGCAATTTGCAAGGTACATAAGCGTCCCGATGGCACTGAGATATGGAACCTTAGGTCCCAATAACTCTTCATTGTCATCTCGGGGTCTAAATGGATCTTGTCCCTGTCGAGAGATCGAACAACTATGGGGGTTTTCGATGGATATGCTTTATCCATATTGAATTTCTCCAATATTTTTTGGACATAGCCTGATTGATGCACTAGGGTGCCTGTATGAAGGTGCTCAAGTTGTATACCTATGCAAAATTTGGTTTTACCAAAATCCTTCATTTCAAATTCCGTCATAAGATGATTAGGTGCTTCATCTATATCTTGTGTGTTACCAATGATATTAAGATCATCAACATACACAGATATAATACAAAATCCTGTTGAGGATCTTTTGATGAATACACATGGGCAATCATCATTGTTGGAGTATCCCTTTTTGGTTAGGAACTCACTTAGTCGGTTGTACCACATTCTACCCGACTGTTTCAAGCCGTATAAAGACTTATTCAATTTTACACAACACATATTGCGATTTGCGTTCAGATTCGGAATTGAAATTCCATCGGGAACTTTCATATATATATATATATATATATATATATATATATATATATATATATATATATATATATATCTGAATCAAGTGACCCATAAAGATATGCAGTCACTACATCCATCAACTGAAAAGATAGATGCTTTTTAACTGTCAATGAGATTAAGTATCGGAATGTTATTCCACTCATTACTGGAGAATAAGTTTCATTGAAATCAATACCGGGTCTCTGCGTGAACCCTTGTGCTACAAGCCTTGCTTTGTATCTCACCACCTCATTGTTTTCATTCCGTTTGCGGACGAAAACCCATTTGAAACCGACAGGGAATACTTTGGGAGGTGTATGTATCACATTGGTGAATACATTTCTTTTCTTGAGTGAGGCTAACTCCGCTTGAATTGCATCCTTCCATTGATTCCAGTCCGAGCGCTGTTTGCACTCTGCCATGGTCTTGGGATCTGGATTATTTTGAAGGTTGTTTGCAATTGTTGTGGAGAAATAAATGTCGACAATTGTAGTCTTACGATCGTATGATTCTCCAGAATCAGTATAATTAGTGGAAATTTCTTGGACCCCTGATGACTCAATGTTATTTTCCAAAACATTTGAGTCGGGGTATTCCGATGTCCCATGATCAGTATTTGAGTGCACTGTTGATCTGGGTTCAAGGATCCTTTGGTGTCTATCAACTTGAGGTTGATCTGCATTTGCATTCTTTTGTTTCCTTTGTCGCTTATTAGAAGCTGTATCTGCCATTTGTATCGTACTTCTCCCCCTGTTATTTTGAACTGGGAGTTGAGTGGTATTTTGCGGTACCTCCACTCTTTCAGGTACATATTTGGCAGGATTATAGGATTTTGTGACACCCTTATAATCAGTAAATGCATCTGGCAGGTTATTTGCAATGTTTTGCAAATGAATGAGTTTCTGAACTTGAAGTTCAGTCTCTCTGGTACGTGGATCTGAGGCAGGAATGCCTTGTGCATTCCAATTAATTTCCTGGCATTCAGTTTGGTACTTGTTGTCTGCCCCTAATGCCGGGATGTTCCTCATTGAATATGCAATCAGTGTACCGGGCCGTAAACAGGTCCCCTGTTAGGGGCTCGAGGTATTTTATAATTGACGGAGATTTATACCCAACATAGATCCCAAGTTTCCTGTGCGGTCCCATTGAAGTACGCTGCGGTGGTGAGATCGGTACGTATGTTGCGCAACCGAACTTTCGCAGATGGGAAATATCTGGTGGATTTCCACGTACTAATTGTAGCGGGGAAGTGCTATGATATGCAGTTGGACGCAATTGTATTAAGTCAGCAGCGTGTAAAACTGCATGACCCCAACATAAAGTTGGTAAGCTGCAATTCTGTAATAATGGTCTTGCAATGAGCTTGATTCTCTTGATAAGAGATTATGCTAAACCATTTTGTGTATGGATATATGGAACAGAATGTTGAACTTGTATCCCAAGAGCCATACAATAGTCATTGAAGGCATGGGATGAAAATTCAGCAGCATTGTCCATTCGAATTGATTGAATTCGATATTCAGGATAATGTGCTCGTAATTGGATAATTTGACCAATTAACTTAGCAAATGCATGGTTTCGTGTGGATAAAAGACACACATGTGACCATCTAGTAGATGCATCAATGAGAACCATGAAGTATCGGAACGGTCCACACAATGGTTGTATAGGACCACATATATCTCCTTGAATGCGTTCAAGAAATTTAAGTGGTTCAGCTCTGATTTTAAGATAAGAGGGTCTTAAAATCAATTTTCCGGTGGCACAAGAAGTGCACACAAAATCTGAGGATTCCGGAAATTTTGTTTTGAGGTATGTGTGACCAAGTGAATTGCTAATAATTTTCCTCATCATTCCAATGCCTGGGTGGCCAAGGCGATCATGCCATGTTTGGAATGTGTTAGTGTTTTGGAAAATTACTTTGTACACAATATGTTGAACAGGTTTGATGTATGTATAGTACAATCCGGAGTTTAAAGATGGAAATTTTTCTAGTACTTGTTTGCCATATCAGTTGTGTTTGGTTAAGAGGAGATATTCCTCTTTGTTGTCATTTCGGGTTTCAACATGGAAACCATTCTGACGGATATCTCTATAACTAAGTAGGGTACGTGTTGAATCGGGATACAATAGTGCATCCTCAATTTCCAATTGTGTACCCATAGAGAGAGTGATAGAGGCGCGACCAGAGCCTACTATCGTTGCATCTCATCCAGCGATGGTTAAAACATTTCCTTTTCTCCTCGCAAGAGTTAGGAAATATTTTGTGTCCCTAAGTATAGAGTTTGTGGTACCACTATCCACAAGGCATAATTCCTCCTCCATTGGATCGACTCCAAAAATCTATATACACAAAAGAAGAATTTAATGAAATTCTTATAGTGGTATATATAGAATACATACAAACTTTATTTTACAATACCGAATATGTTCGATATATGATTGTAGCATACAAGCTTACAATATAGATGACAACATTATTTATATTACAACACTATATTACTTATTAGCTATGGAACGAGGAGTCTAACTGAGATCTCCAAACATGTCTTGAGAATGAAATTCTTCAAGTGTGTCCTCGGTGCACATGAGATCATCCTTCTTTGGAGAAGCACATGTGTCTTTGAGTTCTTGAAGGAACTTTGGAGAACATCCGGCTGCATCATTGTTGGATGTGAGATTGAAGTGTGCTTCAAATCTCTTCTCTTGAGCATTCTTGCCGTGAGCCAAAGACTTGAGGTAGAGGTTCACAAGATGCTTCGGGGTGCGGCATTTCTTGGTAGGATGGTTGTAGCAACCACATTTTTGACAAATTTCAGTTTTGTCAACTCTCTTACCAGAATTGCCTTTACCTTTCGTGAATCCACTTGGTTTTTGCTTCACATTGCGTTTGTGTTTACCTTTAAAGTTCTTTGAGTGATTGTGTGAACCACTGAACTTGTTGTTATTTTGATTAGCATGAACTTCAAGAAGTGGAGCAGCCCCAATGGGATGTTGCTGATTATTCTTTAAAAGAAGTTCAGCATGCTTTTCTGCCTGAAGCATAGTATGCATAAGATCAAAATAAGTTTGGTAATTTGCAGCACGCCATTGCTGCTGTAGGACCCTGTCAGATGGGAGCATAGTTGAGAGAGTTTTCTCTATTTTGTCCACATCCGTTGGTTTCTTTTCACAAAATCGCAATTTGGAGCAAATTGTATGAAGGGCATGATTATAGTCTCCAACAGATGTGAGATCTTGGAGTCTAAGATGTGCCCATTCATGATTAGCCTCAGGTAAGATAACAGCTCTTTGCTGTTCATATCTATTTTTGAGGGCAAACCATAATGTGAGTTGATTCTCCTCATACAGATATTCAGCCTTCAAATCCGGATGTATATGATTCCGTATTATGTTCAAAACGGAATATTTCATAATTTCCGGAGGAATTTGATCATCTGGAGGATCAAATATCACCCGTTGCAACCCACGTGTGGTAAGGTTGATTTTGAGGTTCATAGCCCATGTAGGGTAGTTGGTACCATCGAGAGTGAGGGGCTCAAAATTTTTGGTAGCCATTTAAAACCTACATGAAAAGTACACCATAATAATTAATTTACATGAGGTAAATTAATGTGTATGGTAATGTTGTAATAAAATGCAAAACATGTGGAAAACAATATGAGTATTGTAATCCGAATAAATATATACCCAAATTAAATATAACATGTGGTTATATTTATAATACTGTGTAATCACAATGTTGGTGGTGAACACCAATTTATTGTATGGCATAGCGTACAACTAATGTAGCAAAGTGCCATAAATTGTGATTATGGTATTTATGGTAGGTATGATATTTTGCAATAAAAATTCCAAATTATTAAGTACAATGGTACTCACTAAATGGGAATTTGTAAGTTTAAATTTGCTAGTGATAGCAAATTTAAATATGGTCGCAATTCATATTGTAAATAAATTGCAATAAAATAATCCTAAATATGTAAAAGTTATAGAAATGTGCATGCACATTTATTTGAACAATTACATAATTTTCAGATCCTGTAGGGACTGAAATGCTAATTTATAAAAGTACCGATTAACGGGTACAATTATAAACAAGTACAAGGACTATACTGCAAATACTACAATACAAATTTATTTAAAATAAAATTCTGCATTTGCCATAAAATAGAGGGGGAAATTGTAAATTTCCGAAAACTTGGGCTGAAGCCCATTCGGCCTTTTGGCCCATGTGGGGAGGTGGGGGGGGGTATTGGGCTAAAAGCCCATTCATGGGCATCCATATAAAAGGAGCCATTTGGCGGGTTAGGGAAACCCTAACCCAAACCCTAGCCGCCGCATGGAGGAGCCGCCGGCCGGGCCGGGCGCCGTCGCCGCCGCCGCCACCGGTCGCCTCCACCGCCGGCCACCTCCTCCGGCCGCGCCGGGCAACGCGCCGCTGCTCCACCGACTGGGCGCTGCCACCGGGGGACGCCGCCGCCGGCCGCGCCGCGCCACGCCTCCACAGGCCGGGCTGCGCCGCCGCGCGCCGCTGGCCGCACCATGTGGGCGTCGCCGCCCCCGGCTGCCTCCACCTTCGGCCGCTTCGGGCGCCGCCCCTTCGGCCGGATCGGGCCGTGCCACCGCGCGCGCCGCGCCAGGCTGCGCCGCCGGGGTACGCTGCCGCTCGGGCGTCTCCGGCCGCGGGCGCAACCGGCCGTGGGCGTGTCCGGCCGCGGGCGTTGTCAGCACGGGCTTCGGGCGTCACGTGCGCGGGCGCAGGTCGACACCGCTTCGGGCACCACTGCGCGTCGGCGCCTTCGGCCGGGTGTGCCGTGCCACTGTGCCACTCCGGGCTGCGCAGCCGCGCTGCGCCGCACCGACCGCGCCTCGGGCCGGACCTCGCCGGCCGCACTGGCCGCGCTGTGTTGGGTCGGACCGTGTCGCCACCGCGCCAGGGAAGGCCGCGACGCGCCGGCCGCGCCGTGAGGACGCGCCGAAACGCCAGCCGTGGGTGTTGCGCCGGCCACGCCGGGCTCTCTCCTTCTCCATGAATCCATGAATACTTTGTAATGTTTGTAGCCATTACCTTTTTTCTTCTCTGTTTGCACGTGTGAATGTCTGTGTGCTGATAACGTATTGCAAGAGTAGTATGAGACAAGTGTTTGAGAGAAAGATTGCTTTTCATTAATCAATTCTGAGACTGTACATAACTTTATATAGATGTTGAATAGGTGGCATAAAAGGTACCTTTATGGAAAGGCATCTGTCCCTTTTGCTATAACTGTACATTAGGCAGTTTAATAAACTGGTGTTTAACAGGTGCAACACCACCCTTTTCCACCTACGTTCCTATTGCAAGAGAAAGAGTACAAGTGTATGTGATGAACTGTTGATCCATTCATTAGTCTAAAATCTGTACATGTTGATACATATATATAGATGATCATGGGGTGGCTTGAATAGATGTATGTCTGGAAAGACATCGGTACATGGAGGCACCTATACATTTGGGCACCTTTTACTTTTTGCATGTAACACTCCCCCTTGACCAATGTATCTTCATATGATCATCTTGATTCATCATCTTGGAAAAAACTCCTCCAAAACCCTGTAGGGAAAAATATGAGGAGAACTTATAAAGTAGATATGCCATGAAAAACTCCTTTAAAACCCAATGGGAAATTTAAGGAGAAAATTTGATATAGCATATATATGATTATATCTCCTTAAAAACCCCTGTGGGGAAAATAGAGATATAATATATTTATGATTACGTTGTCATATTGCCTCATTAAAAACCTTAATGAGAAACCTTAGAGGAAAAACTCATAAAGGGAAAAGAGTACAATATTTATATTGAACGGGTTAAATCTTAGGGGATTTCTCCCCTTGATATCTGCAAATCACGTAGTCTTCGCATACCAATTCCATAAACACATTTCTGGAATGTGGAAGTTGGTAATGACTTGGTGAATAAGTCTGTGAGATTATCACAAGACTTAGTTTGCAGAATATTTATTTCCCACTCTCTTGCAATTCATGTGGGTAAAATAATTTAGGTGCAATATGTTTTGTGATATTGCTCTTTATGTAACCCGTTTGCATTTGGACAACGCAAGCAGCATTATCTCCGTAGATAATGGTAGGTGATGCGATAGCACCTATACCACATGTATGTGGTTAATCATTCTGCGAAGCCATACACATTCACGTGATACTTCATATAATGCAATTATTTCAGAATGATTAGTGGATGTAGCCACTAGAGTCTGTTTCGAAGACTTCCAAGATATGGCTGTTCCACCATGTAAAAATACAAAGCCTGTTTGAGATCTGGCATTATGGGGATCTAATAAATAGCCAGCATCAGTATATCCTATTAAATCCATATTTTTATTCTTCTGGAAGAATAGACCGAGATCTTTAGTGCCTTGAAAATATCTAAGGATATTCTTCACTCCTACCCAATGTCTTTTGGTTGGAGTAGCGCTATATCTAGCAAGTAGATTTACCGCAAATGCAATATCCGCCCGGGTGCAATTTGCAAGGTACATAAGCGCTCCGATGGCACTGAGATAGGGAACCTCGAGTCCCAATAGCTCTTCATTATCATCTCGGGGTCTAAATGGATCTTTATCCCTGTCGAGAGATCAAATAACCATGGGGGTTTTCGATGGATATGCTTTGTCCATATTGAATTTCTTCAATATTTTCTGGACATGGGCTGATTGATGCACTATGATGCATGTATGAAGGTGCTCAAGTTGTATACCTAAGCAAAATTTGATTTTACCCAAATCCTTCATTTCAAATTCCGTCATAAGATGATTACGTGCTTCATCTATATCTTGTGTGTTACCAATGATGTTGAGATCATCAACATACACAGATATAATGCAAAATCCTGTTGAGGATCTTTTGATGAATACGCATGGGCAATCATCATTGTTGGAGTATCCCTTTTTGGTTAGGAACTCACTTAGTCGGTTGTACCAAATTCTACCCGACTGTTTCAAGCCGTATAAAGACTTGTTTAATTTTACACAATACATATTGCGATTTGCGTTTGGATTCGGAATTAAAATTCCATCGGGAACTTTCATGTATATGTCCGAATCAAGTTACCCATAAAGATATGCGGTCACTACATCCATCAACTGAAAAGATAGATGATTATGTACTGCCAATGAGATTAAGTATCGGAATGTTATTCCACTCATTACTGGAGAATAAGTTTCATTGAAATCAATGCCGGGTCTCTGCGTGAACCCTTGTGCTACAAGCCTTGCTTTGTATCTCACCACCTCATTATTTTCATTCCGTTTGCGGACGAAAACCCATTTGAAACCGACAGGGAATACTTTGGGAGGTGTATGTATCACATTGGTGAATACATTTCTTTTCTTGAGCGAGGCTAACTCCGCTTGAATTGCATCCTTCCATTGATTCCAGTCCGAGCGCTGTTTGCACTCTGCCATGGTCTTGGGATCTGGATCATTTTGAAGGTTGTTTGCAATTGTTGTGGAAAAATAAATGTCGACAATTGTAGTCTTACGATCGTATGATTCTCTAGAATCAGTATAGTTAGTGGAAATTTCTTGGACCCCTGGTGACTCAATGTTATTTCCCAAAACATTTGAGTCGGGGTATTCCGATGTCCCAGGATCAGTAATTGAGTGCACTGTTGATCTAGGTTTAAGGATCCTTTTGGTGTCTATCAACTTGAGGTTGATCTGCATTTACATTCTTTTGTTTCCTTTGTCGCTTGTTAGAAGCTGTATCCGCCATTTGTACCATACTTCTCCCCCTCTTATTTTGAACTGGGAGTTGAGTGGTATTTTGCGGTACCTCCACTCTTTCAGGTACATTTCTGGCAGGATTATAGGATTTTGTGACACCCTTATAATCAGTAAATGCATCTGGCAGGTTATTTGCAATGTTTTGCAAATGAATGAGTTTCTGAACTTGAAGTTCAGTCTCTCTGGTACGTGGGTCTGAGGCAGGAATGCCTTGAGCCTTCCAATTAATTTCCTGGCATTCAGTTTGATACTTGTTGTCTTCCCCTAATGCCGTGAAATGTTCCTCATTGAATATGCAATCAGCGTACCGGGCCGTAAACAGGTCCCCTGTTAGGGGCTCGAGGTATTTTATGATTGACGGAGATTTATACCCAACATAGATCCCAAGTGTCCTGTGAGGTCCCATTGAGGTACGCTGCGGTGGTGAGATCGGTACGTATGTTGCGCAACCAAACTTTCGCAGATGGGAAATATCTGGTGGATTTCCACGTAGTAATTGTAGCGGGGAAGTGCTATGATAAGCAGTTGGACGCAATTGGATTAAGTCAGCAGCGTATAAAACTGCATGACCCCAACATGATGTTGGTAAGTTGCAATTTTGTAGTAATGGTCTTGCAATGAGCTTGATTCTCTTGATAAGAGATTCTGCTAAACCATTTTGTGTATGGACATATGGAACAGAGTGTTGAACTTGTATCCCAAGAGCCATACAATCGTCATTGAAGGCATGGTATGAAAATTCAGCAGCATTGTACATTCGAATTGATTGAATTCGATATTCAGGGTAATGCGCTCGGGCCGCGCGCCGTGCCGGAAACAGGCGTCGACTTCACCGGGTTCTACACCGGCGGCGACGGGTTCGGCGACGTGCAGGTGGACGCCGTGGACAGAGGTTACTAACAGCGTGCGTTTGCTTACTGTTTCTCACAGAGGGCCATACCTTGTTCGTCTCAGTATGTGCTGATAACGTATTGCAAGAGAAAGAGTACAAGTGTATGTGATGAACTGTTGATCCATTCATTAGTCTAAAATCTGTACATGTTGATACATATATATATAGATGATCATGGGGTGACTTGAATAGATGTCTGTTTGGAAAGACATCTGTACATGGAGGCACCTATACATTTGGGCACCTTTTCCTTTATGCATGTAACAGTTCCTACTGCCATACGCCTTATCATCGCCATCACGGCTATCACCATGACCCCACGTGGGCCATAAATACCGAGACATGCCATGAATGAGATTGCCACACCACATGGAAGCTCCCCTCTCACAGAATTAAGTCTGCATTACCCATAGCCTACCGGAGAGGTTGTCTTCCCCAACTTTGGCTGCACGGATACGGTAAGCCATAACCCGATTCTGTTGGCCAGAAGCATCCATAGCACTCACTGATGTCCTCCTAACTGTTTGATTGAAGCAGGGACCCCTGTAGACAACCGATGGCTTTTGTCAGTCCCCAACATGTTCGACGGTTGGCTTGGCACAGGCCAGGATACACAGGCTTGTGTGACGTTGGCCACAGAAGCTGAGCTGTAGGGTGGCGACGGGAAAGGCGATGGCACATGGATCGGGACGTGGCAAAGGTGGATTGCAGCGGCGGTGCGAGGCAGAGTAGATGAGCACTGTTGACACTAATTTTGCCATGGATTTAAAACATAAATAAATAAAACAAAAAATTTGTTTGTATATATATGATAATCATCACCAAGCTAATAAATTATGCCAAAGATTAAAATCTGCTACAATTTGAAACAATTAAAGTTCAAATAAAACTTGCCACGACATATGTGGGCTAGGAAGTCGCCCGTGGCTAAACTCCATCAGAAATAAATAACCATGCAGCCTTCGACCACGAGGCTAGCGTTGGATTTGCCTCATGCAGTCACAAGCTTTGTGTACTCAGAAGACCCCTTTCAAGTGCCTTGACTGTCTGGGAGACTACAACTCTTAGAAGACTCCTTTGACCGCCTCGTACTCTGAAGACTACGACTGCTACAATCCTTGATATGGATAGCACTCAAAATGAACAGTACACGACGTGAACAGTACACGATATGAATAGCACTCGATGTGAGTAGTACCCAGATGCCTTGTGCTGGGCACTCGAAGTTTCGAATATGGTATTTCGACCATGTCAGTCAACCAAAATATTTCGACTACTTTAGTCGACCATAACATTTTGACTATGCTAATCGACCATGAAATTTTGACCACATTGGTTCAACCATGATACGTCGACCACGTTGGTTCGACCATGATATTTCGATCGCGTTGGTTCCAACATGATATTTCGACCACGTTTGTTCGATCATGATATTTCGACCACGCTGGTTCGACCATGCTGGTCGACCAAAACATTTCGACCACATTGATCGACCATAACATTTCGACTACATTGGTCGATCATGATATTTCAACCACGTTGGCTCGAGCATGATATTTCAACCATGTTAGTTCGACCATGGTATTTCGATCACGCTGGTCGACCAAAGCATGTAGACCACGTTGGTTGACCATAACATTTCAACTACGCTGATCAACAATGATATTGCAACCACATTGGTTCGGCCATGATATTTTGACCACGTTGATTCCATCATGATATTTTGATCACATTGGTCGACCATAACATTTTGACTATGCTGGTCGATCATGATATTTCGACCACATTGGTTCGACCATGATATTTCGATTACATTGGTTCAACCATGGTATTTCGACCACGCTGGTCGATCAAAACATTTCGACCACGTTGGTCGACCATAACATTTCAACTACACTGGTCGATCATGATATTTCGACCACGTTGTTTCAACCATAATATTTCAATCATATTGGTTTGACCATGATATTTTGACCACGGCGGTCGACCAAAACATTTCGACCATGATATTTTGACCACATGGTCAAAAATGGTATTTCGACCACATTGGTTCGACGATGATATTTCGACCACGTTTGTCGACCATGACATTTTCAATCATGTGGTTTGACTATGATATTTTGACCACATCGATTGAGAATGGTATTTTGACCACAATGGTTGGCCATGATATTTTTGACCACGTGGTTCGACCATGATATTTTGACCACATGGTTCGACTATGATATTTTGATCATGTCGATCAAGAATGATGATATTTTGACTATGTCGATTGAGAATGATATTTCGACTATATTAGTCGACCATGATATTTTTGACTATGTGGTTCGACCATGATATTTCAACCACATAGTCGAAAATGGTATTTCGACCACATTGGTCGACAATGATATTTCGACCATGTCAGTCGACCATAATATTTTTGACCATGTGGTTCAACTATGATATTTCGATCATGGAATTTCGAGAACGTTGTTTGACCATGATATGATAATGTTGGTTGACCATGATGTTTTCGATCACATGGTTTACTTATGATATTTCGACCACGTCGGTCAAGAATGGTATTTTGGTAACATTGTTCAACAATGATATTCCAACAGTGCTATTCGACCATGATATTTCGACAATGTCGGTCGATCATGATATTTTCGACCACGTGGTTCGACCACGATATTTCGACTACATGCTGTCGACCATGTTGTTTGCTTCGACATAGACTGAGCAAAGCGCTGGTCAGCCAAATTTATGCATAGATACTCTTCTCATGTCAGTAGGAAAGTGGTGCCATAACTGCATGCATGCAGAACCACAATACACGGAATCAAAAAGAACTCCTGGAAGCCCTGAAGAATGCATGTCTAGCAACCGGCAACCGCAGCTAGAGCACTAGGTGCTCAGCCAAGTAATCGACATAACTGCACATGAAGCCAGTTGCAATGCCTGAACTGCCTGTTAGCAGAAAGATGAAATCAAATAGAGAAGTTACCGTAACTTCCCTCAAAATAACCGCCTTCTCATCCTCGCTCTATAAATAGGGACAAAAAGTGAGGCAGAGGGGATAGACAGACACGGTTGGGAAAAGCTATTGGAGGAGGAAACACTAGGCGGACTCTTGGAGAAAGACACACAAACACCTCCAAAAGCAAGGAAGCCAGGGAAGAAGGTGAAGTTATTGCCCTTCTTCTTCCTTTCTTTTCTGCGCCCCTTGGAAGCCAGGGAAGAAGGTGAAGTTATTGCCCTTCTTCTTCCTTTCTTTTCTGCGCCCCTTGGTTTGGCCATCGCGGTACGAATCAAGATACTCCATTTTTACCTATATTCTAGCCCTCTTTGATTCAGTCCCATTAATGGATACAAACCCAAAGAACGAGTGATTTATCCCTCGTTTCTTAGATACGGTCTCTACAAATGGATCCGAATCAAGGCAAGGCATGAAGACCTCGTCTCCTTGGTTCGGCCCCTCACAAACGGATATGAACTAGGAATGAGAAGTTGAAGAACACCCCCACCATCTCAATTCAGTGGGTATATGCTACATAGCCTTCGCCTAGGTTACGCTGCATCTGCAAGCACTATGCAGTGCTAGTAGTAATACAAAATGGGGTAAAGCAATAAGAGATGGAAGAAAGGAAATACTTTTTCTTCGGTTATGTACATACAAGCGCTCGATATTCATGAGCACTATGTAATATCGTAGCTACGACTACCTGCCAATCCGATAGCTACGACTATCTACAAATCCAATAGCTATGACCATCTGCATGCACTGTAGCTATGACCATCTCCAAAATGCAGTAGCTACTATCATCTGTAACTACGACATGTAAACCGAGTAAATACTCATCAACGATGATAAGATTGAAGATCATTCTTCTTTGTCATATATTGTACTTTGTCATAATGTGTATGTTAGAATTCTTAATCAGGGTTTTCTTGCAAAGAGATGCAATTAACATAATTTTATGTAAATGTATTAATTCTGGAAGTAATGGACCTGCAACACCTAATTCCTTTGTCTTATTTTCAACGAAATTTAACCAACTAGCATAGGCAGGGTTGGAGTGGGACGGCTGGCGGGGATGGGCCAGAATAGACAAGCCAAGGCAGATCAAGAAAGAGAAGGAGGTGAGCTATTGCAAGCCAAATGGAAAAGAAAGGGAAGGAAAAGAAAAGAGAGGGAGAAAAGGAGAAATGGGCTAGAATTGGTCCACCAGAGATTTTGATGGATCTTTGGTATTTTAGGTGATTTTGGAGGGAAGAAAAGGATATCTAGTAGGAATAAAACTTGAGAGAACACAACGACAACTCAAAACAAACTCAAAAGATTCACATAAATTTTTCACGCAAGATTTTGGAAATTTTGGGATCTCACAGCTACCCCCACCGGATCCATCGCTGTCTCCAACCACCTCCTAACCTCTCTTGCCCTTATTGCCCCTACTCACCTCAGCCGTCTATTGCCCTACTTTGACTCGTAGCTTTGCCGCCACCGCTGCCCACCGCTGTGCTTCCACTGCCCCTCCCTCCCTCTAAGCTCAAGGCTTAGGGAACCCAAACCGTAACCGGTGAACTTGAGCCCTAACCTGACACTGGCGGGTGGCGATGGCACCAGAGAAGAGTGAGACATGCTCACCTGAGCACAAATCTCCATGTCGGTCCAAGGGTGAGAAAAATCGGCAGAAACTTAAAAAAATTTCAGGAACTATGCATTAACAATTTTGTACCCTTTATTCCAGAATTACTTTCAATGCTCGAAGTACCCACACAAACAAAGATGCCAAGATTGACCCATCTTCTACAAACATTGCAGTGGATCCACTACTACAAAAGAGGCTAAACTGGACGCTTACATCATAGACAGTTTCTAGGAACTGTCTGTGCTGTAAGTATCACAGACGGTTTATACAAATAACCGTCTGTGGTATTTTTACAGACGGTTATTTATACAAACCATATGTGATAATGACAGACATCACAGACGGTTCTTATCAAGAACTATCTGTGAATTATCACAGACGATTCTTGATAAGAACCGTCTGTAATAATGGGAGACATCACAGACGGTTTTTTATTTAAACCATCTGTGATACTCCACAGACGGTTTGTATTAAAAATCGTTTGTGATATGTTTCCCGCCTCGTAATCTCCAAAATTTCATAATCTCCTGTCTAAGTCTGAGTAGGATTCAGTTTTGAGACACCTTCAGTAAAACGGGCATAACTTTTGCATACAGTATCCGTTTTTGACGTTCTTGTACTCTCTAAGACCCTCAGAATTGGTCATCTTTACTCTCAAATTTGCGTTGCAAGTTTTTAGTTTTTATTTTTGCCAAAATTATTGATCTTCCGTTCGGAATTTGGGATTTGTCTCAACTGCAAAGTTGTAGATATCGTCGAAACCTTTCAAACGAGTATATATAAATCATATAGAACTTTGCTATTTTACCTTTTGAGACTAGCTATTTATATTGTACCGATATATTATCTTTGTGACGCCATTATCATAAACGGTTTTTGTTATGAACTGCCTGTGATATCTCCTGTTATCATAGTGGGGTTTTGTTATGAACTGTGTATGATGTATGATCATAGACGGTTTGTAATCCGAACCGTCTATGATGTCCCACCACATCATCGATCTACGCCATATTCCCTAGGATCCCGATCTCACCCGTCCATTCTCTTCGCATCGAATGACAGGCACAGTTCTCCTCCCCACCTCTCGCCCCTTATTAACCGTCTATAATGGGGAAGTATCACAAACGATTCTATATACCAACCGTCTGTGATACTCATACATCACGGACGATTGGTAACTAGAACCATCTATGATATGTGAGTATCACAGACGGTTGGTAGCTAGAATCGTCTGTGATAGTGTTTTTTACAGACGGTTCTAGTTATAAACCGTATGTGATGTATTTATCACAGACGACTTACAAACCGTCTGTGATAACCTTTGATTATCACTGACACATAAATTTAGACGGTTCAAAAAACTATCTGTGATAATAGTTTTGAACTTCCTATGATGGCCCTTTTTGTAGTAGTGATCAAAGTTACCCGTTGCAATGAACATGCTTAATTCTAGTGGGTGATGAAAGTTGAGTCTTGTAGACCGTACCAATGTTCAGAACCATAACAACCGATCAATCTCGTTGCGCACATAAGGAGACAACAAACATGGAGATAACATTGAAGCCATCACACATGAACTAATTATTCCAAGCGACAGAGGCACAGTTGATCAAACGAGATCGAGTAGCCTCATGCTGATGGCCGCACACCTGCCACCGATCGATCGACCTAGGCGTGGTCGCTGCTGGCCGTGTTAATCCTGTCCATCATATTTGCGATGACTTCCCTGGATTGCCGGAGCAATGAGATGCTCTTCGTGAGGCGCTCTCGCTTGGCGGCGGTGCCGGGCGACGGCACTAGCATCTGCTCCACTCCGTCCATCTTGTTTCCCAGAACATCACCTGCGAGCCCCGACTCGAGATCTTTCTGCACGAGCCGCTTGATGCTGCAAAGGACGTGCAGCGCCAGGCAGTCGACGAGCCGGAGCACGACGCAGTTCCAGTAGGCCGTCAGGCGCGCCTTCAAGTCGAAGGCCTGCCCAACTAGCCCATTCTCAGCGGCGTGCTGCCTGAGGTGGGACACGTCGATCTCCCCAAAGCCCTGGAGGGTGACCACCGTGGGCCTCCAGTTGTACTCCACGGCTTCGACGAACTTGTCATGGTCTCCCATCATACCGGCCCACGTCTTCATGTAGTCCGGGTTCACCGTGTAGTTGGCCACCAGCTCCATCTCGATCAGCTCGTTCACGTGCTGCGTCGAGCGTTCCCGCGCCTTGTCCATGAGGCTCTGGACGGCGCGGCGGCAGGACGGCTGCACCTGGGGGTAGTTGTGCAACTGCTGCTGCAGTATCCTCTTGACCAGCTCCTCGACGTACTCCCACACCTCTCTGACGAGATCGTGCGGCACGTGCTCGATGGCCTCGATCTTCTTCTTGAGCAGAACCAGGAGCGCCGATCTTGGCAGGAAGTTGGGGAGATTGATGGCCTTGGTCGCCTCCAGGGCTTCAATCTCCTCCACCAGGAACAGCTCGCCGTCGCGCGACTGGTACTGGGCAGCCAGCTTACGCGCGTAGCTGGCCAGCATCTCCGCGAGGCGCGCCGTGCCATGGAAGCGGGGGTCGTCTGGGTACTCGTCGAACTCAGCCCTCAGAAGTACCTTCTCCAGCGAAGCGCACACCTGCTTGACGATGTGGAAGAACTCTCTCACCGCATCGGCGACGTTGTTGAGATCCGGCGGCATCTGGCCGAGCTCGTCGCTGCTGCGGCTGAGCCGGTCGTTGATCTGCTTGACGATGTCGGGCAGGCACTTGGCGATGATGGCCGCCTGTATCTGCGTCAGCCTCCGCGCGAGCATCGGAATGCCCACCATGGACTTGTCGATCATGGAGAGCAGAGGGTGCTCCGCGAACAGCCGTTCCTCCTCCGCCCGCGCCTGGTCGTACGTCTCCTCGCCAATGCGGTTCCGGACGCAGACGTAGCCCAGGCCGATGCGCACCTCGTCCATGGTGACCTTATCGAGCAGGCCCTCGGGGGCCTTGTCGACCTTGGTGACCACCGCGAGCGTGCGCTCGCCGTTGCGGTCCACCTGCTGCGACATGCGGATCGACTCGCACGTCGGGAAGTCCACCGTGGCCGAGAGCACGTTCAAGATGATGCTCTCCTTAGGAGTGATGTACGTCTTGATGATCTTGGCGATCTGGTCGTAGATATCCTCCGGCTGGCCCTGCACGGGCACGCGGGTGATGCCGGGCAGGTCGACGAGGGTGAGGTCGGGCACGCCCCTCTTCCGCACGATGAGGGTGATGGGCGAGTCCGAGATGCCCTTGCCGGACCCGGCGATCTCGGCAGTCGCGGTGATGATGGCGTTGGCGACCTCGTCCTCGGAGGTGGTCACCACGCGGTTGCTGTACTCCAGCTGCAGCACTGGCTCGTCGGCGGCGGGGTCGCCCTGCAGCCGCATGACGAGCGGCACGCGGGTGCAGATGCCCTGCCCGCGCGGGAGGCTGATGCCGGCCAGCGACTCCAGCACGCTTGACTTGCCGCTGGATTGATCGCCCACGACGACGATGGTGGGAAGCTGGATGCCCTCCTGGCTCACCTTCAGGAGGCGCAGGCGATCGACGGCATCCAGGAGCGGGCGGATCTGGTCGTTGTACGAGGCCGCCAAGGCGCTCGCGGTCACGGCGCTCCGCGAGGAGCCCTTGGGGTCGTCCGTAGCGTCCATTGGTTGCTCAGCAGCTTCTTCTTTAATTCGGAAAAGCTCGCTAGTGTTTGTTCGCAGCCTGCAACCTGGGAATGCAAGAATGGATGCCTTCCTTGGCTTTTATTCGTTGAGACGCGCAGTTCTTTTGCTACAGCAATTTGCCTGCTTTGTACCGCCCTCTGCTTTGTACCGCCCTCCTCTCTGTGCCTTCCTCCCGAAGGCAGATGATTCGATTTCTGAGTTGACGAGGAGGGCTCTCGCAAAATTGCTATTCTATGGTGCTACACGGTGTCAATAAGTCGAATTTTGATCTAAGAGATAAACCTCACAATTTTACATCTTTTTTACTCTTTAATCTATCCGGTGATGTTTTTGGACTCCTAGGGCATCTAAAATGTTGATTTTAAGCAAGTTCAAAGGACAGGAGGGGGCATTAGGAACAAATGCAATACATTAGACCCATCAATTTGTACCAAAAAAAGTAAAACTAAAATCTCTAAACATGAGTTTATTAAAGCAAAATTGCCATTCTGTGGTGCTACACGGTGTCGATAAGTCGAATTTTGGACTAAGAGGTGAACCTCACAATTTTACATCTCTTTTACTCTTTATTCTATCCAGTGATGTTTTTAAACTCCTAGGGCATCGACAATGTTGATTTTAAGCCAATTCAAAGGACAGGACAAAGCACTAGGAACAAAGGCAATACATTGGACCCATCAATTTGTACCCAAAAAAAGTGGAACTGAAATATCTAAACATGTGTCGATTCAAGCAAAATTGCAATTCTGTTATGCTACATGGTGTCAATATGACAAATTTTTGTTAAAGACGTGGACCCACAATCTTACACCTACTTTACTCTTTATTCTATCCGGTGATATCTTTGCACTCCTAGGGCATCTACAATGTTGATTTTACGCTGGTTCAAAGAACAGGAGAGAGCACAAGGAACAGATGCAATACATTGGACCCATCAACTTCTACCAAAAAAAGTGGAACCGAAATCTCTAAACATGAGTTGATACAAGCGAAGTTTCCATTTAGTGGTACTACATGGTGTCAATATGACAAATTTTGGTCTAAGAGGTGGACCCCACAATCTTACACCACCTTTACTCTTTATTCTATCCAGTGATGCTTTTCCACTCCTAGGGCATCTACAATGTTGATTTTAAGCTGATTCAAAGGACAGGAGAGAGCGCTAGGAACAGATGCAATCCATTGGACCCATCAATTTGTATCAAAAATCAAGTGGAACTGAAATATCTAAACATGAGTTGACTCAAGCAAAGTTTCCACTATGTGGTGCTACATGCTGTCAATATGTCGAAATTTGGTGTAAGAGGTGGACCCCACAATCTTACACCTCCATTACACTGTATTCTATCTAGTGATGTTTTTACACTCCAAAGGCATCTACAGTGTAGATTATAAGCAGGTTCAAAGGATAGGAGAGAGTGCAAGGAACAGATACAATAAATTGGACCCATCTATTTGTACCAAAAAAAGTGGAATTGAAATCTCTAAACATGAGTCGACTCAAGCAAAGTTGTCATTCTATAATGGTACATGGTGTCAATATATTGGATTTTGGTCTATAAGGTAGACCCCACAATCTTACACCTCCTTTACTCTTTATTCTATCCGGTGATGTTTTTGCACTCCTAGGAATCTATAATATTGATTTTAGGCTAGTTCAATGGACATGAGAGAGTGCTAGGAACAGATGCAATACATTTGTAGGACCGAAATGGCGACAGAGGGGGGTGAATGTCGTAAATTGAAATTATCCCCCAACAAGTATTCGCAAAAATCTCGGCTTCTCTAATAGCTATAAAAAGCTATAAAGAAGTTGAAACACAGCTTACTGAAGACTGACAAGGATCAAATGACTTGAGCAAAAAATCACGGCACGAAAATAGCATTGAATCTCTGCCACGGCAAATAAAACAGCTACCATGGCTACCACGGCAGCAGAAATGAGGAACTTTGCTGCCACGGCAGCAGCAGAAACTGAACAGCAAAAGAGACAGTAAAAGGATTCAGTTCACTGCAAAAAATAGCATTGAATCTCTGCCACGGCAAATAAAACAGCTACCATGGCTACCACGGCAGCAGAAATGAGGAGCTTTGCTGCCACCAAGAGACCCTGCTGCAGAATGACTCTCAATCCCTCTCCAACCTCTCAATCCTCAACCATGAATGCTTAAGAAGGGATGAACACACTCTGGACTCTCACCTAGAACCCATCGAAGGGGACAACAGAGGGAGCACACTCTGCCTCCACCAACTAAAGCCCTAAAGCCAAAACAACCACTAAAGACTCTTTTGACTCTAGCAAACCCTAATTTCCTTTCAAGTGCTCAAGTGGGCATGCAGCCCCTCCAACCTATTTATAGCCCACGGCTAACGGGTCTCCGCCCCGTTACGCCCGCTAAATCCAACGGAGCCCGCTTCCGCTTGTGCAGCCTTGCAAAATTCCCGTTTCGCCCCTCCTGCACCTTCCGGGAAGCTTCCGCGCTCCTTGTCTCGCACGCCTCGCAACCACCTCGAGTCCACGTCGTCTTCGACACATCCTCGACCGTTCTGACCTCAGCGCCACCTGCGCCTAGTCCGGTCCACCGTGTCTCGCCACGACTCCGCCCGATGTCCTGCAGCCACACAGACAAGAAACACATCAAATAGCACCGCTCGATACATGAAAGCGTAAATGGTATAAATACACCATACTTACACACACTGAAGTCCAAACCTGTCAAAATATCAGAATATGCATCCTAACCAGTTTGACCAGGAATGACCAAGTCCGACCGAGTCCGTCGCACCATGTAACGACTCGACTCCAAACTACTCAAACCAAACTCGACTTATCTAAACCAAAGTCAATTACTCGTCACACTCACGGGATGACCACCACATGGTCTCTCAATCTCCCCCTTGATGAGTATATTGATAAACCCAGAAAAAGCGTGAAGTTGAGTTTGATTTTGAAGAATCCAACATGGTCCAAAGAAGAGAATGAAGCTAATGACCATGTCGACAGAAGGAACACTAGAGCAACAACTGAAAGAGCAAATTGATCTCCAAAGCTCTAAACTGTTCCCAGCAGACTTTTTCTTCTCTATTCTCCCCCTTTTGGCAATAAACACATCAAGATGCAATAGAAAGAATGTGACATGTCAATGGATGAATATGGCTGAAGTTTGTTTATTTAAGCATTTAGAGCCATGAGAATTATCCATATTGACCATAATGTAATACACCAAGCCATAACTCAAAAAAAACGCTATCTAGATCATGACAACATATATATAAACTAGCTAGAGCACAAAGATGACAATCTGAAATGTAATGCATTTAGTGAGCAAGTCAAGTCATCAATGAGCAAAGTCTAACTAGAGATATCTAAGGATGACTCAGGCCATGTCAATAAGCTAAGCGGAAACAAGAAGCTAGTGTTGAGTCAATTAGAGTGCTACAAGCTCAAGAGTTTATCATTTGGTTAAGCACTTTTCATCTTTAGGTGATTAAGCAAATCTTGCACATTTGACATATTTTCTTTTAAAGCTTATAGTTGTTTCCAACCAAAAATTTTATTATGTGCTAGATCTCAAGCCTTATGCGACTACTCCAAGCGAGAAGCTTAAGAAGATAGTCCAGGTCATCCAAAACTCCCCCTGAGTTCATGCCTAGTGCAATGGCAAGCCGTCTCATGAGAAAGAATTGGTGAAATCAGTTTTTTCGCACATAAAAAGAGATCCTTTTGCTTTTTAACAGATTGTGCTAACTCATGATGTATCAAGATGCTAAAATAGCTCAATCTAAGATTCAACCTAGATTCAAGACTCAACTCAGCCTATTTGACATGGCATGAATCATAAAGGGATAGCTCAAGCAAGACTAATCTCGAGTGCTAACATGACAAGTTTTAATTTAAGTTGAGCAATTTTAATTAACTTATCATGGCAGAAAGCTAGTCTACACATATGAAGTCATGATAAATCTAGCAAGCTAAGCACAAGTCATGGCAATGTGTAAAGCATTGAAGCATGTCATAACAGGATAATAATCAAGGCTCAATGCAGATTGATTATAATGCTAGAATGCTGAAAATGCAAGAAAGTCCAGCTCTCCCTCAACATTAGACGCAACTTTTAGTTCAAGTTGAGTTATGTCAAAATTAAACTTCAGAAGCTCCCAAATGAACTCCCCCTGAACCAAAGCAATAAAATCGAGAAGCTGGCAAAGAAAACCAAACAGGCAGTCCTTAAAGCATAGAGAAGATATAGAAGCAACTATGGCTTAAACTGACTCTCATCTACCCCAAATGACTCCAGGACTAACAGCTGATCGTCGAACACACACTAGAGAGCAAACACGTACCCTGTCTACCCGAGGGTGGCCCAACCCTCGCTAGAACCTACAAGAAGTGAGTGAGCTCAACCTAGTGAGATAAGAAATAGCTACTCCTGGAAGCACAAGATAAGAGTAAGAAGTCTAAGCAACTCAACACAAGAAACACTCTAACCTATGCTAGAAGAACTTAACCCAATGCACCCGCAAATGCAATGCAACAGAAATGAGACAGAAGCATAATTAATATAATAAAGCAGTAAAGCCCAAGCTCCCCCTCACTACAGTCCGTAAGGACAAACCACCCCAAGCTCTCCCCGCAGAGCTGAAAACCTCGAACTATCCAAAGGCTTGGTGAAGATATCAGCCAACTGGTGGTCACTCTCCACAAACTGGAGCACTATGTCACCTTTCTCTACATGGTCTCTAAGGAAGTGGAAGCGAATATCAATATGCTTGGTCCGAGAGTGCTGCACTGGGTTCTTAGCAATGTTGATAGCAGACGTGTTATCACAAAAGTGTGGAACACTGTCTAAGGCTAACCCAAAGTCCCGCAGGGTCGAAACCATCCAAAGTACCTGGCTGCAGCAACTGGCAGCAGCAACGTACTCGGCCTCTGCAGTGGACAGTGCAATACCGGACTGCTTCCTCGAAGACCAGGAAACGAGAGAAGTGCCAATGAACTGGCAGGTGCCGGAAGTGCTCTTCCTATCTATCCAACAGCCAGCAAAGTCTGCATCCGAAAAGGCTCTCAAGGAAAGACAGGATGAGGAAGAGTACGAGATACCATAGTCAATGGTAGCTCGAAGGTACCGAAAGATGCGCTTCACCGCCTGGCGGTGAGATACGCGAGGAGAAGCCTGAAAACGAGCACACAGACACACGGAGAAGTGTATGTCTGGTCTCGAGGCAGTGAGGTAAAGAAGGGAGCCGATCATACTTCTGAACTCTTTCTGATCAACTGGCTCGCCATCCTCATCCGGGTCAAGATAGGCTGTAGAAGCCATGGGAGTCGACACAGGCTTACCATCGCTCATGTCGAAGCGTCTCAGGAGGTCACGAGTGTACTTTCCTTGATGAAGAAATGTACCCTCCCGAGACTGCTTGATTTGGAAGCCAAGTAAGAATGTCAACTCCCCCATCATACTCATCTCAAACTCGGTGCTCATGACATCCGAGAACTGTGAAACCAGAGTATGGGAAGAGCCGCCAAACATAATGTCATCGACATAGATTTGGACGAGCAGAAAGTCAGTGCTATGCCGGCGGATGAACAAGGTCTTGTCAACTTTACCCATCTCAAAACCATGACTTAACAAGTAGGACTTAAGCCTCTCATACCAAGCTCTAGGGGTTTGCTTAAGTCCATACAAATCTTTGGAAAGCTTGAAGACATGGTTTGGGTATTTGGGGTTTTCGAAACCAGGAGGCTGTCGGACGTAGACCTCTTCCTCAATAAAGCCATTGAGAAAGGCACTCTTGACGTCCATCTGGTAAAGCTTGAAACCTTTAGAAGCTGCAAAGGCAAGCAGAATTCTAATGGCTTCAAGTCTAGCTACAGGGGCAAAGGTCTCCTCGAAATCTAGACCCTCAATCTGGGAGAACCCCTGAGCTACCAGTCTAGCCTTGTTTCGAATAACCACTCCATCCTCGCTCTGCTTGTTCTTGAACACCCACTTAGTCCCAATAATATTGTGACCTCGCGGGGGCTCGACAAGCGACCAGACCTTGTTTCTCTCGAAGTTTTCTAGCTCCTCATGCATGGCATTGACCCAAGACTCATCAGATAAAGCATGAGAAATATCTTTGGGCTCAAAGGAGGCAATGAAAGCAGAATGGAGACAGAATTGAGATAAGCCAAATTTTGAGCGGGTCACACGCTCGAAAAGGTCTCCAATAATCTACTCGGAGGGATGAGCTTTCTGAATGTGTCTAGGAGGTCCTGGATGAGATGAAGAAGTGGCCTCTACCTCATGAGCAGAAGAGGTAGGAACAAAGCCACTAGCTCCAGAAGAAGCGGAGGGCAGAGGCTGATCACCTCGAGGTGCGGTGGAAGACGGCACCTCAAGGGGTGGATGAAGGACTGGATCGGGTAGACAACTCTCATCTCCATCATCCTCATCATCCACGAAGATGGGCTCAGACTGCTCTAAAGAACCTGAGATATCGGGCCTAGTCCCTGGACTGGCCTCATCGAAAGTAACCTCACAGGTCTCTACCATCTTACTAGACTCGCAGTTCTAAACTCGATAAGCCCGCGAAGAAGGCGAGTAACCTAGAAAGATCCCATTACAAGAGCGTGACTCGAACTTGTCTAGATTCCCGGACTTCGAAATAAAACACTTGCAACCAAATACGCGAAAATGAGAAACACTGGGCTTTCGCCCGTATCTCAACTCATAAGAAGTGCGATGCAAGTGTGCCCTAAGAAATACTCGATTTGAGACAAAAGTTAACCAAGAAAATATTGCGATGCACTCAGCTTAATTTGACAAAACAAAGAAGAGATTTTTGTGTCCTATGTGGACTTGGTGAATTATCCTCTCTTATTCTAATTAGAACAAAATTTTCAAGCGAAATGCTTGGCTTGTGTGGGTTATCCGTTTACAGACCATTATAAGTAGTTACTTTTTAAGGACCTGTAAGAATTTCATATGAAATAGTTCAATTCCTGCAGGAATCTAAAAAAATCGCGTTCTAGACAGGGTCTAAGAAGTAAATTTTCAAACAACATGCATTTTTGTGTATATAAATATGGAGCTATTCCATCGGTACCACCTATGTGATCGATAAACTTGGCCGGCGGATGCAGCATGCATAAGTTGAAAAATAGAAGCTAGTCAACTCCGAAATAAAAATGAGAAAAACATAGCAATATGGGAGAATGGAGAGATATACTACCAGAATTTGCTAATTCCCCGAGTGTTGCGTGTTAGACCATGTGGCTAGATCTAGAATATTTTGGTGATTAATAATTGATAATGCTTAATTTATGATGAATATTTGATAATATTGCTTATTAATGTTATGCGAGACGTGTGGCGTGTGTGGACTGATGTTAATTAAGTTCGGACGAACTTGTGCCAGAAAAATTGTTCTTTGGTCTTTGTAAGTGTAGGTTGAGCATGAAGGTGATTATGGTCGGTGACGAGGTGGACTGGGACTAGGATGGGAGATCCGAGGTCCAGACGGTCAAGAATGTCACGAGATAGTCAAGCTCATGCTTGGGGCGCATGGAGATCAGAGATGGATAGTGCATGGAAAAGCTACGAGAGGTGTGATTTTGAAGGCTTCGACACGTGATGAGTTGAAAAGTCGGAAGTGTGAAACCCGTGTTAGAAAGAGTTTCGAGTCCCTTGAAAATTAGTAGGCCAAAAGCCTAGTTAAGGTAAAAAGGAATAGGCCTAGTTGAACGAGTTATATTAGGATTTTGAGTAGAAAGAAAAAGAGAGGTATAAAAAAGGGAATAGAACTTGTGGCGGCTGTGCGGAAAAAAAAGGTGCAGGACACGGCGGCTGTGACGCAAATAAAAACAAGGATGAATAGTTCCTGTGTTTTTGAATAAACATTTGTGAGTTTTTTAATTCACATATATTATCTTTTTTTCTTTGTTTGATAATTTCTAAAGCTTCTCCATGCATTGATATCTATCTGTGATTTTTTTACTTACATACATGAGTTAGTTTTAATTAAAAAAAATTGATTACGTAATTGAGTGTTTAGTGTATCGTTCAATCTGCTGTTATCTATTATCTAGAGTTTTTTGGCGCTACAGTACCGAACAGTAATCGCTGCAGTGCCAAACAGTACTGCTACATTACGATAAAAAAATGTACTATTTTTTGTTATTTCTATTTGTCAGATTGGGTGATTAGAAGACAAAAAATTTGAGAAAAAATTTTCGCTGTGCGCTGTAATCATTCACCCTCTCTGATTATCATTGACGATCCTACATTGTGATCATCCTCACGTGTGAACTGTGGACACACGGTTTCACAATCAAATGGGGAGTTCATAAAGCACTCGGTGAAAATAACTCACGCGAACGCGTGATGCAGATCGGTGTGCTGCACGCGAGGAAGAACTTAATTAGAGTTGGGGCTGCTGAGGAAAGGATTACAGGATTAGGAGCCTGTTGGCCTCGAGTCAGATAAAAGAAGCAGAGAAGCATAAGAACAGCAGTAGAAGGCAGACGACGAAGAGGCCAATATATGTTGAAGCATAGAGGTAGACGCTCAGCCAGTGCGGCCGGCGGCCGGCGTGAGCGGAGACGAGGGTAGAACGTTAATTTGGCACTGATCGATACCATGTAGATAATTTACCGCACGGTGTAGCGTTCCATTGATAAGAATATACATACGTGCATGCATGCGTGGAGTTAGTTTAACAAACATAGCAAGAGATCAGGGCACGTCCGTGCATGGCCTCGTGGTATGGTCGCCTAACACAGAGCGACCACACAACACAAAATACTCGAAATAATGTACCCAAGGGGACGGCAACCGTGGCCTGCACTGTGTATACTGCCAACGAACTCTGTACGGAGTGATATATAGTACTGCCTAACAAACTCTGTACGGAGGAGAGCCAGTAATGCTTTTTCTTTTCTGTAGCTATAAATGCATCATTGCTTTTCCACTTTGGCGATGTTCATTGCTTTTGGTACGACTACTCGCACTTTACAAGGATTCTGATGGAAGCTGCGATAACTTGACGCTTAGTGGTTCACCAAAAGAATCTTAGCACCAAACCTAGGCTCTGCTTCCGGACAACGTATCAGATGAAAATGGAGGCTCGGTGAAAATCCAAAAATTTGTGATTTGGAGTATCGGATCAGCCTTGGATGGCTCATATTGAGGCGGGCGCAATTTAGAACCCCCCGTCGGTTGCCCTCGAGTTCCCCTTGCTGCGTTCTACGTGGTGCGCACCTCAACATTGCCGGTGCACTGCCGGAACCTCACGGTCATATGAGCCTGAGCCCCCACCGCCGCTTTGAGCTTGCCGCTGGCCACTGTTGACGTCCCTAGTTTACGCTGGTCACGTCACCGAGATCGCCCTGACGTTCCCTTCCAGAGTCTCCGTTGACTCCACAGCATATGTCGTGGGCGGAGTCAACGGAGACTCGGTCCTAGAGCGTCACTGCTGTCTATATATCAACATTGACCCTACCACCTCAGTGCCACCTCAGCTTGCCGCTGTCCAATCAGCATCGCATCACCCATGTGGCAAACCCTCGATCTAAACCCACCACTCACTGACATATGGGCCTCAACACCAACCACCACTATTGTGTGCACCCGGGCTACCGTGGATCAAGCCAATCCTACGGACCATGGGCCCACGTATCAACGACTCAAGCCTTTTTTTCCTATTTATCAAAAAAAGAGATATTGCTAGAAATTCTTAGAGTAATAAAAAAAGGAAAACATCCAACATATGTCTTATATCATAAAGCTCTATGTGACAGTTTAAGCTAAATATGTCCTAATCTTGATCATCAGTTAAAAAAGAATCCTTCAGTCCTTCAGACATCTAAGCTAAATATGTCCTAATTAAACAAGTGTATTTCCATGTGTTCGTAAGAAATATTTATAACTCTTGCCTAAATCCTATAAAATTCCTTGGTTCCAAAACGGTCCTTCATACCATAGATGTTATTTACACACACACACACATATATATATATCCTCTCTTTTTTTTACTTTCGGGTGTAATTACTTTCTATATCGCATCTTGCAAAATAGGATGTATCTCATATTACGGAGGGTATGTACACGTATCTTATAAGTATATAAGATTATCTAGCTGATATGTACAATTTTTTCAATGTACTCTCTTTTATGTACGAATAAAAGGTACTAGCAAAATATGCTAAACACTATGTGCTTCCTTATAATTTTTCATATGATTGGCAATAAAGTATCTTAGAATCATTATATGAGTATATCTAAGGTGATAAATAAATATGTTAAGTTCGTTTAGATTATATATATCATAGGTGGGAGTAACTTTAACCAGGAGCAGAATATGTTTTTTTATATGTGCGTGTATGTGACATCCTAAAGTTTTCAAAATTTGCATAAAAATTATTTTCGAAAAACACTTCGAATGCATCTTAAAGTGTTCTCTGGTTTTCATAGGTTTTCTTAGCTTTTTTCTTTTGGTTACTTGAGTTTTTCTATTTATATACCCTGTTTAACTATTTCCTAAAGAGAGCAACTACAGTACGCTATACCGTTTGGACTTTATCCAAGTGGTATAGCATTCAACCATCCATCATCTCTTACTCTCCACCCTTCCTCGATCTTCTCGGTGCCATCCACTTCCTCTTGCATCGCACGAAGCACGAGCGACACCATGCCGTCCTTCCTCCTTCGTCGCATCAAGCACGAGTGACGCCACACCATATGAAACTTAAACATGAAATTGGTCTTGAAACACTATGAAACAAAATAAAACTAGTCATAAAACGTGTACATGAAACCTAGTCAAATCAATCAATAACCACCTTGAAATTGCATGAAACCTCGTGAAACACAATAAAACTTAAACATGAAACTATATGAGATAGCATGAAACTTGTACATGAAACCTAGCCAAATCAAGCAATAAACCCCCTTGAAACATGATGAAACCATGTGAAACACTATGAAACTTAAATATAAACCTGATCATGAAACTCTATGAAACAACATAAAACTAGTAGTCATGAAATGTGTACATGAAACGTAACCAAATCAATCAATAAATCCCCGTGAAACTTGATGAAATATTATGAGATCAGCATATTGCTGGTGCTCTAACTCGCTCTTCCATAGCAGTCAAGTCCAGCAACAGTTTCAGGTCTGCTCATAGACCTTCAGGCTTTCTGAGCGACGAAGAGCGTAGGGTAGTTAGAGGTCAGTCGTGTGTGACTACTTCTTTTGCTCGTCGTGTGACTCAGTATTGGGTTCCAAAATCTCTTTTGATTTATCCCAGTACTGAGCCATCCCTCTCTTGTTGACTCAGGTTCGCCGGGCACGGAAGGGAGAGGTATGGCTTGTGGACTCCGGGTGTTCTTGACACATGACCGGAGATTCTCGTTGGTTCTCTTCCCTAGCCCGAGCTCCAGGTGATGAGACGATCACCTTCGGAGATGTCTCTTCTGGGCGTGTCATCGCTAAAGGTACTGTACGCGTTAATGATTCTTTCATTTTAAAAGATGTTGCCTTAGTGAGTAAGCTGCAATACAATTTTCTTTCTGTTTCTGAGCTTACCGATGACAATTTCGAGGTAAGTTTCAAGAACAATGCTTGCAAAATTTTTGATTCTTTGGGGAGTCTGGTTTGCGGGATCTCTAGATTTTGGAGAATCTTTCGTGCTGATTTCTTTGAGTCTTCTGGCGATCCTCTCAGGTGTTTAGTTGCTTCTGAGTCCTGTGTCCTTACTTTCTGACATAGGAGACTTGGTCATATTGGATTTGACCATTTGACCCGAGTTAGTGGCCACGATCTCATTCGTGGTCTGCATAAACTCAAGATGGTCAAAGATATAGTTTGCGCTCCTTGTCGGCATGGCAAGATGGCTGCCGCTTCTCATACTCCGATCACAGTGACTATGACCGATGCACTAGGACAGCTGCTCCACATGGACACAGTTGGTCTAGCTAGAGTGCAGTCCGCAGGAGGGAAGTGGTACGTTCTTGTCGTGGTCGATGACTTCTCAAGGTACTCTTAGGTGTTTTTCTTAGTCTCGAAGGATGAGATATTTACCCATTTTCGGGGTCTTTTTAGTAGGCTTTCTGTTGAGCTCCCAAGTGCCTTACGAGCGATCCGTAGTGACAATGGCACGGAGTTCAAAAATTCCTATTTTGAGAGGTTTTGCAATGAGACAGGTGTAGAGCACCAGTTCTCTTCTCCGCACGTCCCTCAGCAAAATGGCGTCGTGGAGAGGAAGAACCGTACCTTGGTCGAGATGGCCAGGATGATGCTTGATGAGTACTCTACACCTAGGAAGTTTTGGGCTGAGGCGATAGCCACCGCGTGCCATGTTTCAAATAGAGTTTTTCTGAGGGCACACTTGCATTGCACTTCTTATGAGTTGAGATACGGGCAAAAGCCCAGTGTCTTTTATTTTCGCGTGTTTGGTTAAAAGTACTTTATTCTGAAGTCTGGGAACCTAGATAAGTTCGAGTCACGATCTTGTGATGAGATTTTTCTGGGTTACTTGACTTCTTCGCGGGCGTATAGGGTTTGGAACTGCGAGTATAGCAAAATGGTAGAGACCTGTGAGGTGACATTCGATGAGGCCAGTCCAGGGACTAGGCCCGATATTTCAGGTTCAGTATAGTAGTCTGAGACCATCTTTGTGGATGGTGAGGAGGATGGAGATGAAGGTTGTTTACCTGATCCAGTTCCTCCTCCCCTTGAGGTGCCTGCTTCTTCTACTGCACCTTGAGGAGATCAGCCCATTCCTTCCGTATCTTCTGGAGCTTATGGCTCTGTTCCTACCTCATCAGCTCATGAGGTAGAGGCCACTTCTTCTCATCCAGGACCTCCCCATCATATTCAAAAACATCATTCTTCAGAGCAGATGATTGGAGATTTCTTTGAGCGCGTCACATGCTCAAAGTCTGGCATGTCTCACTTCTATCTCCACTCTGCCTTTGTTGCCTCTTTCAAGCTCAAGGATGTTAGCGAAAAGATGGAGGAGTCCTACATCGTGCGGAAGTTTCTTTGTGCAGTGCCTAAGAAGTTCTCTCCCGTCGTCACCACGATTGAGCAATTCGGTGACATAAAAAATATGTCAATCGAAGAGCTA
This sequence comes from Dendrocalamus latiflorus, assembly GCA_017311315.1. Classification (NCBI taxonomy): domain Eukaryota; kingdom Viridiplantae; phylum Streptophyta; class Magnoliopsida; order Poales; family Poaceae; genus Dendrocalamus; species Dendrocalamus latiflorus. The sequence continues at coordinate 34,770,032 of CM029655.1, read as the reverse complement.
ATCGGGCGCTTGAAGACGCAGGAAGAGGGAGAACGTCGCTACGGCAACAACGACGGAGACGAGGAGCACTTGCTCTTGACGCGCGCAGAGTGGGAGGCCCGATCGTCGAAGCGTGAAGGTGAAGGCTCCTCAGGTGGTTTTGGTGGCGGTGGTGGACGTCGATACCGACGAATTGACAAGGCAAAAGTAAGGTGTTTTAATTGTAACGATTATGGGCACTTTGCTTCAGATTGCCAGAAGCCAAATAAGAGGGAGAATGCGCAGGCATATCTCATCGAGGTAGATGACGAACCGGCACTTCTGTAAGCCATCTTGATTAAGGGGGAAATTGTTAGGAATAATCAAGATGCATATTTCCTAGTCACGTCTGTTGGCTCCGGTTGAACCGGGCAAGGTAGAGGGCTATTTATACCCCCGTGTATTTTGGTTTGGAAATTGAGCGAGCCAAGAGAATAAAAGAACAAAGCAGATCTGAGGTTCAGCTCCTGGTGCTTATTTGCGTTCTTGCGTTCTCAGTGTCCACTGAGTCTTCATATTTTCTTTGTGTGTGCGTGAAATATTTTTCCTGGGCTAACAGTGGAGGCGGTGGCGCAGACCTCGCAGGCGCGGAGACTGACGGGATCGCGCGGAGGCGGTGGCGCATACCTCGCATGCGCGGAGCCGGTGGCGCAGACCTCGCAGACGTGGAGGCTGGCGGGACCTGGCGGAGGCGGTGGCGCAGACGTCGCAGGCGTGGAGGCTGGCGGGACCACGCGGAGGCGGTGGCGCAGACCTCGCATGGGCGGAGGTGGTGGTGCAGACCTCGCAGGCGCGGAGGCTGGCGGGACCGCACGGAGGCGTCAATGCGGGGACGAGCTCACCGACTCTATAGACTTGAAGACCAGTAGGCGTCCTCAGCTACGGGCACCGTTGCTGGCGAGGCGAGGCCACAGTCTTCGGCTCGGGTGGGAATGCTTGACGCACGGAGACTCCGCAGGCAACACCGCTCAAGGACGGTGAGGTCGAGGTCGCCGGCACGGAGGCGCGCTGGCGGAGCCCGAAACGGAGGCAAAGGTAGCAGGCCTCATCGCGGGGTTCCTCGCGTCAGCCGCGGCGGAAGCTTGTTGCGGGGTAGACTTCGCCGCGTGGTTCACCGGAGTGCAGGCCGAGATGACTTTCGACAGCGGAGAGGAGCCCGCCGCCAATGGATATGACCTTCGACACACAGGCCTGGAAGCCATGCGGAGCACGCCTGCAATGCTACCAAGCGCTCGCGGCATGCACACCGAGTGAACCGGCTCGCTGAAATTTTTTGCACGCATGGATGAGTATTGCATGGACGAATGTACATGTATAGCTACTTGCATGGATGGATAAACGTGAACAGGTATTAGCTTGCATGGACGGACGTACACTACTACAGAAAAGATCATCACAGACGGTTCAAAAACGTCATTACAGACGGTTTTCTGAACCATCTGAATTTATGGGTCAGTGATAATATGAGGTCATCACAGACGGTTTTTAGTTAAAAATCGTCTGTGATATATAGTTATCACAGACAGTTCTTAACTAAAAACCGTCTGTGATATGTAAATATCACAGACGGTTCTTAATTAAAAACCGTCTGTGATATTTATAAATCACACCGTCTATGATTAACTATCACAGACGTCTATGATATTCCCTTCTATTCCTAAACCTATTTCTGTTTATTGGCTAGCCTCAGAAAATGCTAGCAATGCCTTCTAAAACAAGCAGATCAACATGTACATGCATACATCCAATTCACATCTCAATTCATTTCACAAATATAAAAAATTCATTTTTATTAAGATTACAGCCTACCATTACAATATATCAAAACAACGAGCAGGTTACACAACAAGAACAGAGAAAAAGAAAATATCCTCTATGCCTTCTCGCCCCTGATGCAATGCATGAGCTGGATGTCTTTGACGCCCACCATCGTCGGCGTTGATTGAGCGTCTGCACGGTTGGCACGAGCCAGTTGCTTATGCGGCGTCTTGCCTCCCGTAGACTTGTATGTCGTCTGCAAGGAGGAGGACAGAAAGGAGGAGGAGAGCAGCAAGGAGGAGAACAGAAAGGAGGAGGACAGCAAGGAGGAGGACAACAGCAAGGAGGAGGATAGTAAGGAAGAGGAGACCAGCGAGGAGGCTGGGTTTTGGTTATATTTATAGGGGAGGGAGAGGGAGGGAGAGGCGGGAGTTTGAAATTTTTGGCGCGGGAATGGAGAGGCGGAGCTACGATCCGTGGGATAAGGATTGGTGGATTTTTATTGGCTATGATTGGGTTGAGGAGGATCGACGGGCCCAGCGGTCAGATTATCACAGACGGTTCTATATATAGAACCGTCTGTGAATTAGAGCACAAATTTTATATACCGATGCAATATAAACAACTAGTCTGAAAAGATAAAATAGCAAAGTTTCATACAGCTTATATATACTCATTTGAAAGGTTTCGATGAGATCTACAACTTTTTTCAGTTGAAGAAAAATCCAAATTCCGAAAGAAAACCAAGAAAAATGGCAAAAACAGAAACTAAAAACTTGCGACGCAGGTTTAGGTGCAAAGATGGCCAATTTTCGGGGTCTTGGATGGCGACTGGCACAAACGGGTTGTTTTTTTGGATCGGGCTCGTCGTTAGCTTTCCAACGAGTACAAGAACGTCAAAAACGGACACCGTATGCAAAAGTTATGCCCGTTTTACTGAGGGTGTCTCAAAACTGAATCATACTCGGACTTAAGCGGGAAAATATGAAATTTTGAGGGATTGCAAGGCGGGAAACATATCACAGACGGTTTTTATTATAAAACCGTCTATGATACTAGAATATCACAAACGGTTTTATAATAAAAACTGTCTGTGATATTCCAGATTATCACAGACGGTTTTTATTATAAAACCGTCTATGATATTCCAGTATCACAGATGGTTTTATAATAAAAACCGTCTGTGATAATCTGGAATATCACAGACGGTTTTTATTATAAAACCGTCTGTGATACTCCAGTATCACAGACGGTTCAGCGGTAAGAACCGTCTGTGATACTCCTTTTTTCCGCCACAAATACCACAGACGGCCTTCAAATTAAAACCGTCTGTAATTGATGAGGCGATGGAGTCCCGATCTTCCGATAGGATGATAACTATCGATTTTGGCGGAGGCGACCCTTGCGATCCGACTACAACCGAACGACGTCGCTTGCGCCTTAGCAATCGCTGAACCACACTCCAAGTTGTTATCAACCGTGCCAAGAACGCGGTTGACCTGACCACGAAGGTCTATTCCTGCATGCAACCGAAGAACACGCAAGAACAAGATAACAAGCAATCTGAAATTGCAAATATTGATATGAAGATCAAAAGGTGGGATTCCGAAGGTTGTCTTGACAGGTGGTCGTCCGACACAACTGAAGAACATAAGTTTGCATAATAGCTAAACCTAAACTCAACAAAATCCAAGTCCTAACAAGGGAGGCGGCGGCTCCTTTATAGGGAGAACAACCAGGAGGGGCGTCCAAAGTGCATGCTCTAGGGTTACAAGGCCCATAGGCCCAATTGGTGGTGGCGCAGCACCCTTTTGACTCGGACTCAAAAACCAACGTGGATTGTTTTGATGATTGCAGCCGGCTCGGATGGAATTTGAAGCTGAGGTTGGATCCGTTGGAAAGTAGACTTCATAAGCTTTCCATGAAGTACAAGAACGTCCCAAACGGAGTCCGTATGAGAACGTTACGTTCGTTTCAACTTGCACCATTGCAGCAGTCCGAATCTGATTCCAGTACGTGACCAACACGGACTCTTTTGATGATTGCGGCTGTCTCGGATAGAATTTGAAGATGGGGTTGAATCCTTTAGAAAGTAGACTTGATAAGCTTTCCATCAAGTCCAAGAACGTCTCAAACGGAGTCCGTATGAGAAAGTTACGTCCGTTTAAACTTGCACCATTGCAGCAGTCCGAGTCTGATTCCAAAACGTGTCCAACTCGAATTCGTGCTTGACTTGGTCTCAAAGTGACGTGGTGACCTCCATTATTCCTTCCATGCATGTCCAGGACTCCATGTCCCTTTCCTTCATCCTTTCCCAAATTCCTAAGCACAATTAAATCACTTGTATTAGGTAGCGGTCTATTCTCAGTAACATATGAAGGCTGAAGAAACGAATTCACCTTTAGTTCAATCTTGATATTGGGCGCGATTGTCGTATGTGTTTGTGGCGTGGTCACATCATCCTCCCCTTCTTGATAGAAAACCGTCCTCGGTTTTAGCATATGTGTAGCCTCACGTATTGCATGATCTTCATCATAAATCTCGGTACATAATAACAAACGCAACAAACTCTCATTATGTAATATCATACGTTCTTTATCACACAAAGTAAAACCTTTTTGAAACGAGCTCACCTTATAATTTAAGTGATGCGTAGGAGCTCTTGTAATTGGAAGTGTACATCACAGACGGTTTCACAAAACGTCTGTGATTTAGCGTCTAGTATTAGGCTTTCTGTAGTAGTGGTACATGTATAGCTACTTGCATGCATGGATAAACGTGAACAGGTATTAGCTTGCATGGACAGACGTACATGTATAGCTACTTGCATGCATGGACGGATTATTTCATGCACGCATGCGCGAGTAGATATGTCATGTATGCATGCCTGAGTAAATACCTGCCTGGATATTTCATGGCAGCTGCCTGCGTGTAGTTGGTATATGTGGCGCGGAGTCTCGGCATCGAGGTGCGCTTGACGGAGTCTCGCGGAGGCTCGATATTATGCGGAGACTCGATGTCCCGCAGAGGCTCGGCATAGAGGTCCAGCGCTGTGGAACTAAGCTTGACGTACCACTCTGGCTAGAAGGATCCTGGCGCGGAGGCCGACGCGAAGTCCATATGGAGTTCGGACTTCGGAGAGGGGGCGCCAAGACTCGCAACGCAGAGGCCATGCAGCACGTGGAGATAGAAGCCTCACCTATACTTGCTATTTCCTGTACAGGACAAGCAGTAGTGGACGTAGAAGCCATTCATGATTTATATTCCATGCATGCACGTAGGGGCTCATGCATGCATGAATAAGGCTCACGGATGGATACTTGGATACATGGATACATGAAACCCATATTTGCTACGCGAATGAATGCATGCACATACCTTTAAGCTATTGAGGTATCAAGTAATGTACACACACGTGAAGCTTGACGTTCTTTCACCTGATGTTTGCAGCGCGGAAATCGGAGCTGCCAAGTCGGAGGTCAGCGGAGACCCGGCCTGGACGACGAGCACACGGAGGCGAGGTCCTGAGGCGCGAAGGCCGAGCGGAGTACCAGGCGACGGCGTGCGGAGACGGACGCGGAGCCATGCGCGGACGGATGGATATGCATGCATACGTGGATGCTCTCGCGAATGGATGGATACGCATGCATACGTGAATAAGCCTGTAGGCTGCAGCATGTATACAAGAAATGCCATTCCACACGATTAGTCTGGATTTTTCTCACCTTGTCTTACCTTTGTAGCGTCTACGTTCCGGACTCCAATGCCAGCCAATACTCCGTATAGGCGGACTTCGACGACGCGAAGTCCGCGGTTGTGCGGAGGCGAGCCGGTGCGGTACGAAGGCGTGCTTGGCGAGGTGCTTGCCTGGTGAGGTGTACCCCGACGCTACACTTTGCTACCCAGGCAGTGCTCAACAATACTAGTGAAAATCAGCTTTGAAGAAACATGCATCGGCTGCACGCAGACTCACAGTTATCATGCAACACGGTTTTTGAGTAACACTCACTATGATGGATTGATGGATCTATCAGATCTGTATGGTGGCTTGCATGCAGAATCGATGGAAATATCAGATCTGCATAGTGGCTTGCATGCAGAATCGATGGATCTATCAGATCCGGACAGAGGTTTACCTTTGCGCGACTTCTTGCCCAGTCCCCACGGACGGCGCCATCTGTTGTGGCTACAGGCCAAACAGTAGAGAAGGGGACTAGTAGAAGGAGAAGAGGAGAGCTAGATCTGTAGGAGAGTTGGTGAGAATGAGAGGATCCCCCTCCTCCTGCCCCTCCTGGGGGTTTATATACATGAGTGGGGTAGAATGAGAAATCCCTATTCTACCCCTTAGTACTTACACAGGATGATGATACATTGGTATATTTACACTGGTATATTCCTCTACACTATTGGGCCTATTACATGTTGGACTAGTTGCACGGTCCAGTCATGGGGGGTTGGGCCACCCCCACAACACACCCCATCCTCACTCTGCTTGTTCTTGAACACCCACTTAGTCCCAATGATATTGTGACCTCGAGGAGGTTTGACAAGCGACCAGACCTTGTTTCTCTCGAAATTTTTTAATTCCCCATGCATGGCATTGACCCAAGACTCATCAGATAGTGTATGACTAACATCCTTGGGCTCAAAGGTGGCAACAAAGACAGAATGGAGACAGAAATGTGACATGCCAGACTTTGAGCGAGTGACACGCTCAAGGAGGTCTCCAATCATCTGCTCGGAAGGATGATCTTTCTGGATATGTCGAGGAGGTCTAGGATGAGATGAAGAAGTGACCTCTACCTCATGAGCTGATGAGGTAGGAACAGAGCCACTAGCTCCACAGGAAGCAGAAGGCATGGGATAATCACCTCGAGGTGCAGTGGAAGAAGGCACCTCAAGAGGAGGAGAAGGAATTGGATCGGGTAGACAACCCTCATCTCCATCCTCCTCATCATCCACAAAGATGGGCTCGGACTGCTCTAAAGAACCTGAGATATCAGGCCTAGTCCCCGGACTGGCCTCGTCGAAGGTCACCTCACAGGTCTCTACCATCTTACTAGACTCGCAGTTCCAACCCGATAAGCCCGCGAAGAAGGCGAGTAACCTAGAAAGATCCCATCACAAGAGCGTGACTCGAACTTGTCTAGGTTCCCGGACTTCAAAATAAAACACTTGCAACCAAATACGCGAAAATGAGAAACACTGGGCTTTCGCCCGTATCTCAACTCATAAGAAGTGCGATGCAAGTGTGCCCTAAGAAATACTCGATTTGAGACATGGCACGCGGTGGCTATAGCCTCAGCCCAAAACTTCCGCGGTGTAGAGTACTCATCAAGCATCGTCCTGGCCATCTCGACCAAGGTACGGTTCTTCCTCTCCACGACGTCATTCTGCTGTGGGACGTGCGGAGAAGAGAACTGGTGATCTACACCTGTCTCATCACAGAATCTCTCGAAGTAGGAATTCTTGAACTTCGTGCTATTGTCACTGTGGATCGCTCGTAAGGCACTTGGAAGCTCAACAGAAAGCCTACTGAAAAGACCTTGGAAATGTGTAAACGTCTTATCCTTCGAGGCTAAGAAAAACACCCAAGAGTACCTCGAGAAGTCATCGACCACGACAAGAACATACCACTTTCCTCCTGCTGACTGCACTCGAGCTGGTCCAACTGTGTCCATGTGGAGCAGCTGTCCCGGTGCATCGGTCATAGTCACTGTGACCGGAGGGTGAGAAGCGGCAACCATCTTGCTGTGCCGGCATGGAGCGCAAACAAGATCTTTGACCATCTTGAGTTTTGGCAGACCATGAATGAGATCGTGGCCGCTAACTCGGGTCAAATGGTCAAATCTAATATGACCAAGTCTCCTATTCCAAAAGGTAAGGTCACGGGACTCAGAAGCAACAAAACACCGGAGAGGATCACCAGAAGACTCAGAAAAATCAGCACGAAAGATCCTCCCATAACGAGAAATCTCGCAAACCAGACAACCCGAAGAATCAAGAATTTTGCAAGCGTTTTTCTTAAAGCTCACCTCAAAGCCGTCATCGGTAAGCTAACAAACAGAAAGCAGATTATATCGTAGCTTACTAACCAAGGCAACATCTTTTAAAATAAAGCACTCATTAACGCGCACTGTACCTTTGGCGATGACGCGCCCAGACGAAGCGTCTCCGAAGGTGATCGTCTCATCACCTGGAGCACGGGCTAAGGAAGAGAACCAACGACAGTGTCCGGTCATATGGCGAGAACAACCGGAGTCCACAAGCCAAACCTCTCTCTTCCCAGCCCGGCGAACTTGAGTCAAACAGAGAGTAAAGGCTCAGTACTGGGATAAATCAAGAGTGATTTTGACACCCAATACTAAGTAACACGTCGAGCAGCAGAAGTAGTCAAACACGACTGACCTCTAACTACTCTATGCTCTCTGTCGCTCAAAGAAGCAGAAGGTCTGTGAGCAGACCTGAAGCTGTTGCTGGGTCCGACTGCAACAGAAGAGCTAGTCGGAGCACCGGCAACATGCTGATCACGCCGTGGGTAGCCATCTCGACGGGGGAAGCAAGATCTACCCTCAGAACGGCGGAAGTCATGACCAAAGGGAGCATGAGGACAAAAAACAGAAAACTCAGAAAAACCAAGTCCACGATGCTGCCCAAAACCATCAGAAACACCTAAAGCAAACCTAGACCTCGTGTTGGTCTTAGGTGCACTCAAGGTCTGGGGCTGACCCTGAATACGCCTAAGAGCCTCAACACAGTCTCTCCGCGCGATCTTGGTGCGCCTGAAGTATCGCTCAATCGAGTGTCCATCCTTTTGACAGAAGGTGCAATGGTACTTCACCTTCTGAGAGGTAGAAGTAGCATGATGAGGCTTCACCTTCTGAGAGGCCGAAGCAACAGGTGGAATCACCTTGCTGTCAGAAATCCCTTGGACAAAGCCCATTGACTTAAATTGGATGCTTCCTCATATCCTGATAAAAATCATATCCTAGAACTTGATTAAATCTGCAAATCTTGGACTGGTCTAGAATAAGATTGAGCTTCTTCTTACGTCCTACAAATCTCTCGAGAGTGTTCATAAGGTACTGACACTCACGAAAGAGAGAGGTGCAAGAAGAGCAGGGGGAAGAGGAAACAACAGATGGTAAGGGAGTAGAAGAAGAAGAACCAACAGCAGAGGAATGAATGGCTTGTGCATGCACAGCCGACTTAGAATGGGCAGTCCTACTGCTAGTCAAGTGGTTCTCGTCGCTAGGCATCTCTACCTTACCCTTGGGCTTCTCCCCCACACCAGCAATCACATTACAAGCAGATGATGGCTTCTTTAAAAGGTCCTTAGTTAGCTTCACACATTTCGCATCCAATGCAATCAAGTCAGATTTTAGTTTGTTACAATTAATGCATGGTGAGCTAACAGGGTCCTTAGAAGCATGTTGAGCCAATTTGTTATTATTGTCAATCATCTCTTGAAACTGTTTGGAAACAGATTCAAGCTCAGCATTCAGTTTGGGACAATTCATACATGAAGCAATGGGCTCAAGAAGGAAAGCTTGTAGTTTAGCAATTTTATGGTCTGCCCGTTTTAGGTTCATCTTCAATTTATTGTAACTTTCACAAGTCTCGGGCAGATCTAGCAACATGGTATAAAGACCTCTAAATGCATTATCCTTATCCTCACATGAGGTGCAAGCAATAGTCTCAACAGCAGTAGATGAAATACAACCAACCCTACTCATCTCTAGTTCAGCTAAGAGACTAATATTCTCCACCTTAATCAAATCAAGCTCAGAGGACAGACTATCATGAGAGGTCCTTAATTTCTCCATGTCACCAAGCAAGGCACAGCATGTATCACATTCGTCACGGGAGGAGCAGATCTAAGTGAAGTAAGCTCCTGTGACAAACTCTCTACTTCCTTCTCCACCTCGCTACACATAGCTCTAGATCTAGCATGGAATTTCCCTAGCTTAAGAAAAGCATCATTAAGCTGGTCGTAGGTGGGGCTTACCTCGTCGGACTCGGAATAGAGCTCGCTATCGCTGACTTCGCCCTCAAGGGCCATGAAGCACATCCCCGAGAAGTCGTCGCTGCCCTTGGGGTCTTGCTCGTCCGTCCCATCGTCGTCACTCCACCCCTCCACCTCGCTGAGGTCGAGGTCTTCGAAGGCGGTGAGGACCCGATGGAAGAGCTTCTTGGCTTTGTCAAGGTTGCGGAACTTCTTCTTGGCTTGGGCATGGACTGGAGGCTTCTTGTCGATGTAGTCGTTCTTGCTCAAACCGCCGTAGTCGTTCTTGCCCTTCTCCAGCTTGGGGTAGTTTACCCGAATGTGGTTGGGGCCACCACACTCGAAGCAGATCACGGGTCCTCCTCTCTTTCCGTCCCTCCTCCTCTTGTAAGCATGGGAGAATCTCCGAGCTAGGAGGGCTAACTGGTCATCCGCAAGCTGCTCTAACTGATCATCAGTTATGTCACAGAGAGCAGCAAGAGAAAAACCACAGAGCGAATCAGAAGAAGATCCAAAAGCCAGACTGGGATCGGTGACTAAGGCCATCGACTGCGACTTCGACTTACGAGAGACTATGTCAATCTCGTGAGTCTTGAGGCGTGAGTATAATGCGTCAAGAGTCAAAGTTGAGAGATCGGTGGTGTCCTTGATGGTAGTCACCTTCATCTCCCAAACACGCAAATGAAGAGCAGAAAGCATCTGGTGAGCGTTGTCCGAATCGGGGTATGTGAGATCGACCGCTCGGAGGTTGCTCAAAATCTTGTGGAAATGCGCAAAACACTCATCGAGGGACTCGCCAGGGAGCATTTCAAACCTGTTGTAATCTCGCTTGAACTGGTCCTGTCGAACCGTCTTAATCTGGGTGGTGCCCTCATGGTATGCATCGAGGGTCTCCCAAATGTCGAAGGCCGGCGTCAGATGAGAGATGCGATGAAATTCGCTTCTGCTCAAGCCTTGGATTATAATGTTCCTTGCCTTCGCATTCGCCTCAACATTGTGACATCCCAAATTTTCATTTATTGTAATTTGTTTATTGCCTTGTTTTAAAAGATAGTAAGTTTGGGAGAAATTGTGATCAAAATAAGTTTATATGCTTTTATTTGGGTTCCTTGAATTTTTCTAGACTTATAGGATTTATTTGGATTTTTCTGCTATTTTCTAAGCCTAAAAGTCCTTATTCGGGTTTTCAGAAAATCAAAAAGGAAATTAAAATCCAACCCACCCCTCTGGCCGCCAACTGGACGGGCGGATGTCGTCCACGTCGTCGCCACCATCCCGCCTCCCTTCCCTCCCCGTGCGCCACGCGTGCGGCCCAGATAGCGGCCACGCCACCCCGGCCCATCTCGGCCACCCTCGCCCACTTAACCCACGCCCCCATCCTGGCCGCCCGCTCATCTCCGCCCGTGCGATCTCGGCCGCACCCCTCCACTTAAAACCCTTCACCTACCCCAGCCGTCCGATCCCCATCCGACGCCGCGCCTCACTCCCCTCTCGCCCCGCTGACAGGACGGACCCACCTGTCAGGCCCGTCCCCTACCCCGCGCCGTCTCCCTCCTCGTGCCGCCGCCCACAACCGCCTCCGCCCTAACCGGCCACCTCCTCCCCTTATCTCTCCCGCACGCCACCTCTCCCTTCTTGCGCCGCAAGCCCGCGCCCACCTCTCCCCCTTTTTCCGCGCACGTCGCCCACTTCCCCACCCGCCTGGACTCTATCCGCAGCTAACCGCCGCCCACCTCCCCGCTTTCTCCGGCGAGGAATCCCGCCGTGCCTCGCCCCTCCGCCCCTATTTAAACCCCACCCCGAGACTCCCCTCGTCACTCCACTCCTCGCCCCGCTCCTCAAACCCGTTCCCGAGCGCCTGAGAGCTCCCCCACCGTGCGCCTTCACTCTGCCGCGCCGCCTTCTCCTCCGGTGAGGAATTGTCGGCGAAGGAGAGCCGCCCGAGCTCCACCGAGGCCACCCCGAGCTCCGCCGCATCACGCCGAGTCCCCTCCGCCTCTTCCCCATGCCCAAGCGCCGTCGGAGAGCCCCGTCCGCCGGTACCCGAACGCCCCCGTCGCCTCCATCTCGTCGCCGGCCACCTCCGTTCGTCGCCGAGCTTCGCCGATGGTACAGGCGTGCTCCTCGCGCGCCCCACTTTCCATTTCCGCCCTCGTCGTCCTCCGCCGTGGCCGCTGCCGCCGGCGACCCTAAGGACCCGTGCGCCCCCGCCGGTGACTGAGCCACCTCAGCCGGCCTGTGCTGGCGTTTCAACCACATCGGCGCCACCCGCGCACCAGGCCGCCCCGTCAGCGCCACCCGCACTTCCCTGCCACGTCGGCCACCACCCCTTCCGTGGACCCGGTCCATGGACCGAGGCCCACATGTCAACCGGCCCAACCCTAGATGACGTCATGCTGACGCAAAAACTCATGTTTTCCCGCAGGAATTTAATTCGGCCGAAAATGATTTTGGTGCTGACGTCATAATCCTCAATTTCCTGTACAAAAATAATTCCAAAAATTCCTTTTATTCTTTTTCCCTGAATTTAAACTTTCCGGAGTCCGTTCTTCTTCGTTCTAACTCCGATTTAACCCATTCAAATTTCTAAATTCATCAAAAATTTCCCTCTACCCATGCCTAGCCTCAATTTAAATTTTTGAGTTTATTTGAATTTGATTTGAATTTATTTTGAGTTTGGAGGGTTATTTTCACGTGTAGATTACGACGATTCTGAAGATTTCCTCGATGACGGATCTCACCAATTCGAAGAGCACGGCAAGTCACACTCCTTGATCATGTTGATCCCAGAATTTCAAATAAAATTATGTTGATTTAAATTATATTGCATGCGTATTTCTATTCAACGTATTTCAATTCAGTTTTAAATTTAGTTATTGCCTACTTGTTAATTCCTCATTGAATTTGAGTTCCTCAATACCTTGTAACCCTAGACTAAAACTCTGGCTAGATCAATAGAATGGCTAGAGAAAACTTTATAGTATATGCAAAGCCCTGCATAGATGAAACTTAGGTTTGGGGACATCTTTTCACTTAAAATGACAGGCTTTTGGATAGTATTCTTGACTTCGGAGAGTCAAGGAGGTTTACAAAACTATTTCAAAATAAAATATAAAATCTGGTTTAGACTTAGGTTAATGGTTAGAGTGGTGGGTGCAGGCATGCCCTGTTGGTTGGAGCCGCAGAGGTTGACTGTCGTGCACGGGGGTATGTGGTTGAGCCTAAGTCAATTAAGGACCGGTCTTTGAGCTACTGTTGCTAAAGCCTTAACGTACTACCACATGGCTGGTATGGGACAGCCCTGGCCAAATAATTTGCGGAGCCCAAACTTGAGTCAAGTCGTAGGTTGAAAGTGGGCGTGGTTGGTGCCATGCGAAGTCCCACTTGGGTGAGCGTGGTTGTAGCCATGAGAAGTCTCACCTAGGCTCAAGAGGGGGTCCCGGTCTGGTGGATTCCTTACTGGGGTGAAACCTTAGAGTTGGCTTGGCCGAGTTGACGGCTTCGCATTGTAAAGGCCTTGTTATGATTACTCAGTCGCACGCCTAAGGAAGCGTGTATTGGCCGACATTATGAGGATATCATATCTTGTGGGTAAAGCTGTACAACCTCTGTAGAGTGTATAATCTATCCTGGATAGCCGTGCCCACGGTCACGGGCATGCTAAGAAAAAGTTTTTCATAGATTAGACTTGGCTTTACAAAAATGTTTTCAAAAACCTTATGGATGGATGGAGTCCATGAGTGTATGATTAATGTGTGGATGGATGGAATTCACATGGATTGTTTATGGGAAATTGGTCCGAGAGGGATTCCCGTGGTTAGGTTGGTGTATGGTCGGAGCCTCCACTAACGTTATGGATTTCAATTAAGTATATTGTTTTATCTACTGTAATAAATTCAGCAATTTCAATCTACTTATTGTATTTCATGAATGCTGTTTTTGCAAACTAACCCTATAAGCCTTCCATTTAAGCCTTTACATTATGTTGCATTTTCCCGTGTGACTTGCGGAGTACAAGTTTGTACTCACCTTGCTTAATCATAACAGAGGAGGATGTCTACGACTATGGTGAGGACCAGGACGAGTAGGACGTGTCTTGCAGTCGTCTGCCTGTGTGGAGGCAGTTAGGCTTCGCCAGTTATTTTTTTATTTTCCGCTGTTATTTCCCTTTTATTTGATTTACCGATGTAAGACTTGGCCATAAGGCCGTACCCATTTTCTTAATATATTTGGTCATTTGCGTTCGATATGTATCTTTGTTTGGCTGTGTGCACTAGCTGTTCCTGGACTAGTGCGATTTACACAGAGGGTTTCAGAGTCGCTACTCCGGGATCCGACAAACATCAACCATGTTTCTGGCATTGATGTTCTCATCGGCAGGAACAACATACCGGACTTTGACCTTATGCCAGATGGCGTAGCCCTGAGCCTGGATGTAGGTCTCCATCCGACTCTTCTAGAAGGGATAGTCGATCCCATTGAAGATCGGGGGCTTAGTCAAGTACTTGTCTGTCGCCATGGCTCTAGAGACCGGTTAAGATCTATTGAGAAGAGCTAACCGGGTCTGATACCAATTGTTGGATTGAAGTTGGCGACAGAGGGGGGTGAATGTCGTCTTTTTTAAAAAGAAATCGCCCCTCAACGCATTCACCAAAAACAAACTCCGTTAGCTATGAGAGCTATGAAGTTGAAAGTTCAGGCTTACTGGAAGTTCCTACTGAACACACAGGAAATAAGCAGAGAAGAAACCAAAGAGGAGAGCAAGGCACAAAAGACAGCATCAGACAGAAGGAGCTGCCAGCGGGGGCGGTCAGACCGCAATGGCACAGCCGGTCTAACCGGTCCTAAAGTGCCGGTCTGACCGCCCCATGAAGCCCGGTCTGACCGCCCATTGTTCCCTGGTCTAACCGGTTTGGTGCCGCCAGTCTGACCGGTATGGTCTGGCCGGTCTGACCGCCATGGACCGACCGGTCAGACCGGTCTGACCCTAACTCTCAGGATTTTTCGGCTGAGAATCTGAACAGCCTGTGCACACTCCTGAAATCTGTGAAATTGAGGGTTTTTGGCAGATCTTTTCACGCCTAAAGAATGAGCACTAAACCTAAATACCAGGAAGGCCTTAGAGACAAAGAGATGGGGCCACAAGATCAAGAAATCAATCTTTAGAGCAAAACCCTGAAAAATGACAGAGAAGGGTCTAATTTTCAGATTCCTTGAGTTTCCTCCATTCTTTCCACATGAAACTTTGCATTTGGTTAAGCAATGGCATGAGGGCATAGGAACTCACATCTGGGCTCATTCTTTGAAGGGAAAACAAGAAATATCAAAGTGCCCTGATATGGAACCCTAGCTACAGGGAAAAACAGAGGAAAAGCTCAAAAATGAATCTTTGGATTTTCCATTGAACTCTAGGGATTTTCTCTGACCAAATGGTCTTGAAACATCATCCCATCACAGGGCAATCCATTTTACACCTTCCGGGCAAGAGACAACTTCAAATCACAAAATCAAAGAAATCAACAGAGAGGATCAATACGAAAAAGAAAGACAGGAGGCTGAAGCATCTCACAAGAAACCATCTTAAATTGATATAGAGGAATAGAGATGACATGATTACAATCAGAGGAATGATTACATGAAGTCTCTCAACTCATTCCCTCTCTCCCTCTACTACATACTCCACTCAAGAACTCAAGAACACATAGAGAGACACATCGAAGGAGACAGAGTACACACACTCCTGCTCTCACCCACTCCACACCAACTAAAGCACAAAGGCAAAACAACCTCCAAAAGCCATTTTGACTAAAGCAAACCCTAACAACTCCTTGAAACCCTGGAATGAATGCAACCACTAGGAGACATCCCCTCCTTATATAGCCTTTGGCTAACGGGTCTCCAACCCATTATGCCTGCTAAAACCTGAACGGAACCGGCCTCCACTTGTGCAGCTTCGCGTTTTTACCGAAACGCCCCTCCTGCACCTTCTGGGAAGCTTCAGCGTTCCTTGTCATCCAAGCCTCGCAACCACCTCGAGTCTCCACCGTCTTCGACACATCCCGACCGTTCTGACCTCGACACCACCTGTGTCTAGTCCGGTCACCTCGTGTCTCGCCACGACTCCGCCTCGACGTCCTGCTCGATACATGAAGCATAAATGGCATCAATGAATCATACTTACTCATGAAAAACCCAAACCTGTCGAATCAAGAAAATTAACATTCTAATCGCTTCGACCAAGTTTGACCAAGTCCAATCAAGTCAATTGCACCACGCAACGACATGGTCCGAATCACCCAGACCAAACTTGACTTACCTAAACCGATGTCAATTACTCATCACACACATGGGGTCATAACCACATGGTCTCTCACTTTTTCTGTCTCTGAACTGGGATAGGTTCACCAGGCCGTCTTGGCCAGTTATGTCCCAAGAGGGAAGATTTCAATCGCAGTTTTCTTCCCAAATGACCTCTGCTGCACTTCCTCTGTTCTCAAATTTCTAGGGTTTGGAGGTAGAGCATTTTTCGCTCTTTTGTTGTCTCAGCAGAATAAGTGAATTGGCTTGTGTTTTCTCCTTCTGAGTTTATTCCCTTTTGTGATCTAAAGGCTCTTGGTCAAAAGATTCAAGTTTCTCAGGCTACGAAGTTCAGACCTATTCTCTATTCTGCACTTCAATTTTCGGTTTCATGCCCTGTCTGTGCTCTCGTTCAACCGAATTGATCTTGGTTTGCATCTTATTGTTTCCCGAGGTCGAGTTGCTGTTTAGTTTTTAGGCTCTCTGAATCAACCTGAGAAGAGCAGCAATTAATTGACATTTTCTGTTTTTTGGTTCAGCAACACAGTAATTATTGTGTCTTCTATTTTTGGCAGCTGATTCAATTCTCAGAGTTTCGGTTCTTCAGTCAAATGCTTTCCCTGCTCTATTAATTTCTCTGCCAAACTGCTCCTGCTCTGTCAATTTCTCTACCGAACTGCTCTGTATGTTCTCTTCCTGAAACAGGTCGACTATTTAGCTTGAATCTCTGATTTCATTGGCCTGAGATGAGCAGTGAAAGATCGACAATTACTCTGTATTTCAGTCCTTCTTTTATCTTTACTGTGTCAGTGATTTTTTGGTCAGTCATTTCCTGTTTCCTTCCGATTGCCTGACTACTGTTTCTTCCGGTTTTGCTTTTCTCCTCTACTTGGCTTTTCCTTTTGCTTGCAGTCTTTTATTTTTGTAGTACCCGATCTATTCTGTTTGCGGTCAAGATAGTCTGCAGGTTGCAATCTTTTGAATCTTTTGGCTGTAGCTTTACTTGTGCAGCTTCTTGTCTCATTTTTTACTTTGTGGTAATTTTGTGCCATTTGCCTTTTGGTCAAATTCCTGTGAAGTCAGTTTTTCGGTTTTCAGTTGATCCCTCTGTGTTCTGTTTTCGGCTGCCTCTTCAAGTTTCGGCCAAGACAAATCATCTTAGTCTTTGGGCAGGTTTTGGCCGAATGTTCTAAGTCTCTTTTGCAGGTTTTTGGCCAAGTTCTTTTCAGTCCTTTTTGCAGGTTCCAGCCAAGTCAGTTTTACCCCTTTTTGCTGGTCAGTTTGCTTTTTGCTAGCTCGGTTGTGCTTTCGTCTATTTGCTTGTTCGGTTGTCAGTCTGGTGCTCGGCTTCTGGTGAGCAAACTTCTTTTATTTTCATAGCTGTGATAGCTATCAGAGAAGAAAAATTCTGTGAATACTTGCGGCGGTTTGAAGGCACCATTCACCCCCCCTCTGTTGCCATTTCGGTTCTACTGGCAGACTTAATAGAGATTGTGTGCACACATATTATCTCAGTTAGGATAATATCTGTTGTTTACTTTTTACCCCCAGTAGCTTGCCTGTGGATAGTCTGAGCCTCACCTTTTGAGTTGTTAATGCTTCCACTTTTGTAATGTAGATATTTAGCCTAATCGGCCCTTATGTAAACAGTCACTTGACGTAGTGTATTTAACTCTGTTGTGTAATATTAAGTTAAGGGATGGCTTATACGATGTATGAAATGATTCAGCAATGTACTTATGAGCACTATCTACTAATCTAGAGAATAGTGCGATGCAATCACAAAAGATTCTGGATTGTGAAATTCGAGGCCGACAACGGTGGATCAAAGATGGTGATGATGAGGCCAGCGGTGCGATCGATGGTGACGATAGTTCAGGTGATCTTCTAGCAAGGCAAGGGTGCTGCTAGGACCACTAGGAAGTGAGGAAGGTGATGGCCTATACAATTTAGAGAGAATGAACAAGAACAGAGTGAGTTTGATATTTTACTGAGATGGTTACCAAGAAAGGTAATGATTCTACTGGACTAGGAGACAATGCCGTAGGTTTGTAGTGGCACGGGTCGGTTTGGGGATGGATGGGGTAGGAAAGAGGATGGAAGGTGATGCAGCTCAGGTTTTATAACTGCTTGAAGGCAGTGATTCACACAGAGAGAATGAGGGTGGTGGGTGGACACAGCATGGACTGCTGTGGGCACCGCTCAACATGTTTGACGGTTGGCTTGGCACAGCCCAGGACACGCAGGCTTGTGTGACGTTGGCCACAGAAGTTGAGCTATAGGGCGGCGACGGGAAAGGTGATATCACATGAATCTGGACGTGGCAAAGGTGGATTGCAACGGCGGTGCTGTCGGTTCCGAATTTTTCAATTCAGAATTCTCTGTGATTTACTATACTATTCCCTGGATCAGTAGATAGTGCTTACAGGTTCATTCCTGCATCAACTCATACATCGCATAAAACATTCTAAACCACAATATTACATATCAGAGTTAAAATAAACCACGTCGGGTGACAGTTTATACAAGGGCCGATCAGTCCAAATATTTACAGATAGCGGAAAGCATAAGCAAAGGTAAGACCATTATCCACAGGCAAGTGACTGAGGGGTAAATATGCGCAACATATATTATCTAGGCCTAGATAATATATGTGCTCACACACAATCTCCACCAAGTCTATTTGTCTAGGACTCGAACTCGAGAAAGTCCTCTTAGTTTTTTTGTTGGCTCCTCCATCTGTGGTAGGAGTGTCCTCGTAGGTATAGTGGTCTTGATTTCCTATTTCTGGTTTTGATAATGTGAGGATGAGCACAAATTCACCGTGCTACGCGAGCCAATACAAAGGATGCAAATAGATAACATGCATGGCTTATCAAGGAAAGGCTTGGGTTATTTATTTGCCATAAATTGATTTTAAAATATGATACATAAAAATTTCCTGAGACCAAGCAGTTTTAACTAAAACAGATTTTATCAATGTATGAAAGAATGTAATAATATTAGTGATCCAAATTCCACCCACCGTTACATGGTTTCTGCACCATATGCTAACCTTTCAGCATTATAACCTTTTACCTTATCACTGGGGCGACACCTAGGGCAACACAAATCAGGGCCTTTCACTGCCCACCACTTTCCCAATTCCACCCACAAAGCTTTTGAAATAGAACTATATCTGGTTAAGTTTCCATGTCCGCCCTTGATTGTGGGCATCGCTATTTAAATAGTTTTCACTCTGTAGAGTTTGTACACTTTACCCACAAGAGACAATCCACTCGTTGCTCCGCACGATTTGTTAGTCATGCGGTTGAGTAGATCATCACAAGGCTGTTACAATGCATCTTCCTAATGTGGTTACACCCACTAAGGTCTTTCTTCTGTAGGATACGACCATCCCTCGAGAAGTTTTTCTCTTGAGCCATCATAGGCAGAGGTGGGGATGAGACCATCCTTCCCTTTGCATATGTGCACACCTTCATGTAACCACGCTAGGTCAACGCAAATTAGTTAGCCCTGCCTACAATTTGCCAGCATGCGATGAGGCGATGAGACGGGTCACAGTAGATAGGGCAATGCGATAGAGCGGTGTCACACCGTCCTTCTCCAGTGGACGGTCAGAGGAGGCATCAGGGAGGTGACGTCGGGCCTGTGGTGATGGCGAGCGGAGCTGCTGCTGACAGCAACCGGTATGGTGTGGCGGCACGCCGGCGACCGGCGGTCCAAGCAAAGCACGACGGGGAGGCGGGCTGTGGCGGCTCGGTGAGGAAAGGCTTCGGCCTTGGCTGAGTTTTAGCGGGGGGAGGAAAAAGATGGGCTGACCTGTCGGCTAGCTTGGGCTAGCCCAAAAAGGTTTCTTTTTTATATACATATCTATTTACATGTATATATATACCCCGTCTTTTATTATTATTATTATTAGGCCCAAAGCAAAAATTCAAGTTTTGATTCAAATTATACACTTCCTCTTTTAATTTAGCAAAATTTTAAATCTTTGGTTCAATTAAATTTTTATTCCTGATTTAACTTTTCAACCTTCCTCTTTTGCTATTATCCTACCCTAATTTTTTTATCATCCTTTCAGATTTGAATTTGATTTTAGGTTTACTTTCTATTATTTTCATATTTCTATCATAATTCTACTTTCCTGGTTTCCTTTAGTTGTTGGAACCTCAACCAAAATCCAAGGAAAAATCCATTAAAATCCAAATGTGAAGAAGACTCATTTCAAAATATTTCAAAGGCCACACATTTCTCAGGACTCAAATTTTCAAGATGTTACAGGTGCGAGGCAGAGTAGATGAGCACTGTTGACATCTATTTTGAGATGGACTTAAAACATAAATAAATAAAACAAAAAATGTGTATATATATATATGATAATCATCACCAAGCTAATAAATTATGCCAATGATTAAAATCCACTACAATATGAAACAATTAAAGTTCAAATAAAACTTGCCACGACATATGTGGGCTAGGAAGTCGTCCGTGGCCAAACTCCATTAGAAATAAATAACAATGCAGCCTTTGACCATGAGGCTAGTGTTGGATTTGCCTCAAGCGGTCACAAGATTCGTGTACTCAAAAGACCCCCTTCAAGTGCCTTGAGTGTCTAGGAGAATATGACTCTTGGAAGACTCTTTTGATCGCCTCATACTCTAAAGACTATGACTGCTACAGTACTCAAATGAATAGTACTCGATATGGACAGTACTCGAAATGAACAATACTCGATATGGACAGCACTCGGAATGAACAATACTCGACATGAATAGTACTCGATATGAACAATACTCGGAGTGAGCAGTACCCAGATGCCTTGTGCTGGGCACTTGAAGTTTTGACTATGATATTTCGACCATGTTGGTTTGACCACGATATTTCGACTACGCTGGCTCGACCATAATATTTCAACCATGTTGGTGACCAAAACATTTCGACCTCATTAATCGACCATGATATTTCGACCACGTTAGTTCGACCATGATATTTCGACCACACTGGTCGACCACGTTGGTCAACCATAACATTTCGACTATGCTGGTCAACAATGATATTTCGATCATATTAGTTCAGCCATGATATTTCAATCATGTTGATTCAATCATGATATTTCGATCACGTTGGTCGACCATAATATTTTGACTACGCTGGTCGATCATGATATTTTAACCACATTAGTTCGACTATGATATTTCGATTATGTTGGTTCGACCATGGTATTTCGACCACGCTGGTTGATCAAAACATTTCGACCACGCTGGTTGACCATAACATTTCGACTACGCTGGTCGATTATGATATTTCGACCACGTTGGTTCGACCATAATATTTTGACTACATTGGTTCGACCATGATATTTCGACCACGTCGGTCGATCAAAACATTTCGACCATGTGGTTCGAACATGATATTTCGATCACATGGTCGAAAATGGTATTTCGACCACGTTGGTTCAACGATGATATTTCGACCACGTCTATCGACCATGACATTTCGTGGTTTGACTATGATATTTTGACCACGTCGATCGAGAATGGTATTTTGGCCATGATGGTCGGCTATGATATTTTCGACTACATGGTTCGACCATGATATTTTGACCACATGGTTCGACCATGATATTTTGACCACATGGTTTGACTATGATATTTTGACCATGTCGATGGAGAATGATGATATTTTGACCATGTCGATCGAGAATGATATTTAGATAGTGTAATTAGACTGATATTTCGACCACATTGGTCGACCATTATATTTTTAACCATGTGGTTCGGCCATGATATTTCAACCACATGATCAAAAATGGTATTTCAACCACATCGGTTGACGATGATATTTCGACCATGTCAGTCGACCATAATATTTTTGACCATGTGGTTCAACTATGATATTTCGACCATGGTATTTTGATAACGTTGTTCGACCATGCTATTCTGACAATGTTGGTTGACCATGATGCTTTCGATCACATGGTTTAACTATGATATTTCGACTACGTCGGTTGAGAATGGTATTTTATAACATTGTTTGACCATGATATTCCAACGATGCTGTTTGATAATATTTCACCAGTCGACCATGATATTTTTCAACCACATGGTTCGACCATGATATTTTGATTATATGCTGCCGACCATGTTGTTTGCTTCGACATGGACTGAGCGATGCGCTGGTCAACCAAACTTATGCATGGATACCCTTCCCATGTCAGTAGGAAAGTGGTGCTATAACTGCATGAATGTAGAACCACATTACGCATAATCAAAAACTACTCCTGGAAGCCCCGGATAATGCACGTCTAGCAACCGGCAACCGCAGCTAGAGCACTGGGTGCTCAGCCAAGTAATTGACAGATAGAGTCCATGTAGCCCACGTCCTACATGACCGCGCGTGAAGCCAGTTACAACGCCTGAACTGCCCATTAGCGGAAAGACAAAATCAAACAGAGAAGTTGTCGTAACTTCCCTCAAAGCAACCGCCTTCTCATCCTCACTCTATAAATAGAGACGAAAAGTGAGACGGAGGGGATAGACGGACACGGTCGGGAAAAGCTATTGGAGGAGGAAAGACTTAGTGGACTCTTGGAGAAAGACACACAAACACCTTCGAAAGCAAGGAAGCCAGGGAATAATGTGAAGTTCTTGCCCTTCTTCTTCCTTTCTTTTCTTTGCCCCTTGGTTTGGCCATCGTGGTACGAATCAAGATACTCCATTTTTACATATATTCTAGCTCTCTTTGATTTGGTCCCATTAGTGGATACAAACCTGAATAACGAGTGATTTATGCCTCGTTTCATAGGTACGGTCTCTACAAATGGATATGAATCAAGGCAAGGTATGAAGACCTCGTCTCCTTGGTTCGGCCCCTCACAAACGGATACGAACTAGGAATGAGAAGTTGAAAGAACACCCCCACCTTCTCAATTCAGTGGGTACATGCTGCCAAAATAAAATATAAAACACAGCGTTCGCCTAGGTTACGCTACATCTGCAAGCACTATGCAGTGCTAGTAGTAATACAAGACGAGGTAAAGTAATAAAAGATGGAAGAAAGGAAATACTTTTTCTTCGACTATGTATATACAAGTGTTCGATATTCATGAACACTATGTAATACCGTAGCTACGACTACCTGCCAATCCGATAGCTATGACTATTTGCAAATCCAATAGCTATGACCATCTGCATGCACTGTAGCTATGACCATCTCCAAAATGCGGTAGCTACTATCATCTGCAACTACGACCAGTAAACCGAGTAAATACTCATCAGCGATGATAAGATTGAAGATCATTCTTCTTACATTTTGTAATTATCATATATTGTACTTTGTCATAATGTGTATGTTAGAATTCTTAATCAGGGGTTTTCTTGCAAAGGGACGCAATTAACATAATTTTATGTAAATGTATTAATTCTGAAAGTAATGGACCCGCAACACCTGACTCCTTCATCTTATTTTCAACAAAATTTAACCTACTAGCACAGGAAGGGTTGGAGTGGGACGGCTGGCGGGGATGGGCCAGATAGACGGGCCAAGGCAGATCTAGAAAGAGAAGGAGGCGAGCTATTTCAAGCCAAAAGGAAAAGAAAGGGAAGAAAAAGAAAAGAGAGGGAGAAAAGGAGAAATGGGCTAGAATTTGTCCACTAGAGATTTTGACAGATCTTTGGTATTTTAGGTGATTTTGGAGGGAAGAGAAGGATATCTGGCAGGAAGAAAACTTGAGAGAACACAACGGCAATTCAAAACAAACTCAAAAGATTCACGAAAATTTTTCACGCAAGTTTTTGGAAATTTTGGGATGTCATAGCTTACGCCGCCGGATCCATCGCTGTCTCCCACCGCCTCCTAATGTCTCTCGCCCTTGTTGCCCCCACTGATCTCCACCGTCCATTGCTCTCTTTTGACTCGTAGCTCTGCCGCCACCGCTGCCCACCGCTGTGCTTCCACTTCAAACCCCCTCCCTAAGCTCAAGGCTTAGAGAACCCAAACCCTAACTGGTGAACTTGAGCCCTAACCTAACAGCGGCGGGTGGCGGTGGCACCTGAGAAGAGTGAGACAAGCTCACCGGAGCACAAATCTCCATGTCAGTCCAAGGGTAAGGAAAATCAGCAGAAACTTAAAAAAAAAATTCAGGTGACTATGCATTAGCAATTTTGTACCCTTTATTCCAGAATTACTTTCATTGCTCGAAGTATCCACACAAACAAAGATGCCAAGATTGACCCATCTTCTACAAACATTGCAGTGGATCAAAGTTGCCTGTTGCAATGCACATGCTTAATTCTAGTTGGTGATCAAAGTTGAGTCTTGTAGACCGTACCAATGTTCAGAACCATAACAACCGATCAATCTCGTTGCGCACATAAGGGCATCTGTAGTGTATAAAAATAGAGGGTCTTAAGCCACCTTAAGGTCAACCTTATACATTACAGGGGTGACCTTAAGCAGGCTATAAGCAAAAAAGGGTTAAGGCTGGTCCTCAAACTAAAGACCTGGCCACAAGCATTAAAATACAATTTTTCTTTATCTGCCAAGTGGGTTATATACACTATGGAGTCAGCCTTAAGATTTAGATGGGACCCACCTTAAAACCCCTTGAGTTGTATACACTACAGATGCCCTAAGGAGACAACAAACATCGAGATAACATTGATGCCATCACACGTTAACTAATTATTCCAAGCGACAGGGGCACAGTTAATCAAACAAGATCGAGTAGCCTCATGCTGATGGCTGCACACCTGCCACCAATCGATCGACCTAGGCGTGGTCGCTGCTGGCCGTGTTAATCCTGTCCATCATATTTGCGATGACTTCCCTGGATTCCCGGAGCAATGAGACGCTCTTCCTGAGGAGCTCACGCTTGGCGGCGGTGCCGGGCGACGGCAATAGCATCCTCTCCACTCCGTCCATCTTGTTGCCCAGAACTTCACCTGAGAGCTCCGACTCGAGATCTTTCTCCACGAGCCGCTTGATGCTAAAAATGATGTGCAGCGCCAGGCCGTCGACGAGATGGAGCACGACGCAGTTCCAGTAGGCCGTCAGGCGCGCCTTCAAGTCGAAGGCCTGCCCAACTAGCCCATTCTCAGCGGCGTGCTGCCTGAGGTGCGACACATCGATCTCCCCAAAGCCCTGGAGGGTGACCACCCTGGGCTTCCAGCTGTCCTCCACGGCTGCGAGGAACCTGTCATGGCCTTCCATCATGCCGGCCCACGCCTTCATGTAGTCCGGGTTCGCCGTGTAGTCGGCCGCCAGCTCCATCTCGATCAGCTCGTTCACGTGCTGCGTCGAGCGTTCCCGCGCCTTGTCCATGAGGCTCCGGACGGCGCGGCAGCACGACGGCTGCACCTGGGGGTAGTTGTTTAACTGCTGCTGCAGTATCCTCATGACCAGGTCCTCGACGTACTCCCACACCTCTCTGACGAGATCGTGCGGCACGTGCTCGATGGTCTTTACCTTCTTCTTGTGCAGAACCAGGAGCGCCGATCTTGGCAGGAAGTTGGGGAGACAGATGGCCTTGGTCTCCTGCAGGACGCCTATCTCCTCCTCCAGGAACAGCTCGCCATCGCGCGCCTGGCGTTGGGCACTAAGGTTTCAAATTTCGGATGCAAAAGAATTTGGCGGGCCAAAAAATTTCCAAATTCGGATGAAAAAAAAATCAAATTTTTGATGAAATTTAACTAAAATTTGAATAAAATTTGAACAAATTTCAAATAGAGCCAAATTTTACCTGAATGAAACCTTTCGTGAAATTTCGGACGAAATTTGGCCAGCTTCTCCGCGAGGCGCGCCGTGCCATGGAAGTGGGGGTCGTCTGGGTACTCGTCGAACTCAGCCCTCAGGAGTACCTTCTCCAGCGAAGCGCACACCTGCTTGACGATGTGGAAGAACTCTCTCACCGCATCGGCGACGTTGTTGAGATCCGGCGGCATCTGGCCGAGCTCGTCGCTGCTGCGGCTGAGCCGGTCGTTGATCTGCTTGACGATGTCGGGCAGGCACTTGGCGATGATGCGCGCCTGTATGTGCGTCAGCCTCCGCGCGAGCATCGGAATTCCCACCATGGACTTGTCCATCATGGAGAGCAAAGGGTGCTCCGCGAACAGCCGTTCCTGAAGGAAGATAAAATTAGGTGTATTGCATTGAGCCTCTCGGGCGGTATATATAGAGGTACAAGGCTTGGGGGGCAAGATGGTAAAGGGATTGTAATCCCAATGGACTCTATCCTACCATATATTGTACTCTAACATCCCCCGCAGTCACAACGGGAGCGTCGCAGACGGTGAGACTGGAGAAGAAGCCGAAGAGCTAACATCCCCCGCAGTCATAACCGTCGAAGCGGCGCGTATGCTGTGACTGGAGCAGGAACCAACGAGTAGCTCAAGCAAGGCGGTAGCCCTTTGTGCCGATGTCGAGGTAGCCGAGCGTGAGGGCGGAGTAGTCGTGGTCGAGGATGCCGTGCTGGAGATGACCGTGGTCGACGTAGTTGTGGTCGGGTTACCGATGTCGAGACGGTCGCTCATGAAGCCGCGGGCGCAAAAGAGGCGCCATGGTGATGACAGAGACGTGTCGAGGCAGTCGTCGTGGAAGGGGGCGATGCCGAGGTCGACGCAGTCAGGGCCGTCGAGGATGTAGACGAAAAACGGCGATGCAATCGAGGCAAACGGGATGGGAACAGGAGGGTCGATGCCGAAGTCGATGCAGTCAAGCCGCTAGAGCCGAGGCGTGTGCCAGGTTTGCCAGACCCGGCAACGCGTCGGGGACGAAAGCACGCACCGGTGTTGCCAGTACCAGACATACAAGGGAGAGGGCCCCAACCAGGTGTGGTTGTACTTGATGAAGAAGGAGCAGTGCGGGAGCGGACGCTCCTACCCGAAGGCGAGCAGTCCGGGTGGACGCTCTTGCGCGAAGGCGAGCAGTCCTGACGCAAGGTACGGCGGTGGCGGTAGAGCTCGATGTCGGCGATGAGGTCCCGATCAGCATGATGAAGACCAGGTGCAGACAGATGGCGCACAAGAGGTTGCGCAGCACAGTCGTCAATGCACAGGGGACGGCGATGTAGATGCAACGACGAGGGGACACACGTGCGGTGGTGCTGCGGTCCGAGGAGGCGACACAGCAGCAGCCCTGTTGCTCAGAGAAGATGCGCGTAGTTCTCGACGACGGACGTCACGGGAGCCGGGTGGATCGCTCACAATCGGCTGATCAGACCGAGTACGCGCGAGGCGGGACGACGATGAAAGAAGTCGGTGGAGGCGTCCCGATCTGTGGTGGCGATGACGAACCGGCGACGAAGACGTGCGGACGGGATGACCGAGACGCGACGCGCGAAGGCGTCCCCTCGACATCGCGTGCCCGACCTGGCCGCACAGTCGAAGAGGTAGGGGCCGGTGTAGTCAACGCCGATGTCGGAGTAGATACGTGCGAGGTTGACGGGCGGTGGGCGACTCAACCCCGATCAGTGATCGGGGAAAAAAAGATACAATAGCAGCAGTGGGATCCTCCATGTGCAACTCACCGGGTACACCTAGCCTTATCCTTTTTTTATTTTTTTGTTGTTGGTTAGCTTGTAAGGGAAGCTACCTCCCTCCCCGCACGGATCTTGGCGTCATGGCGTCGCGGCGCGGTCTCTGACGACGAGAGCCCACCGCCCCGCCCGTGCGAGCGCGATCAATCACCATGGCCGCCAGGGTGCACCACCGCGCGGAGGCGGCGTCGTCGGTGGCGGAGGGGCGGCGATTGAGGCGGTCTCCGCCTGTGGAGATGCGGCGGGAGCGGGAGCGGCGGCTGGAGCGCGAGCAGCCGCGGTGCGGGGAGGTGGCTGGCGGGACAGCGGTGGGGCTCGCCGCTGTGTGCTGCTGCTTCCCGTGCGCCGTCGTCGAGCTCGTCATCCTCGCGGCGGTGCGCGCGCCCGCCGTGCTTTGCCGCCGCGCCATCCGCAGGCGCCGCGGCGGGCGACGGCTGTGGCCAGCGACGGGCAGCGGCAGGAGGCGGCGCCGAGCGGAGCAGCACCAGCAGCAGGAGGCGGCGGGAGAGGCAGGCGACGGTAGGAGGCGCCGGCGGGCAGCACCAGGAGCGGCAGCCGGCGGGCAGCACTAGCGGGTGGCGGCGGCAGCGGCGCAGCCGGGGGTGGCGGCGACCCGGCCTGGGAGGGGAGACGGCGACGGCCTGAGGAGGACGCGATGGTGCACGGCGGATTTGGTGGTGCAGAGGTGGCGTGAAGGTGGCGTCCGGCTGGGGACCCGGGATGGTGGAGACGGCCAGATCCGCCCACCGGCGGACTGCGACGAGGACGATCACGAGCGATGAAGGCCCGATCTGCTGCTTGACGACGACGACGACGATGGTGGCGGCCGGATCAATAGGATCCGCCGCCTAAATGGTGGCGTTGCCCCCGGCGGAGATAGATCTCCCCAGGGGCGCGCGGCGGTTAGGGTTAGGATCTAAAGCTAGACGTCTGATACCATGAAGGAAGATAGAATTGGGTGTATTGTATTGAGCCTCTCGGGCGGTATATATAGAGGTACAAGACTTGGGGGGCAAGATGGTACAAGGGATTGTAATCCCAATGGACTCTATCCTACCATATATTGTACTCTAACATCCCTTGCAGTTGTTAGCACACGTCCGTACGTCCAGTGCTGGCGCATATACCATGCCGTGTGTCCGCTGCGGACCCACACGCGCCATGCGTCATATGCCCACGCCCCTGACCCGTACGCGCCCGTGCCCCAGTCCCCAGGTCTTAAATGGGCTGCGCACCCCACGCATCTGAGCCCACGGGCTGCCCGCAAGCAAGCCCTTTAAGCAACAACCTTGTAAGTGGTATTGGGCCTTCTACCCCCAAAAGACTAGTCCAATGGATGGAGCCTCCCTCACACTTATAAGTTGTGCTTTTTCCTTTCCCACAATCCATGTGGGACTATTTTCCCAACAATCTCCCCCTCACACATGGATTGTGCACACCGCACTTCTGGGAGATGTTGGGTGCCTGGCTCTGATACCACTTGTTAGCACACGTCCGTACGTCCAGTGCTGGCGCATATACCATGCCGTGTGTCCGCTGCGGACCCACACGCGCCATGCGTCATATGCCCACGCCCCTGACTCGTACGCACCCGTGCCCCAGTCCCCAGGTCTTAAATGGGCTGCGCACCCCACGCATCTGAGCCCACGGGCTGCCCGCAAGCAAGCCCTTTAAGCAACAACCTTGTAAGTGGTATTGGGCCTTCTCCCCCAAAAGACTAGTCCAATGGATGGAGGCTCCCTCACACTTATAAGTTGTGCTTTTTCCTTTCCCACAATCCATGTGGGACTATTTTCCCAACAGCAGTCACAACGGGAGCGTCGCAGACGGTGAGACTGGAGAAGAAGCCGAAGAGCTAACTGGTCGTACGTCTCCTCGCCAATGCGGTTCCGGACGCAGACGTAGCCCAGGCCGATGCGCACCTCGTCCATGGTGACCTTCTCGAGCAGGTCCTCGAGGGCCTTGTCGACCTTGGTGACCACCGCGAGCGAGCGCTCGCCGGTGCGGTCCACCTGCTGCGACATGCGGATAGACTCGCACGTCGGGAAGTCCACCGTGGCGGAGAGTACGTTCAAGATGATGCTCTCCTTGGGCGCGATGTACGCCTTGATGATCTTGGCGATTTGGTCGTAGATATCCTCCGGCTGGCCCTGCACGGGCACGCGGGTGATGCCGGGCAGGTCGACTAGGGTGAGGTCGGGCACGCCCCTCTTCCGCACGAGGAGGCTGATGGGCGAGTCCGAGATGCCCTTGCTGGACCCGGCGATCTCGGCAGTCGCGGTGATGATGGCGTCGGCGACCTCGTCCTCGGAGGTGGTCACCACGTGGTCGCTGCTGTACTCCAGCTGCAGCACGGGCTCGTCGGCGGCGGGGTCGCTCTGCAGCCGCATGACGAGCGGCACGCGGGTGCAGATGCCCTGCCCGCGCGGGAGGCTGATGCCGGCCAGCGACTCCAGCACGCTTGACTTGCCGCTGGACTGGTCGCCCACGACGACGATGGTGGGAAGCTGGATGGCCTCCTGGCTCTCACCTTCAGGAGGCGCAGGCGATCGACGGCATCCAGGAGCGGGCGGATCTGGTCGTTGTACGAGGCCGCCAAGGCGCTCGAGGTCACGGCGCTCCCCAGGGAGCCCTTGACGTCATCCATAGCGTCCATTGGTTGCTCAGCAGCTTCTTCTTTGATACGTATGTACATTAATTCGGAAAAGCTCGGTAGTGTTTGTGCAGCCCGTAACCTGGAATCCAATAATCAACGGGGAATGCAAGAATCGATGCCTTCCTTGGCTTTTATTCGTTGAGACGCGCAGTTCTTTTGCTACAGTAATTTGCCTGCGTGTCATTGCCCCTTTGCTTTGTACCGCCCTCCTCTACTCTATGCCTTCCTCCCGAAGGCAGATGATTCGATTTCTGAGTTGACGAGGAGGGCTCTCGCAAAATTGCTATTCTGTGGTACTACGTAGTGTCAATATGTCGAATTTTGGTCTAAGAGATGGACCTCACAATTTTACATCTCTTTTACTCTTTAATCTATCCGGTTATGTTTTTAGCCTCCTATGGCATCTAAAATGTTGATTTTAAGCAGTTTCAAAGGACAGGAGAGAGCATTAGAAAGAGATGCAATACATTGTACTCATCAATTTGTACCAAAAAAGTGAAACTAAAATCTCCCAATATGAGTTGATTAAAACAAAGTTGTCATTCTGTGGTGCCACAATGTGTCAATATGTCGAATTTTGGTCTAAGAGAGGGACCCCACAATCTTACACCTCCTTTACTCTTTATTCTATCCGGTGATATTTTTGAACTCCTAGGGCATCAACAATGTTCATTGTAGGCCAATTCAAAGGACAGGACAAAGCGCTAGGAACAAAGGCAATACATTGGACCCATCAATTTGTACCCAAAAAAAGTGGAACTGAAATATCTAAACATGAGCCGTTTCAAGCAAAGTTGCCATTCTGTTGTGCTACATGGTGTCAATATGACAAATTTTAGTTAAGGAGGTGGACCCCACAATCTTACACCTACTTTACTCTTTATTCTATCCGGTGATGTCTTTGCACTCCTAGAGCATCTACAATGTTGATTTGAAGTCGATTCAAAGAACAAGAGAGAGCGCAAGGAACAGACACAATACATTGGACCCATCTATTTGTACCAAAAAAGTGGAATTGAAATCTCTAAACATGAGTCTCCTCAAGCAAAGTTGTCATTCTGTGGTGCTACATGGTGTCAATATATTGAATTTTGGTCTAGGAGGTGGACCCCACAATCTTACACCTCCTTTACTCTTTATTCTATCCGGTGATGTTTTTGCACTCCTAGGGCATCTATAATACTGATTTTAGGCCGATTCAAAGGATAGGAGAGAGTGCTAGGAATAGATGCAATACATTGGACCCATCAATTTGCCCAAAAAAAAAGTGGAACTGAAATCTCTAAACATAAGTCGATTCAAGAAAATTTGCCATTTTGTGGTGCTACATGGTCTCAATAAGTTGAATTTTGGTCTAAAAGGTGGACCCCACAATCTTACACCTCCTTTACCCTTTGCTCTATATTGCAATTTTTTTTGCACTCCTAGGGCATCTACAATGTTAATTTTATGCCGGTTCAAAGGACAGGCGAGAGTGCAAGCAATAGATGCAATACATCTGTGGTGCTACATGGTACCAATATGTTGAATTTGGTCTAAGTGGTGGATGCCACAATCTTACACCTTCTTTGCACTCCTAGGGCATCTACAATGCTGATTTTAAGCTGGTTCAAAGGATAGGAGAGAGTGCTAGGCACAAATGCAATACATTGGACCCATCAATTTGTTCAAAAAAAAAGAATTGAAATCTCCAAACATGAGTCGATTCAACCAAAATTGCCATTTCGTGGTGCTACATGGTGTAAATATGTCAAATTTTGGTCTAAGAGGTGGACCCCACAATCTTACATCTCCTTTACTCTTTATTCCATCCGGTGATGTTTTTGCACTCTTAGGGCATCTATAATGTTGATTTTAAGCCGGTTCAAAGGACAGGAGAGAGCGCTATAAATAGATGCAATACATTAGACCCATTAATTTGTTCCTAAAAAAATGTGGAACTCAAATCTCTAAACTTAAGTCTATTGAAGTAAAGTTGCCATTCAGTGGTGCTATATAGTGCCAATATGTCAAATTTTGGTCTAAGAGGTGGATCCCACGATCTTACTCCTGCTTTACTCTTTATTCTATCTGGTGATTTTTTGCACTCCAAGGGCATCTAGAATGTTGATTTTAAGCTAGTTCAAAGGACAAGGGAGAGCGCTAGGAACGGATGCAATGCATTCGATCCATCAATTTGTGCCCAAAAAAAGTGGAACTAAAATCTCTAAACATTAGTAGATTCAAGCAAAGTTGCCATTCTGTGGAGCTGCATGATGTTAATAGCAAAGTTGCTATTCTGTGGAGCTGCATGGTGTCAATATGTCATATTTTGTTCTAAGTGGTGGACCCCACAATCTTACACCTCCTTACTCTTTATTGTATCTGGTGATTGTTTTGCACTCATAGGGCATCTACAATGTTGATGTTAGGCCGGTTCAAAGTGCAGGGGAGAGCGCTAGGAACAGATGCAATACTTTGAACCCATTAATATGTACAATAATAAAAGTGGAACTAAAATCTTTATACATGAGTCAGTACAAGCAAAGTTTCCATTCGGTGGTGCTACATGGTGTCAACATGTCAAATTTTGGTCCAGGACGTGGACCCCACAATCTTACACCTCCTTTACTCTTTATTCTATCTGATGATGTTTTTACACTCTAGGGCATTTATAATGTTGATTTTAGGCCGGTTCAAAGGACCGGAGAGAGAGCTAGGAACAAATGTTGTACATTGTACCCATCAATTTGTATAAAAAAAAAGGGAAATGAAATCTCTAAACACGAATCGATTCAAGCAAAGTTGCCATTCTGTGGCGCAACATGGTGTCAATATGTAAAATTTTGGTTTAGGAGGTGGAGCCCACAATCTTACACCTCCTTTACTCTTTATTCTATCCGGTGATGTCTTTGCACTCCTAGGGAATCTATAATATTGATTTTAGGTCGGTTCAAAGGACAGGAGAGAGTGCTAGGAATAGAGGCAATACATTGGACCCATCAATTTGTACCCAAAAAAAGTGGAACTGAAATCTCTAAACATGAGTCGATTCAAGCAAAGTTGCCATTCTATGGTGCTACGTGTTGTCAATATGACAAATTTTGGTCTTGGAGGTGGATCGGACAATCTTACACCTACTTTACTCTTTATTCTATGCGGTGATATCTTTGCACTCCTAGGGTATCTACAATGTTGATTTTAAGCCGGTTCGAAGAATAGGAGAGAGCACTAGGAACAGGTGCAATACATTGGATCCATCAATTTGTACAAGAAAAAGGTGTAACTGAAATATCTAAACATGAGTCGATTCCTGCAAAGTTGCCATTCTGTGGTGCTACATGGTGCCAATATGTCGCATTGTGGTCTAAAAGGTGGACCCCATAATCTTACACCTCTTCTACTCTTTGCTCTATCCGGTGATGTTTTTGTGCTCCTAGGGCATCTACAATGTTGATTTTTAGCCGGCTCAAAGTACAGGATAAAGCGCTAGGAACATATGTAATACATTGGATCCATCAATTTGTAACAAAAAAAGTGGAACTGAAATCTCTAAACATGAGTTGATTCAAGCCATTACCCAACTCATGTGGGCCGATCTTTCAGCACGTTTGCTGTCGCCCCTCACTGCTTACCGGCCATTGGCCGTCCAGTTCTCTGTCACCGCTCTCGTTCTCTGGATCTGTCAGCTACTAATGCCAATTGTGAGTTGTCAATCTGATCAGGTTTCGTTTAGCTTAAGGTGTGTTTATTGTTAATTGTGCTCGGTCAATTCCATCGGTAGCTTATTTACAAACTGGCTGGGACCAGTGCAATTCAGTAAGGTAAATGTATGCAGCAAGTGCCATTGCATAATGGTTAATTTACTTTTCTTAAAAAACGTTAATTTACTAGGATTTCATCATAGAGGGTTTCTTCATCAAATCTAGCTATAGACAAAGAATAACTACAAGCATCAATCATAAAAGCTACAACAATCTCAGGGAAAATAGTGTCAAACAACAATGATATTCCCTATACATCTGCACAACAAATCTGAAAGTCAATCGAAAGAAAGAAAAGGCAAAAGTGAAAAATGACAACATCCACTTGCGCTTCTATCTCCTGTTCTCCACTCAGACTAACTTTTCCCTTTTGTTTTGGACGCTATGCTTACCTCCGTAGCTGGGTATAATTCAACTTCGACATAGAAAAGAAGATTTTACAAAGAAAAGATTGTCGTCATTCGGCTTTGACAAAAGTTAACCAAGAAAATATTGCGATGCACTCAGCTTAATTTGACAAAACAAAGAAGATATTTTTGTGTCCTATCTGGACTTGGTGAATTATCCTCTCTTATTCTACTTAGAACAAAATTTTCAAGCGAAATGCTTGGCTTGTGTAGGGTTATCCGTTTACAGACCATTATAAGTAGTTACTTTTTAAGGACCCATAAGAATTTCATATGAAACAGTTCAATTCCTGCAAGAATCTAAGAAAATTTCCGCGTTCTAGACAGGGTCTAAGAAATAAATTTTCAAACGACATGCATTTTTGTGTATATAAATATGGAGCTATTCCGTCGGTACCATACTGCAAACACCACCTCTGTGATAAACTTGGGCGGCGCATGCAGCATGCATAAGTTGAAAAACAGAATCTAGGCAACTCTGAAATAAAAATGAGGAAAACATAGCAATATGGGAGAATGGAGAGATATACTACCAGAATTTGCTAATTCCCCGAGTGTAGCGATCATCCTCGCGTGTGATCTGTGGACACACATACTGCACACCACCTATGTGATAAACTTGGCCGGCGCATGCAGCATGCATAAGTTGAAAAACAGAAGCTAGGCAACTCCGAAATAAAAATGAGAAAAACATAGCAATATGGGAGAATGGAGAGATATACTACCAGAATTTGCTAACTCCCCGAGTGTTGCGATCATCCTCGCGTGTGATCTGTGGACACACATACTGCACACCACCTATGTGATAAATTTGGCCGGCGCATGCAGCATGCATAAGTTGAAAAACAGAAGCTAGGAAACTCCGAAATAAAAATGAGAAAAACATAGCAATATGGGAGAATAGAGAGATATACTACCAGAATTTGCTAATTCCCCGAGTGTTGCGAACATCCTCGCGTGTGATCTGTGGACACACGGTTTGACGAGCAAATGGGGAGTTCATAAAGCACTCGGTGAAAATAACTCACGCGAACGCGTGATGCAGATCAGTGTGCTCCACGCGAGGAAGAACTTGAGTTGGTCCGGGCTGCTGAGGCAAGGATTAGCCTGTTGGCCTCCAGTCAGATAAAAGAAGCAGAGAAGCATAAGAACAGAAGTAGAAGGCAGACGACGAAAAGGCCAATATATGTTGAAGCATAGAGGTAGACGCTCATAAAGGATTGCGCGTAGGCTACGAAAGTAGAAAACAAAACTTTTCTACCGCGCACACAAGGACATCATGCTTAAGGAGGGATCATGGATCATTACCACTAGACGCGCAGCGCAGCGGAAGAATTGGAGAAGCCGATCCAACCACGCGCGTCGAGGTAGTAGTGGAATTAGCCGATCGTCCCGAACAGATCATCTCCTCCACGCGATCAGCCACACCACGAGCAGATCCAATCTGTAGGTTGTTGATGCCGATCAACACCGCAACGAGCAGCGCCTCCACTGGTATCCACACGTCCGGGGCTGGAACGCCGATCGCGGGTAGCACCCGTGAGCGGCTAGGGTTTGGCTCGGGAGGTGGCGGCTAGGGTTATGCTAGAGGTTAACAGAAAAACCGTGTACCCCTCAGCCCCTCGCCTCCATATATATAGACCTCCTCACTTGGGCCTTGTAGACCGAGGCCCAATAGGAGTCTATTCGGATCTCTATCCGAATTGAGCCCACATCCGAATCATATTCGAATTAGTGTTCCAACCCGTTAAGCGTGTGACCCTGTAGGTTCACGTATACTTGGTCGCAACCCGGAAATGCCTTTCCGGTCACCCTGTTAATAGCGGCCTCTAGTAAGACATATTAACCCCAAAGTATACGTAAAGATCGTATCGGCTGAACCTGTAATGTTCTCATGTACGAATCCCTTTGCCTCACGATATATATTGACCCCAAGGCGAGACCTGTGTCATCCTCTTAATAGCTCAATCACTCTCTCGATTCTGTGATGGATTATAAACTTGTGATTGACTCCTCAATCACCTTGGCATGGCCATGCACTTTCATAATCCATTACATCGAGGGGCCCAGAGATATCTCTCCCATAAGGAGGGGCAAATTCTATCTTGATCATTCACATCCCACTACATGTTTCATGGCAAACACGAAGACTAGTTTTATGACTACCTAGTTACGGAGTAGTGTTTAGTAATCCCAAAATAAGCTACTACGCATGTTGGGAACCATGATGATCTCAAGTCTAAGGATTCTACATAAACACTACTTGAGACCAACTGATGACACATGGAATCTCTGAAGTGTCTCATGGCGGGTCTATCCAACATATGTTCACTAACACATGTCCATATTATTGATTTGGTATCACCATACCATGATCCATGAGACATAATCATCAATCAATACATATGCTGATCTTTGAATCATATTTGTTCCTCATATGATATATGATCAGGGATCATTTAGAAATAGCAACATTTTAGCATTAAGTGTCTCATGAATAAGTCACATACTCATTGATCAATAATGATAATGTCTATTTCAAGGAACAAAGTAATGTATCATAAACATAATATGTGATATATATAACATCTCCATGTTGTCTCTAGGGCATATCACTAACAGTCTCCCACTTGCATTAGAGTCAACCATGTAGGTATCTAATACCCATTGCCCTAGTGTGTCGGGACCCCGGATTTCCGAACCCGGACCCTCTGTGTATTACTGCACTAGTCCCAGATCAAAGCTAGTGCACACAGTTAAACAGAAATGAATACATAACCAGCAACGCTTTATTACAATTTTAAAGAGTACAGACCGAAAGGTCTCATTATTACAATTGAGGTTTTAAGACCTCGCACACACGAAACACAGCGGAAGCAAAAGATAAACTCGGTGAAGACCCATCAATACGCCACAGGCAATTGACTGGGGAAGAGCGACCTAGAACTCCTGGAATCTTTCGTCGAATCCACCCGCGAAGAAGTCGTAGTCGCCTTCTTGAGCTTCATACTCTTCTGAATATTATTTTTGAGTGTAGCATGTGAGTACATAAAGTACTCCGCAAGTCTTGGGAAAAATGCATAGATGCAAGGCTTGACAAAGGAAGGCTATATGGTTCTTTTGCACAAAGCAATATTTTAAAATTTCAATTACTACTAATTATTTTCGAAGGCAACCATTTAATAAAGTAAATGTTTTAGCAGAAACTATCATTGACTTTCTAGTGAAGGTTCCATCTACCAACACTAGCCAACCAATTACAATTGGTCAAGTTTAAAACTGCGGGTTCCATCCACCCTCTCTGGCTCCAACTGCTAGGATACCCTTCCGAGAGTTCCCTCCACTCTCGGAATACAAAACTTTGATTTTTAAAACCAAAACCAGAAATCTACCATGTGCATGCATTCTTTGCCCGCCCTTGACCGTGGGCACGGCTATTCGAATAGTTTTACACTCTGCAGAGGTTGTACAACTTTACCCACAAGAGATAATTTATCCTAAAAGTCAACACGCTTCCTTTGGCATGAGACTCAGATAAAATATCACAAAGTCTTTACCTTACTCTAATCTAGCTAGATACCACCCGCTGAGGTTTCACCGCAGGTAGGCTAATTGCCCGAACCGAAGCCCCCTCTTGCGCCATATGAGTACAGTAAATCCCTGTCCCTCACTGTGAATAACCAGTCCATCCCTGGCATCCACTTTCCACTGGTGGCACCTAAACTAGACTATCGTAAGTTAGTCAGCTAGGTCGTACCCATATAGACTTGTGGTTGTACGGTTAATGCTCAGTCTGGACAAACACAAGCGTCGGTCCTTAATTGACTAGGGTGGAACATACACATTACAAGATCTCGTGCTTCCTGCACCAATCCAAACTAACCATCCACCCTAATCTAAACCAATTTTCACATTTTAGTTTATTTTAAAAGAACAGTGGCAACTCCAATTACCACTAATTTTCATAAACACAGGGGTATTACAATAAATCATAATTTTCCATTTTCAAGATTTCAAAGGTATTAAATAGCGAGACTAAGCATTATACTACCATTCCACTATTCACAAAGATTCAGTAATAATCTCATTATTGAGACAAATGAAATTCTAGGGTGACAAAGGTACATGGCATTCAATTTCAATGGAGGGTATAACAAGGTTGGTTTAACTAACCCTTAAGATTTGAACTAATATTTTATATAAATAGCAATGCACATAATTTAAAATAATTAAAACATTTCGAAATCATAGGTTCAAGATGATCAAATGAGACTTGCCTTCTTGAGCGTGGTTTGGTTCTTCTTGCTGCGACTCGACAAACACTTCGGCAACGTCGGTTTCTACGCGCGAAATAACAAAAAAAAAACAAATAAATAAATGCAAATAAAATCACAAAAATATAAAATATATACTGTAACTTAGATTATGATTTTAGACAAATTTAGAAATTGGAATAACCGGATTCGGAGTTCGGACGAGGGAGAACGAGCGATTGGAAGTTTGATCGGTTTGGAAATTCCAGAAAATGCAAAACGAGGGAATATTCTCTGGAATCTTATTTTGGCTGATTTTTGGGATATTTTGGAGTGTATGACACGTGGGGCCCGGTTGTCATTGGCTAACAAAAATTTTGGCAAGCCCAAACCGAAAATTGCCTTGCCCACGAATTGAACTCACAACCTCATGCATGCATGCACTAACATGCATCCACTAGCCAAGTGAGCACTTGCTATTTCTTGACAACGAGCAACAACAAATTAAATAAACATGGTTGAACATGATTAGAGAAGGAACCATGGAGGTACGCGGGGGCGCGCACGGGAGGCGACCTCGCCGGCGGCCGGCGACCGGCGGCGGGGCGGCGAGCGGCGGCGGGGGTAGCCGGGGTGGCGGCGCTACTCACCGGCGGCGGCGGGATTGGCCTGGGTGGCCGGCGGCGGCGGGAGGCGGCGGCGGCGGAAGAAATGGGGCAGCGGCGGGAGGTGGCCGGGACGGCGGCCGGGGCGGCTGCGCACTCGGTCGAGATGGGGAAAAGGAGGGGCGGTGGGAGGCGGTGCCGAAGGAGGCTATGGAGGGGGGTTTTTATAGGTGGGGAGAGGAGGGATAGGCCGGTGGTTTAAAGCTCGCCGGAGTTAATACAAACCGCGATTAGGGGAATTAAAAGAGGGGAAACGGCCGGAGGAATGGAGGGGAGTAATTGGGCATCCGTTTCCACTCTTTAATCGGGATTTTATGAGGGAGAAACGCGGGATTTTAAAGCTCAATTTCGGTTTTAATGGTGGAGGAGAGAGAGGGTGGGAGGACGAAGAAGGTGAGGTTGAAGAAGGATATGACATATGGGTCCCATGTGTCATAGAGAGTGAGAGTTAGTGAAGGGGTACGGGCCGTCGGATTCGCGGCACGTGGCAAGTGGGTGGATGAGGTTATGAAGGGGTAAGTGATCATGTGTGGCTAGGATTAAAACGTGGAGAGAGGTTGATTTAATCTGAGAGCGACACATGGCGGAATAGGATTAATTTGATTTTTATTTTCGGAATAAATTTCAGCAATTACTAGAAACTTTATAAACACTTGGAAATTTAATATTTAATGTCTAAAAATTCCAGAAAAATCATAAAATATTCCTGGAATTATTTTAAACTTAGTAAAAATATTTTTAATTTCAGATTTGAATTTAATAATTTTATAAAATACTTTTTAGCTTTGAAAATTGATTTTAAATTCAGAAAATTCTCAAATAATATTTAAAAATTTAGGAAAGGCTAGGAAAAATATAATTTTCCCTTTTTGGCTTTAATAAAATATTTAAAATACATTTTTTTGCTTTAAATTTTGAAATAAAATCCAGAAAATCAAATAAAAGCCAAGTAAAATCCAATTACTTTAAAATAGTTAATTTGAATTTAAATTTTTCCAGAAAGCCAAATTTTGGGATGTTACATAGTGTGAGCCTCATGCTTTGGCTGGGGAAGTGGCTTTGTCAACGGATCTGCAATGTTCAAATCCGTTTGTACTTTGCATATCTTCACATCGCCTCTCTCCACTATCTCGCGGATGAGATGAAATCGCCGTAAAATGTGCTTGGACTTCTGGTGCGATCTAGGCTCCTTGGCTTGCGCAATGGCCCCACTATTGTCACAGTAGAGGTCCATTGGGCTGGAGGCACTAGCCACCACACCAAGCTCAGAAACAAATTTCTTGATCCAAATAGCCTCTTTAGCAGCTTCAGAAGCTGCTATGTATTCGGCTTCTGTTGTAGAATCAGCAACCGTCTCTTGCTTGGAACTCTTCCAGCTCACCGCACCGCCATTCAGGCAGAACACAAATCCAGATTGCGATCTAAAATCATCTTTGTCAGTTTGGAAGCTAGCATCGGTGTAACCATTTACAACGAGCTCTTCCTCACCCCCATAGACGAGGAACACATCTTTAGTTCTTCTCAAGTACTTCAAGATGTTCTTTACGGCAATCCAGTGACCTTCACCTGGATCTGACTGGTATCTACTCGTAGCACTTAAAGCATACGAGGCATCTGGACGTGTACAAAGCATAGCATACATAATGGACCCAATAGCCGAAGCATATGGAATCGCATTCATTTTATCCCGCTCATCAGGTGTACTAGGACACTGATTCTTGCTATAATTTATACCATGTGACATAGGTAGAAAGCCTTTCTTGGAATCCTACATGTTGAACCTTTTCAACACCTTGTCAATGTATGTATCTTGGCTTAATCCAATTAGCCTTTTTGATCTATCTCTATAGATCTTGATGCCTAGAATATATGCTGCCTCTCCTAAGTTTTTCATAGAGAAACTATTTTTCAATGAAGACTTAACAAATTCGAGCATAGGAATGTCATTTCCGATCAGTAATATGTCATCCACATATAAGACCAAACATACGAGTGCGCTCCCACTAGCCTTTTTGTAAACACAAGGCTCTTCTTCGTTCTTGATGAAACCAAACCCTTTGATTACTTCATCAAAACGAATGTTCCAACTCCGAGATGCCTGCTTTAATCCATAAATGGATCTTTGCAGCTTGCATATCTTTCCAACTGATTGCGGATCGACAAAACCCGTGGGCTGTGTCATGTACACATCCTCACTCAGATTTCCATTAAGGAAAGCTGTTTTGACATCCATTTGCCATATTTCATAGTCAAAATATGCAGCAATCGCTAGAATGATCCGAATAGACTTTAGCATTGCGACGGGCGAAAAAGTTTCATCATAATCAACATCTTGAATTTGTTTGAAACCTTTGGCCACCAATCGCGCTTTATAGATGTAAACATTTCCATCTATGTCTATCGTTTTCTTGAAAACCCATTTGCACTCAATGGTTTTAACACCATCAGGTGGATCAACCAAGTTCCAAACTTGATTACTGTGCATGGATTCAATTTTGGATCTCATGGCTTCAAGCCATTTCTCAGAGTCTGGTCCCACCATCGCTTCTTCATAGGTCTTAGGCTCATCGTTGTCTAACAACAATATGTCCCGTTGTTGAGTAGTCAAGAACATGTACCTCTCAGGTGCACGACGTGACCTCTCTGACCTACGTGGTGCCGGTGTGTCCACAACAGGTTCTTCAATAGTTTGTTCATCCTGTTGTGGTTCTGTAGGAGCTGAAACGTTTTCAGGTGTTTCTCGAATTTCTTTAAGTTGCACCGTGCTCCCACTATCCCTTCTTGAAAGAAACTTTCTCTAAGAAGACACCATGTCGGGCGACAAACACTTTGCCTACTTCTTGATTATAGAAGTAATATCCTTTTGTTTCCTTAGAATACCCGATAAAGAAGCATTTATCAGATTTAGGAGTGAGCTTATCAGATTGTAAACGTTTTACGTAAGCCTCACATCCCCAAATCTTAAGAAAAGACAAGCTAGGACGTAGTCCTGTCCACATCTCATATGGTGTCTTTTCTACTGATTTTGATGGAACCCTGTTTAGTGTGAACGCGGCTGTTTCAAGAGCGTACCCCCAAAAAGACAACGGAAGATCACTTTGGCTCATTTTGGAGCGCATCATATCTAATAAGGTGCGATTTCTCTGTTCAGATACCCCATTCCATTGAGGTGTTCCTGGCGGAGTCAATTGTGGAACAATTCCACAATCCTTTAGATGATTGCCAAACGCATGGCTCAAATACTCGCCTCCATGATCAGATCGTAGAAACTTGATTGTCTTGCCTAAATGATTTTGCACTTCATTTTGGAATTCTTTGAACTTTTCAAAGGATTCAGACTTATGCTTCATCAGGTAGATATATCCATATCTACTAAAGTCATCA
This sequence comes from Dendrocalamus latiflorus, assembly GCA_017311315.1. NCBI lineage: Eukaryota > Viridiplantae > Streptophyta > Magnoliopsida > Poales > Poaceae > Dendrocalamus > Dendrocalamus latiflorus. Next base: position 34,727,310 of record CM029655.1, on the reverse strand, counting down.
GTAAAAGTTATGAAGTACTGAAAACCACCTCTGGCTGTTGAGCTCATTGGTTCACATACATCAGAATGTACGAGTGCCAATAAGTCACTTGCCCGTTCACCTTGACCGGTGAAAGGTGCCTTTGTCATCTTGCCAAGTAAACAAGATTCGCATGTCTCAAATGATTCAAAATCAAATGAGTGTAGAATACCATCTCTATGGAGCTTCTCCATGCGTTTCTCATTTATGTGGCCTAAGCGACAGTGCCAAATAAACGTGGGATTCAAATCATTCGGACGTTGCCTCTTTGCATTAATGTTATAGACCGGTGACCCTTCAAGAGTAAGAACGTATAACCCATTCACCAATGGAGTATGACAATAGAACATATCTTTGAAATAAAGAGAACAACCATTGTCCACAGATCTAAAGTCATAACCTTCTGCTTGCAAACATGAAGCAGAAATAATGTTCTTGGAAAGAGATGGAACACAATAACAATTATTCAATTCCAAAACTAATCCTGAAGGTAAAGACAATGGCATGGTGCCAATAGCCACCGCAGCAACTTTTGTTCCAATGCCAACGCGAAGATCCACTTCGCTCCTCCTCAAACTTCTACTTCTTCTTAGCCCCTGCAACGATTTGCAAAAATGAGCAACCGATCCGGTATCAAGTACCCAAGAATCAGTGGATGAAGTAGCAAGATTGATTTCTATAACATTTATACCTGGAGTGGAAGTCGTACTTCCCTTCTTCTTCTCAAGATCCTCCAAGTACTTTGGGCAGTTCCTTTTCCAATGTCCTGATTGCTTACAGTAGTAACAATCTGCATCAGAAGCAGCGCCCTTCTTGACTTGCTTGGCCTTAGAACTGCTCGCGATCTCATCGGGAGCTAACTTTCTTTTGACCGCGCCTTTCTTGACATTGGGCTTGCCCTTGCCTTTCTGCATCATCATCACATGATTGCTGCTTTTCTTAATACTTTCCTCGGCAGCTTTTAGCATCCCATGCAACTCAACCAAGGTCTTCTCCATGTTGTTCATGTGATAGTTCAGTATGAATGGCTCAAAGCTCGGGGGAAGCGACTGGAGAATCACATGAGTAGCGAACTCTTGGCTAAGGGGAAAACCAAGCTTTTCCAGACTCTCAATGTAGCCAATCATCTTAATCACATGAGGGCTGACGAGATTCCCTTCTGCAAGCCTGCACGCAAACAAGGACTTTGAAGTGTTGAACCTCTCAGCCCTTGCTTGGTTCTCAAACATACCACGTAACCCCACAATGATTTTGTAGGCATATGTGTTCTCATATTGCTTCTGAAGCTCAGAGGACATTGTGGCAAGCATAAGACAGCTCACATCAAGGTAATCATTCGTTTGCTTCTCATAAGCTCTCCGTGCAGCCACAGTAAAATTATCAGGCAAGTCTTCGGGGTAAGGAGAATCAAGGACATACTCCTTGCGCTCTTGCTTGAGAACAATTCTCAAGTTGTGATACCAATCTATAATGTTCGTTCCATGGAGTTTTTCTTTCTCAAGAATAGATCGCAAATTAAAAGAACTGGATGCGGCATTAGCTCACATGATCTACAACAAAAGAATATGCAAAGTTTAGCACTATGTTTATGTTCATCTTTTATTAAACTATTTAACAAAAGACTCCCACTATGTGTTTTGCAACAAAACTCCCTCTAAGTTACATAGTGGGTCAAGATCCTCATTTCACTAATTCCTAGTGAGCTTTGGCATCACGGCTAGAAAACTAGTGACATGGGTAAGCAACACCTTGCTAATCACATCCCTATGTGACTCCTGCTTGTTGGGTGACATCAGTATGCCCCAGCCCCAACCTATGCCCCAAGGTCCAAAACTATTTTGATAACCTTGTTAAGTAAACCAAATGCTTCCGCATGTAGATGTCCGACATCTACCCCAAATAATGATGATAACCGACGGCACTCTACTTTGGTAGACCTACCATACGGTGATCATTATTTTGGTGCAACATATGGAAGGGTATTAACACCTAATTTTTACGAGGGATTCTATCCTACCAAAGCAACATATCACATATATCATTGCATAAGAATAAGATAGATAACATCACAGATAAACACATTTAACTGTGAAGTAGTATGGCCCAAAAAATGGTGATATCCATCTCCATGTAGGTGTAGACGATCTTCATCCTCCACATCACTCCTTTAGGCCACCATGCTTGAAAGCTTGTAACCTCAAAACTAGGCTACTACCTATAATAGCTAGAAATTGAAGATTACAAAGATAGATTCAAGCATTAAGGTCAACACGCAGGTCGTTAAATACAATATAGACAGCTAACAATAGCTGAAATAATCATGACACGCAGGCCATGAACGAATATTACATGCATCACAAATATCTCATACATTCCAATAAGCTATAGGGCCATACTATTCACACCATTCCCTGCAAAAACAAGTTAGACGTAGAATCGCATTCTACCTAACAATGTGAACCCATGACGCTATATTGCGATGCACTCAGCTTAATTTGACAAAACAAAGAAGAGATTTTTGTGCCCTATCTGGACTTGGTGAATTATCCTCTCTTATTCTACTTAGAACAAAATTTTCAAGCGAAATGCTTGGCTTGTGTAGGGTTATCCGTTTACACAGACCATTATAAGTAGTTACTTTTTAAGGACCCATAAGAATTTCATATGAAACAGTTCAATTCCTGCAAGAATCTAAGAAAATTTCCGCGTTCTAGACAGGGTCTAAGAAATAAATTTTCAAACGACATGCATTTTTGTGTATATAAATATGGAGCTATTCCGTCGGTACCATACTGCATACACCACCTCTGTGATAAACTTGGGCGGCGCATGCAGCATGCATAAGTTGAAAAACAGAATCTAGGCAACTCCGAAATAAAAATGAGGAAAACATAGCAATATGGGAGAATGGAGAGATATACTACCAGAATTTGCTAATTCCCCGAGTGTTGCGATCATCCTCGCGTGTGATCTGTGGACACACATACTGCACACCACCTATGTGATAAACTTGGCCGGCGCATGCAGCATGCATAAGTTGAAAAATAGAAGCTAGGCAACTCCGAAATAAAAATGAGAAAAACATAGCAATATGGGAGAATGGAGAGATATACTACCAGAATTTGCTAATTCCCCGAGTGTTGCGATCATCCTCGCGTGTGATCTGTGGACACACGGTTTGACGAGCAAATGGGGAGTTCATAAAGCACTCGGTGAAAATAACTCACACGAACGCGTGATGCAGATCGGTGTGCTGCACGCGAGGAAGAACTTGAGTTGGTCCGGGCTGCTGAGGCAAGGATTAGCCTGTTGGCCTCCAGTCAGATAAAAGAAGCAGAGAAGCATAAGAACAGCAGTAGAAGGCAGACGACGAAGAGGCCAATATATGTTGAAGCATAGAGGTAGACGCTCATAAAGGATTGCGCGTAGGTTACGAAAGCAGAAAACAAAACTTTTCTACCGCGCACACAAGGACATCATGCTTAAGGAGGGATCATGGATTGTTACCACTAGACGCGCAGCGCAGCGGAAGAAGAGTTGGAGAAGCCGATCCAACCACGCGCGTCGAGGTAGTAGTGGAATTAGCCGATCGTCCCGAACAGATCGTCTCCTCCACGCGATCAACCACACCACGAGCAGATCCAATCTGTAGGTTGTTGATGCCGATCAACACCGCAACGAGCAGCGCCTCCACCGGTATCCACACGTCCGGGGCTGGAACGCCGATCGCGGGTGTACTAGCACCCGTGAGCGGCTAGGGTTTGGCTCGGGAGGTGGCGGCTAGGGTTATGCTAGAGGTTAACAAAAAAACCGTGTACCCCTCAGCCCCTCGCCTCCATATATATTGACCTCCTCACTTGGGCCTTGTGGACCGAGGCCCAATAGGAGTCTATTCGGATCTCTATCCGAATTGAGCCCACATCCGAATCATATTCGAATTAGTGTTCCAACCCGTTAAGCGTGTGACCCTGTAGGTTCACGTATACTTGGTCGCAACCTGGAAACGCCTTTCCGGTCACCCTGTTAATTGCGGCCTCTAGTAAGACATATTAACCCCAAAGTATACATAAAGATCGTATCGGCTGAACCTGTAATGGTCTCATGTACGAATCCCTTTGCCTCACGATATAGATTGAGCTCAAGGCGAGACCTGTGTCATCCTCTTAATAGCTCAATCACTCTCTCGATTCCGTGATGGATTATAAACTTGTGATTGACTCCTCAATCACCTTGGCATGGTCATGCACTTTCATAATCCATTACATCGAGGGGCCCAGAGATATCTCTCCCATAAGGAGGGGCAAATTCTATCTTGATCATTCACATCCCACTACATGTTTCATGGCAAACCCGAAGACTTATTTTATGACTACCCAGTTACGGAGTAGTGTTTAGTAGTCCCAAAATAAGCTACTGCGCATGTTGGGAACCATGATGATCTCAAGTCTAAGGATTCTACATAAACACTACTTGAGACCAACTGATGACACATGGAATCTCTGCAGTGTCTCATGGCGGGTCTATCCAACATATGTTCACTAACACATGTCCATATTATTGATTTGGTATCACCATACCATGATCCATGAGACATAATCATCAATCAATACATATGCTGATCTTTGAATTATATTTATTCCTCATATGATATATGATCAGGGATCATTTAGAAATAGCAACATTTTAGCATTAAGAGTCTCATGAATAAGTCACATACTCATTGATCAATAATGATAATGTCTATTTCAAGGAACAAAGCAATGTATCATAAACATAGTATGTGCTATATATAGCATCTTTATATTGCCTCTAGGGCATATCACTAATAGCTCAGCCAGTGCGGCCGGCGGCCGGCGTGAGCGGAGACGAGGGTAGAACGTTTGGCGCTGATCGATACCATGTAGATAATTTACCGCACGGTGTAGCGTTCCATTGATACGAATATACATACGTGCATGCATGCGTGGAGTTAACAAACATAGCAAGAGATGAGGGCACGTCAGTACATAGCAAGAGATGATATATAGTACTGCCTAACTAGCTCTGTACGGCGGAGAGCCAGTAATGCTTTTTTTTCTGTAGCTGTAAATGCATCATTGCTTTTCCACTTTGGCGATGTTCATTGCTTTTGGTACGACTACTCGAACTTTACAAGGATTCTGATGGAAGCTGCGATAACTTGACGCTTAGTGGTTCGCCAAAAGAATCTTAGCACCAAACCTACGCTCTGCTTCCGGACAACGTATCCGATGAAAATGGAGGCTCGGTGAAAATCCAAAGACTTGTGATTTGGAGTATTGGATCAGCCTTGGATGGCTCATACTGAATTGCGCAATTTAGAACCCCCCGCCGGTTGCCCTCGAGTTCCCCTTGCTGCGTTCTACGTGGTGCGCACCTCAACATTGCCGGTGCACCGCCGGAACCCCACGGTCATATGAGCCTGAGCCCCCACCGCCACTTTGAGCTTGCCGCTGGCCACTGTTGACGTTCCTAGTTTACGCTGGTCACGTCACCAACATCGCCTTGACGTTCCCTTCCAGATGTATCCCTCCGCAGTACATGCCGTGGGCAGAGTCAACGGAGACTCGGTCCTAGAGTGTCAGTGCTGTCTTTATATCAACACTGACCCTACCACCTCAGTGCCACCTCAGCTCACCGATGTCTAGTCAGCATCGCATCCGCCCATGTGGCAAACCCTCGATCTAAACCCACCACTCACAGACATATGGGCCTCAACACCAACCACCGCTGTTGTGTGCACCCAGGCTACTGTGGGCCACCCACGTATCAACCACTCAAGCCTTTTTTTCCTATTTATCAAAAAAAGGAGATATTGCTAGAAATTTTTAGATTAATAAAAAAATGGAAAACATCTGATCCAACATATGTCTTATATCATAAAGCTCTATGTGACAGTCTAAGCTAAATATGTCCTATTCTTGATCATCAGTTAAACAAGAATCCTTCAGCCCTTTAGACGTCTCCGAGTTCGGGCTAATTAAACATGTGTATTTCCATGTGTTCGTAAGAAATATTTATAACTCTTGCCTAAATTAAGCCTATGAAATTCCTTGTTCCAAAACGGCCCTTCATACGATAGATGTCGTTTCCATATTTATATTTATAATATTATAATATATATATATATATATATATATATATATATATATATATATATATTATAAATATAAATAATAGGGACACCATGGTGCCCAGCCTCCATGATTAAGACTTTTCATCCATGATTGAGACTTTCCATTCATAATTAAAACTTTTCATCCTGATATTATATATTATTGCACTTGCACGCATCTAAAAGCAATCTAAAGGCAGGGAGACTTGGTGCCCGGGTACCTTGGTGTCCCATTTCAACATATATATATATATATATATATATATATATATATATATATATATATATATATATATATATATATATATATATATATATATATATCCTGTTTTTTTACTTGTGGGTGTACGGGTGTAGTTACTTCCTATATCGTATCTTGCAAAGTTGGAAGTATCTCGCGCTACGGAGGGTATGTACACGTATCTTATAAGTATATAAGATCATTTAGATAGTATGTACAATTTTTTTCAAGTTACTCTCTTATATGCATGAATAGAAGGTATTAGCAAAATATGCTAAAAACTATGTGCTTCCTTATAATTTTTCATATGATTGGCATTGAAGTATCTTAAAATCATTATATGAGTATACCTAAAGTGATAAATAAGTATGTTAAATTCGTTTAGATGATATATATATATCATAGGTGGGAGTAACTGCAACCGGGAGCAGAATATATTTTTATATGTGTGTGCGTGACATCTTAAATTTTTTTAAATTTGCGTAAAAATTGTTTTCGAAAAAACTCTTCGAATGCATCTCAAAGTGTCCTCTTGTTTTCATAGGTTGTCTTTGCTTTTTTTCTTTTAGTTTCTTGAGTTGTTCTCTTCAAATATCCTGTTTAACTATTTCCTAAAGAGAGCGGCTACAGTACGCTATACCGTTCGGACTTTATCCAAGCGGTATAGTATCCAACCATCCATCGTCTCTTACTCTCCGCCCTTCCTCTCCTCGGTGCTGTCCACTTCCTCTTGTGTGGCCCGAAGTGCGAGCAACATCGCGCAGTCCTTCCTCCTTCGTCGCACAAAGCGTGAGTGACGTCGTGCCATATGAAACTTAAACATGAAACTGGTATGAAACACTATGAAACAAAATAAAACTAGTCATAAAATGTGTACATGAAATCTAGCCAAATCAACCAATAAACCGCCATGAAATTGCATGAAACCTTGTGAAACACATTAAAACATAAATATGAAACAATATAAAACTTGTATATGAAACTTAGCCAAATCAGGCAATAAACTGCCATGAAACTTAATGAAATCACGTGAAACACTATGAAACTTAAATATGAACTTGATCATGAAACTCTATGAAACAACATGAAATTAGTCGGGAAACGTGTACATAAAACCTAGCCAAATCAATCAATAAACCCCCATGAAACTTGATGAAACCTCGTGAAACACAATGAAATTTAAACATGAAACTCTGTGAAACACTATAGAACTGGACATGAAACTTGTATGTTAAACCTTGCCAAATCAGGCAATAAAGCGCCCTTAAAACTTGATGAAACCATATGAAAAACTATAAAATTGTAGCTCCGACCATTCACAAAAACACTATCGCTACCATATACAAAATACTGTAGCTCCGATCGCGCACAAAACACTATAGCTTCGACCGCACACAAAACACTGTAGCTCCGACCGCTCACAAAAATATTGTAGCTCTGGCCACACACAACCACTATAGCTCCGACCACAAAGAGCCTTTCGACCGACTATTGTGTGGTTTAGGGTTTCGACCGAGTACTATAGAGCTCTGACCACAAAGAGCCCCGTGAAACTTGATGAAATATCATGAAACACAATGAAACTTAAACATAAAACTCTATGAAACACCATGGAACTGGATATGAAACTTGTACGTGAAACTTAGCCAAATCAAACAATAAACATCCCTTAAACTTGATGAAACCATATGAAATAATATGAAATTGTAGCTCTGACCACACAAAAACAATGTAGCTCCGACCACTCACAACACAGAGTAGGTCCAACCACACACAACCACTATAGCTCCGAACACAAAGTGCCTTTTGATCCGTTGCTGTAGCTTTGACCACATAGAGCCTTTCGACTGACAGCTGTAGCTTCGATCACAAAGTGCATTTCGACAGACTATTGTAACTTTGACCACTTAGAGCCTTTTGACCAACTACTGTAGCTCCGACTACTATTGCTCACGACTATGGTAGCTTACGACCGCCAGAAAATCCTTTTGTTAGTTTCTCTAGAATTAAACATCGAGAGGCCCATTCTACTTCATCCAAGCTCCGATTGAACCGGCGAGGGTGTTGTATGCACTGGATGGGACCGCATCGCCGTCCGCGTGGATGTGATTTTCGAGGAGGAGTGCATCGGTGAGTTAGGGCTCCTGACGCACATGTACTCCACTCGTGCGACTGAGGAGGAGGACGCGAAGCGGTGATGTGGATGGACAACACGTCATGGGCAGCCGGAACCCTAACTCAGAGGTTTCTGTGGAGTGTAGTAGAGTGACGAGGGGAATATAGGGTGAATGGAATGGGAATGGAGTGGTGTGGGGGGAAATGAATGCGTCAGGCGTGGGAGCGAGGCTCCGAGATTTATGCGTTCTGACTTTAGATCGAACTGTTCCGATCTATACCATCGTATGGCGTCCGAACTGGATATTATTCTTTAGGTGGCCTGTTTATGAGAACAAACCAAAACTTGACGTGACGTGGCCTCCGCCTTTACCATATATGGAGAATGCCGACAGGCGAGTCCTTGCGCACGAGTCCGCTCCTCGAAGTCGAAGTCGAAGTATCTCCGCTGGAGCGGAGATCTTGATATCGTTGCCACGGGGGTTGATTGATTCGTGGAGCTACCTCCGGGCGAAACTGGATTAAGTGGCCGGAGTCTCCGTATGGCGCCATCCTATCGGGAAGCGCCATCCCCTCGGGAGGTGTGTCGCGCTCCGCTTTCTGCATTCATTTTCGCGGGCGCGAGCATGTGGCGGGGTGTCATTTCTCAGAATCGGGGTGGCTTCCGGTACTTTCATAACGGTGTCCCTTCGCGTGGGCGTGACCAGAGTCGAGGTTGGGGCCTCGCTGCTAGGGCAGAGATCCCGTTTGGATTGTTGCGGTTGACTGGCCCCAAGGACCATGCTGACACGCGCTGGAAGCTATGTTGGGTCGTGCGACCTGCATTTATTCCCTGCGTTAGCTGACACACGGCGGGGCGCTACTTGCGCGTCGTGCGGTGACAGGCCCCTGTACGACCGTGGTCGTAAGTGGCATACGTGTGCCATCGCGACGCTTCGGCTTCGTCCCTAGGGAGATGAGCGGTTATCGTCTGCCGGTTGCGCTTACCGGTGGTGGGAGGCGAGGGCTCTTTAAATACACCCCGTGGTACCACGTCTGTGCCTCCTCCACACGCTTTCTGGTCATTCACGCCATCTCCTGTACTCGCTACTCTTGCTTGTGCGCTCCTTTTCACCGTCGAGTATCCCGTGGACATCAATGGCGACTTGCAGCAAGCGTGTTTAGGTGGTCGGCGGCTACGCCATCCGCCGGCGGTCCTCGCCGCTTGAGGTGAAATACGCGCTCGAGCAACGCGATCCAGTGGCGGCAGACAAGTGGTGGGCGGCGACGAAGAAGAAGGAGGGTCCGTACTCCGGCGACTTAGGTCGCACGCTCGTGACGGAGGACACGATCCGGTCACTACTGCGCGAGGGGAGACTATCGGACCGCCAAGTGGTGCGGCTACCCACCGATGACGAGACAGAGCCGCGCCCTGAGAAGTCAGAGGCGATCATCTTCGTCGCCTACTTCGAAGCCGGGCTTCGCATCCCGACCGCAGCGATCGTTGGCAACGTGCTGCGAACCTTCAAGCTGGAGTTGGCACAACTGACGCCGAACGCAGTGGCTCGCCTTGCCGTATATAGCTGGCCCTACGCTCGGAAGCGTGTTGGCCCAGCGCCTCAATGTTCGCATACTTGCACGAAGCACGGTGCCAACCGAAGGAGCGGAGGGACGGGACGCTGTCGAAGTTTGGCAGCGTCAACTTCATTCTGCGGGCATCATGCGGGAAGCTCTTCCCTGCGAACTCGACGCGAGGGAAATGGGAGTCCAACAGGACAAGACGGTGGTTCTACCACTGTGTGGCGAGTGGTAGCGGCCTTGAGTGCACGGGCAGCCGATTGCATTCAAGACCACGCCTGGCCTAACACACGACCATGAAGATAGGCGAAGGGCGCGAAGACTTGTGGGGGTCACCGTCCGCTTCAATATGCGCGACCTCGTCGAGGAGTACATAATGTATGGCATGGCGCCGCTCGCCTATGATTGGCGCCTCACCGCCGGGAAGCTTCAGGACGATAGCGTTCACCCGTCCGTTTGCTCACTACCAGCGCCAACTGATCTTCATAAGCCTCGGTCGTGCCCTCCTGTTCGTTCGTACGTATTGCGTCATGTCTAATCGTGCTTTTTGCCCTACGTAGGAATCCGCCTGGAGGACGCGGAGCGCGCAGCACGCGTGTTCCTTGGGCCATACACCACAAGGGAGCACGAGTAGCGTACGGTGGCGACTGCGGAGGCGGGGCTAGGGCGGATAAACCGCGTGTGCAAGGCTTTGGGCCTTCTCATGCCGGGACGTGCCCCTCCGGCCCCGCAACCCCGAGACGACGGTGTCGTAGGAACGAAAGCGCCTTCCCGCAAGAGGGCCCGGACCGCCGCGACCGAGTCTGACACGGCGGCTGTGGCTGGCCCTGTCGATGCGGCGAGCGCAGAGTCAGATTCGGCGAAGTACGCCGACTCGAACCCGGAGGAGGGCGCGGGTGCTGGGGGCGATAGGCCTTCGGGCGATGCCGGGGGCGCAGAGCACTTCGTAGGCTGTCGGGAGGAGGAAGTCTCGTCGCTCGCGACGGCTGCCGAGGCAGAGCCAGCGTTGACTGGTGGCACCGGGGCAGAGCCCTTGGCTGTGGCCATGACGATGCCGGGGTCGCCTTCCGCGGGAGTATGCATAGAGGGGTCTTTGCTGACAGAAGCGGCCGGGACTGAGGTGCCCCCTGCGGAGGTTACGAGGGTAGCGTCTCCGCCTGCAAGTGTCGCGGCTGCGGGGGCTCCTTCTGCAAGTGTTGCCGCTGTGGAGGCCTCTTCTGCCACGATTATCGAGGCGGGGCCTTCACCTCCTTCCTAGGGAAAGCGGCCGCACCTGCGACCCCCCTTCACCGGACTTCGAGGGGTTTCGCCGTGGCGACCGACTTTCGTATAGCGAAGTTCCTCTGTCCCATGCCCTCCTGGCCCCCGAGACCCCGGCGGTCATGGCACATGAACAACTGGCGCCGGATACCAATCCGGAGGTCCTCCGGCTTCAGGAGCCGGTGCCGCCCGCGGGGGCCGGTGTCATTGCTACCCGCCTGGGGTTAGGGAGGCATCCCCACGAAGTCCTCCCTCTACCACCGAGGGCAAGCTAGTACGTCATACCTTGGTGTAATTGTGCCATGTCTGACAGGGCTCTAACCGGTACCCCCTCTTGCAGCGACACTCATCCCGGAGGAAGAGCCATCTTCGGAACGTGGGGGTCCCGGTGCTGGAGACGCAGACGCTGTGCGCCCGAGCTCGGCAGACTTCGTCCCTCCGTCAGAGGCGCTGAGGGCATGGCGCGGGATTGCAGATGATGTCGCCACTAGCGTTGGGCAGCAAGCGTTGCTGACATACGGGACGGGGCGTCTTGGGGACGCACTAGAAGTGTCGGGCATGAGGGTAAGTATCTGTCGTTAGGACCATACACGGCCGTGTGGAGCTTGCTAACCCCTTTGCCGCGCAGACACTCGTGTTGGCCCAGGCCCTGCAAGCGGCTTACGCTCGTGAGCAAGGGGCGCTCCGGGGCAACCTGCAGGCTGCCGAAGGGAAGTTGTGCGAAGTTGCGGAGGCGCACTCTGCCCAGGATGCCCGCATCCGCCGCTTGGAAGCAGAGTGCGCGGAGATGAAGGCGCATGCCGAGGAGTTCACCGCCGTAGCACGGGAGTCAGCCGTAGAGGTGGCGCGGCGGAGCGAGATGGCCTGCTGCAACAAGTCACCGTGCTAGAGAAGGAGAAAGGCGAGCTTACCTTGTCTCTAGCTGAGTGGGACTAGGCTTTGGGTGAAGCTTCGATGATTGCGTGGGATGCCATGCTGGCCCTGGAAAACACACTCCACGGGCTTATCGCCGAACTGCCGGACCACTCATTCGGGCCAGAGGAGCTGTCACGCACGCTCCGGTGGATAGGAGACGCAGCTGATATTGCGTGCGGCGCCGCGACAACCTTCGGCAACCATTGCTCCTATGTGACGTCATGTTTAATATGCGCGCTCCTACGACTCTGCGGCTGCGAACACGTCGGCGGGTTAGCCGACCCTTAGTTGGAGATGCCAGCCGGGGCCGGGGCGATGTCTGGTGCCGTGCGCGCCATTCGTCGCGCCGTGCAGTTCTTCCACGAGCGGATCTGGGAGTACATCGGGGAGGCTGCGGCGAGGATCGAGCTTCGGCATTCCCTGTTCGGCGAGGGGAACCTCGGCCAATTTTTGGACGAGGTCCCGCGGCGTGACGAGGGTGGCGCTGAGGCCTCGGAGGGTGCTGCGAACCCACAGGTGTGACGCCAGGGTTGTCGCGTGTTGGTGTGCATTGTATCATATGCCTCTCCTCTTTGAATAAAGTATTGGGTTGCTTCAACGACTTTCTAACTTATTGCCCCCGTGTCCCGAGCAGCTATCCAGCTGGGGCCGGCTGCTTACGTCGAACCTCGTGACCCGACGGCGTCTTCGAAGCTGGCGGAGGGCCGAGGAGTCGCTGGATTTTTGGGCGGGCCGGATTTCTTTGAGCGGGGCCCTGGCACGAGTGCGTGTTAAAGATGAACCTGCCGAGTAGCAGCCACAAGCGTCGAAGATGTTTGCGCACCCTTGTAGACCGCCCTTGTAAAATTTTGTCGATGAATACAGACCAGGTGGTTGTAGCTCAATCATGCGGGGTACGTCTCCATTGTCCTGGGCGCGTCCGCATATCGTTACTAGCACGCAGCGGAGGCGGGGTAGTCAAGGTAGACACCCGAGCGCTCCGTCCCCTACCCTTCGAAGTGGTGGCAGCGGAGCCGGCGCCTAGTCGAAGTAGATGCGCGAGCGCTCCATCCCCTACCCTTCGAAGTGGTGGCAGCAGAGCTGGTGCCTAGTCGAAGTAGATGCGCGAGCGCTCCATCCCCTACCCTTCAAAGTGGTGGCAGCAGAGCTGGCGCCTAATCCAAGTAGACGCGCGAGCGCTCCATCCCCTACCCTTCGAAGTGGTGGCAGCAGAGCTGGCGCCTAGTCGAAGTAGACGCGCAAGCGCTCCGTCCCCAACCCTTCGAAGTGGTGGCAGCGGAGCTGGCGCCTAGTCGAAGTAGACGCGCGAGAGCTCCGTCCCCTACCCTTCGAAGTGGTGGCAGCGGAGCTGGCGCCTAATCAAAGTAGACGCGCGAGCGCTCCGTCCCCTACCCTTCGAAGTGGTGGCAGCGGAGGTGGCGCCTAATCGAAGTAGACGCGCGAGCGCTCCGTCCCCTACCCTTCGAAGTGGTGGCAGCGGAGGTGGCGCCTTATCGAAGTAGACGCGCGAGCGCTCCGTCCCCTACCCTTCGAAGTGGTGGCAGCGGAGCTGGCGCCTAATCGAAGTAGACGCGCGAGCGCACCGTCCCCTACCCTTTGAAGTGGTGGCAGCGGAGCTGGCGCCTTATCGAAGTAGAGCACGAGCGCCTCGTCCCCTACCCTTCGAAGTGGTGGCAGCGGCGTTGGCGCCTTATCGAAGTAGACGCACGAGCACTCCGTCCCCTACCCTTCGAAGTGGTGGCAGCGGAGCTGAAGCCTAATCGAAGTGGACGCGCGAGCGCTCTGTCCCCTACCCTTCGAAGTGGTGGTAGCGGAGCTGGCGCCTAATCGAAGTAGACGCGCGAGCGCTCCGTCCCCTACCCTTCGAAGTGGTGGCAGCGGAGCTGGCATCTAATTGAAGTAGACGCGCGAGCGCTCCGTCCCTTACCCTTGGAAGTGGTGGCATCGGAGATGGCGCCTAATCCAAGTAGACGCGCGAGCGCTCCGTCCCCTACCCTTCGAAGTGGTGGCAGCGGAGCTGGCGCCTTATCGAAGTAGACACACGAGCGCTCCATCCCCTACCCTTCGAAGTGGTGGAAGCGGAGCTGGCGCCTAGTCGAAGTAGACACGCGAGCGCTCCGTCCCCTACCCTTCGAAGTGGTGGAAGCGGAGCTGGCGCCTGCTCGAAGTAGACATGCGAGCGCTCCGTCCCCTACCATTCGAAGTGGTGGAAGCGGAGCTGGCGCCTAGTCGAAGTAGACACGCGAGCGCTCTGTGACACCCAGGCGGTGCGTGGCCCATGGCAGTGACACTTACACGGCGCGGAGGGCTTATGGAGCGAATACACTCCAGGGTGGATGCCGTCCTTCCGGTTGGGCCCCCGCCGCTCTACTTCCAGTTACAGGAAAGTGGGGCTATCCCATACATGGTGAACTCCTCAGCGAGGTCGCGCATGTTGAACCGGAGGGCGATGCCAGCAAGTCTTCACGCCTGTTACCCTTCGAAGTGGTGGCAGCGGAGCTGGCGCCTAGTCGAAGTAGACGCGCGAGCGCTCCGTCCCCTGCCCTTCGAAGTGGTGGCAGCGGTGCTGGCGCCTAGTCGTGCCTCTTCTTCCTCGCCCTCTTCTTCTTCCTAGCGGTGCTGGCGCAGGAGTGGCTTCTAGCGCCCTCTTCTTCCTCGCGCGCGGGGGCCAGCCTCTAGTGCGTCACCCTGGCACTCCGCGGAATACCTCGCAGGGGGTGTGCAGAGGTGAGCCTTGGCGCTGCGTCCTATCCAAGTCCGTAGACTACGTAGGATCAACATGTACGTCTTGATTTATACTCCAGAGAGTGCGTGGGATCAACATCCACGTCTTGTTTATACTCCGTAGAGTGCGTGGGACAATCAACCACGCCTTATTTAGACTCCGCAGAGTACGCGTAGAGATAACACTCATGCGTGCGCGGGAGCATCCGCGTCTTGTTTATACTCAGTAGAGTGCGCAAGGATAACATCCGCGTCTTATTTATACTCCGTAGAGTGCATGGGACAATCAACCACGCCTTATTTAGACTCCGCAGAGTACGCTAGAGATAACACCCATGCGTGCGCGGGAGCATCCACGTCTTGTTTATACTCAGTAGAGTGCGTAGGGACAACATCCGCGTCTTATTTATACTCCGTAGAGTGCGTGCGGAGGCGAACCTCGGCGCTATGTCTTGTTTAGAGTCCGTGGACTGCTGCGGGCGGTGAAATTGCGTGCAGAGGCGGACCTCGACGCTACGTCTTATTTATACTCCGTGGAGTGTGTGCGGAGGCGGACCTCGACGCTACGTCTTATTTATACTCCGTAGAGTGCGCGCGGAGGCGTCCCCCCATGCGTCTTTGTTTATACTCATGCCCGTGCTTTTCACAGAGAGTGCGCGCGCGAACATGTGTCTTTGTTTATACTCATGCCCGTGTTTTTCACGGAGAGTGTGCGCGCAACACATGTCTTTGTTTATACTCATGCCCGTGTTTTTCACGAAGAGTACGAGTGCGAACGCGTGTCTTTGTTTATACTCATGCCCGTGTTTTAAATGGAGAGTGCGCGCGCGAACGCGTGTTTTTGTTTATACTCATGCCCGTGTTTTTCACGGAGAGTGCGCGCGAATGCGTGTCTTTGTTTTGGGAAACAAGAAAATTTGTGCAAACGGTGAACTTTATTAAATTCCCGTTTGCGCGGGTGGGCGGTTACAAAAGGTGAGATATCGACCACTGACCGCTTAGGGATGGGAGCGGCGGCCGCCGCCGTTGCCCGGTGATGAGGTGGGGCACGGCGGGAGCCTCTGCTGCTGGGACAACTCGTGCGAGGGGAGTGCCGGGCACTCTCCGGGGTCGCCCAGGGTCTCCGCGTCTGCACACCCTATGCGCCGAGCCATGTCCTAGTCGTCGTGGACGATGATAATGGCCCGCGGTCCAAGGAGCTTCATACATAGGAAGCCGTGGTGCGGAACTACCCCAAGAGAGTTTAGGAGCGGCCGCCCCAATATGCCGTTGTAGGGGTATGAAATGTCGATGACGTCTAAGATGGCGTACTCACTCCTCACGTTGTTGTTTTGGCCGAAGGAGACTTGGAGGCATATCTGGCCCAATGCCCGTAGGGGTTGCCCCCCGAAGCCTTGCAACGGGATGCCTGAAGGGCCCAATGTTCGCGGAGCTTCCTCCATCGACAAGGACGCGCCTGACCTCGCATCCTGCAACGAGGACTCGGACGACTAGGGGATCTTGGTGGGGGAACTCCACGCCTTCCGCATTAGTGGGCGTGAATGTGATTTCGTGTTGTGCCCACTCCGGCGGCGCCTGCGCTGGGTATGCTGCGACGTGGTGCAGCCTCCTCGCGTAGGCCTTCCGCTGTCGCGCCGAGGCGAACCCCAACGAGGAGCCTCCGGAAATGACGTTTATGATCCTGCGCTGGGCTCCTTCCGGGGCTTGCAACTGCAGGAGGCCCTCTCGAGGTTGCTGCACATGGGCCTGAATCCACAGGGGCCCTTCCTAGGACTGTATTCCTTGGTCCTGGGGGTGTTGGACGTGCACCATGACAGGCGCGCGTGCCTCCGGGTTTTTATCCCTAGTGACGCTCTGCCGGAGCGCTGCGATAGTAGCGCAGGCACGCATGTCGTGGTTGCCCCGGCTGTGGACTTCGCACCACTGCCCGTGGTGCTGGTCGTGGTACTCCTCGCGGGTTCTGTCGTCGCGACCCCGCCCACGCCCTCGTCCCCGGCCACGGCGGCCTCTACCACCACGACCCACGGGGGCGTTATCTTCGGAGTCGCCCTTGATGTCAAAGACGTAACGAGGTTTCCTAGAATTGCATTGGTCGCGCTTGGGCCTATCGCCTAGCGAGTCTTTGTGCTGGATGTCCTTGCGCTCGGAGGCATCCTTCGATTGCTCCTGCTTGTGTTTGCCTTTCGAGGAGCCCAGCTTTGGCGAGCCATCGTTCTTTGCCGAGCCCTCCGCCTGATTGGTGTCAGAGTCATCGCCGTGTCGTCGCCGGGCGTCCTCTTTCGCTCTGGCATACTCCTCCGTCTTGTCGAAGAGCTTCACGACCGTCTTGATTGGTTTGCGCGTGTTGTATTCGGCCATCGGTCCTGGGCGGATGCCTTGTATCGCTGCATTGATGACAGTTGTTTCACTGACGTCCTTAACCTGGCAATGCACTTTCGTGAAATGTTTGAAGTAATCCCGGAGCCTCTCCTCAGGTTTTTGCTTGACTACGAAGAGCTGGTCCGCATCGACACGCTCGACGTAGTTTCCCTGGAAGTTGTTGTAGAGCCGGTCGTGGATCTGCTCCCACGCGTAGATGGACTGCGGTTCTATGGTGAAGAACCAAGAGAGCGCCACCCCTTGTAATGCGAGGGGGAGTCCCTTTGCCTTCGCGGTGTCGTCTCCGCCGTCGGCTTCGATAGCGGTCTCGTACACGTGCACGAATTCTCGTGGGTCGATGTCACCTTTGTACGCCTCGATGATACTTGGGAACTTGAAGTCCTTCGGCCATGCCGCCTGCTGCAGGCCCGCGGAGAGTGGGGACTCCAGGTCCACGCGTCGTAGTAGGACGCGGCTGGACGTAAGGGTGTCGCGGCTATCCGCCCTCTCCGGGGTGGGCTTCGAGGCAATCGCCGGTTGGGCGTGTTGGTTCCGAGCCTCTTGCATGTCTCGCACAGCCCCGCAAAGATCTGTCAGCTCCCGCTGAAACGCGCTGAGGGCCGCCAGCAAGGCGGTCTCCACCGTGGACGTGGTTGGGGCCGTCGGTACGCCCGGCAGCACGATCGGCACGGCGGCGAGTACGGCCTGCGTGCCCAGGCTACCCACAGCATTGTCATGGAGGACCCTGGAGCTGGAATCGTTCACCGCCGGAATCGTTCACCGCTCCCGCGCCTGGTTGGAGAGTAGATGCACATGCATTTCCATCGCCAACCACCCGAGTGGCGCTTCTGGCAATTGCTGCATTGCCTGCTACAAGGTCACCTGCCACGCGTGGGGCGGTTTCAGAGGCCGCAGCGACGGTAGCGGGGTTGGTCGTCATGGCGGTGGCAGCGGTGGTGGCGGGGTCCAGTGGCGCGGCGATGGTTGTGGGGTTGGTCATCGCGGTGGTGGTGGCGGGGTCAGGCGTCGTGTCGTGAACGTTAGTGTTCACAACCGTCACACCCGCATCGCCACCCGTGCCCGCGGCTGCCAATGCCGAAGCCCTGGTACCGAAGCGAGATTCCGTCGCTCCCCCTTCTTCTTCCTCGCCGCCGATGATGAAGCTTTCTTAGGTGCCATCATCCTTCGGATTTGGAGGCTTACCCTTGTCCTCCCCACGGACGGTGCCAACTGTTGTGGTTACAGACCAAACAGAGAGAGAGTATGGTAGTGGAGAGTTAGGTGAGTAATGGCTTGGCCTTTCTCCCCATGGCCTGTGTTGTATACATATGTCCACATGGGGAGTGCTTTTACAATTATACCCTTACATCCGAGTATTCTCCTCAAGGGTACTCGTGTCATTATACATGTCCCATTTTGGGCCTTACATTCCCCTAACAGGCCTGCTGGGCTTAGGTGGGGGCCACCCCTACAACAGTCCCAAATTAACTACTAAACTTGAATCTGTCTCAAAATAGTTTCAAGAAATGATTGACCATAACAACAAATTGGCTCAGTATATGTCTAAGGATCCTGTTAGCTTACCATGCAATAGTTGTGAAAAATTAAAACTTGAACCCATTGCTTTGGATGAAAAATGTGTGAAGCTAACTAAGGACCTTCTAGAGAAGCCACAATCTGATTGTGTTATGGTGGGGGAGAAGTCCAAGGAAATGTTAAAGATGCTTAGGCACGAGGACCAAATGGCTAGAAGTAGGACTGTCCCCCTTGCTTCATGCGAAGCCCTCAAAGTTGAGGAGGCTGTGCATGCACATGCCATTCCTTCTTCTGCTATTGGCTCCTCTTCCTCTCCTTCTGTTGTCTATTCTTCCCCTGCTCTTCTTGCACCTCTCTCTTTCAGGAGTGTCAGTATCTTATGAACACTCTTGAGAGATTTGTAGGATGCAAGAAGAAGCTAAATCTTATTCTAGACAAATCCAAAATTTGCAAGTTCAATCAAGGTCTAGGATATGATTTTCTTGAGGATGTTAGGAAGTATCCACCTGTTGTTCTCAGTCCCATAGCAACAGGGTGATCAAGGTCAAGCCCAGAACCAAGAATGCTGAGTTCAAATCTGCGGGCTTTGTCCAAGGGATCTCTGACAGTAAGGTGGTAACACCTGGTGCTTCGACCAGAAGGTGAAGTTTATTGTACCTTCTGTCAGAAGGATGGACACAGGATACAGAGATGCTTCAAGCGCACCAAAATCGTACGGAGAGACCTGTTTAGGCTCTTAGGCGTATTCAGGGTCAGCCCCAGACCTTGAGTGCATCTAAGACCAACACGAGGTCTAGAGTTGATCATGTTATGTGTTAGGCAGCATCGAGGACTTGGTTTTTTTATTTTTATGATTTTTGTCTTTGATTTGCCTCTGCTCATGATATCCGCCGTCCTGAGGGTAGATCTCATTTTCCCCATCGAGATAGCTACCTACGACGAGATCAGTATGTTGCTGGTGCACCGACTCGCTCTTCCATAGAAATCGGACCCAGCAAAAGCTTCAGGTCTACTCATAGACCATCTGGCTTTCTGAGCGACGGAGAGCGTAGGGTAGTTAGAGGTCAGTCGTGTGTGACTACTTCTTCTGCTCATCGTGTGACTCAGTATTGAGTTCCAAAATGTCTTTTGATTTATCCCAATACTGAGCCATCCCTCTCTTGTTGACTCAGGTTCGCCAAGCAGGGAAGGGAGAGGTATGGCTTATGGACTCCGGGTGTTATTAACACATGATCAAAGATTCTCGTTGGTTCTCTTCCCTAGCCCGAGCTCCAGGTGATGAGACGATCACCTTCAGAGATGCCTCTTCTAGGCGTGTCAACGCTAATGGTACTGTGCGTGTTAATGATTCTTTCATTTTAAAAGATGTTGCCTTAGTGAGTAAGCTGCAATATAATTTGCTCTCAGTTTCTCAGCTTATTGATGACGGTTTTGAGGTAATCTTTAAGAAAAATGCTTGCAAAATTCTTGAATCTTTGGGGAGTCTGGTTTGTGGGATTTCTAGATATGGGAGGATGTTTCGTGCTAATTTTGTTGAGTCTTCCGATGATTCTCTCAGGTGTTTAGTTGCTTCTAAGTCCCGTGACCTCACTTTCTGGCATAGGAGACTTGGTCATATTGGATTTGACCATTTGACCCGAGTTAGCAGCCACGATCTCATTTGTGGTCTGCCTAAACTCAAGATGGTCAAAGATCTAGTCTACGCTCCTTGCCGGCATGGCAAGATGGTTGCCGCTTCTCATCCTCCAGTCACAGTGACTATGACCGATGCACCAGGACAGCTGCTCCACATGGACATAGTTGGTCTAGCTAGAGTGCAGTCGGCAGGAGGGAAGTGGTATATTTTTGTTGTGGTCAATGACTTCTCGAGGTACTCTTTGGTGTTTTTCTTAGCCTCGAAGGATGAGACATTTACCCATTTTTGGGGTCTTTTTAGTAGGCTTTCTGTTGAGCTTCTGGGCGCCTTACGAGTGATCCGCAATGACAATGGCATGGAGTTCAAGAATTCCTACTTTGAGAAGTTCTGCGATGAGACAGGTGTAGAGCACCAGTTCTCTTCTCCGCACGTCCCACAGCAAAATGGCGTCGTGGAGAGGAAGAACCGTACCTTGGTCGAGATGGCCAGGACGATGCTAGATGGGTACTCTACACCTAGGAAGTTTTGGGCTGAGGCTATAGCCACCGTGTGCCATGTTTCGAACAGAGTTTTTCTGAGGGCACACTTGCATCGCACTTCTTATGAGTTGAGATATGGGCGAAAGCCCAGTGTCTCTCATTTTCACATATTTGGTTGCAAGTGTTTTATTCTGAAGTCTGGGAATCTAGATAAGTTCGAGTCACGATCTTGTGATGGGATTTTTTTGGATTACTCGACTTCTTCGCTGGCGTATAGAGTCTGGAACTATGAGTCTAGCAAAATAGTAGAAACCTGTGAGGTGACTTTCGATGAGGCCAGTCCGGGGACTAAGCCCGATATCTCAGGTTCTGTAGAGCACTCCAAGCCCATCTTTGTGGATGATGAGGAGGATGGAGATGAGGGTTGTCTACCTGATCCAGTTCCTCCTCCCCTTGAGGTGCCTGCTTCTACCATCGCACCTTGAGGAGATCAGCCCATTCCTTCCGCATCTTTAGGAGCTAGTGGCTCTGCTCCTACCTCGTCAGCTCATGAGGTAGAGGCTACTTCTTCTCATCCAAGACCTCCCCATCATATCCTAAATCATCATCCTTCAGATCAGATGATAGGAGATCTCTTCGAGCGTGTTACACGCTCAAAGTTTGGCATGTCTCATTTCTGTTTGCACTCTGTCTTTGTTGCCTCTTTCGAGCCCAAGGATGTTAGTCATGCTCTTTCTGATGAGTCTTGGGTCAATGCCATGCATGAGAAATTAGAGAACTTTAAAAGAAACAAGGTCTGGTCGCTTGTTGAGCCCCCTAGAGGTCATAATGTCATAAGTACTAAGTGGGTGTTCAAAAACAAGCAGAGTGAGGATGGGGTAGTCATGCGAAACAAGGCTAGATTTGTAGCTCAACATTTCTCCCAGGTTGAGGATGGTGAGCCAGTTGATCAGAAGGAGTATCGCAGCATGATTGGCTCCCTCTTGTACCTCACTGCCTTGAGACCGGACATACACTTCTCCGTATGTCTTTGTGCTCGATTTCAGGCTTCTCCTCGCATATCTCACCGTCAGGCGGTGAAGTGCATCTTTCGGTACCTCTGAGTTACCATAGATTATGGTATTTGATACTCTTCGTCTTCCTGTCTGTCGCTCAGAGCCTACTCCGACGCAGACTTTGCTGGTTGTAGGATAGATAGGAAGAGCACTTCTGGCACTTGCCAATTCGTTGGCACACCTCTTGTCTCCTGGTCTTCTAGGAAGCAGTCCAGTGTTGCACAATCCACCGCTGAGGCCGAGTATGTTGCTGCAGCCAGGCACTGTGGATGGCTTCGACCCTGCGGGACTTTGGATTAGTTGTAGATAGTATTCCACTCTTTTGTAATAACACTTCTGCCATCAACATTGCCAAGAACCCAGTGCTACACTTTCGGCCCAAGCACATTGATATCAGATATCACTTCCTTAGAGACCATATGGAGAAGGGTGACATAGTGCTCCAGTTTGTGGAGCGTGACCACCAGTTGGCCGATATCTTTACCAAGCCTTTGGATAGCTCTAGGTTTTCAACCTTGCGGGGAGAGCTTGGGGTGGTTTGTCCTTATGGACTGTTGTGAGGGGTATCCTGCTTTTTTTATGCTCTTGCTCCTTTCTGTTGCATTGCATGTGGGTGCATTTGGGTTAGTCCTCCTAACATAGATTATAGTGGTTCTCTCGTCTCGTTGCTTAGACTTCTTCCTCTCATCTTGTGATTCTAGAATGCTGTTTATTAGCTGTCTCTCTTCTCACTAGGTTGAGTTCACTCACTTCTTATAGGTCTAGCAAGGGTTGGGCCACCTTTGGGTAGATAGGGAACGTGTTTACTCCTTAGTGTATTAGAAGATCAGCTGATAGTCCTAGCGTCATATGGGGTAGATGAGAGTCAGTCTAAGCCTTAGTATCCTCTATATCTTATCTATGCTCTGAGGACTGCCCTTTCTGTTTTTCTTGCCATCTTCTCGTTTTTATTGCTTTGGTTCAGGGGGAATTCATTTGGGATTTGCTAGATCTTAATATTGACATAACTCAACTTGAACGAAAAATGCTTCATATACTAAGGGGGAGCTGGATTTTCTTGCATTTCTGTCATTCTGCATGGAGCTTTGATTATTATGGCTAACCAATTTAAATGTACAACCCATATGACAACTACTATTGCATCACAAGATAATTATCCATCCTATGGTGACAATGGAATCATAGCTTTCAAATTATCAAGAGGAATTAATCAAGTTGGACCATAACTACCAAGTACAAAGGTTTATACTAAAATAGCAATGCATGATATTTAAAATAAAATAATAAATAATAGATTTAAAACTAGGTTCAACATGATCAAAGGACATGACTTGCCCTTGGCCTTGCTCGGTTAGTGGCTCTTGATCTTCTACTCCTTCGAAGACGTTATCTAACGGGAGAGAAAACGACCAAGATATAAATAAAATAAAATTCAAATGAACTTCAAAAACTTTGAAACTAGATCCAAATGATAGAGCTCAATTTTAGATGAATTTAGGAAAAAGAATTGTGTCAATCAAAGTTAGGACACGGTGCTCGTGCAGAATGAAGCGGCGGGTAGGGTGATCGAGGGCAGGGGGCTGGCTAGCGGTGATGATGGATGGGGAAGGTACGACTCGGCGACTCACCAGTTGGTGGAAAGAACGGTGAAGGCAATGGCACACAATGACTATGGGTCGGTAAAGAGATGAAGATGACGTTGTCGAGAGGAAGACAATGCAACAACGGCGAAGCTAGGCGAGCGGCATTGGGATGTGGAACTCGAGGGTGCAGTAGCTATTTAAGCACAGACGTCGAGAGGCCGAGGTGGGCATGACTTTTGAGTCCCGGGTGGAGACAGCCAGCTACGCACACGAGATAGACACCGAGACGAGTCCGTGGCGGGGATGGCATGGAGACGATGTGTGAGCGAGGGACACGTGGATGGCCATGATGCATGCAGCGAGCAAGAGATGGTAGGCACTTCTTGGGTGCAGGGTGAAATAGGCGGACCAGGCCGAATGGGTGCGGGAAAAAGAGTGGGCTGGAGGGGGTTTAGGCACATGAGCCAAAACCCAGATTTTTAGAATTTTTTATTTTCAAAAATTGAAATAAATTCAATTGAGCTCCAAAAAATAGCAAATAATATCAGAAAAAACCCAAGAAAATTCAGAAAAAATTCCTTTAAGCACATGGAACCCTAATAAAATACTCTCAACAACAATTGAAGTTTAGGTTAGTCATATTAAATCTTTATAATTAATATAATTCAGTTTAAGGATCAATTAATTCTAGAAAAATCCAAATGGTGAATTTTCTTTTAAAAACTTCAAAGAAACTCTGAAAAATAGGATGTTACAATATTCCCTATGAAAGCTACAACATTCTTTATGCACTTGTAGAGTGTAAGGCATTAAGACCCACCAACAAGAAGTACACACTCTCTCTCTTGTCTTTTCTCTCTCTCTTGTTGACCAGTGGGTCTAGGCCCCACCTGTCGGATCCTGTCTTCTACCTTACACCCGCCTGGCTCACCACCATTGCCACATGCTCGCCCACATGGAGATGAGCCACACTCACTTTCCCTCCACTGAGTTGCTGTTAGGTGGACCCTAGGACCACGCCACAATCATTGTACTCACCTCAACTCATCACCACCCATGAGCGCCAATCGCTGCACGAGTAGGTGCTGTTCCCACATTGCCGACACCTCCCTAGCACCATATCTGCCCTTTTTGACCTTGGATCACCTACCCCGTGGGTACTCTAGCACCACGCCCATCACATCCCATCGCCACATCAGCTGTGCTACCCTAGCTTGCCCTGCAAGCCAAGCAAGGAAGTGCCTTTCTCCCCGTCATGCTGCCCTAATGAGAAATCATGAGCAACTCCCATTTTTATCCTTCCTTTTTAAGCCAAGACACCCGCATCATCTCTTTCAGCTCGCCATTTTTCACTTCCCCTCCAAGAATCGGAGCTCGATGTCTTGGGGTTTGCCAGGAATGACACTATCTTCCTTGACATCGGTGAGCACGCCACCACGCCGTTGCATGTTAGACGTGCCTACTCCTAACGCAAACAAACACTGGAATGATTTGCAATTGAGATACTCTTCCCTTCTATTGATTGTCTATTTATATATGAGTACAGAGTGAGAACACTCTAACATGTGAATACTAATTATCAATGGAAACATATGTGAACACTCTCACGTGTGAACACTAATTATCAATGGAAACGCAACTATCTCAATGGAAACTCAAATGTTCCATTTTGACTTCCACTCATGTAGTCATCTAATGAATATGTAAGCTGAAGAGGCAACAAGATTATCTCAATAAATTACTCCCTAATCTTGTTGATCTCAATGAGGAACCTCATGCATTTTCTTAACTTTGATGAGCCCAATCTTTGCGTGTAACTCCTGAAACCTGATGCATCCCAACTTCTTTGTCAAAATGTCTGCAACCTACTCATTGGTGCTGATGAATTCAACCCCAACTTTCCTACTCTCAACGCACTCTCGAATGAAATGATACCTCATATCAATGTGCTTACTTCAGTTGTGGAAAATGGGATTCTTGCTAAGGGAGATAGTGGACTTGTTATCCACTTTGAGTACAATTGTGCCAGCCTCTTTGTTCTTTAGATCATAAAAGGAGGTAGGCTAGTCAGATGCCCTGGCATGCTGCCATTGTCATAGCAATGTACTCATCCTTGTAGGAGGTTAGGGCCACCACTTTCCACTTCTGCAATTGCCAACAAACAAGGCTATGGTCAAGGAAGAATAGCATGCCTATGGTGCTCGTGCGGGTGTCAACATCACCCACCATGTTGCTGTCATTGTAATCGACTACATGTGGTTCCTACATCTTCCTCGCGTAGTGGCAACCAAAGTGGCATGTGCCAGCGATGTATTGAAAGATTCTCTTCACGATAGATAGGTGCTTGGTGGTCAGCTTCATTAGTGATATACACTAGAGGTAATCATGGAGATGATTGTAGTATTTTTATGTTTATGATCCTTTGAATAATATGCTATTTTGTCTTTTGAATAAATGTATTTCATATTTATCAACAAGTATATGACTTTTTCATCGAACTCTTTATTCATGTTTTGATGTTATTCTAAATTATCTCTAATCATATATCATTATGTGAGACAATTATAATTTATAGATCAGCACATGTATGATTGATAATCATATTTCATGAATCGTAGATATAGAATATCAAATTAATTATGTGGACACATGTTAGAGAACATGATGTTGGATTGACCTACCATGAGACACTACGGGAATTATTATATTATTAATAAGTGTCATCAGTTGGTCTCATACATAGTGTACGTAGGATCCTTAGACCTGAGATCGTCATTGTTTTCTACATGTGTAATAGTTTACTTAGAGGTTGTCAAACACTACTTCATGACTGAGAGGTCATAAAGGTAGCTTTCGAGTTTGCTATGAAATATGCAAAGGGATATGAGCGATCAAGATAGAATTTTGCCCTCCTATATAATAGCAGAGATATCTCTGAGACCCTAGATGTGGTTAGATTAAGAAAGTGCATGACCATGCTGAATGTAGTTGAGGAGTCAATCACAAATGAGTAATCCACTATAGGTTCAAATGAAGGATCGAGCTATTATAGGATGGCACGTTTATCACCTTGAGTTCGATTTAGTATAATGAGGTAAAGGGATCGGTACATAAGCACTATATAGGTTCATCTGATGTGATCTTTATGTATATTTGGGAGTTGTTATGTCCTGCTAGGGACCGTTGTCGACTTATGGACCGAAAAGTAATTTTCAGCCCTTGGCCAAATATACCGTTTTCAGCCTATTGCCAAATATACATGAACATATAGGGTCACACGCTTAATAGGATGGAATGATAAGGGTCCAGATGATAGTCTTCAAGTGGGATATGATATCTGATTATATCAAATAAGGATCAGATTGGAGGCTATATAAAGAGAGGTACGGGGGCTGAGGGAGGCATCCTGAAACACACCCATCGAAACCCTAACTGTCACCTCTCATAATCCCTACTGTGTGCACTTATACTAGCAAACTGACGCACGATGTTCTATCCCTGGACATGTGGACCTTGGAAGAGGTGTTACTACGACTGTGGTACTGATCGAGACGATCATGAGGAGGAGACGGTTGTCCAGAGAATGATCGACTACTTCAACTACACCAACACGCTCTTCGTTGAACCAACTTCTTCAACTCTTCTTCCACAGCACTGCATGTCTAATGGTAATGATCTATGATCTCTAACTTGCATGTCTGGTTTACATGGTAGAAAATTTTAATTTGTGCTAGTATAGCCTACAAGTATCCCAACAGTGGTATCAAAGCCATCGTGATCTAGATTGGTCACATATAGTTGATATGTGGTGGTAGTAGATTGGATCTATTACTGGTCTGATATGATAGCTTAGATCAGTTCATGTTATTGGATTGGTTTAGGCACTGGTTAATAAGATCAATTGGTTTTGGTGGTAGTAGATGAGTTCAAACAAGCTATGAATTGATAGCACTGAGTTGATGTCCTTTTTGGAAACCTCCTATGTCGATCAATATGATTGATCAATGGAAAATTGAGCCGATCAGATTGGTTCAGAATTAGGTTAATGTGATTAATTGGGCCATGCTAGGTAATCGTATCGCGCATTATAGGTGTTATGTGCTCATATTGCACAATAGAATTGGATTCTGCACATTACTCATTTTTGCAGGGTTGTGTGAATAATATGGCCCGTTATGTATGTGATGCATGTATGAGTTTTTTATGGCCTTTGTGTCATGTTGATTTATAGACATAGGCTATATATGATTGTATAATGGCCTGCATGTTAACTTGTGATGCTTGATATTTTCTTATGTAATTCATTATTAGCTGTTAGGAGTAATAGCTAAGTAGATGAATGTGGTGAACTCAAGCATTGATGGCTCAGTGGACAGGAAGCGTGGTGATGGAGATTGTCATGCTAAGGACCATACTAAATAACAGTTTAATATGATTTAATTATGAATGTTTTTATGTTTCTGTTATACTATTATTCATGTTATTACCATCTTGGGTGTTTTTAGCATGATAGAATAGTATCCCTTTAGGAAAAAATTAAGTAAAACTTGATTCCCTTACAATAGTTGCACCTATTAAGATTTTGATCATTAACCGATAGGTCAACCAAAGTAGAGTGCTATTAATTATCTCAATGAGATAGGGTAAAGTGTTGAACGCTTCATGCATAATATTGGTTTAATTTGACTAGGCTATCGAAATAGTTTTAGGTCAGGGGCATAGTGTTGAGACCGAGACATATGGATGTCACTCAACAAACAAGAGTTACATATAATGTAATTAGCAAGGGTTTGGTTACCTACATCACTAGGTTTCTAGCAATGATGCCAAAGAGTTAAATATGGATCTTGATTCACTATATGTTATTAGAGGGTACATGATTTTTAAACATATAGTTGGATTATCTTTTGTTAAATTGTTTAATGAAAGATTTCACATAAATATAGTGCTGAATTTTTGCATATACATGTTATGTTGTAGACAATGCCACCATCTACTTCCTTCACATCCAGTTTTAACCTACGATCTATTCTTAAGAAAGAAAAACTAAATAAAGCAAACTTCATTGACTGGTATTTTACCTTGAGAATTGCTCTCAAGTAAGAAAAGAAGGAATATGTTCTAGAGGTTCTATATACAGATAAACCAGCTAAATATGCTACCTGTGCTTATAAGAATGAGTATGAGAAATATTGCAATGACTCACTTGATGTTAGCTGTCTCATGCTTGCAACCATGAACTCTAAGCTTTAGAAGCAATATGAGAACATGGATGCCTACAATATGATTGTGGGTCTTAAAGGCATGTTTGACAACCAAGCAAGGGCTGAAAGGTATAACACCTCTATTTAATTTTTCTTTGCATGCAAGCTAGCTGAAGGAAGTCCAGTCAGCCCTCATGTGATCAAGAGTTGGCTACGGATGTGATTCTTCAGTCGCTCGCACCGGGTTTTGAGCCAGTCATTTAGAACTTTTGTATAAATGGTATGGAGAAGTTAATGACCCAGTTGCATGAGATGCTCAAGTCAACAAAGGAGAACATTAAGAAAAACTCTAATCACATGATAATGGTTCAGAAACTACCAACTTCAAAAAGAAGAATTCTAAGGTTTTGAGCAAAAGAAAGGGTATTTGTAAAACTCAAGATAAGATCTCGAGTATCAAATCTAAGCTTCAGAAGCTCAAGATTAGCACCACAACTAATGCCATTTGCTACCATTGCCAAGGGACTGAACATTGCAAGAGGAACTATAAGAAGTACTTGGCAGAACTACAAAAGAAGTGAAGTAAGACTTCTATTTTAGGTGTAAATATTATAGAAATAAATCTTGATACTTCTCATATTAGTTCTTGGGTATTTGATACCAGATCAGTTGCTCATATTTGCAATTCGATGCAGGGACTAATAAGAAGTAGGAGTTTAGCAAGAAGCGAGGTTGATCTTCACGTAGGTAATGGAGCAAGAGTTGATGCGTTGGCTATTGGCACTTTACCATTATCTTTACCCTTCTGCTTTGTGTTTGGGAGCAGAAGGTTTTGAGTTCAGAATTAAGAACAAGTGCTGTTCAATTTATTTGAATGATATGCTTTATGGTCATGTTCCATTTATAATTGGATTATATATTTTAAATCTTGAGGATGTGCCTTTCTATAACATTAATGCTAAGATGTTTTGACCTAATAATTTGAATCCCACTTATATTTGGCATTGTCGTTTGGTTCACATAAATGAGAAGCGCATGGTGAGGCTATATAAAAATGGTTTTCTAAACTCATTTGATTTTGAATCATTTGAAATATATGAGCTTTGTTTACTTGGCAAAATAATTAAGACGCCTTTCACTGGTCTAGGTGAGAGGGCAAATGACTTGTTGCCCTTAGTACATTCGGATGTATATGGACCAATGAGCTCAATGGCCAGAGGTAGTTTTCGGTACTTCATAATTTTTATCGATGACTTTAGTAGATATGGATACATCTACCCTATGAGGCATAAGTCTGAATGATTTGAAAAGTTCAAGGAATTTCAGAATGAGGTACAAAATCAACTTGGCAAGACAATTAAAAATCTACGATCAGATCGTGGAGGTGAATATTTGAGCCATGAGTTTAGTGACCATCTAAAGCAATGTGGAATTGTTCCACAGCTAACTCCGTTGGGAACACCTCAATGGAATGTGGTGTCTGAACTATGAAATTGGACCTTGTTAGACATGGTTTGGTCTATGATGTGCCAATCTGATCTGATATTGTCTTTTTTGGGGTATGCTTGCGTTCATATTAAATAGGGTTCCATTAAAAGCTGTAGAGAAGACACTATAGGATATATGGACTGGGAAGCATCGTAGTTTGTCTTTACTCAAGATATAGGGATGTGAAGTATATGTAAAATGCTTGACATCTGATAAGGTCACACCTAAATCTGATAAATGCTTTTTCATAGGGTATCCTAAGGAAACTAAAAGATATTACTTTTATAAAAGGAATGAGAACAAAGTGCTTGTTACTCGAAATGATGTCTTTTTGAAGAAAGAGTTTCTCTCAAAAGGAAATAGTGAAAACATAATGAGACTGGAAGAAATTTGAGAGACATCATAAAATGTTTCAACTCCTACTGAACATTTACAGAGTGTACAAGATGTTATAGAACCTATGGAAGAGACACCAACCTCACGTAGGTCTAAAAGGCCACGTCAATTACCGATAAGGTATCGACATAATATTTTATTGTCAGAAAATGAAGAGCCAAGACTTATGAGAAAGCAATGATGGGCCTGAACTCTAAGAAATAGATTTGAGCCATGAGATCCAAAATTCAATCCATGTATGATAATTAAGTTGGAACTTCGTTGATCCACTTGATGGTGTAAAACCCATTGAGTGCAAGTATGTTTTTTTTTAAAAAAAGATAGACATGGATAGAAATGTTCATATCCATAAGGCACGATTGGTGGTGCAGGGTTTCAAACAAATTCAAGATGTTGACTATGATGAAACCTTCTTGCCCGTCACCATGCTTAAGTCTGTCTAGATCATTCTAGCTATTGTTGCATATTTTGATTATGAGATATGACAGATGAATGTCAAAATGGCTTTCCTAAATGGAAACCTAAGTGAGGAAGTCTGCATGATACAACCTAAGAGTTTTATCGATCCTCAAAATGCTAGAAAGATATGCAAGCTCCAGAGATCTATCTATGGATTGAAGCAAGCTTCTTGGAGTTGGAACATTTGTTTTGATGAGGTACTCAAAGGGGTTGGCTTTATCAAGAATGAAGAAGAGCCTTGTATTTACAAAAAAAAGCTAGTGGGAGCGTACTTGTTTTTCCGGTCCTATATGTCAATGATATATTATTGATCAGAAACGATATTCTTATGTTTGGATCTATTAAGTGTTTATTAAGAAATATTTTCTCTATAAAAGACTTAGGAGAGGCAGCATATATTTTGGGTATAAATATCTATAGAAATAGAACTAAAAAGCTAATTAGATTAAACCAAGATATGTACATTGACAAAGTGTTGAAGCGGTTCAACATGCAGGATTCCAAAAAGGGTTTCTTGCCTATGTTAAATGGTATTTGTCTTAGCAAGACTTAGTGTCCTTTGACACTAGATAAGCGAGACCAGATGAGTAAGATTTCATATGCTTCTACCATTAGGTCTATCATGTATGCCATGCTTTGTACATGCCCAGATATGTCATATGCTCTAAGTGTTATAAGCAGATATTAGTTAGATCCAGGTGAAGGTCACTAGATAGCTGTAAAGAACATCCTAAAGTATTTGAGGACTACGGATGAATTCCTTGTTTATAGAGGGGAGGAAGAACTAGTCATAAATGGTTACACTAATGCTAGCTTCCAAAATGCATAGAGGTAATGTTGAGATATGCAAAGTGCATACGGATTTGAATATTTCTGATCTATTGACAAAACCTCTTCCGTAGACTAAGCATGAGGCACATACAAGAGCTATGGGTATTAGATACTTGCATGATTGACTCTAGTGCAAGTGCGAGATTGTTAGTGGTATGCCCTAGAGGCAATCGTGGAGATGTTGTATTACTTTTATGTTTATGATCCTTTGAATAATATGTTATTTTGCCCCTTGAATAAATATCTTTCATATTGATCAACAAGTATGTGACTTGTTCATCGAACTCTTTATTCATGTTTTGATGTTATTCTAAATTATCCCTGATTATATATCATTATGCGAGACAATTATGATTTACGGATGAGCACATATATTAATTGATGATCATGTTTCACGGATTGTGGATATGGGATATCAAATCAATAATATGGACACATGTTAGAAAACATGATATTGGATTGACCTACCATAAGACACTACGGGAATTATTATATTCTTAAGTGTCATCAGTTGGTCTCATACATAGTGTATGTAGGATCCTTAGACCTGAGATCATCATTATTTTATACATGTGTAATAGTTTAGTTAGGGGTTGCCAAACACTACTCCATGACTGGGTGGTCATAAAGGTAGCTTGCGAGTTTACTATGAATCATGCAGGGGGAATATGAGCGATCAAGATAGAATTTGTCCCTCCTATATAACAGGAGAGATATCTTTGGCCTCTCAATGTGGTTGGATTAAGGAAGTGCATGGCCATACCAAATACGCTTGAGGAGTCAATCATAAATGAGTAATCCACTACATGTTCGAGTAAAGGATCAAGCTATCAAAGGATAGCACGCTTCTCACGTTGAATTCAATCTGGTATCATCAGGCAAAGGGATCGATACATAATTGCTATATAGGTTCGTTCGATATGATCTTTATGTATGTTTTGGAGTCATTTTATCCTACTAGGGACCGCTACCGACTTATGGATTGGAAAGGAGATTTCCACCCATGGCCAAACATACATGAATCTATAGGGTCACACTCTTAATGGACTAAAATGATAAGGGTCTAGATGATAGTCTCCGAATGGAATACGATATCTGATCACGTCGAATAAGGATCCAATTGGAGGCTATATAAAAGGAGGTGTGGGGGCTGAGGGAGGCATCCCAAAACACACCCATCAAAACCCTAGCTGCCACCTCTCAAAATCCATGCCGTGCACGTTGGTGAGCACGCCGATGCACAGTGTTCCATCCTTGGATGTGTGGATCTCGGTACATGTGCTGCTATGACTACAACATTTATCAAGATGATTGTTAGGAGGAGATAGTTGGCTAGAGGATGATTGACTATTTCCACTACACCGATGCACTCTTCATTAAATCAGCTGCTTCTACTCTACTTTTGCTGCACTGCGCATCTAGTGGTAACAATTTATGATCTCTTACTCGCATGGCATCTAGTGTAGCCTACCTGTCTCCCAATAGGCTTCTCCATGAGCCGACTCATATATCCCACCATGAATGAGATATCTGGGCACATGTGTACCAAGTACCGAAGGCTACCCACAATGCTCCTGTACACCATCACGTTCATCAGAGGTACCATGGTCACCTTGCTCGGCTTGAACTATAACTCTATCAGAATATGACATAGATTGCAACCCTCCATGCCACTCATTTTAATGATCTTTGCCGTATATACTGCTTGATTCAGCGTGATGCCTTCTTCGGTCTTGATTGGATCATCGACATTTATACCCACAATGAAGCGGGAGGGACCAACTCCGTGTGCATATATGGCATTCTCCGGTGCACTACAATGGAACCCAAGCAACAATAAGCAGCTGTCTAGCTTGGAATACTATGCCCTGGGTGCCTGACAAAGACCGTAGGGTGCCTTGTCGAGCTTCAACACCTTCTACTCTTGGCCATCAACAACAAACCCAGGAAGTTGGGTGACATATACCTCCTCCTCGAGGTCACCATTGAGGAAGGCCAACTTCACTTTCATGTAGTGCACTAGCCACCCCTCATGTGCGGTGAGCGCAAGTAGTACAAGGAAGATGATGGCCATGTTGAAGGTCTACAAGGCACTAGGTATGGTTCTCCTCAATGGAACTCATCTCCTCAGCAAATGTGGCTAGCTCTTCGGTGGCCAAGAGATGCAGCTCATCAATGTCGAGCTCCTGAGGCTTGGTTGATGTGACGATGTCCCGATCTTCCGAGAGGTACCGATAAGTCGATTGTGGAGATCTCGACGTTGATGATCCAAAGGCTCCGACCAAAACAGATCGAACCCCTCGCAATCACTACACCACTGCTCCGTTGGTTATCAACCGTGCCGAACACGATTGACCTCGCCAAGAAGGCTATCTCCTGCAAGCGAATCGAGAACACAAGCAAGAGAGTACAAGATGCAATCTGAAATTGCGAATAAATATTAAGTTCACAAGTTGGGGTTCCTTAAACCGAACATGCGGCGAAACTGCTAAGCAGAATAAACTCTTAAGAAAAACCCAAAGAAAACTAAAGGGGTGCGACCTCCTTAAATAGGGAAGGGGGAAGCCGCACTTATCTAATGAAAAGGGATGTGGTACTATTCCTAGTACTGTTCACGCACGTGGTACTGTTCACATGAACAGTACCGCCCAAATAGCCCAAGTTACAAGGCCCTCGGTCCACTTTGACTCGAACTAGAAAAGTGATGTGGCTTATTTCACCGTTTCTGATCTGCTCGGGTGGAGTTTGGAGGTGAGATCAGATCCATCTGAAAGTAGACTCCAAGATCTTTCCAACGAGTACTCACGGGCCCCGAGAAGCCTTCTGGATCAAACGTTATGGCCGTTTGAAGTTGGCCTGTCAGGCTGAATCCGAATTGATCTGGAGGCCGAATTGGATTCCAAAACCTGTCCAACTTGAACCCTTGCTTCATTTGGTTCCAAAGTGATGTGGTGCTACAAATATATATATTTTCATCATTAGGCAGCATCATATTCTCATTTAAAATATGTTGAAGTTGAAGAAACGAATTCACCTTTAGTTTATTCTTGATATTGGCCGCTATGGTCGTACGTGTTGGTGGCGTGGTCACATCATCCTCCCCTTCTTGATGGAAAACCGTCCTCGGTTTTAACATATGTGTAGTGTCACGTATTGCATGATCTTGATCATAAATCTCATAATTTAAGTGATGTGTAGGAGCTCTTGTAATTGGAACAACAAGTATAGCAAATATGGTTGTATCCATAGGGTACATGTTCTTATCATCCTCCCCTTCTTGCAAACAAAGTCGTCCTCGGCTTTTGATAAGCTGAAAAAATGGTAACAAAGAAGCCAAGGTGTATGCATGGTATATGTATATGTCATCCGTTTTAACCGTTTTTCGTTGTTGCACAATTAATGTTATAAAACAGCAATGATCATAAAAGCTCGTTGTATTATTAACCCAAGAGTAATCATATATGTTAATGAGCAATTCAAAATTTCTCACACAGTAATTATTGCAACTTGTTTTGCATATGTAAGTGAAGCATTTATGTAATTCAAATCTTCGAATTTGTAAACTTGTAGTGGTGTCACATATGGGCAAAACTACAACTTTTGGAATCAAGCAAAGTTCATCTATATAATCATATCTCAATCGAACAATAGCAAATTCATCTAGTAAGAGTGAAGAGCTTTGTATGTTCTGCCATAATTCATCATCTTTATTCAGATTGTCTATACTAGATGGTGCAAAAAGAGATGAACACATAGGCATTGAATGAGTACTAAATTTTACTTCCCTCTCACATTCAACATGATTCAGCATACAGGAATTGTTGTCCCAAACAACAAGTTTCAGTTCATCCATGTGATCGTAAGTTATGCATATTCGATATACAAGAAATTGATTTTCCACACCATAATCTCCAATCAAATTAAACTTATATCCAGGGGTGTAGGTACTAAATAAGAATTTTGAACATGCAAGTTCAGAAACTTTCTCCATAGCATGTGACAATTTCATAGGTAGATCCAACATGATGTAACACAATGAATTAGCAGGAGAAATTCTAGTCAAAACTTCTTTATGTGTTATTAATTCAACATGTGCAAAATTATGAGAATTTAGATCAGCACATGGTTCATTTAAGTCAACACAAGAAATATCAAAAGATTGCACTACAGCAGGTATATACTCACAAGGTTGCTTTATGTCTTGTTGTAGCACCAAATCAATACCATGAGCGATGATAGTACCATGTTCTTTACCTTTTTGGCTCTCCTCAGATGATGTAAGTGCATCCATCTCCTTATCTTCATTCTCAACCAATGGGGTCAGTGATTCAATCAACTTATGCTCCTCTTCGGCATGGTTCTCAACTACCTGCAAGTTGTTAGTCACAGAAAAGGGTACAAACATAGATTTGTTCTCATGATCATCACCATTACCTGCAAGGTTAGCTGCAAGAGCATATTCATCCTCAACATCACTAGCACTTACATAACCACCATTTTCTGTCGCAATGTACGCCCGCTGACTTGTGCAATCTCTCATGACATGGCCCATCCCTTTACAACGGTGGCACACAATTCCCGTCGTATGGCCCGTGTAAGCAACCGATGAAGAGCTCCTTGCTGGTGTTTGCACACTAGTAGATTTGCTCGTCTCGGGTGCGTGTGATGGTGGCGGCGGTGTTGCTGAACGCGCCCTACTCACAGAAGGGGCAGCAGCTCGACAAATAGGAGGTGGGGCTATCTTGGCTCGCCCAGGCGTTGATCTTGATGTAGACGTACCTCCAAAGTTGCTCCTTGTCCTTTGTTGCCTACCCTGCAATTCTTTTTCTGCAAGCATAGCAAGCTGGAACAACTGGTTGACAGTAGTAAAATCTTTATAATAAACAATGTCCTGAATTTCACGCCGTAAACCCCCGTAAAAACGACAAATCTTATCCTCCGTTTCCTCAACAACCCCACAACACAACATGCCTATTTGTAGTTCTTGATAATATTCCTCGACAGATTTATTACCTTGGTCTAAGCACTGCAATTTCTTATGCATTTCATGTTTAAAAGCAGGAGGAACAAATCTGGCACGCATAGCTTCTTTTAACCGCTTCCATGTATCAGGTTGTAAGAGCATGGTACCCATATCATTCCACCAGATATTAGCTAAGTCCTTAAACTCACTAGTAGCTTGTCTAACTCTATGTTGCTCAGGAACCAAGTGAGAATTAAACTTCTGCTCTACCGTCATCTCCCAATGAAGATATATTTCAGCATCATAAAGACCAGAAAAAGATGGAATGGTAAACTTGACTTTAGCAAATGGGTCATGATTAGAACGATCATTGTGGTGCTGAAAATTATTACCTCCCATACCGTGACGGTTTTGATGTAGGTGGTGTCGTGGGCGTGCATCTTGGGCAGCAAATGAAGCACTGGCGTCGCGGTTTTGTCTCTCATTATCATCTCCCTCCTTACGATCTTGGCCCGCATCGTGATCATACTCGCGTCCAATGTTTGGTGGCCGATTCAGCATTCTTTCAAGGCGTGCAATACTCTCATTGATGGCGCGTTGCAATGTATCTGTCGTAGCTTGAAACTTCCTGTCGAAGTCCTCAATAATGGTAGTGCATTGTTCATCGAAGAGCGTCATGAGCTCTCCCTTTAAAACACACTCTTAATCATCAGACGACTCACCTGTCATGGTTAGTAGAAAACAAAAGACAACACAAAGGTATTATCCCTATCAACTACTAGGTGGTGGAAGGTGGAATCACACATTCTCAAGCATCTTACTACACTCTTACAAGTGTTCTTACCAATGCAGCATGTGGTACAACCGGTGGCTGGTTCGTGATACCGTGTCGAGCGTGGGTACGATTGCAAGAGGAAACCTGTTCTGATCAAGAGTAGGTATAGCTTGGAAGGCACAATATGGTAGCAATGGAGAACAATCAGTTAATTTCAGAATTGCATAGAATTGAATTATAGTCCGTATCTAGCACTTAGCCTATGTTGCTGATCAACCAAGAATGGAAGAAGGCTAAAAACAAGTGTATGGCAATGTATATGAGTGGTAAATACAAGATAATTCAATCCAATGCAATCTGGAATTGAAGAACACAAGGATTGACCCAAAACTGAAAACTGAAGATTTCTGTCCACTGGACAGTACGTCGGTATTTTGGCCATAACTTTTTTTCAGATGCCTTTTTTCCACTGATTCTTTTTTTTTTCTGTTTTCTGATGGATTTTTCTACAGATTGTCTTTTGGGGCCAACTTCCAAAACCCGACGCAGAAATTTGCACAAAAATCACAACTGCTGACTGTTGCAGATTCAAAACAGATAACTGGGTCAACTTTCACCGCATATATATCTTAACTGCCTTGCTGGAATGATGTGAAATTTTACAGATAGATGGATAAGGAATTTTTGAATCTAATGGCGGTCGTCTCACTCAAAAATAATCTCGGAATCAAAAGATATGGCGTTTTTGGTGGCGGCTGCAGAGAAAGCAAAAATCAGCCGAATTTGGAAATTAGGGTTTGGGGTGGGGAATTTTTCTTTTGTTTGGATTTTTAATGGAACAAAGATATGACCAGCAACTAGACAATGCTAATATGGACACAAATTCAATTTAGCAAACCAAAACTAACAGATTGAAAGGCACAACGGGGTTTGGACAGCGGAATTAATTCTTTTTGTGGGGCAATTGTTTTTTTCTGGACTATAGGAAATAAAAACCAATCTACTAACTAGGGATACAAGAATTACCTCACGGGCAACCGTTGCTCTGATACCAACTGATGTGACGATGGCCCGATCTTCCGAGAGGTACCGATAAGTCGATTGTGGAGATCTCGACGTTGATGATCCAAAGGCTCCGACCAAAACAGATCGAACCCCTCGCAATCACTACACCACTGCTCCGTTGGTTATCAACCGTGCCAAACACGATTGACCTCGCCAAGAAGGCTATCTCCTGCAAGCGAATCGAGAACACAAGCAAGAGAGTACAAGATGCAATATGAAATTGCGAATAAATATTAAGTTCACAAGTTGGGGTTCCTCAAACCGAACATGCGGCGAAACTGCTAAGCAGAATAAACTCTTAAGAAAAACCCAAAGAAAACTAAAGGGGTGCGACCTCCTTAAATAGGGAAGGGGGAAGCCGCACTTATCTAATGAAAAGGGATGTGGTACTATTCCTAGTACTGTTCACGCACGTGGTACTGTTCACATGAACAGTACCGGCCCAAATAGCCCAAGTTACAAGGCCCTCGGCCCACTTTGACTCGGACTAGAAAAGTGATGTGGCTTATTTCACCGTTTCTGATCTGCTCGGGTGGAGTTTGGAGGTGAGACTAGATCCATCTGAAAGTAGACTCCAAGATCTTTCCAACGAGTACTCACGGTCCCCGAGAAGCCTTCTGGATCAAACGTTATGGCCGTTTGAAGTTGGCCTGTCAGGCTGAATCCGAATTGATCTGGAAGCCGAATTGGATTCCAAAACATGTCCAATTTGAACCCTTGCTTCATTTGGTTCCAAAGTGATGTGGTGCTACAAATATATATATATATTTTCATCATTAGGCAGCATCATATTCTCATTTAAAATATGTTGAAGTTGAAGAAACGAATTCACCTTTAGTTTATTCTTGATATTGGCCGCTATGGTCGTACGTGTTGGTGGCGTGGTCACATCATTGGTCATGTCATACATGTTGGCCATGCTCCAAAATTAACGTGGCCCGTCATTATAATCATAGGTGTTGAGCATGGTTAAGGTGTCAGTGGGTGGTGAGATGAATTCCACCCCACCATGCACCATGGGTGTTGTCGCATCTTGTCCACATGCTGGAGTCAATGGCCCAAGGGTAGGCACTCGACTCACCGCTACTAGAGTCATCGGCTTGTCACTCCTATGCACCACAACCCAATAAACCCAGTACCACTGTGTTGATTCCTCGAAGATGACGTCGGTGTCCAGCTCAGTGAAGACATCCTTGCACCCCGTCATGTAGTTGCTAGTGCCGATGTCGAGGTACCATGTGTCATTTTGGTGATCATCCTCATAGCCTAAATTCACTTGAGCGTGCACTTCATTGAGTGCAACAACATTGGTCGCACTCTCAATGGTCACAGTAAGAGAGCACGCCTGTGCCATCAGCAACACAGGCTCATCATCATCCACTTGCGTCACATGGGCCTCCTTGGTATGCTTTAGCTTGCGACAATCCTTGGCCCAGTGCCCAATTTGCCACAATTGCAGCACTTATCCCACGATACATCATGAGTCCTATTCTTGCCATCATGAGTGCCGCTGTCACTCTTCTTGTGTGGCTGTTTGTCGTGGCACCCATTGTAGCTGTTGGTCTTTTGGTTGCCGGAGGAGCCCTCAGCCTCATATCGTTGCTTCATTCAAGCAACCCACTCTTCCTCTGTGAGGAGTAGGTGACTGCCAGCCCTACTAGTGCTATCACGTTCATACCATTCCTTAATGGCCTTGAGAGGCCCGGTCAGCTCCTCCATAGACATTGTATCAAGATCAACTAGCATTTAAATCAAGAGAGCTATCTGTGAGTACCGGTGGAGCACAACCCACAAAAACTTCTCCACGACCCTCACCTCATCGAGCTTGTCACCGAGGATGTGGAGGTTGTTAACGAGGACGATGAGCCTCATGGCAAAGTCGTCTACTGTCTTGCCATCGTGGAATGTAATGGCCTTAAACTCCTTGTAGATTGATTGAGCCTTGGCCTTGCGCATGCGATCCACTCCTATGCGCATGGTCTTGATGGCGTCCCACACCTCCTTGGCGCTTTCCTTGATAGTGAGTATGGAGAGCATCTCTAGTGAAACGACACGGAGGATGGCCTCCAGCACCATACGGTCTTCCTGGTAATCGGCATCACTATTATCGACTGCGTCCCACAAGCCACATGCCTACAGCATGACCCTCATCATAAGGGCCCAATCTCTATAGTTGGTTCATGTCTGTGTCAGATATATAGCTAAGCCCCCAACTCCTTCACCACTCACTGTACCACCAGTTTGCGGCCATTGCTGCTACTTCTGTCGCCTATGTCACGGATCTTGGGACACGGTGGGGACCGGGATCTTTGGGGTGACTTCGAGCCTTCACGTGACATCTCCACAGGTTCGAGAGCAATGAGGCTCTGATACTAATTGTTAGATGTGCCTACTCGTAACACACACGAACACTGGAATGATTTGCAATTGAGATACTATTCCTTTCTATTGGTTATCTATTTATATATGGGTACATGAGTGAGAACACTCTCACGTGTGAATACTAATCATCAATGGAAACACATGTGAATACTAATTAGCAATAGAAACACAACTATCTCAATGGAAACACAACAATTCCACTTCGACTTCCACTCATGTAGCCATGTAGTCACCTAATGAATATGTAAGCTGAAGAGGCAACAAGATTATCTCAACATTGCAGCCTAGGTGAAATTCCTTGATCAACACGTGTGTCATCTTTCCCCTTGAGCTCTACCCTTACCAATGCCATGCATGCCTTCATAGTTGAGGTCGTGGAAAGCTACGTGGCTATCATTATCTTCCACTCCGACGAGCATGCCACTCCAAGCTGTCGTGTCCCCATTGTTCTGGTGTGTTTGGTGCGAATCTGCTCACATCACTTCGTGTCCCATGCCCCACTTATGCTTTTCCCATGCTTAGTTTTCTTACTCCTATAGTGAGCTTCAAGACTGCCTATTTTCCTCTATTCTAGCTGCCATCTCTATTTCCTCTGATTCTAGTTGCTCTAGTAATCCTTTGACCAATTCCTTTCATTTCTACCATCTTGTGCTTGCATGCGAGCTAATGTGCGCCTTCATGAAGCTTCATACACACCATAGCCCCGATGGCACTGTGACACCAATGTTGCCGCCTCTACCCGCCGTCACCCTACCATGGCCCACATGTCACCTTCAGCTCAGGCAGTTTATTCCAGGTTTTCTTTAGGCTTTTTCACTTTGGTGACCTTTCGTTTAGGAATTTGCTATACATAAATTATTTCTCTTTTTCCTGGCTTGTTTTTTAATCAGATTTTTTATTCAATTTTTTTACGAACCCTTTTTTGGTCATTTGTTTTTTGATTTTTTTTCTTTTTTGCATTTTTGAACAAGTTGAGAAATTTGAAAAAAAACATACCATGTCAAAAAACATGGTTTTTCTTGATTGAGGCTTTTACTTGCCGGCGGCGAGTGATGTGACCATTGAAATAGATGTATCCAAAAGAACCAATACTTTTATTATTTTAAATTAAACAAATTTAATTTCTTTCATTTGCATGAAGTGATTCCATTACAAAAAATTTCATTTATAAATAGTTATAGATATTGCATCGTCTTTTGTCATGGTTGCTAGGGTGAGAAGGAAGGTGGTAGCTATGCTCAAGTTACCCACCATGCCAAAGGATGGAGGCAGTGGCTGAATGGGATGGGAAACGATAGTAGGGTTGGAGGAAATACAATCAGGTATATTTTCTTTGAAAGATCAATCATTTGTATTTTTTGAACATACAAATAATGGGAGGTGCATGGCCCTAAATACCATTGACACATTCAGTGGTATTTTTTTGCAAGCAAGGACTTTATCTAGAGGTGTGAAAGCAATGTTGTAACACAGGTAGGCTACACTAGCACAAAATATTTTTTTACTGTGATAACAGGAGGCTATGTGGGTAACAGATCATAGATTATTACTACTAAATACGCAGCGCAGCATAGGAAGAGTTGGAGCACCCGGTCAAACATCACGTGTGTCAATGTAGTGGAAGTAGTCGATCATCCAGTGTCCTTGATTACTAATTGTCTCCTCCAATAGCTCCTTGTGTTCCTCATGTACATCATGTATCGTCCTTAATCAACGAAGGAGCAACCATAGCAACACCTCTACAGCATCCACATGTGCAAAGATGGAACGTCGTGCAATGGTGTGCTAGCACAAGTTCATATGGCAGGGCCTTCGAGGGGGTGGCAGCTAGGGTTTTCGGTAGGTTGTGTGATATCCTCCCAAAAGCCCCACACCTCCCCTTATAAAGAGCATCCCTAGTGGAGCTCTATGCTAGGGGCCTATTAAGGTGCGAAGGCCATATGAATGGATCATATCTGAACTATTTTGTTCCAGCTCATTAAGTGCGCAACCCTATAGGTTAATATGCACTCTACTGTGACATGAAATTCCCTTCCCATTACAAGTTAGTAGCGGTCCCTAATACAACATGAAATACACACAAGATCATATTGGACAGACATATATACTACTTATGTGGTGATCTATTTGCCTCACGATAGTAGATGAACACAAGGCGAGATGTGCGCCATCCTATGATAGCCCGATCTTTCAAGTGATCTTGTAGTGGATTATACACTTACGATTGACTCTTCAACCACATTCGGTACGGCCATACAATTCCCTAACGCAACCACATTGAGGGGACTAGAGATATCTCTTTCGCTAAAGAGGAGGGGCAAATTTCATCTTGATCACTCGCATTCCTTCTCATGTTTCGTACTAAACCAAAAAGCTACCTTTATGACTACCTAGTTGTGGAGTAGTGTTTGCCAGCCACTAAGTAAACTATTACACATCTAGGAAACCATGAAGATCTCAGGTTTAAGAATCCCACACACATTATGTATGAGATGAACTAATGACACTTAAGAATGTAACAATTCCCACAATGTTTCAAGGTGGGTCAATCCAATATTATGTTCTCCAACATATGTATAGACTAGTGATTTGATATTTAATATCTATTATCAATGAAACGTGACCATCGATAAATACATATGATGATCTATAAATCATAAGTGTCCCACATAATGATATAAGATCTTGGATATTTAGAATAATAATATAACATGAATAAAGAGTTTCGCGAACAAATCACATACTTCATTATAAATATAAATGATAGTACATTCAAGGGACAAAATAACATATTATTCAATAATTCATAAATATAAAAATAATATAATCATCTCCATGATTACTCTGTCACTAATAAGCAAATATCCCTTTCCACTGTCAAAAAAATGGGCCCAATCACCATCATTCCAGAATTCTTTTCGCTCTCATTTTCTTTTCCCCCTCTCTTGCTTATGCCTAGCAAATTCGTCCAAGACTAGTGCAAGATGCATGCATAGAGTGTAAATTGCAAAAAAATAAATCAAATTTGCCAAGACTCGAATATATAAATCCGAACTCTCTGTGTATTCTGCATTAGTCCAAGATCATGCTAGTGCACACAGTAAAAACATTGATGAAAATATCAACTATGATCACAATTAATTAAGTAAACTTAAATATTATTACTTATTACAAAAGCGACCTTATGGTCAAGCTTACAATAATAGCCTGAAGGGCTTCAACAAAAACTACCAGTGAAAAAATATAGATAAGCATCGTAGCCATTCGACATGCCATAGGTAATTGATTGGGAAGCAAAGTTCTAATCTATGAAGGCATCGAAGAAACCCCCTTCAAGTATCTCTAGTTGATATGCCTCCTCTTCAACAACTGAGAGATTATGGACGTAGCTATAAGTACATAGAGTACTCAAAAAGTCATTTATAACAAGATGCAATATAATTATGCAAAGCTTAACAAATGATAGCTAAGTAGTTACTTTGCAGAACACAACAATTTG
This sequence comes from Dendrocalamus latiflorus, assembly GCA_017311315.1. Taxonomy (NCBI): domain Eukaryota; kingdom Viridiplantae; phylum Streptophyta; class Magnoliopsida; order Poales; family Poaceae; genus Dendrocalamus; species Dendrocalamus latiflorus. The sequence goes on along the minus strand of CM029655.1, from coordinate 34,682,638 downwards.
AAGTGAATACAATAAATTGAGTGAAAATGAGAGACCATGTGGTTGTGACCCCATGTTTGTGATGAGTAATTGACGCGTGTTCGGGAAAGTTTGAGTTTGATTTGAGTGGTTCGAGTCGTGTCGTTGCGCGGTGCAATCGGTTTCGGTCGGATCTTGTCGAGCTAGGTCGAACGTGCTTAAGTCGTTATTTTTCGCTTCAATCGGTTTGGGCTTTGAGTGTTTCTTCTAATGGTATTGTATGGTTACAATATTTGGAGCGGTGCTATGTGATTTGTTTCTTGTCTGTGATAGCTGCAGGACATCGAGGTGGAGTCGTGGCGAGGCACGGGATGACCGAACTAGGCGCGGGCGGTGCCGAGGTCAGAACGGTCGAGGTGTGTCGAAGACGGTGAGGACTTGAGGTGGCTGCGTGGCTTGGAGGGCAAGGAATAAGGAAGCTTCCTGGAAGGTGCGCAAGGGGCGTTTTGGTGAATACGCAAAGCTGCACTAAAGGAAGTGGATTGTGGATAAAGCGCCATGAGTTGTTGAAAGCTAATGGGTAAAGTGTGTTGCAAACCCATTAGTGGAGGCTATAAATAGAGAGGTGCTCTCTAGTGCTAGATGCAGATTTTTAGGGAGATGAAATGAGAGAGTGGGTGTGAGTTTGTCTCCTTTGCATATGTGCTATGTGTTCTTGTGTTTCAAGCATGTATGGGGACTTGGTGTGAGATTTCTATGTTTGTTTCTCTCCATGTATGCATGAGATGTGAGGGTTGTATACAACAAACTCATGTACATCCATGTCTCCTTGGCTATCTATGAGATATTCTCTATTAGTCTTGTTAGTATTGAGTGTGATTTCTTTCTTTTTATTTTCTATGATTTTGCTTAGCCTTTCATTCTCTGTTCTTCTCCGTGGTCTTCATTTCTTTGTCATTTCTTCTCTTGAGTGACTGCATACTTCTTTTTCTCCCTCTTGAGAAATCAGTCTCTGTGCTGTCATCAATCTTCCTTCTAGTTTTACTCCTTTTTGAGTATTTTTCTGCATTGATAAATCTTCTGGCAGCTCCACTTGGTTTTCTTTCTCAGTGTATTTTCTACTTCAACCAAGCTATCAAAACCCAACTAGAGTTCATGTGGTTGAATCACTTCAATCACTGCAGTCGGCAATGTTTTTGCCTCTAGTTTTTTGTTTGGTCTGCCTTCCCTTTTAGTTTTTGATTTCTTCTTTTGTGAGCCTCTCAGCTTCCTGTTTTGGCACCCCTGCAGTGGATCAAATTCCCTTTACTGCTTTCATCCAAGGCAGGAAATAGCTTTAGCTCAAAGTCTGCTTGCAAGTCTCGGTAGTTCTTTTGATGGTCCTTCTCTGCAGCAACTGCTTTTTCCTTTTGCAGCAGCCGATCACTATTCTCAGCTTGGTATTTGAAGATTTCGGCCAGCAGCAGTAATTGAGTTTTATTTGCATTTTCAGCAGTTCTCTCGGCCAGCAAAGATCCGGCAGCAAAGCAGTCCATTTTATTGCCATGGCAGCCTCTTTTCTCAAGTTTTATTGCCGTGGCAGCTTCTTTCTCCGTTTCTTTGTCGTGGTAGTCTTTCTCTGCTGTTTTCGTGCCGTGACTCTCGATCAAGTTCTTTGATCTCTGTTGTTTTTCTGTGAGCTTTGTTTTCTCCTCTTCATAGTTTTATAGCTATCGGAGAATTGAGTTTGTTAATACTTTTGGGGGTGATTTTAAAACGCACCATTCACCCCCCTCTGTTGCCGTTTCCGATCCAATAGAAAGTAAACTTGTGAAAACAGGTAATAAGTAATTAAGTCAAAGGAATTAAATATACCACAAGTGAACTGACTATTCACCTAATGAACCATCTATGAACTAACCATTCACTTCCTAAACATAACCCAATCAGGTTTTACAAAATATCTACCCCTCATGAAATCACCGAGAATTGTCCATAACCGGGGACACGGCTATTTGAATAGTTTTACACTCTGCAGAGGTTGGACAACATTATCCACATGATGTGGCCATCCTATGGTGTCACCGGTATAACACGCTTCCTTAGGCATGCTGATTAAGAAGATCACAACAAGGCTTTCACAATTGTCAATATGGAACTGATCTTACCCTTTAAGATTTTGATGCCGAGTAGGCTAACCACCTAATCAAAAAAGCCCCTCTAGCGCCAATAAAACATCTCGATGGCAAAATCAAGGTTGAAATGTTACAAATTAATTAACCAGATCTATCCCATATTAGACATGAGATTGTAGAATAAGGCTCAGATCAATAATGCACAAAGTTAAGTCCTTAGACATTACCCAGGTAAGATATCCACATCTCAAAGTGCTGACCACACTTTTCTCTTTATTGCATGATCACTCATCGAAGTGAAAACAATTTTTTCTAACACCAATGACACTACCCATGCCATGGTACACAAATTTTAAAACTGTGGTTGACCATCATGATTCAATATCTCATTAAGTTAAAATTAACTAATTAATCAACATGTGATGATGAGCCCAACATACTATAAGCATGGCTAACCATACTAAACATAAAACCCAAGTGGATCCTAATATTGAATTACTAGATATTTACCCATTCTAAGGTGACAATGCAATCATGGTGTTCAAATTATCAAGGGAGGGATTAATTAAATTTGGTCAATAACTACTAGTTTGAAATATTTGTATTAAATTAGCAATACATGTTAATTTAAAATAAAATAATAAATAATATATTTAAAAATAATAGGTTCAACATAATCAAAGGTCACGACTTGCTTAGCCTTTCTCAGTTACCAATTCTTGGTCTTCAGATCCTGCTTCTGCTCTTTTGAAGACGTTATCTAACAAGAGAGAAAGTAAACAAAAACATAAATAAATCAAATAAAATTCAAAAACTATAAAACCAGAACCAAAACATAGAACTCAATTAGATGAATTTGGAGAATCGGGTCAATAGGAGTTTGGATGGAGAAGAGCGGCCTCTTGGAAAATTAACCGGCTAAGAAAATACTAAAAATTAGAAAAGGCTACTCTGTTGTGGACCGACTGCATGGAATAGGGATAGTCTACGGTGGACTTGGTGTATGGATAATGGACATGTGACTAAGCTTGCATAACGTGGCACTAGGGCTGGTATGGTAGACATGTGGCACGACACGTAAGAAAAATTGGGTGTGGTGCTAGTGACATGGCTACCTACGTGGCTGCTAATGTGGCACGGTGACATAGCATGGCTCGGGTCTACGGAACAGTAGCTACCGACATATGGGACCCACATGTCATAGGCTACCGACAGCAACATCTTCACCGACGGCGCCGGCCGCCACCACTTCATCGACGTGACCGGCGACCGCGACATCTGCTTCCCTGCTGCATCCACTTCACCGAGCCTCAATTCCTCCTCTGCTCTGCTTCCTCTGCTCTACTCTTCGGTTCATCCCAAATTCTTCTCCCTTTATTTTATTTTGCTGCTCATTATTACTGTTATCAAGTAATTGTTAATTGTGCACTTTGATTTTGAGATGTTTGATCTGGAATGCGTTGTGAATGTTAACTTGTTAATCTGAGATTGTGATGTATGATATGTGATGTATGCATGTGCCCAGTTAATTTGAGTTCTGTTATTGTGATATGTGCTTTGTGATAATTGTGCAATTTGCGCTCTGTTAGCAGTTTAGTAGGATTTTCGGTAGAGTTATTTGCTATCTGAGATGGTGATATAGATCTGTGATGTTTGTGTCAGTGGTTAGTTGTGCTTATGGTCAGTTTGTGATCAGTGTTGTGTAGGCTCTGTCTTGTGCTTGTGTGGGTGTTAGTTTCTGTGTATGTTTGAGTTGCGCGGATTAGCGAGCCGACGACCGTTTCCCTCCTTGTGCTGTCTCAACCTTCCCTTTGCTGTCTCGACTCTCTCCTTTCTTCTCTCTGCGGTCTGTCGATAGTTAAGTCGTGCGCTCGTTGGTTGTAGTTTGTTGTGTTATCGTGTGCCGTCGTCGTCTAATTAGCCGTCGATCGTCTTCTCCCTCGTCCTCTCTCAACTCCCTCTTTGCTTCTAAACCCTCCCTCAGTGCTTCTCGACTACCTCTTCCTTTCTTGCGGTCGATAGTTATTTAGGTCGTCAGTCGGTAGATGTTTTGTTCGTTCGTTTGGTAGTCGTGTTCAGTCGTTTAGTCGTTGTGTCATTCGTGCGTCGTTCGTCTAGTCTTTCGTCGTTTTGTTCGTTCGATCGTACGACGTCAATTCGTACGGTCGTTCTTTCCGTCGTCATTATCGTTCGTTCGGTAGTTAGTTTGTTTGGTCGATTTTGTACTCGTTTTAGGCTTAGTTCTCCCCAGTTTTGTTTGACCTAGCTTTAGCTGAGCACCGGTAGCCTCAGTCTAGTCCCTGTGGAGAACACGACACTCGCCGCTATTTCAGTGGCAACCCGTGCACTTGCGGGTGTGCTATTTTTGCACGATCAATGGGACCCACATGTCATAGGCTCATGGTTGACAGAGTGCATGGAAATTCCTAAGTGGTGATGTGGCATGGGTGATGCAAGCGCTGACGATAGGGATGACACATGGCTATGCTGCTTTCGGGGAGACGCCTCGGAAGGCGAACGGGAGGCTCGATGACCAAGGCAGTAGGTGATGCTCGCGAGGTGATGAGCTCGATGGCAACCAAGGTAGATGGTGGAGGGAGATATGGCTCGACGGATGGCTCTCCGGCGGCGAGGTCGAGCAGCAGTGGCGTGAACACGAACAACGATGTGGACAATTCAATAGTGAAGACTGTGGGGAACAATCATAGGATCTGCACACCCAAAGTTGATCGAGTGCTTTGTTGTCAGACGGTAAATAGTGCAGCTTCGATCGGTGCCTACGACTACGATGGTGAAAACATAGTACTAAGTCGAATGAGGCGGAGAGTGTTTGGGGTAGTTTTTCTTCCTTTTTTCACACTCTTGAACTGCATAAGGATTACAAGGTATACATTGACACCAGGGCCTTAGACCACTCAACTGCTCATCGCTCACCCATGCTCTATTCTATTCGCTGATGGCTGCTACAGTGTTGTAACTAATGGATTGCGCGTAGGCTACGAAAGCAGAAAACAAAACTTTTCTACCGCGCACACAAGGACATCATGCTTAAGGAGGGATCATGGATCATTACCACTAGACGCGCAGCGCAACGGAAGAAGAGTTGGAGAAGCCGATCCAACCACGCGCGTCGAGGTAGTAGTGGAATTAGCCGATCGTCCCGAACAGGTCGTCTCCTCCACGCGATTAACCACACCACGAGCAGATCCAATCTGTAGGTTGTTGATGCCGATCAACACCGCAACGAGCAGCGCCTCCACCGGTATCCACACGTCCGGGGCTGGAACGCCGATCGCGAGTGTACTAGCACTCGTGAGCGGCTAGGGTTTGGCTCGGGAGGTGGCGGCTAGGGTTTTCCTAGAGGTTAACAGAAGCCGCGTGTACCCCTCAGCCCCTCGCCTCTATATATATATACCTCCTCACTTGGGCCTTGTGGACCGAGGCCCAATAGGAGTCTATTCGGATCTCTATCCGAATTGAGCCCACATCCGAATCATATTCGAATTAGTGTTCCAACCCGTTAAGCATGCGACCCTGTAGGTTCACGTATACTTGGTCGCGACCCGGAAACGCCTTTCCGGTCACCCTGTTAATAGTGGCCTCTAGTAAGACATATTAACCCCAAAGTATACGTAAAGATCATATCAGCTGAACCTGTAATGTTCTCATGTACGAATCCCTTTGCCTCACGATATAGATTGAGCTCAAGGTGAGACCTGTGTCATCCTCTTAATAGCTCAATCACTCTCTCGATTCTGTGATGGATTATAAACTTGTGATTGACTCCTCAATCACCTTGGCATGGCCATGTACTTTCATAATCCATTACATCGAGGGGCCCAGAGATATCTCTCCCATAAGGAGGGGCAAATTCTATCTTGATCATTCACATCCCACTACATGTTTCATGGCAAACCTGAAGACTACTTTTATGACTACCCAGTTACGGAGTAGTGTTTAGTAGTCCCAAAATAAGCTACTACGCATGTTGGGAACCATGATGATCTCAAGTCTAAGGATTCTACATAAACACTACTTGAGACCAACTGATGACACATGGAATCTCTGCAGTGTCTCATGGCGGGTCTATCCAACATATGTTCACTAACACATGTCCATATTATTGATTTGGTATCACCATACCATGATCCATGAGACATGATCATCAATCAATACATATGCTGATCTTTGAATCATATTTGTTCCTCATATGATATATGATCAGGAATCATTTAGAAATAGCAACATTTTAGCATTAAGAGTCTCATGAATAAGTCACATACTCATTGATCAATAATGATAATGTCTATTTCAAGGAACAAAGGAATGCATCATAAACATAGTATGTGATATATAACATCTCCATGTTGCCTCTAGGGCATATCACTAACAGCCTCTTTGACCACTGTACTAGAGCTTCGACCACGGACATGAAGGAGCTACGACAGTGATGCCAATGACTGCGACGTTGGTCATTACAACCACACACAATCTGTTCGTAACTGACCACGCACACAGACACTACGACGATGGTTGTTACGACCACAAACAACGTGGTTGTAACCAACCACCCACAAAGGTGCCCTATTACGACCACCAACAATGTGGTCGTAATCGACTACAAACAATGTGGTCGTGACCGACCATACAACGTGGTCGTAACTAACCATAGACAATGTGGTCATCTATGACCACACAACGTAGTCATAACCGACCACACACAACCTAGTCGTAACCGACCACGCACACGTGGTCATCTACGACTTCATACTGACTGGTTGTTCACGACCACACTGGTCGTAACCGACCAAACACACAAGCGCCACGCGCTGGTCATTATGACCGCACACAACATGGTCATAACTAACTACTCACACCAGCTTGATGACGCTGGTCATTATGACCACACACACCATGGTCGTAACTGACCCCTCACAACATGGTCATAAATGCTATGACGCTGGTTGTTACGACCGCACACAACGTGGTCGTAACCAACCACTCACAAGAGCCACGACAATGGTAACTTCGACCACGGTCACTTCAACCATGGCCACTCCGACCATAGTCACTTCAACCATGGCCACTCCGACCATGGTCACTGGTCACTTCGACCATGATCGCTCCAAGCACGGTTACTTCGACCATGGTCACTTCGACCACGGCCGCTCCGACCATGGTCTCTGGGACTGCTTCGACCACGCCTTCTTGAGTGTGGCTTCAACCATGGAACTAACGACAACGTTCAAATCATCAAGATTAATTCCAACATTCTCCCCCTTAATCTTGATGGTTTGACTCACCGATATTGATCACCCGCATATTCGTGCCACTTGCAAAAGCTTCTGGTTGTATGCTTTTCTTATGGTCTCTGGCCAACGTCTTCTGGTAGCGTCTACTCGTTGTCATTGTTGTTGGTCTCACACCGACTTTTCCTCATAGCAGCATCAGACTGCCCTAGGCACCGGTATCACACGACTTCTCCCCACAGCAGTCTCACACCGCTATCGACCACAAGTCGAAACTCCACACAGCAGCTTCGCACTGTTGTAGTATTGTCAGTTTCACACTGAGCTTTCCTTGCGGCGGTCTCACACCGCCATCAACCACACAGCGGCTTCACACCGCCATCGACCACATGTTGAAGCGACCACTTGGCAGCTTCACACCGCCATCGACCACACAGTAGCTTTGCACTTCTATGGGCATTGCCAGTCTCACACCGACATTGCATCGACCTCACGCCGAGGCATGGTCATCGAATTCACACCGACTCTTCTGTTGTCAGCTTCGTACTGACCTCTAGCGACGATGGCTTCACACCACCGTCTTCGACCACATGTTGAAGCTTCACAAAGTAGCTTCGCACTTCTGTGACATTGTCGGTCTCACACCGACTTTTCTTGTAGTGGCCTCACAGCACCACTGCACGGCCTCACACCGAGGCGTGGTCGTCGGCTTCACACCGATTCTTCTATTGTCGGCTTCACACTGACCTCCAGCGATGATGGCTTCACACCACCGTCGCACTCCTCAAAGCTTCACATAAGGGCTGGCTCATTATTACTCTGTATGTCACAAAGCAACGCCTTCTCCTTCTTTCCTTTTGCGGGACACTTGTATGCAAAGTGTCCAAGTTCTTGGCAATTATAACACATCACCTTAGTTTTGTCGAACTTCTTTCAACCATCACCACTACTATCGCTACCGGAGGAGCCCTTGCTTGTCGACGACTTCCTGTCGCCACCTTTCTGCCGCTTCGACCACTCGTGCGTGAGTGAGGAGGAGTTGTCCATCGATGTTGCTGTTGTCGGCATGATGACGAATCCTCTCCTCATACGCCTTCAGCCGCCCTATGGCCTCCTCAAAAGGCATCGTCTACAAATTGGAGTACTGCTTGATTGAGGTGACCATCGGGAGGAAACCATCAAGCGCTGAATTGAGGAGCTTCTTCACGAGCGCTGGGTCATCTAGAGTTGTGCCGAGTGCGTTGTACTTGCTCGCCATCCCGCTCAGCTTCCCAGCAAAGTCATCGATGGATTCTCCCTCCTTCATGCACAGTGTCACAAACTCATTTTGTGGAGTTTGCAGGCGTGCCTTTTGCACCTGATCAGCCTTGAGGTATCTGGTCTTTAGCGAATCCCAGACCTCCTTGCTTGGCTATCTTCTTCTTCGCCACCTGCAGAAGAAGGTCTTCGAGTATGGCCTGGAAGATGAAGGCCCATGCTAGCTTGTCCTTCTTAACCTGGCCTCCTAGATCCCTTGGGCATCCATCAGTGCCTCCATCTTGATCGCCCACGTGGTGTAGTTGGAGAAAGTCAACATCGAGTAGTGGAAGGGCATGCTGCCGCTCTCCTTCGCCACCTGCTGTGCGTTCATCGCCATCGACTCCGGTCGTAAGTATTTGGGCATACACTATGCTCTAATGCCAAGTGTGGGGGAAAGATAACAGGATCTGCACGCCCAAGTCGATCGAGTGCTTTGTTGTTGGACGGTAAACAGTGCAGCTCCGATCGGTGCCTACGACTATGGAGGTGAAAATAGAGTACTATGTCGAATGAGGAGCAGAGTGTTTGGGGTTATCTTTCTTCATTTTTTTCACACTCTCGAACTACACAAGGATTACAGGGTATATATAGATACTAGGGCCTCAGAGCATTCAACTGCTCCGCCGCTCGCCCATGCTCTATTATGATCACGGAAGACTACTATAGTGTCGTCATTGCTACCCACACTGCTTTGCTCAGCCACCCATGTCTTCGCAAGACCACGCTGCTTAGTCGCCTGCCCATGCCACTTCACTCAGTCGCCCACGATTGCTACAGCGGCTAGCCCATGACAACTACTACAGTACCAGCCGTTTGCCCATACTAGGTAGGTAGTCGATCGAGCTTGCATCACCCATGACCACTCGTGCTGGTGCCTGCTACCAACTACTACAGTGGTCGATTCACGACCATAACCACTGGCTTCATCCTCGCCTTGTCTTCGACCACTGTACTCGAGCTTCAACCACAGACATGCAGGAGCTATGACAGCGACGCCAACGACTACAACCTTGGTCATTATGACCACATACAACGTGGTCGTAACTAACCACACACACAGACATAACGATGCTAGTCATTACGACCACAAACAATGTGGTTGTAACTGACCACCCACAAAGGCGCCCTGTTACGACCACAAACAACGTGGTCATAACCGACTACAGACAATGTGGTCGTTACCGACCACACAACATGGTCGTAACTAACAACAGACAACGTGATCGTAACTAACAACAGACAACGTGGTCGTCTACGACCACACAACGTGGTCGTGACCGACCACACACAAGCTGGTCGTAACCGAATACGCACACCATGGTCGTCTGCGACTTCATACAGACTGGACATTCACGACCACACTGGTCGTAACCGACCAAACACACAAGCGCCACACGCTGGTCGTTACAACCACACACAATGTGATCATAACTGACTACTCACACTAGCGCAATGACGCTGGTTGTTACAACCACACACAACGTGGTCGTAACCAACCACTCACACCAGCTTGATGACACTGGTCATTATGACCACATACAACGTGGTCATAACCAACCACTCACACAAACGCTATGACGTTGGTTGTTACGACCATACACAATGTGGTTATAACCGACCACTCACAAGAGCCACGACCACACTCATTTCAACCATGGCTGCTCCGACCATGGTCACTTCGACCACGGCCACTTCGACCACGGCCGCTCCGACCATGGTCACGTCGATCACGGTCTCTAGGACTGCTTCAACCACGCCTTCTTGAGTGTGGCTTGAACTATGAAACCGATGACTATGTTCAAATCATCATGATTAATTCCAACAAAGACAATGAGAAATAGCGAAGGACTTCGACGGCCACAGCATGGAAGTCAAAGACCTAGGCGGCTCAGAGATACAGGGAAACGAGGGCACTAGCCATTATGGCACGGACACGAACAACTCCGGGATGGTCACAACACAAACTCCAGAGTGGTCACGGCGAGCGGCAATGAGAGTCCGAGTTGGACACGTAAGGTGACCAATCCAGAGACGATGCGGTGAGGAAGATGAACTGTACACGCTATTGTTCATCTGATAAGCGGGGCATGTGTGTTAGTGATGGTACAAGGTAAAGGACAATGCGTGACACGCGGCGTGAATGAACGGCCACAGAGAAATGGGCCAAGGGGGTTGGGCCGAAAGAGGGAGGAGAGAGAAAATGGGCGATGGGAAAGAATTCAGCCCAAGTGGCTTTTATGGATTTGTAAAGAATTTCTGATTTTCAGAAATTAAGATAAATTCAATTGAGCTCTAGAAAATAGTAAATAAATTCTAAAACTCCAATAACATTTTCTTGCATCACACGAAACCAAAATAAAACTGATTTTAATTTAATGGATCTTTATTTTATTCAACTTAAATATTTTTAATTTATAAAATTTATGTTAAGCTTTAATTAATTCAAGAAAAATCTAGATGGTTAATTTTATTTTATAAACTTCAAAAAGACTCTAAATACAGGATGTTAGAAATTACTTCAAAAAGACTCTAAAAACAGGATGTTAGAAATTAGACTCTTTTCCTATTAGATCAATCAAATCACTACATGTACTGAACTAATTTAGAATCCTTTTTATGAATCTATCCTTATTCCGTATCCTTTAAATGAATTTCCATAAAAAGTAGGGAATGATGTGTGAATTAAGCTAACCATCAACTAAAAACATCCCACGAAAGCATAACAAAAATGTTGAAAATACTCCTCTCTTTGGATCTATTTATACAGGCAAGACAGTAAGTGTGATGTCCTGACTCGTAGATCTTGTCAACCATAGCCACATGTGCGGGAGGTTGAAAGACCATGTGAGAAGGTTCAGGATATTGTGTGATGAACCATTGTGAAATTTATCTCTACTATTATATAAAGAGCAGTTGTTGGTCGTCGATGCATTCTCCTCTCCCCACTCTACAGCCATCCGATTTGATCTAGACCATTCCTCTCTCTCTCTCCTCTCTCTCTCTCTCTCTCTCAGGATACAACCGCCCACCCCCTCCACTTTCCCCATCTCCTCGCGCCTTCTGGCCACTCTTCTCTCTTTGTCACTTGGTCTCTAATGTTTAATATGTGAAGTTGGCTAGGCAGTAAGTTCCGTCTCACCATTTTTATGACTCCATTGCAACACATGGGTCTCTAACTAGTAGAGTTAGAATTTGAACCTTACTGTGTTTGCGTTTTTATATAGTTCCTATCAACAAAATCGAACAGATCGACTGGATGGGCAGTTAGACTAATCTTGAAGGGTGTCTCTCGGATTTCAGGAAATAGGTCTTGGGACGAATTGAATTATGTTTGGTCACTGCATTTATGTTACATGAAGTATGTTTTGACTCATAATCCAGGTAGAGTGGATATAAAATCTTCATCTTTAAATAGCAATAGCAATTTTATTCATCACTCATGATGTCTTTTTGTTTTGTTGATTGCTCTTGTTCTTGATAGTTTTGATCTCTTCTCTCCCCTTCTTGATTTTGCTATGTGTTAAAGATATGTAAGTGATGAAGATGACTCATGGAAAACAAATCTCATTCATCTAGACACCAAGTCTTGCAAGATTTCAAAGTTGCTCGGTTTTGATTGGATTTGACATTAATTTTGAGGTCTCTTGTTCTCAGGGTTTTGCTTCAAATCTTTAGGAGAAATAGCTTGTTGTGACATGCAGGAACTCATCTATAGTTATTTTGGCTATCATCTTCCCACAAGCAAGTCATGTACTTCTCTTATGGAAAGATTAAAACTTTGACAAGGATCTTTACGATCCTTGGATGGAATAGGTTTCTAAGACCCTAAGCAAAGTGTGTTCAAAGTTTCATATTTTTTAATTGAGAATTTTGGAAGTTGCACCATTCCTAGTCTTGGCTCGAGCTGTTTGTTTTGTTATCGAACTAGCGGAGAGATCAGACCGCTCCTAAGCCTAATATAATTAGCCACTGGTCAAACCACCATGATCAAACCGGTCAGACCGACCACTGGTCGAACCGCCGGGTGCACACCGGTTAGACCACCAACTGGTCAGACCAGTGAGGTGCTGACAACTTCCTCTCTTTAATTTTTGAGGTTGTTGTTTTGTAGCTCTGTAATTGCAGAAGTGAAGAATTTAATAATACTAAGAAAAAAATTTATAAGATACAATTATCCCTCTGCTGCTGTTGGCGGTCATACAGAGCTTTATGATCAGATGCTAAGATGACGGCCGGTCGAAGGGCCAGGTCCGAGAAACAATATTTAATTGGCCATTGATTTCCATGTAACAACAACATGAATTCTGATTCCAGATAGCTACAGCTGGGCAGAATATACCCCTGGAATTTCCCAACCATCTTCTCCTTTTTCATGTACACTCAAAGTCATATTGCACTAGTCGGTCATGTACACTCGGTCATGTTAAGGAAATAGAGTTGTATTAGGAGATAGAGTTGTATTCTATTCCATATATGCCTTATCTCTATATGGCATATCCTTTTGTACTCTCCTATATATATGGCCCTTTGGGTCTCATATCAATACACACAATATTCATAACATGGTATCAGAGCTTTAGTTTGAAACCCTAACCTCGATCTACTTCCGCTCCGGCCGCCGCCGGTCACCGCCGGCCGCCCCACCGGGAGGAATGTGCTCCACTCCCGGGGGCGGCCACCTCCTTCCGCTTCTCGCCGGCGCACCCACGCATGCGTCTCCGGCTGCCTCCTCCAGCCAGTTTGGCTGGATCCGCGTCTGCGTCGGCGCCGTCGTCACCTCTCGCTGTCATCGCGCCGCCCGGTCGGATATCCAGCTGCATCTGCTATCCGCCGCTAGATCCGGCCACCTCCACTCCAGATGCAGGTCGTCGCGCTCCGTCACCCCCGGATCCGGCCGCCGTCGCCTCGGATCCGGTCGCCGCCGGTCTGGCACCGCACGGATCTGGTCGCCTCCGACGCCGTGAAGCACAGATCCGGCCGCCTCCCGATCGGATCTGGCCTCTTCCGACGCCGCCGGGTGCCGCCTCCTTCGGCCGCCGTGCTCGCGCCTCCGCGCCCGCGCCGCCGCTTTTGGACGCCGTCACCTCCCAGCGCCATCTTCGCCGCCGCCGACTCCCGGCCGCCTCTGACCGCCGTCGCCTTGGATCCGCGCCGCCGCCGACTCCCGGCCGCCGTGCCCATGCCTCCGCCTTCGGACGCCACCTCCCGTGCCTCCGTGCCCGCGCTGGGCTGCCTGCGCGCCTGCGCCGGGCCGCTTGCGTGCCCGTGCCGCCGCGTCCCGCGCCTCCATGCCCGCGCTGGGCCGCCTGCGTGCCTCCGCGTTCGCGCCGCTGCTTTCTTCCGTCGTAAGATGGGAGGGAGAGGGTAGAGAAGCGGTAGGCGCGAGTGAGGCGACGGGGGATCGGGAGGGAGTGAAAGGCGCTGAGGGGAGAGATGGGAGTGAAAGGCGCTGAGAGGGAGAGATGGATGGTTCTTGTGCCGGCTGCTCCAGTTCACGTTATTCCTTGAGTCTTTCGGTTTTAGTCAAGTCAGTTATTTTTTGTGAGTCCTTCGTTGCGTCCATCCAAAATCCGTAGTTTCTACTTTTTAGTTCGTTCAAGCCGTGCGAGTCCACAAATTTATTGTCAGTCATAGAAGTGTAGGAATTTTATTTTGCATGGCAGCAGCCGCCGCTCTACTCTCTGAGCCGTGTGCAGATCGTAGAAGTCGTTATGATGCCGCCGCTTCTCTACCCGCCGCCCCGAGCTTCAAAGGTCGTCGCGCGTCCTCTGTGCACTGCACCGCCACCTCTTGGGCTGCGATCTGCGCTGTCATGCATCTATCTATTCCTCTTCGGCTTGATTTGACAGTTTATTCAAAGTCTGTACGCAACGACGACATCATCAAGACTCGGACTTCGGATTTTTCTTGTTTAAGTGTTCACCCTTTTTCAAATGCAACGCCATTGCATATGCCTTGCATTTGAGGGGGGTGTTAAGGAAGTAGAGTTGTATTAGGAGATAGAGTTGTATTCTATTCCATATATGCCTTATCTCTATATGGCATATCTTCTTGTACTCTCCTATATATATGGTCCTTTGGGTCTCATATCAATACACACAATATTCATAGCAGGTCAGATTGCACTAGTCGGTCTCGATACGACGGCCACATTCGGTAAGGGTGTGTTTGGTTGCCTGAATCTCCTTCGTCCTAGCTGGGTGGATCCGTATAATCTAAGAAAGAACCTGTTTGGTTGCATGTATGAGTGGATGCAGCCTGCATGAGCAGATGCAAAAATACGCCCTCATCCTGGATGGGTGGATACGCTCAAAATGAGCTTCACTAGCCATCCTGGATGGGTTGATGCAGTGTATCTTATGCGGTCCCACGTGTCAGCCTCTCAGGTTTGGTAGACTGTATCCGCTCATACAGGCAACCAAACAGCATCTCAGTTTGTTTGCATCCGCTCATGCAACCTCACCAAACATCTTCTTTTTCTGAAATACGATTCCTCTCAACCTGCATCCACTCAGTCAGGATATACGATACAACCTCCATCCACGAACCAAACACACCCTAAAGACATCTTCAGGCTTCAATCAATTCTATCGAGTCGAGCCAAAATAGTATTCCACATGCTCCAAGTGACAAAAACTAACCCATCTTTAGCTGCAACAAGACGATGGGGAAATTGTACATATGATCTCACCAACGCAAGCTCCTGCATACAAGCGAACAAATAGAGTCGAAAATTAAACTAGCCGTGCGTTGCCCGTCCCGTCAGTCAAACTAATTAAGAGTTGCGTAGTTTTCCACTCTGCTGCCGTGG
Organism: Dendrocalamus latiflorus; assembly: GCA_017311315.1. NCBI lineage: Eukaryota > Viridiplantae > Streptophyta > Magnoliopsida > Poales > Poaceae > Dendrocalamus > Dendrocalamus latiflorus. Next base: position 34,667,207 of record CM029655.1, on the reverse strand, counting down.
GTCATACCGCCGTGGATTCTACTACAGACACCTGATAGCACCCTATATGCCTGTTAAATCCGGTTTTTTTAGCTTTTTTCCCCTTTAGGCTGTTTGTTTTTGCTGAAATTGCATAATAACAACTGTTAACTTTTTCTGAGTTATTCAATTAAAGAAAAATAAGAAAAAAAATAAAAACGCTGTTATATCTCTATATACAATGTATATAAAAAGACAAAAGCCAAAAAAAGACAAGAAAACTACAAAAATCAAAATTAAGAATTCAACATGTTCATTCTGGCTTCTGTAAGTCAGAAAGCCGAAATTGGGATGAACAGGCCATATATTTGCAGTTCTTCGTCTCCAGTAGTTAGAGCAGTACACAGCAGCATCAATCCATCCATGCTTACACTTCTTGTGTGTTCTCTCTCACATCCACTGCTTCACACACCATGCGTCATCTTTTTGCCGTCTTTGGGCTTCTCATTTCTCTCCAGTACTGCTCTCCTGCAAGCTCTGCTGCAAATGGCAGTACCATGACGGCAGGCCAGGCGCTCATCGGCAGCAGCGACAAGCTCCTCTCCAGCAACGGCAAGTTTGCGCTCGGCTTCTTCCAAATGGGCAGTAGTAAGTCCTCCTCTGACAACACCGCCTTGCCCAACTGGTACCTAGGCATATGGTTCAACAAGATCCCAAAGTTCACTCCTGTGTGGATTGCTAACAGAGAGAAGCCAATCACTGACCCCAACATTAGACTGTCAAAGCTCAGAGTCTCAAGGGATGGCAATCTTGTCATCTTAAACCATGCAACCAAGTCCATAATCTGGTCCAGTCAAATAGCCAACAGAAGAAAAGCCAACAAGAATACTACTGTTGTGCTCTCGGACAATGGAAACCTTGTCATACTAGATGCCTCAAACACATCCAACGTGCGATGGCAGAGCTTTGAGCACCCAACAGATGTTTGCCTCCCCGGCGCAAAGATCGGCCGGAACAAGGTCACCGGCCAGGAATACAGTTTTGTTTCAAAGAAGAACTTGATAGACCCAGCTCCAGGTTTATACTGTGAGGGTAATTTTACCATCCTTGAGAGGGAAGAGGTACCAAATTTGAGCCGTTGATCACACTGATCGGACGGCTGAGATTTGGCAGTACCTGGTGTTACCTCTCCCCCAAAAGTGTGGTAACTCCTCTCCTGTTGCAAGGTGGAAGGGTAGTCTGGTAATTTCGCATTAGCACTTCATCCCACTGTGCTCCCCTGTAACCCTTTGCCCATTCTCATCTAGCTCCTCTCTCTCCAACGAGAAGCTCAAGCGCACGGCGCGCTACTACTCGTCCAACTGGCCGCCGCCGCCGCATTCTCCACAGCTCCCATCTCCGGCCGCCGCCGCGTCTTCCGCGTCACGTCCCCGGCGGCGTCGTGAGGACACCGAGGCTCGCGTCCCCGGGCACACCGAAGCGGACTCCGCCTCGCCTCCCCGGCCGGCGACGCGGCCTCCGCCTCGCCACGTCACCTCGCGTCCCCGGCCGCCGACGCGTCGTCCTCCTCCCATCCCCGGCCGCCGCGTCCTCCTCCTCGCATCCCTGGCCGCCGACGCGTCGTCCGCCTCCCATCCGCCGCCGGCGACGCCTCGTCCTCCTTCTCCCATCCCCGGCCACCCCCTCGTCCTCCTTCTCCCATCGACAACATTGAAGTGTCCTGAAATCTGCAGCAAAGAAGAGATTAAGGTTAGCTTATTTATTGATCATCCTGGGATCTGATATAGTAATTGATGTTACCTCTGTGTCATAGGTTGCATGATCAGATTTGGTCGCATGTTTTTGCTGATTATGTCTATACAAATGGATGTTATTATCATGTTCAACTTCTTTGTGATTGGTCTGTTCCTGATGGTGATCTTCTTGGTTGTCTTCAGATGTGCATAAGTCATTGTCGTTGTATTCATTGCCTTGGTTGTCATCTGGGTCACTAATTTCATATACAACCTGTACAAGTGTACAGATCACACGCATTTTGGCATAGAAAATTATTAGTACAAAGAAATTTAATTAATGGCAAGTGCAGAAATTTAAGTTTATGTAAAACATACCAATCCCTCTCCTTGACCGTGGTTTTTGTCGAACTTGTTCCTCAATATTACATTTGGCTCATCCCAAAAGGAAATTAAGGGATATACACGCCCATTGTAGTTAATAATGCATGATGGGTCCCCAACAGCGTGCACATGCTCCCAATACCAGCACTGCAGTAAAGATAATTTTTTATAAGTCAGCAGTTAGGTGAAGATAGTATTGTTCTCAGAACATATTGAGTTGAATAAATTACTTGAAGGAATGGTAGATTGCCCTCCAGATTAATCATGCCTTCTTTATATGCCTTCAATGACTTGCACAAGTGATCCCTAGTCAAGGCAGCCCAATTGTACTCTTTAATTTTGTCAATTTCTTTGACGAGAACCAAATAATCAGAGTTAACATAAGCCTTTGTCGTAGGGCATAAAATATATCCGATGGTGAATAGGACCATTCGTCGAATGAAATGCTCTTCCTCCTGATTTTCATCTAAGATTGCTTTCTGCAATGAACTTAGTGAAATATTTTTGCTTTTTTTATCCTTGTAAAGGGCAAAATATTCATAGTGTTGTGCATCCATTTGAGGGTTGGTCAAGACTATTCCTTCAGATGGTAGACCAAATATGCATTTAACATCCCAAATTGTTAGTGGTATATTTTTTCCCTGGATACATATTGACTCGCTTGGAATGTCGTAGTTGTCAGCCAACCAAACGCATAATTTACGTTGAATAGTGACGTCTGGCATATGGAGTAGACCTTGGAAGCCGATTTTTTCCATTGCAGCTCTCTTTGTTTCAGTAAGAAGCCTGACAACCGACACATATTTCCGGATAGAGCTTACTATGGTCATGTCCTTGCACTGTTTGAAACAAGTGAAAAAAGTTAGCCTATTTAAAAAGTTCTATACTACATTTAATACTTGTATTACAGAACTAGCATGACTGCATGAGTACTATCGTAGTATATGTGTACCTACCTTCGCTGCTGGGCTTTTGGGTATTGCAGACAGACCTTTCCAAACTTCTTTCGTTGGATTGATTTCCTGCTTAACATTACAAAATTAGTCATCACTTATATTCTCGATGATTACAGGATTGATGTTTCATCACATACCTGAGGGGCTATGTCAGCGGTTTCTTTTCCATCCGAAGACTTCATGTTGCACTGCTGGTCATCTAATTTTTGTGAGGAATTCATGTTCTGGCACACTCTGGATTTTCCTATCCATAGGGCATGTGATCATGTATTGTATATATAATAATTTCGTGCTGTGTGAGGCAGATGCATCAATGTGAACACGTTAAAGAGAGTTCTGTGTGTTTTATCTTCCTTCAATGTGAACATGTTAAAAAGAGTTCTGTGCGTTTAGCTTGTTCCAGAATTCGAGAACGTACGTGACCCCTCGAATTCCAAGCTGGAAGTCGCGCCCTTCCACCGTGTGAAGGCAGCTTGTTCACGTTCACTCCGTCAGTCCTGCCGGACATGCCTCCTCACGGATGGCATTAAACGTCGGTGGCTCCACAGGAACATTCCCGTGCACATGCTGTAGCGACCATGGTTTTCGCACGTACGTACGCGACGTGCGCCCGGTGTTGGCCACGTCCAGCCGGGGACAAGTGGCGTCGCGGGAGGGCACGCGCGGCCGCTGGTCGTGTGGGGCTCCGGCGCTCGGCGCTCGGGAGTCTGGAAATATGGATTGAGTATGTATTAAGGATCACTTCGATTCAACTAACCGTGTTGAAATCCTACGTACAGATCAATCCAAGGTTCACATAAACTATAGATGCTACTTTAACAACATCTAAGTAACAGTAAAAATTGCTGAGCATCCACAAAAACTTGAAGTTTGCATAAATAAAAAACACAGGGAACACATCTTTGGCAAAATACACTTTAACAACACAGTATCATGGTCACTGATCCCAGATTCATAACCAAGGAAACCTACTAAGGCATCGAACAACTTGTGCAGCCTGTAAACAAGGATGGCTACTGAGCTTAGATAAGAAACTACAAAGAACTGTTTGCGAGGGCTACCAACAAGCTGTGCCATCCCATGCCTTCCTAAGTTTACCTTTTCAGACATCAACCGCTACCTTTCTGCAATAACATATACCATAATGAGGATCAGAATGATTATTAAGTGAATTTTAAAAATGAAATACTAGGTTAATTTCTATCTTGCCTTAGATATATTGGACAAGAACGAATGGTATGGCCAGGATGACGACAATAACCACATCTCCTTGCTCGTTTCTCTAGAAAACCTCTCATTCTTTTTGTCGGAGCTCCTTTAGGCACAACATCAGTAGGATCCAGCACCTTGTCACCATTGGCAATGTCAGACCGCATACTTTGTCCTACTACATGACCGTACTCAACTTCATCTTTATGAACAGTCTCACACCCTTCAATGTCAATACTGAGATTCTCAAGTAGATTCATTACCTCCAATGTAACATCTTCAGATAAAGAGGCTTTGAAAAATACTTCGCTACCAAAAGCGCGCAATAGTCTATAACGTTCCATTTGGTCAGACCAAGTATACACCTCACCGTACCTATCTGAAGGAAATGCACCTTTTGCTTTCATTGTCCATCTACGCACAATACAAGGTTGAGGAATGGAGTCTAGGTTTACATAATTAATAACTGAAAATATATGCTCGCACGGAATGCATTCACACTGTAATTTTCGGCACAGGCAGTCAATGCTAACCAATGAAGACGCCTCATACTTGCATGTAACAATGAAAATTTTCTGATTTTCTTTCAGAGAAACAACATACCTGACACAAGTGTCCTCATCTATAGTGTCTATGACCTCCCAATCCATAGCTTTGTATATCTCCAACTTTACCTTCTTAAAAGCTCTCGGCGTGAATACATGTGAGGCATGTTTCTCAATTGGGCTAGCATCACTGCTTGTAAATTGTACTGATTGTGAAGCTTTTGCATCTAACTCAGCTTCCCGGTGTCTAATACGTGACAGGCAATGCTCGTAGTGCTCCACAAGAAGAACTAGACTCATCTTCCGACCCAAGAGTCTATGAAGTGATGAGTTTAGGCTCTCACTTCTTTGATTACTTTTCATGCCAAGGAAAATCCTTCCTTTTGTGTAAGCTGCAGCCCACTTCTTTCTCAATTTGTACATCCTTTTCAGCCATAAGTTATCATCCGAAACATGATGATTAACTTTGAACTCCTCCCACTTTCTCTCAAACTCATCTACATCTATTGGGGCATGGACAAGGGTCCTAAAATCAGCAAGCATATCTGCTCGGAGATGACGTGCCATGTTCTGCTCAATATGCCATGCGCACAAACGATGATCAGAATTGGGCATCACTGCTATGATAGCTCTACGCATTGAATTATCTCCATCTGTGATCAAAGACTTAGGATGCTTCTGACACATACAAATTAAAAACTGCTTGAGTATCCACTCATAAGTTGTTACCTTCTCATCTGAAACAATAGCACAACCAAAAATTACTGTGCAACCATGGTGGTTGACACCAACAAAGGGAATGAATGGGAGGTTGTACTTGTTCACTCGATATGTGCTATCAAACACGACGACATCACCAAAAGTATCATAGTCAATTCGGGACTGTGGGTCCGACCAAAACAACCTTTTCAAACATCTAGCATGGTCAGTCTCATAACCAAAAAAAAACTCCATGTCATCCTTTTGACGTGCCTGCATATACTTGATAACACGGTCTGCATCTCCCCCTTCTATCCGTTTCTTCTTCTGTCTAACAAAATAATTGTACAAGTCTCTGGTTACAAATCCAGCAGCTTCAAAACCACCATGATCCCTTTCTATTACATCCATCACTTGGCACTGACGTAGATCCACATCCTTTAATTCGATTACCTTGGCCTTCTGTGCATCTGTCAAACCACGGTGTGATCGGAGGAAAGCCACTTCATCAGGTTTACACAACTCGTGATTATGCCTGCCAACAAATTTCAGAACATACCATTCGCCTGTCCGCTTATCATGCTTGATCTCAAATTGGGCCTCACATCCACAACGGGTAAGTGCTCGTGGCTGCCTACTTCTGTTACAAACATCCATATACATGTCTTTCCTGTACCCTTGTCTTGAGCATGTGTATCTCCTATTGTTGTGGCTACAGACCAAACAAAGAGAGATGGTAGTGGAGAGGTGGGAGTGTTCTATCTCACCCTCCCCCTTATCTTGATATATATATATTCACATGGGGTATACTTTTACAGTTATGCCCTTATATCCATACATCCCCATCAGGGGCACTTATGTCCTTACACATGTTATTTTGGTTCTTATAACCTCCTAACAGGCCTGCTGGGCTTAGGTGGGGGCCACCCCTACGACAGGAGCCTCTCATGGTGAAGGGCTTCACAGGGCCGAAGCCATGTCGCCGAGTCCTTTGGCCCCCTCCGTCCCCTGCGGCCTGTGAATTTCCTCAAGCTTGTGATTGGGGAGCCCGAGGTCTGGGATGGACGGTGCCTTGTTGCAGCAGACACGCGCGCGCTCCATCCCCTGTCCTTCGAATGGGTGGCAGCGGAGGCTGGCGCCTAAGTCGAAGCCGAGGCGCGCGCGCTCCGTCCCCTACCCTTCGAACGGGTGGCAGCGGAGGCTGGCGCCTAGCTCGAAGTAGACGCGCGCGCGCTCCGTCCCCTACCCTTCGAACGGGTGGCAGCGGAGGCTGGCGCCTAAGTCGAAGTCGAGGCGCGCGCGCTCCGTCCCCTACCCTTCGAACGGGTGGCAGCGGAGGCTGGCGCCTAAGCCGAAGTAGACGCGCGCGCGCTCCGTCCCCTACCCTTCGAATGGGTGGCTGCGGAGGCTGGCGCCTAGCTCGAAGTAGACGCGCACGCGCTCCGTCCCCTACCCTTCGAACGGGTGGCAGCGGAGGCTGGCGCCTAAGTCGAAGTCGAGGCGCGCGCGCTCCGTCCCCTACCCTTTGAATGGGTGGCAGCGGAGGCTGGCGCCTAGTCGAAGTCGAGGCGCGCGCGCTCCGTCCCCTACCCTTCGAACGGGTGGCAGCGGAGGCTGGCGCCTAGCTCGAAGTAGACGCGCGCGCTCCGTCCCCTACCCTTCGAACGGGTGGCAGCGGAGGCTGCCGCCTAGTCGAAGTCGAGGCGCGCGCGCTCCGTCCCCTACCCTTCGAACGGGTGGCAGCGGAGGCTGGCGCCTAAGTCAAAGTAGACGCGCGCGCGCTCCCTCCCCTACCCTTCGAACGGGTAGCAGCGGAGGCTGGCGCCTAGTCGAAGTCGAGGCGCGCGCGCTCCGTCCCCTACCCTTCGAACGGGTGGCAGCGGAGGCTGGCGCCTAGCTCGAAGTAGACGCGCGCGCGCTCCGTCCCCTACCCTTCGAACGGGTGGCAGCGGAGGCTGGCGCCTAAGTCGAAGTAGACGCGCGCGCGCTCCGTCCCCTACCCTTCGAACGGGTGGCAGCGGAGGCTGGCGCCTAGTCGAAGTCGAGGCGCGCGCGCTCCGTCCCCTACGCTTCGAACGGGTGGCAGCGGAGGCTGGCACCTAAGTCGAAGTAGACGCGCGCGCGCTCCGTCCCCTACCCTTCGAACGGGTGGCAGCGGAGGCTGGCGCCTAGCTCGAAGTAGACGCGCGCGCGCTCCGTCCCCGCGCTAAGATTGGAGCTTGGCGCCGATATTTTTACGCTTCGGAGCTGCTGTGACCTTGTAGTCTGGTAGTGCGCTTTTAATGGCGGCTGGAATCACGCCGACGCCTGGCCTGGCAGAAGTCAGGCTGTCGTGTCGTGCAGTCTGCCATTCTGCAGGTGGGACACATGGCGACTCACGACTGGTGCGTCGTGGGATGTGAGCGGTTGCGTGACCGCGGTCGTTCGCCTTTTCCCCAGGGAAGTTGGACACGTGTTGAAGGCGTGGAGGCGTTGTGTGCTGCTTGGCCACCTACCGGGCGCGGCCCTCTAGGCCCCGGCGGTTCTTCTTTCCAAATCTTGGGCAACCGAACCGCTGCGCGTTTGATCTGTATGCTTCGAGCCATATGAGAGGCGAGCGGCCTTTATAAGGTGCTAATGTTGAGGTGGAGGCACCCTTTCTTGCTTTGGTTTTTGATCTGCCGCTTTGCTTCTGCCCGTTCTAATTGTAACGCCAGTTGCTCCTTTCCCTGCTTCCTTCTTCCCTGGTCGCGGAGAGCGATGGCTAGCCATGACGACGCCACCTACCATCCCCGGAGTGGTTCCCTGCCTAGCTAGGGCGAGGTGCCCCATCCTTCCAGGGAGTACGAGCTGGTGCCGCGGGGGAGCTCGCGCGCCAACAAGGGGTGGGACGCCATGGAGCACTCGAGAGGCTGCTATTCCCGTGTGTTGGGGAAGAGCCGCATGACCGAAGGGACGCTGCAGCGACTCGTGGATGAGAAGAAGATCGTGGATCGCGATGGGGCTCGCCTACCCCGTCGGGACGAGACGGAGCCGAAGCCCCGGGCGATGGAGGCGATTGTTTTTGTCGCGTTCTTCGACGCCGGCCTTCGAATGCCCTCCACGTTGTTCGTGGGCGAAGTCCTGCGGGCCTACAGGTTGGAGCTAGCCCAATTGACGCCCCTCGCAATACTTCGCCTGGCTGTCTTCACGTGGGCGATGCGGACAGAGGGGTGGCGTCCCAGCGCGAGCTTATTCGCCACACTGCACGACGCACGCTGTCGACCCAGAAAAGTTGACGGGGCGGTGTCCAACTTCGGCGGTGTGGACTTCGTGCTCCGGGCGTCGTGCGCGACGTTGTTCCCCGTGCCAGCCTCGCCGAGGCAATGGGAGTCCGGCTGGACTCGGCAGTGGTTCTACTACACCGTGACCGACAAGAGCGGGATACAATGCCGAGGTGGGCCGATCTCGTTTAACAGTACGCCGAGTCTGAAGGCGGAGATTGACGACACGCAAAAGCTACAGAGTCTTGTCGGTGTCGCCCATCGAATGAGCCTGCGCGACCTAGCTGAGGAGTTCACAATGTATGGGGCGGCACCATTCTCCTCCCGGGGGAAGTATGTTGGACAGAACGGCCCCCGTGGGGACGGGTTCAGCCCACCCGTATCTCGTCTGCTTCCGCCTTCTGCTCCTTGTAAGTCGCCTAGCGCGTTTTACGCGCACCATTGTATCTGTTTGGGCTCCGCCTGACTAACGATCTCCTGCGCAGTGGGTCAGCTAGAACATGCGGAGCGCGCGGTTGCGGTGCTCCTCGGCCCATACACGCTTAAGGAGCACCAGGCTCGCGAGGCCGCAGTCAAGGCGGCTAAGCAAGGGCGGGTAAACCGCACCTGCGAGGCTCTGGGCATTACTGTGCCCGAGCGCGCGGTGCCGGGGGAGCTTCCCGCCGGGACTCCGGGCGCTCAGGACGGTGATAGCCCTGCGGGGGTGTTATCTTCGCGACGCCGGGCCCGTTCCCCGGCTGCCGTATGCGACCCGGCAGCCCCCTCGGCGGCTAGCACGGCTGAGACGGGGCGTGCGACCGGCGGTGGGCCTGGCCACACTGCTTCGGAGGAGCACGCCACCTCGGATCCCCCGGCACCTTCTGCCGACACCCACGAGCCCGTGCTCGCGGCCATCGTTGAGCTAGAACTCGCCAACCCGTGGGGTGGCGTCATTCCTGGCGAGAAAACCACGGTTGATGGTGCGTTATCAACCGCAGCGGCCGGCGAGGGCGTGCCCTCTAAAGAGGAAACCGTGGGGGCGACGGTAACCGTAGCTGGTGTTGCCGCGGAAGAATCGCCTGTGCCACCGCAGGCGAAACGCCCTCGGACTCAGTCCCCGCCGCCAGCGAGGGGTCGATACGCCGTTGCGGGGCCTTGCCGCGGGATTACGGCGTCTGGCGCGGCCGAGAAGACCTCCTCACCGACCGCCGAGGCGCCCGCCTCCCCCTTGGTGGTCGAACCGACGCCACTTCCTACCGCGACGAGGGGCGCAGGAGGTAGGCGTGAGTCCCTTTGTTCACCTGACTTCGCGAGACTCTCTCCGATCTGCTCGCTCATTCTGCCAACATCAGGCGAGACGAAGTCTCCCAGACGTGGCGAAGGATCGAGCAGCGGAGGTATGCGCGAAGTCGGAAGCCTTGTGCAGGGTGCCCCGCAGGTGTCTGCTGCTGCTGGCGTGGCCGTGGCCTCGGTAAATCCTGGCGCGTTGGGGCCGGGGCTCGCTTGCTCGGACTTCCTCCCACGCCCGGAGATATTTTGCGACCTCACCGCAGCCGCAGAGCGTGCCGACAACGGCCTCGACCGAGAGATGTTGTCGTCATGCGAGGGGGAACTCCTAGCGCTCGCGCTACAGGCCTCCGAGATGAGGGTAAATATGTGCGCTTCAGCTTGTAAGGTACTGTTGGACGCCTGCTGATTTGTTGTTTTTGCCAGACGCTTGCCCTCAGCCGGTCCTTTGACGAGGCCCGTGTTCGGGAGCGGAGGGCTCTGGAAGCCAGCCTTCGTGAAGCAAGCAATGCTCTCGCCGCGAAGGATGAAGAACTTCGCGCGCTGGAGGGCACCATGGCGGCCGCAGAACTCGAGGCCACGGAAGCCAAGTGCGCCGCGGCTGAGGAGCGCGCCGCCTTCGTGCAGCAGATCGCCGTCCTAGAAGGGGAGAACGCCCAGCTGGCGGAGTCTGCTGCCGAGAATAGCCTCGCCTTGGAAAATGCGTCCATGTCGGCGTGGCGGGCCATGGAGTCTCTGAACCAGGCCCTCCGAGATCTGTGCATCAGAGTGCCGGACACTACGCACGGGCCGGAGGCCCTGTCGGAGACACTCGGGTTGATCGAGGAGGGGGCCGGCGTTGCTCTTCGTGGCGCCAGAACGTTTGGCGAGCACTGCGGCTATCTTGGTGTGTGCTTCGCCCTCGCCCTGCTTCACACTCGTGGGTGTAGACATACCCATGAGCTAGCGAATCCTCAACTGGATCTTCCCGGCCGACCAGAGGTCATGTCGGACGCCATCCGCTTCATCGGGCCTAGCCTGCAGAACTTCCATCAACAGATCTGGGGCCGCTTCGGGGAAGATGCAGCGAGGGTCGCCGTGCAGCAGACGCTGCAGGGGGAGGGGGACCTCCTCCAGTGGCTCGAAAGGGTCCTTCGGCGTCACGGTGACGACGGCACGGGTTCGTCCGCACCGCGCCAAGGCTGAGCGGTTGGTCGGGAAGGGCAGGGGGATGATGTACTGGTTCTTACGCTTGTAACCATGTAACCCCTTTGCTTTTGCAATGAATCCAAGTAGTACCTTATTCTTGGTATTACCTGCCGCCGAACGCGAAGGGGAGAAGACCTCCGCACCTTGTTTATACTCCGTAGAGCGTAGGGAGGGCATCCGCGTCTTATTCAAAGTATGGACCGGCGCGTGCGGAGGCGAACCTCGACGCTACGACTTTCTTTATAGTCCGGAGACTCGCGCGTGCGGAGGCGGACCTCAACGCTACGTCTTGTTTAAAGTCCGTAGACTAGCGCGTGCGGAGGCGGACCTCGACGCTACAACTTCCTTTATAGTCCGGAGACTCGCGCGTGCGGAGGCGGACCTCAACGCTACGTCTTGTTTAAAGTCCGTAGACTGGTGCGTGCGGAGGCGGACCTCGACGCCACGACTTCCTTTATAGTCCGGAGACTCGCGCGTGCGGAGGCGGACCTCAACGCTACGTCTTATTTAAAGTCCGTAGACTGGTGCGTGCGGAGGCGGACCTCGACGCTACGACTTCCTTTATAGTCCGGAGACTCGCGCGTGCGGAGGCGGACCTCAATGCTACGTCTTATTTAAAGTCCGTAGACTGGTGCGCGCGAGGGCGTCCCCCCGTTGCGTCTTATTTAGAGTCCGTAGACTGGTGTGTGCGGAGGCGGACCTCGACGCTACGTCTTATTTAAAGTCCGTAGACTGGTGCGTGCGGAGGCGGACCTCGACGCTACGTCTTATTTAAAGTCCGTAGACTGGTGCGTGCGGAGGCGGACCTCGATGCTACGTCTTATTTAAAGTCCGTAGACTGGTGCGTGCGGAGGCGGACCTCGACGCTAGGACTTGCTTTATAGTCCGGAGACTCGCGCGTGCGTTGGTAGTGCCTGCGTTCTTCAAGCCAAAGGGCATTCTGACGAAACAGAACGTCCCAAGTGGTGTGATGAAACTGGTCTTCTCCTCGTCGTCTTCGGCCATGTATACCTGGTGGTAGCCGGAATAGGCGTCCAGGAAACTCATGAGTTCGCACCCAGCAGTGGCGTCGACCAGTTGATCGATGCGCGGCAAGGGGTAATTGTCCTTCGGGCACGCCTTGTTGAGTGCCGTGAAGTCGATGCACATACGCCAGGCCCCGCTGGCCTTTTTGACTAGCACCGGGTTAGCGAGCCACTCTGATGGTGGACCTCGCGGATGACCCTGGCGTGAAGCAGCTTCGCCACCACTGTTTTGGCCGCCTGCTGCCGATCCATCGACATACGCCGAAGCCTTTGCTTGACCGGCTTGGCGTCGGGGCGGACCACCAAGCGATGCTCGATTAGTGCTCGGTCTATGCCCTTGATGTCCTCCGGGGACCATGCGAAAATGTCAACGTTGTTCTGAAGCACTCGGAGCAGATCCCGTTCGACCCCCGGTGGGAGCCCCTCGCCGATGGACACAAACTGTCCCTCCGCCTGGAGCGGCACCTTCTTGACTCCGCCCTCGGGCCGAGGCTTGGGCGTCCATCCGGGGGCGGAGGGCCCGTCGCCGAGCGTGCCGAAGAGGGCATGCACCGGGCGATGCGGAACGCGGCTGCCGACCTCGGCACGTCTGGCCAGGTCCTGATCGCCGAAGACGGTGATAACACCCTCTGGGCCCGGAAGCTTCACACACAAAAACGCGTAGTGTGGGATCACCTCGAAAGAGTTGATGGCGGGTCGACCCAGTATGGCGTTGTAGGGATGTGGGATATCGATGACGTCGAAGATGACATGCTCGGTCCGGATGTTGCCCTTGTTGCCCTCCTGACGGAAAGTGGCCGGAAGGGACATGTGCCCCAAGGCCTGCAGCGGTTGACCCCTGAAGCCTTGAAGTGGAGCTCCTGGCTGCTCTAGCTGGCTTCGGGGGATCCCCACACGATCGAGGGCCTCTGCGAACAAGATATTCGCGGAGTTTCCCCCGTCGACAAGGACGCGCCTGACGTCACATCGTGCTATGTGGGCCTGGATGACTAGAGGGTCTTGGTGAGGGTACTCCACACCCCTGGCGTCGTTGAAGTCGAAGGTGATGTTGCGGGGCGGTATCCACAGTTGCGGCTGCTCCCCGGGGGCTTTTGAGGAGGAGCCTCCGGTGATGACGCTGACGGTGCGATGCTGCGCGCCCTCCGCTGTGGTGGCTCGTATGGGGCTACCCCTTGGGTGCCCCATGTGAGCTCCAGCGAGGGGCCGAGGAGGCAGAGTCCGAGACCCGGCCATCACCCTCCGCAGCTCCATAACTGCGGCGCATGCCCTTGTGTAATGATCGCCGTAGCCGTGTACCTCACACCACTTGCCATAGTGTAGGAGCTCTTGTTCTGCGTGGGGTTGGCCGCCGTAATCAAGTCCGCCTTCCGATCCCTGGTCTCCCCTCCATGAGGCGGGGTCGGGTCCTTGGCAGGTGCTCTCGGTGTTGAGGACATGATGGGCCGCCTGTGACCTGCGCTGGCGGCGCCGAGGCTTGTGCCCGCTCCTTGAAGAGCCTTCCTGTACCCCGGTAGCGCTGCCTCGGGGAGGGCCTCCCCGGGGCTCTCGGCTGCGTCCTGCTTCGAGGAGGGACCACCCGCCCCCCCCCCCACTCGCACGGGGGGCGCTCCTCATGGGCGAGGCCGAGGGTGGTAATGCTGCGTCTTCGCGCATCTTCCTCCGCCCGCGCATACTCGTCCATTTTGTCGAAGAGCTTGGCGACTGTCTTGATTGGCCTCCGCGCGTTGTACTCGGCCATCGGGCCCGGACGAAGGCCCTGTATGGCTGCATTAATGACAGTGGTTTCATTAACGTCTTTTACTTGGCATCGGATCTTGGCGAAGCGCTTGAAGTAGTCCCGGAGCTTCTCCGAGGGTCTTTGCTTCACGGCGAAGAGTTGGTCCGTATCGACTCGCTCGACACAGTGTCCTTGGAAGCTGTTGTGAAGGCGGTCGCGGAGCTGCTCCCACGCGTAGATGGAGCCCGGCTCTATGGTAAAAAACCAAGAGAGCGCCACTTCTTGCAGCGCGAGGGGGAGTCCCTTCGCCTTTGTGGTGTCGTCTCCGCCCGCGGCCTCGATTGCGGTTTCGTACACGCGCACGAACTCGTGAGGATCCGTGTTGCCTTTGTACGAGGCGGCGATGCTAGGGAACTTGAAGTCTTCGGGCCACGCCGCCTGCTGCAGCCCCGCTGAAAGCGGGGACTCCGGATCTACGCGTCTCAGCGGCACGCGGCTAGACGCGGGGGCTTCGCGACTGTTCGTCCCCTCCGGCGTGGGCTCGGGCGCGATTAGTGGCGTGGCCTGTTGGCTCCGAGCCTCTTGTATATCTCGGACGGCTCCGCGAAGGTCCCCTAGTTCCCGCTGGAACGCGTTGAGGGCTGCTAGTAGGGCGCCTTCCACCGCAGGTGCTGTCGGGGCCGCCGGAACACCCAGCGGACGGGTCGGTGCAGGGACCCTCGCCGCACGATCTCCAGATCCGCCGGATGCTTCGTTGCGGCTACCCCCGGCCGTCGGATCCGCGCTGCCAGCGAGGGCGGCGGGGGCTGTCGTTGCAGTGCCAGCGACGGGGTTGGATGTCGTTGTAGCGGCGCTGGCGGGGCCGGTCGTTGTAGCGCGAGCGTCGACGCCCGCGACCACCGCGCCTACGCCGCCGCCAGCTCCTTCGGCGGCCGATGCCGAAGACCTGGTATTCACGCGCCGCTCCGACCCAGCCGTCTTCTTTCCCTTCGCCGCAGCTGACGAAGCTTTTTTCGGTGCCATCCTTCTTCTTCGGTCTTCAGGCTTGCTCCCGTCGTCCCCACGGACGGCGCCAACTGTTGTGGCTACAGACCAAACAGAGAGAGATGGTAGTGGAGAGGTGGGAGTGTGCTGTCTCACCCTCCCCCTTATCTTGATATATATATTCACATGGGGTATACTTTTACAGTTATGCCCTTATATCCATACATCCCCATCAGGGGCACTTATGTCCTTACACATGTTATTCTGGTTCTTATAACCTCCTAACAGGCCTACTGGGCTTAGGTGGGGGCCACCCCTACGACACCTATGAAATACCATTTTTGTTGAAGAATCGCGTCTCGTGTAGTCCTTTCTTACACTAAAACCCTTCCCTTTCGCATACTTATTGTAGAAGCCAAAACCTTCCTCCTCATTCCTAAATCTCATAGCCATCATCATATCATACTCCTCGTTCTCCTCTAGAGACATTCTATCCTTAATCATATCTATTCAGAGCCATACCAAAGCAATGAAAATTAATTACCACATGTTGTAAATACTGAAATTATATAAAAAAAGGTTCAATTACCTCAAAATGAGCTGAGACAGTCGAGGATGTAGCCGGGGATGTGTGGTGGAGGGGATGCAGGCCGGCGAAGGGAGGAGGACGACGAGACGGCCGGCCGGGGATGGGAGGAGGAGGACAAGGCGTCGGTGCAGGCGGATGGGAGGAGGAGGACGAGGGGGTGGCCGGGGATGGGAGAAGGAGGACGAGGCGTCGCCGGCGGCGGATGGGAGGCGGACGACGCGTCGGCGGCCAGGGATGCGAGGAGGAGGACGACGCGTCGGCGGCCGGGGACGCGAGGCGACGATGCGAGGTGGTGGCCGCGTCGGCGACCGGGGAGGCGAGGCGGAGGCCGCGTCGCCGGCCAGGGAGGCGAGGCAGAGGCCGCGTCGCCGGCCGGGGAGGCGAGGCGGAGTCCACTTCGGTGTGCCCGGGGACGCGAGCCTCGGTGTCCTCACGACGCCGCCGGGGACGTGACGCGGAAGACGCGCCGGCGGCCGGAGATGGGAGCTGGGGAGAATGCGGCGGCGGCCAGTTGGACGAGTAGTAGCGCGCCGTGCGCTTGAGCTTCTCGTTGGAGAGAGAGGAGCTAGATGAGAATGGGCAAAGGGTTACGGGGGAGCACAGTGGGATGAAGTGCTAATGCGAAATTACCAGACTACCGTTCCACCTTGCAACAGGAGAGGAGTTACCACACTTTTGGGGGAGAGGTACCACCAGGTACTGCCAAATCTCAGCCGTCCGATCAGTGTGATCAACAGCTCAAATTTGGTACCTCTTCCCCCTCAAGGATGGTAAAATTACCCATACTGCATGGAGTTAGACCCCACTGGCGCTAAGCAATACTTCAGTAAGCTTTGCAACTCATCCATGCCGTACTTTTCCACCGGGGAATGGAATGGACACTACTTCAACTCGATGCCAGAGATGTCAAGCAATGTGATGCTCAGTCCCAAATTCATCGACAACGATGAAGAGGAGTACTTCACCTACACCACGTTGGATCCAACAGTGATCACACTCTGCTTACTTGACGTCTCTGGTCTTATCAAGCAGCTTCTTTGGGCTGAAAGCTTGCAAGATTGGGAAACCATCTTCGTCCAACCCAAGGCTTCATGTCATGTTATCGCCGTTTGCGGGCCTTTCACAGTCTGCAATGACAACGCACTTCCGTTGTGCGACTGCATGAGAGGCTTCTCCGTGAAGTCACCGAGCGACTGGGAGCTGGATGACAGAAGAGAAGGATGCATAAGAAATACTCCACTAGATTGCATTAACAACAAAAGCACAACAGGGTTAACTGACCAGTTCTTTCCCATACCTAGTGTCAGATTGCCGTATGATGACCATAGCATGGAAGCTGTTTCAAGTGCACACGAATGTCTGCAGGTTTGTCTAAGAAACTGATCATGCACTGCATATTCCTACAGAAAAGGTGGCTGTTCTGTCTGGAATGGCGAGCTTATTAATGTAAAGCAGTATAATGGCACTATCAATACTGACGGAGAGATTCTTTACCTTCGCCTTGCTGCTGAAGAGGTGCAAAGTTGGGGAAACAGTAGCAGAAGAAGAACGATCATCGGTGTCGCCGTTGGAGCAGGCATTTCTGCATTCAGTTTCATGGCGCTCGTCCTGCTATTGATCATTTGGAGTAACAAAAGGAAGTGGTGGTGTGGTTATCAAGTGAACAACATTAAAGATGGTGGTGGAATTCTAGCTTTTAGGTATGCTGATTTGCAGCGTGCAACTAAAAATTTCTCAGAGAAGCTAGATGGAGGTGGTTTTGGTTGTGTGTTCAAGGGGATTCTAAGTGACTCGACTACCATAGCGGTGAAAACGCTTGAAGGTGCACGCCAAGGAGAGAAGCAATTCAGGGCTGAGGTCAGTACAATTGGAATGATCCAACATGTGAACTTAGTAAAACTGATTGTGTCGTAGGGGTGGCCCCCACCTAAACCCAGCAGGCCTGGTAGGAGATTATAAGACCCAGAATAGGCCATGTGTAATGACATAACTGCCCCCAGAAGGGATAACCAGGTGTAAGGGTATAGCTGTAAAAGCACTCCTCATGTGTATATATATATGAATACAGGCCATGGGGAGGACCCAGGCCATTACACTTATCTTCATCACTCTCCACTACCATCTCTCTCTGTTTGGTCTGTAGCCACAACAGATTGGTTTTTGTTGCGATGGTAATAGAAGGATGCTTGTTTATGAACATATGGTAAATCGTTCTCTTGATACCCATTTGTTTCAAAGCAATGCCAGAATGCTGAATTGGAGTACTAGGTACCAAATAGCAATAGGAATTGCTAAAGGATTGTCCTACTTGCATGAGAGTTGTCATGACTGCATTATACATTGTGATATTAAGCCAGAAAACATACTTCTCGACGCATCATTTGTTCCTAAAATTGCAGACTTTGGGATGGCAAAACTTCTAGGAAGGGACTTCAGTCGAGTTCTGACAACAATGAGAGGAACTATAGGGTACCTTGCACCTGAATGGATTAGTGGAGTGGCTATTACACAGAAAGTTGATGCTTATAGCTATGGAATGGTGCTGTTAGAAATCATCTCGGGAAGGAGGAACGCACCTGAAGAATGTACAAGCGGTGGTGATCATACTGTTTATTTTCCTGTGCAAGCTGCACGTAAGCTTCTTAACGGAGATGTTGGGAGTTTGGTAGATCCCCAATTACATGATCAAATGAATATGGAGGGGGTTGAAAGAGCTTGCAAAGTTGCATGTTGATGCATTCAAGATTATGAATTTGATAGGCCATCAACGGGTGACGTGGTTCAGGTTCTTGAGGGTCTAGTAGAGCTTGACATGCCCCCAATGCCAAGATTACTTCAAACTATCATGGGAAGCTCTGCTTCGACCTGAACATTACCCATGTAGGCAAGATTTCAAAGTTGAGAAGAGCTGAGATAATTGATCACAAAAATTATCTTGCACGTATACTTGTCGTAGTCATTGTTAACATGTTGTTTCAAAATTTAGTCTATACCATACCATGTTCTCTGTATGTGTGTGTGCGAGCGAGAGAGAGTTATTTCAGTTACTTTGTGGATGCAAACATTTATCACTGGAATATTTGATTTTTCCTATCTGTGAATTGTCCTTATTATACATATCATTAGTTATTCCAACGACATGATTTCTATGTAATAGTCAGGCCTGCTAAACACATTTCCTAAATGAAATTATGAGCACCTTCTTTTCAGATTCTAAAATTTGTTTTTCTACAGTGACTAACTTTTAAATAAACTGTCTTTTCAAGACGGGGTGTACAAGTTAATTGTAGTTCACACTGTAACGACTTTATTTATATTGGCCAAAACCACACGCAAATTTATATTACTCCGTACTCCCTCTTACGAATGGTCTAAAGGCATTAGACGCAGCCAAAAACCATAATCCAAAGCCTAAAAGAATACATCCTATATCCTTAAATGATGATAAGTGGACTGACCTGAGCCTTTGTCGAAGCAAAGTTGTGCGGCAGTCCTGCTATCTAAGCTCCCGATCGACGATGGATGTCACAGCACAAGCAGCCTCCCCCACCATGAAGCTGAGAGCTCTGTATAAGCTAACGGTCGTTAGATGATAAGGCAAGGCAGCATACTGTAACCACTCTTAAACAGTACAAAATCATCAACAGATGTAAAGGTAAAGCATCATATTCTCTACAACTTAAAAAAAATTGATAAGTGATATATTTTTTCCCTCACTCCCCTTCTCACAAAAGGGTTCGGTGCCGACAGATGCCCTTCCGCGTGGCCGCGTCGTCATCTCACTCGATCCCATCCCACCCTTCCCGGCAACCACCCCCTCCTCTAGCGTGCCGTGCCGCCTCCCCTCATATTCTCTAGTGCACAGCTGCAAGCGATGTGTTCGTGGGCGTTGGCCGGATCCGCGGTGTGCAACGATATGGCCGTTGTGGCCACGATTTGTGAGGTGGAGAGGAGTCGCCGTGGATTCCGAGCCGCCGCCTCACTCCTCCATGTGAGGGGTGAGAGGAGACAACAGCGGAGATGGTGAGCTTCCAGTCGCCGTCGAGGCAAGAGGGGAGAGTTGTTGCCTCAGCAGCCAGACCGTGGCGTGGAGGTCAATGGTGGCGGACGAAATCCTCAGTGGCAACGGCGTGGAGATCGGTGGCGGCGGACGAGCTCTACCAGGCTGCCGTCGATTTCCACCAGATCGTCTCCCTGCCTCACCATCACCAATCCTCGTGCCTAGGCAGACGCCGATTGGGAAGAAAAGGCGCAGAAGGCTTAAACTTAAGGTGCCAATTTGGTTGAGCAAACTCAAGGTAAATGTTTTCTCTTCCTTTCTTTGATCTGTTGCAGAATCTTTTCTTCCTACCAATAGTGCATGGTTTGATGTGGTTAGAGTAGCTTTGGTGCAAAAAGGGGTATTTTCTTCCCTGGATCAATGATTCCGAAGCTATTAGCCCAAACGGACGATGGGGTACAACTTTACTCATGATGCGGTTGAAACAATGAGCTCTATTGAAATTTGAGTTTACATCTTATCGGGAGTTTGACTACCCATAGGGTAATCGTTCTGTTCATACTTAAGCATACAAATTCCCTTGTGTGTTTTTTTGCTTTGTCATGGAAGTTGTCTGCAAGGCTACTGTTGGAAGTTGAAGGGCGTTGGAAAAAAGTTGGTTGCTAATGATATTGGTGAAAATGGATCAATTTTGCATTGTTCTAATATAGCTCTGCTGCTGCTTCTATGTCTTGCTAGATTCTTTTTTACTGGAAGCCTTGCTACATATTGTCTGCATAATGTTGTACAGAAAATTGCAATTATAGGACAGCAAACAATGCGCTTCGCAATTATAGGACTCCAAACATCGACTTCGTTAAAATGACCCTTGAAACGTTGGCTTCTTGTTTTTCATGACATTTGGTGTATTAAGTCTCTTTTCTCATCTAAATACATGTATTTGTTACCCAAAGTGACCCTTTTGCCCTTCAGCCATTACGTATCGTTGATCCATCGATTCATCTGCCCGACGCCCTAACTGAGAATACGGACGATCGTATTCTCCTGCCCGACGTTCCTCCTGCCCTCGACGCCGCCGTTCCTCCTGCCTTCGACGCCACCGTTCTCCTCCGCCCCCGACACCGCCGTTCTCCTCTGTCGATGGATGCGCCGCTGCCAGAAGATGATGATGGCCGCCCGATCGCCATGGAGGGCCAAGCAGCCGCAGCCCTGGTGGCCTCTGGCCTTGCCGCGCGTGCTGATGGGCTGGCCGCGCCGGCTGAGGGCCTGGCGGCGGCGGCCGAGGGCCTGGCCGCGCCGGCCGCGCTGGCTGATGGCCAGGTTTCGCCAGCAGTGGAGGCCCCTCCCGACGCCATGTCCAGTGCTGTAGCTGTTGGTGATATGCCCTAGAGGCAACATGGAGATGTTGAATATATCACATACTATGTTTATGATACATTGCTTTGTTCCTTGAAATAGACATTATCATTATTGATCAATGAGTATGTGACTTATTCATGAGACTCTTAATGCCAAAATGTTGCTATTTCTAAATGATCCCTGATCATATATCATATGAGGAACATATATGATTCAAAGATCAGCATATGTATTGATTGATGATCATGTCTCATGGATCATGGTATGGAGATACCAAATCAATAATATGGACATGTGTTAGTGAACATATGTTGGATAGACCCGCCATGAGACACTGCAGAGATTCCATGTGTCATTAGTTGGTCTCAAGTAGTGTTTATGTAGAATCGTTAGACTTGAGATCATCATGGTTCCCAACATGCGTAGTAGCCTATTTTGGGACTACTAACCACTACTCCGTAACTGGGTAGTCATAAAAGTAGTCTTCGGGTTTGCTATGAAACATGTAGTGGGATGTGAATGATCAAGATAGAATTTGCCCCTCCTTATGGGAGAGATATCTCTGGGCCCCTCGATGTAATGGATTATGAAAGTGCATGGCCATGCCAATGTGATTGAGGAGTCAATCACAAGTTTATAATCCATCACGGAATCGAGAGAGTGATTGAGCCATTAAGAGGATGACACAGGTCTCGCCTTGAGCTTAATCTATATCGTGAGGCAAAAGGATTCGTACATGAGAACATTACAGGTTCAGCCGATATGATCTTTACGTATACTTTGGGGTTAATATGTCTTGCTAGAGGCCGCTATTAACAGGGTGACCGGAAAGGTGTTTCCGGGTCGCGACCAAGTATACGTGAACCTACAGGGTCGCACACTTAACGGGTTGGAACACTAATTCGAATGTGATTCGGATGTGGGCTCAATTCGGATAGAGATCCGGATAGACTCCTATTGGGCCTCGGTCCACGAGGCCCAAGTGAGGAGGTCTATATATTTGGAGGCGGGGGGGCTGAGGGATGCACGCATATGTTCCTCCCGAACAAAACCCTAGCCGCCACCTCCCGAGCCAAACCCTAGCCGCTCGCGAGTGCTGGTACACTCGCGATCGGAGTTCCAGCCCCGGACGTGTGGATACCGGTGGAGGCGCTGCTCGTTGCGGCGTTGATCGGCATCAACAAACTACAGATTGGATCTGCTCGTGGTGTGGTTGATCGCGTGGAGGAGACGATCTGTTCGGGACGATCGGCTACTTCCACTACTACCTCGACGCGCGTGGTTGGATCGGCTTCTCCAACTCTTCTTCCGCTGCGCTGCGCGTCTAGTGGTAACGATCTATGATCCCTTCTTAGCATGATGTCCTGGTGTGCGCGGTAGAAATTTTTTATTTTCTGCTATCGTAGCCTACGCGCGTTCCTTCAGTGGTATCAGAGCCATCTTGCTTAGTTTGCGATCTGGATCAGCGCATATGATGATATGCGGTTGTAGTAGATTGGATCTATTACAGTCTAGATCAGTCGGTTCATGTGATGAATCGATGGTAGCACGGGTTGATGAGATCAATCGGTGAATAGGGGTTGGATGAGGCGCAGATTGTATCACTACTAGTGCCCTAGAGATTGTCTCGGATCGGCATAAGGTGGTTATGTCGAATACTAGTAGGATACGAATCTGATAGCCTCGGGCCAGTGGGAATACTAGTGCCCTAGAGATTGTCTCGGATCGGCATAAGGTGGTTATGCCGAATACTAGTAGGTTACGGATCTGATGGCCTCGGCCCAGTGGAAAAACTAGCATCCTAGAGAATGTCTCGGATCGGCATAAGGTGGTTGTGCCGAATAGTTTTTCCATTGCGATTTCATAGATTGGATCTGTAAATTTCGTAGGGTGTTCAGGGCGCTGCCCTGAAACCCGCGGGGGGCGGCCCCCCCCTCGACCCCCCGCCCGCTGACCGGCCAGCGGGACCGCCGTGCGTACCCGCCTTGTATAGCGTCTTGGGTTCACATCGTTAGGTAGAATACGATTCTACGTCTAACTTGTTTTTGCAGAGAATGACGTGAATAGTATGGCCCTATATCTTATTGGAATGTATGAGATGTATGTGATGCATGTAACATTCGTTCATGGCCTGCGTGTCATGATTATTTCAGCTATTGTTAGCTGTCTATATTGTATTTAACGACCTGCGTGTCGACCTTAATGCTTGAATCTATCTTTGTAATCTTCAATTTCTAGCTTTTATAGGTAGTAGCCTAGTTTTGAGGTTACAAGCTTTCAAGCATGGTGGCCTAAAGGAGTGATGTGGAGGATGGAGATCGTCTACACCTACATGGAGATGGAGATCACCATTTGTTTGGGCCATACTACTTCACAGTTAAATGTGTTTATCTGTGATATTATCTATCTTATTCTTATGCAATGTTTTTGTCATATGTTGCTTTGGTAGGATAGAATCCCTCATAAAATTAGGTGTTCATGCCCTTCCATATGTTGCACCAAAAGATAATGATCACCGCATGGTAGGTCTACCAAAGTAGAGTGCCGTCGGTTATCATCATTATTTGGGGTAGATGTCGGACATCTACATGCGGAAGCATTTGGTTTACTTAACAAGGTTATCAAAACAGTTTTGGACCTTGGGGCATAGATTGGGGCCGGGGCATGTTGATGTCACCCAACAAGCAAGAGTCACATAGGGATGTGATTAGCAAGGTGTTGCTTACCCATGTCACTAGTTTTCTAGCCGTGATGCCAAAGCTCACTAGGAATTAGTGAAATGAGGTTCTTGACCCACTATGTAACTTAGAGGGAGTTTTGTTGCAAAACACATAGTGGGAGTCTTTTGTTAAATTGTTTAATAAAAGATGAACATAAACATAGTGCTAAACTTTGCATATTCTTTGTTGTAGATCATGTCAACTAATGCCGCATCCAGTTCTTTTAATTTGCGATCTATTCTTGAGAAAGAAAAACTCAATGGAACGAACTTTATGGATTGGTATCGCAACTTGAGAATTGTTCTCAAGCAAGAGCGCAAGGAGTATGTCCTTGAGTCTCATTATCCTGATGACTTGCCTGATAATGCTACTGCGGCTGCACGGAGAGCTTATGAGAAGCAAACGAATGATTACCTTGATGTAAGCTGTCTCATGCTTGCCACAATGTCCTCTGAGCTTCAGAAGCAATATGAGAACACAGATGCCTACAATATCATTGTGGGGTTGCGTGGTATGTTTGAGAACCAAGCAAGGGCTGAGAGGTTCAACACTTCAAAGTCCTTGTTTGCGTGCAGGCTTGCAGAAGGGAATCCCGTCAGCCCTCATGTGATTAAGATGATTGGCTACATTGAGAGTCTGGAAAAGCTTGGTTTTCCCCTTAGCCAAGAGTTGGCTACTGATGTGATTCTCCAGTCGCTCCCCCCGAGCTTTGAGCCATTCATACTGAACTATCACATGAACAACATGGATAAGACCTTGGCAGAGTTGCATGGGATGCTAAAAGCTGCCGAGGAAAGCATTAAGAAAAGCAGCAATCATGTGATGATGATGCAGAAAGGCAAGGGCAAGCCCAATGTCAAGAAAGGCGCGGTCAAAAGAAAGTTAGCTCCCGATGAGATCGCGAGCAGTTCTAAGGCCAAGCAAGTCAAGAAGGGCGCTGCTCCTAATGCAGATTGTTACTACTGTAAGCAATCAGGTCATTGGAAAAGGAACTGCCCAAAGTACTTGGAGGATCTTGAGAAGAAGAAGGGAAGTACGACTTCCTCTCCAGGTATAAATGTTATAGAGATCAATCTTGCTACTTCATCCACTGATTCTTGGGTATTTGATACCGGATCGGTTGCTCACCTTTGCAAATCGTTGCAGGGGCTAAGAAGAAGTAGAAGTTTGAGGAGGAGCGAAGTGGATCTTCGCGTTGGCAATGGAGCAAAAGTTGCTGCGGTCGCTGTTGGCACCATGCCATTGTCTTTACCTTCAGGATTAGTTTTGGAATTGAATAATTGTTATTGTGTTCCATCTCTTTCCAAGAACATTATTTCTGCTTCATGTTTGCAAGCAGAAGGTTATGACTTTAGATCTGTGAACAATGGTTGTTCTCTTTATTTCAAAGATATGTTCTATTGTCATACTCCATTGGTGAATGGGTTATATGTTCTTACTCTTGAAGAGTCACCGGTCTATAACATTAATGCAAAGAGGCAACGTTCGAATGATTTGAATCCCACGTTTATTTGGCACTGTCGCTTAGGTCACATAAATGAGAAACGCATGGAGAAGCTCCATAGAGATGGTATTCTGCACTCATTTAATTTTGAATCATTTGAGACATGCGAATCTTGTTTACTTGGCAAGATGACAAAGGCACCTTTCACCGGTCAAGGTGAACGGGCAAGTGACTTATTGGCACTCGTACATTCTGATGTATGTGGACCAATGAGCTCAACAGCCAGAGGTGGTTTTCAGTACTTCATAACTTTTACTGATGATTTTAGTAGATATGGGTATATCTACCTGATGAAGCATAAGTCCGAATCCTTTGAAAAGTTCAAAGAATTCCAAAATGAAGTGCAAAATCATTTAGGCAAGACAATCAAGTTTCTACGATCTGATCGTGGAGGCGAGTATTTGAGCCATGAGTTTGGCAATCATCTGAAGGATTGTGGAATTGTTCCACAATTGACTCCGCCAGGAACACCTCAATGGAATGGGGTATCTGAACGGAGAAATCGCACCTTATTAGATATGGTGCGCTCCATGATGAGCCAAAGTGATCTTCCGTTGTCTTTTTGGGGGTACGCTCTTGAAACAGCCGCTTTCACACTAAACAGGGTTCCATCAAAATCAGTAGAAAAGACACCATATGAGATGTGGACAGGACAACGTCCTAGCTTGTCTTTTCTTAAGATTTGGGGATGTGAGGCTTATGTAAAACGTTTACA
Organism: Dendrocalamus latiflorus; assembly: GCA_017311315.1. Lineage (NCBI taxonomy): Eukaryota > Viridiplantae > Streptophyta > Magnoliopsida > Poales > Poaceae > Dendrocalamus > Dendrocalamus latiflorus. The sequence goes on along the minus strand of CM029655.1, from coordinate 34,641,414 downwards.
ATCTGATAAGCTCAGTCCTAAATCTGATAAATGCTTCTTTATCGGGTATCCTAAGGAAACAAAAGGATATTACTTCTATAATCAAGGAGAAGGCAAAGTGTTTGTCGCCCGGCATGGTGTCTTCTTAGAGAAAGAGTTTCTCTCAAGAAGGGATAGTGGGAGCATGGTGCAACTTGAAGAAATTCGGGAAACACCTGAAAACGTTTCAGCTCCTACAGAACCACAACAGGATGAACAAACTGTTGAAGAACCTGTTGTGGACACACCGGCACCACGTAGGTCAGAGAGGTCACGTCGTGCACCTGAAAGGTACATGTTCTTGACTACTCAACAACGGGACATATTGTTGTTAGACAACGATGAGCCTAAGACCTATGAAGAAGCGATGGTGGGACCAGACTCTGAGAAATGGCTTGAAGCCATGAGATCCGAAATTGAATCCATGCACAGTAATCATGTTTGGAACTTGGTTGATCCACCTGATGGTGTTAAAACCATTGAGTGCAAATGGATTTTCAAGAAAAAGATAGACATAGATGGAAATGTTCACATCTATAAAGCGCGATTGGTGGCCAAAGGTTTCAAACAAATTCAAGGTGTTGATTATGATGAAACTTTTTCGCCCGTCGCAATGATAAAGTCTATTCGGATCATTCTAGCGATTGCTGCATATTTCGACTATGAAATATGGCAAATGGATGTCAAAACAGCTTTCCTTAATGGAAATCTGAGTGAGGATGTGTACATGACACAGCCCACGGGTTTTGTCGATCCGCAATCAGCTGGAAAGATATGCAAGCTGCAAAGATCCATTTATGGATTAAAGCAGGCATCTCGGAGTTGGAACATTCGTTTTGATGAAGTAATCAAAGGGTTTGGTTTCATCAAGAACGAAGAAGAGCCTTGTGTTTACAAAAAGGCTAGTGGGAGCGCACTCGTGTTTCTGGTCTTATATGTGGATGACATATTACTGATCGGAAATGACATTCCTATGCTCGAATCTGTTAAGTCTTCATTGAAAAATAGTTTCTCTATGAAAGACTTAGGAGAGGCGGCATATATTCTGGGCATCAAGATCTATAGGGATAGATCAAGAAGGCTAATTGGATTAAGCCAAGATACGTACATTGACAAGGTGTTGAAAAGGTTCAACATGCAGGATTCCAAGAAAGGCTTCCTACCTATGTCACATGGTATACATCTTAGCAAGAGTCAGTGTCCTAGTACACCTGATAAGCGGGATAAAATGAATGCGATTCCATATGCTTCGGCTATGGGATCCATTATGTATGCCATGCTTTGTACACGTCCAGATGTCTCGTATGCTTTAAGTGCTACAAGTAGATACCAGTCAGATCCAGGTGAAAGTCACTGGATTGCCGTAAAGAACATCTTGAAGTACTTGAGAAGAACTAAAGATGTGTTCCTCGTCTATGGGGGTGAGGAAGAGCTCGTTGTAAATGGTTACACCGATGCTAGCTTCCAAACTGACAAAGATGATTTTAGATCGCAATCTGGATTTGTGTTCTGCCTGAATGGCGGTGCGGTGAGCTGGAAGAGTTCCAAGCAGGAGACGGTTGCTGATTCTACAACAGAGGCCGAGTACATAGCAGCTTCTGAAGCTGCTAAAGAGGCTGTTTGGATCAAGAAATTTGTTTCTGAGCTTGGTGTGGTGGCTAGTGCCTCCAGCCCAATGGACCTCTACTGTGACAATAGTGGGGCCATTGCGCAAGCCAAGGAGCCTAGATCGCACCAGAAGTCCAAGCACATTCTACGGCGATTTCATCTCATCCGCGAGATTGTGGAGAGAGGCGATGTGAAGATATGCAAAGTACAAACGGATTTGAACATTGCAGATCCGTTGACAAAGCCGCTTCCCCAGCCAAAGCATGAGGCTCACACTAGGGCAATGGGTATTAGATACCTACATGGTTGACTCTAGTGCAAGTGGGAGACTGTTGGTGATATGCCCTAGAGGCAACATGGAGATGTTGAATATATCACATACTATGTTTATGATACATTGCTTTGTTCCTTGAAATAGACATTATCATTATTGATCAATGAGTATGTGACTTATTCATGAGACTCTTAATGCCAAAATGTTGCTATTTCTAAATGATCCCTGATCATATATCATATGAGGAACATATATGATTCAAAGATCAGCATATGTATTGATTGATGATCATGTCTCATGGATCATGGTATGGAGATACCAAATCAATAATATGGACATGTGTTAGTGAACATATGTTGGATAGACCCGCCATGAGACACTGCAGAGATTCCATGTGTCATTAGTTGGTCTCAAGTAGTGTTTATGTAGAATCGTTAGACTTGAGATCATCATGGTTCCCAACATGCGTAGTAGCCTATTTTGGGACTACTAACCACTACTCCGTAACTGGGTAGTCATAAAAGTAGTCTTCGGGTTTGCTATGAAACATGTAGTGGGATGTGAATGATCAAGATAGAATTTGCCCCTCCTTATGGGAGAGATATCTCTGGGCCCCTCGATGTAATGGATTATGAAAGTGCATGGCCATGCCAATGTGATTGAGGAGTCAATCACAAGTTTATAATCCATCACGGAATCGAGAGAGTGATTGAGCCATTAAGAGGATGACACAGGTCTCGCCTTGAGCTTAATCTATATCGTGAGGCAAAAGGATTCGTACATGAGAACATTACAGGTTCAGCCGATATGATCTTTACGTATACTTTGGGGTTAATATGTCTTGCTAGAGGCCGCTATTAACAGGGTGACCGGAAAGGTGTTTCCGGGTCGCGACCAAGTATACGTGAACCTACAGGGTCGCACACTTAACGGGTTGGAACACTAATTCGAATGTGATTCGGATGTGGGCTCAATTCGGATAGAGATCCGGATAGACTCCTATTGGGCCTCGGTCCACGAGGCCCAAGTGAGGAGGTCTATATATTTGGAGGCGGGGGGGCTGAGGGATGCACGCATATGTTCCTCCCGAACAAAACCCTAGCCGCCACCTCCCGAGCCAAACCCTAGCCGCTCGCGAGTGCTGGTACACTCGCGATCGGAGTTCCAGCCCCGGACGTGTGGATACCGGTGGAGGCGCTGCTCGTTGCGGCGTTGATCGGCATCAACAAACTACAGATTGGATCTGCTCGTGGTGTGGTTGATCGCGTGGAGGAGACGATCTGTTCGGGACGATCGGCTACTTCCACTACTACCTCGACGCGCGTGGTTGGATCGGCTTCTCCAACTCTTCTTCCGCTGCGCTGCGCGTCTAGTGGTAACGATCTATGATCCCTTCTTAGCATGATGTCCTGGTGTGCGCGGTAGAAATTTTTTATTTTCTGCTATCGTAGCCTACGCGCGTTCCTTCAGGTAGCCCTAGCCAGAACGTTGCTGCCCACTGCTCCTCTTCCGGCAGTAGAGTACAACCTTCCTGTTCTTGAAGTGCAAAGGTATTGGCCTTAATGATTTCTGTTTTTTTTACCACGATAGTAGTAGACAGTAGTAAAAATTGATTTCACTTGTTTAGGTCCCAAGTAGATCATGTGGAAAATATGGAAAGAGTTGATTGGGATAACATACAGATAGTGGAGACACATGATGACGAAGGTCATATTGCACTAATGAGTGAGAATCAGATTTGTGAGCTTTTAGGCTTGACAGAGGAGGAGACAACAAATATACCTGCATAGGGCTTTGATTGCCGAATGGATGAACAGGGGCATGATAATGAGCTTGGGCAAGATAATGAAGGTGCTGCCATTCCTACTAGTGATGCCATACCAGGTGAGATGGTCATTTCATATGATAAGAACAACCCATCAATGGATATTGGTACAGTGTACCCAACAATGGAGGAGTTCAAGATGGCAGTGCGGCAATTTGCCATCAATAAGGAGTTTGATTTAGGAACAGAGAAGTCATGTAAGACGAGATATAGGGCTTATTGCAAGTCCGGTGATGAAGATTGCCCTTGCCCTTGGAGGATAAATGGCACCAAACATAAAGGCCAAAGCACTGTGGAGGTGAATAAATTTATTTTTTCTTTCGTTAATTTTACTTTTTATGTAAATTAATATGAATCTCATTGATTTTTTGTTTTGCAGGTAACCGTTTTAGTCGATAACCATACATGTGTGTCTAGCATGAGGCAGATAACTACAACTCCAAATCTGAAGTGGGTAGCTAGCAAGGCTGTGAGTATCCTTAGAGATGATCCAAATATTGGTGCTAAGGAATTGCAAAAGAAGTTGCAGACAGATCACAAGTGTCAAATTGCATGTGACACTGTATGGCGGGGTAAAGAAAGAGCTCTTGCTGAGGTTTATGGCAAATGGGAAGAGAGTTTTGAGTTGTTGTTTAGGTGGAAGGCCGAGGTAATGAAGCGGTGCCCCGGGAGTGTTGTTGAGATTGAGGTACTTGAGGTGGATGGTCAAGTATATTTCCACCGTTTTTTCTGTGCTCTTAAACCATGCATTGATGGTTTCTTGGAAGGTTGTAGGCCTCATTTCAGCATAGATGCTACAGCACTTAATGGAAGGTGGAATGGTCACTTGGCCGCAGCTATAGCAGTTGATGGTCACAATTGGATGTACCCACTCGCTTATGGCTTCATAGCTTCTGAAACAACAGACAACTGGACTTGGTTCATGGAACAATTAAAGAAGGCAATAGGTGATCCTCCACTCCTTGCTGTTTGTTCTGATGCTTGCAAGGGCTTGGAGAATGCAGTGAAGAATGTATTTCCAAATGCAGAGCAAAGAGAATGCTTTTATCATCTTGTCAAAAATTTTCAGAAGAGATATAGAGGGTTTGGCCAGATATATCCTGCGGCAAGGGCTTACAGAGAAGACATATTCTATGACAATATAGCAAAAATGGTAAGTGAATCAGCAGAAGCAGTAAAATGGTTACAGACCAATCATAAGCTATTATGGTATAGGTGTGCTTTCAATCCAGAAATTAAGTGTGACTACATAACTAGTAATATTGCTGAATCATTTAATAACTGGATTAGAGACCATAAAGACTTACCTGTTGCTGACCTTGCTGATAAGATTATAGAAATGATCATGGTACTTTGGAACAAGAGAAGAAATATTGCATACAGGCTACCTGAAGGCAGGATACTTCCAGCTATTATGCATCAGCTCAAGGCAAATACTAGAGGTTTGGGACACTTGAAAATTGTACCATGTTCTAATTGGAGTGCAGAGGTGTGGGACCATAGCAGCAGAGTTGAGTGGCATATTGTCAAGTTACACCAAAGGACCTGTACTTGTCTCGAATGGCAGCACACTGGTAAGCCTTGTCAACATGTATTGGCATATGTAACCCGCCAACGAGGAGTTGACCTTGAACAGTTTGTGCATGACTATTACTCGGTGAATAGATTCAGGGCTGCTTATGGTAGAGAGATTGAGCCGATGACAGACAAAACACAATGGCCACAAGTTGACCTACCATTTTTAGTTGGTGCACCTCTTGCTAAATTACCTGTTGGAAGACGAAGGAAACTAAGAAGGAAGGGATGGATGGAAGGTGGCCACAAGAAGAAAGGTTCCAAAGATAGTGAATGTACCAACGAAGGTGAAGGTCAGAATGGATGTGACAACGATACCGCTCCAACAAATGGAAAGGGAAAGAAGATGATCAGAGGACATATGACTTGCAAAAAATGCGGAGAAAAAGGTCACAGGCAAGCTAGTGCCAAGTGCCCACTCAATGGGACAGCAAAAAAGAGGTAAGTACTGATTTTCTTTATCAAGAAACTTGACTGAAAATTTCAATATTAATTTATTTGTTTACTTATAGGAAGCGTAGGCAACCTAGGAAGAATGCTACAAAAGCTGCGCCGGCAGAACCTAGCACCCCACGGAGGCCGACTAGAGAAGAAATCCTACGGGATAGTCCAGGAAGGGTCACTAGAAGGTAAGGAATATTAACACATTTACCGTACACTAATTCTTTCCATACATCTAATTGTCGTATCGTATTTATGTGCAGCAAGCTTGCGATGTTATTAGGAGAGGGCACATCTTCACAAACCGACACCACTAGTCCCGTGAGGATGCCTACTGCGGCAGCACCAAAAAAGATGACTCCAAAGAGAAAGCTACACATTGGATGAATTATTTTAGTTGTGATGAGATGTAAACTCATGCTTTATTTCATATGACTTGGATCTCGTTTGGAACTAAATTATGGTCTTCTGAGATGAACTTGTTTATGCTACAATCATGGTTTTATGAGATGAGCTCATTTGTGCTAAATTCATGGTTTTATCTATTACTTGTAATTGCGTATGGATCATCTTTGTTAATTTGTATTACATATTAAATTGTACATGGTGGCCAGCCATGGCCAGGCGGCGGCCAGCCAGCCCAGGCCACGGCCAGCCACGCCCAGGCGGCGGCCAGGCAGCCAGCCCAGGCCGCGAGCGGCCAACAACCAGCCCACGTCCTTTTAATCTCACAAGGGCAAAAGGGTCACTTTGGGTAACAAATACATGTATTTAGATGAGAAAAGAGACTTAATACACCAAATGTCATGAAAAACAAGAAGCCAACGTTTCAAGGGTCATTTTAACGAAGTCGATGTTTGGAGTCCTATAATTGCGAAGCGCATTGTTTGCTGTCCTATAATTGCAATTTTCTCAATGTTGTACAGCGTTGATTCTTCTTTATTTGTCTACATTGATGCATATCCTGGCCAGTGAAAATTATTTCCTTCAGCGATCCATATTTTACTATTGCTAAGACATCTGTTAGTGCCTGTATTATTCATGGTTGTTTTGACTGTAACCACCTTATAAGATTATTCAACTATACTTCTGTTGTTTATCCTAAGAGACTATCATCAACTTAAAAAGGTCTTTTAGTTTTACTTCAAGGTTCCAATTCCTATATCACCTAATAAGCAAATAAAAATATGTCTCGACATCTTCTGTTTTACCTAAGCATGATGCCTAATTTGTTGATTTGGGAGATGGGTTGAATGACTGACGAGTGTGACTCCGTATTGCGCAGTTGCTAAAAGAAAGCTTCAAATTTTAATGTGAGAGATAATGGTAAAATTATCAACCTTATTGATAAGGTAAGAGATGCCCATCAAGTGAAAATATCTAATAGTGTGGTGGCCAACAATGTGCTCATATGCAAGTGTAGTTTTTTTACATGCTAAGACATAAAGTGCTTAAGAGCCCATGAAATTTACAGAAGGATTGGCAAACAGGGAACTCCAAAAGATGATTATGTCGTGTATATCTAGATTCTTCATTCTATACTACATTTTTCATATCTTTCTTTACACTATCTTTATGTGGTGGTTGATCTATCTAAAATTCTTTATTGTTTTGGCCCCTTGTGCCTTCGTTTTGCAAATATTGCTCCGTTGCTAACTTTTTTTGCTAACCAAGCCTCTTCCCAAGTGCGGAAGAATGGGCAGTTGGCACGTATGGCGTATCATGCCCCCATAGTGCGGCACGTTGTCACGAGCACGGTGGAACCAGCCAGCGCGGCACGGTGTGCCCGGGCGCGGTGGGTGGCGGGGCCCACCGACCTCGCTCGACGCCCCCACCCCAACCACGGCTGCCCCTAGCTGGCTATGCGTGGTCTCACGCTCGCTCATCCGTGGCTCTCGCTCGCGCTCACGCAATAAAATGGCCCCGGGGCGGCTGATGCTCTAACTCCATTTCTTTCATCCTACAAGAAGCACTGAGAGACCAGAGAAGGAGAGAAGGGACCCCATCAAATTTACATTATTTTGGTTTGGAATTTATTATTTTTGCAGTTACAAAAGTTGTGGATCAGCTTGTGGGCATAAAGAAAATGGTAATTTTCATCTACATGCTAGTACAATTTTAGCAATGTCGTTAGCATGTAATTAGCTAAATGGTATGTTGTTAGTACGAAAAAGTAGTAGTTAGCCTTGTGTATTTGGTCTGTGCACGTAGTTGACTTAAAAGACATGTTGTTAGTGTGGTTAATTCTTGATTAGTCATGGTAATTACATGCATGACATTGCTTATGTATATGTATTTTAAAATAACAATATGTAAGAATCTCGTCAAGATGGCAGGAAAAATACTAGTGACTGAAAAACACAACTAAGTTTGCATGGTGAATGCATAATATTTCAATTGAACAGATATAGTTAATGTTCCAATAACTTTATTGTAGTTGGCTACAAAAGGCAGCCCAATGTTTGTTTTGGATGTAGTTGACTTTTGAAAAAAAAAGTTGGTTTTAAGAGCCTGAGATGGCCGCATAAGAAGCGTAATGTATAGCTAAATTGATTTGCATGCAAACAAAATTTTTGCATGTAGTGTGTAGAAAAAAATTATTACGCAGTATGTAGGGTGTTAAAATTAATTTTGAAGTACATAGACTATTTTGATATTTGTTAGCTACAAGTTCACATACTTTTTGATGGAACAAATTAAAATTAAGTTTTGTATGTGATACTTTGAAGTGTGAAAACTATGGTAAGATAATTTATGGTAAAATAATTTATGTGCTCAAAATGAAGTGCTTGCATTTGACAAAATATTGAATTTTATTTAATAATGTGAAAAGATGATCCAGTAACAACAAGATAAATCCGCTTGATGTATGATAGGGGGTGTTAAATGGTACGATCATTGGGTATCGTGTACTAAGTGGGTTTTGTATGCAGTTGTGTCAGGTATGTCATGTCGGATGTTGGGGGAGTTGCCTCCACTATGGCCTAAATGGCTCATAGCGCTAGCAGGATAGGCTGGCAGTTTCATGGAATAGATAGGGATATCTATGTAATTGAACCCCCATGGCTATAAGTACTCATCTGAGTGCACAATTGGAAAAGGCACAACACTCTTTTTTAGGAAAAGGTCAGGCAGTATCAACTCCAAAGATACTATCACAGACTTCTATTGTCATCCCCGGGGTGTTCAAGGCTACAGGCAACCTCTCCGTGGTCTCCCTGTAGCCCCCATCTCTTATTGTTTGGTGTGTAATGTAGGGACCCAGATTTTACAATCCGGATTCCTCTGTGATTTCACCACACTATTCACTGGATCAGTAGATAGTGCTCACAGTTTATAGTTCTGAATATCAAAGTACATATCATGCGGAAGCGTAAATATAACAGTAGACTTACTCATGGGCCGGTTAGGCCGAAATAATTAAATTGAAGCAGCGGAAGAACGAAGCACTCAAGTGGGACCTTCAGGACATGCCCACAGGCAGCCAACTGGAGGTTCGCGACCTAGCCTTTGACATCTTCATCTTCTTTGCCACCACGACCAATAGTGTTGCTGAAGTATAGTGATCTAATTCCTGATTTTGGATTTTTTGTGAAAGCGAGTGTGAGCACAAACCACCGTGCTCCATGAGCCAATACACTGGATGCAAATAAATAGTATGCATGGCTTATCAAAGAAGTGGCTCGGGTTATTTTATTTGCCAAAAATTGCTTTTAGTAGCATTATTATTATTTAATCCTAGTGTTACTGTTGCTACCTAAACTCCACATAACGATTGCTATAATTGACATAATCCACCGAAAATACACTTTCTATATTGTTTGCTGTCTAAAACTCCAAACAGCGAGTGACATCATTTAATTAATCCACCGATCATATATTCATTGCTGCCTAAGACTCCAAGCAGTGTTTGTCATCCTTTATTTTAGATCCACCAATATCTTTTGTATTCTAAATTCCTAACAATCCAATCTTGTGGTTGCTATTCATCAACTCTGCACTTCTGGCTCTAACGATATTCCATTATGATTCTTTTTGAATCCACCGATATCATTTATATCAGGACTTTCTAGCAATTTAATCCTTTTGTTATTGATCCAAAACCATAAATTGTTCTTCCAATAATCAACCTTATTTTCATTATTTATCTCTAACTAATTCACTAGTATACCTCCACCAAGAATATCATTGATCAAGTTTACGATTTACTAGTATACATTCACCAAGAATATCATTGATCAAGTCTATACTCCAATTATCATATCTCCAAATTCTCAAAAATTCAATTGACCCATCTAGTAATCGCTCAAATCCAATTTAATTACATTATCGCCAATATCTCCCAAGAATTTATATTAGTTATCCATGTCATAATCCAGCAAGTACCTTTGCACTCCCTAATTCTCCAAAATCATTTAAATCATCTATCTAGCCTATATGTTCATTTAAGCTCCACCAATTGAATTCACACCATGATCCACACTATCATTTCCTTTTTATGCTTGACATGAATCCACCAACAATTTTATGTGTCTACCATAATCAGCAATCTTCTTTACTCATGACTCTATTTATTCCTCCTAACATTTTATTTTGCGAGGAGTATTGTCATTGTTTTAAAAATATATTACATAGAAATTTCCTAAGACCTAGCAGTTTCGAACAAAAACATAATGTATAAGAGAATGCAATAATAATAGCGATCCAGATTCCATCCACCATTACATGGTCTCTGCACCATATGCTAGACCTTCAGCGTTATAGCCGCTTATATTATCACTGGGACGATACCCAGGGCAACACAAATCAGGGCTTTCCACTGCTCTTCCACTTTTTCAATCCCATCCATAAAGCATTTTGAAATAGAACTATATCTGGTTAAGTTCCCATGTTCGCCCATGACCGTGGGCACGGCTATTCGAATAGTTTTGACTCTGCAGAGTTTGCACACTTTACCCACAAGAGACAGTTCACTCGTTGCCCTACACGATTCCTTAGTCATGCGGTTGAGCCAACCATCACAGTAACCGTTCAAAGTACCTTGCCCCTTCCATCATTTCACCCTATGGGTTGCTCCCATTTGCAGTGGGACCCATACATTGTGCGGGATGTTCCCCTCCTATGCGCCTAGCAGCTGGCTACCCACACTGCTAGCGCGTCGTAGAAGAACTTCACCCTCAAGCCTGCCACCCAGTTCGCCACTTGCGGGTGTCCCATTCAAGCCTGCCACCCAGGCCGCCACTTGCACTACTTCCATGATGATGACTTGCAGGGTCCGGTAAATTTACTAAGCCAAGTTGTACTTTACAGACTTGTGGTTGTACTTGTTTTACACAGGAGGTCATGACAAGATTCGGTCCTTAGGGTTATCTGGGCGGTTCTACCACTACCCACTTTGGGCTTCCACTGCACCATTGACACCCTTGAACCATCCGCCCAGATATTTAAGCAAGTGGAGTTTTTGGGAGTATAAAATAATCATACCATCATATACCAGTCATTACCACCATGACTTCCCAAACCAGTTTCTCATGATTGAAAATGATAATGATGCTTGGGGCATTTCAGCGCCCCCGAGTATCTAAGCAGTACTAAGCATAGCGTATAATTATGGACTTATTTTTGAAAAGTTACCATTATAATTTTGCTAGGGCGACAAGGTTCACATATTCAAATATTCCAAAGGAGGTGTAATATTAATCAAGTTAAACAATGGGCATATAACTGGAATCTTAAATTAAACATGTATTTGTATGTAATATAGCAGCATGCAATTTGATAATTTAAATAAAAGTAATTTGCAAAAAATGTAGGTTCAACATGATCAAAGTATTGACTCGCCTTACGCGGTTTACCGCGGTCTTGAGCTCACACACTGCTTTCTCTTGAGCTTCTGGTCTTTCTCTTCACTTCGCGCTTGATCACGCTTGATCCCTTGATTCTTTAGGACTCCAATTTCTAATTACGTGCTAAATGACTGAATGCAAATAAAGGCAAATAACTCAAAAAGTCCAGATAAACCCAAATAAACTCAATTTAGTTTTATTGTGAGTTAATGGGTAGTTTGGGTGATTTGAGACAAGGTTGGGGGTAGAATACGATGACTCGATCTTTTGTTAATAGTTTCTTTTATTATATTTATATTTATCAAGGAAGTTCTATGGATTAGGTTACGGAGCATTAGGTTGTCAGGCATTTAATATTCAGGGCATATGTGATGTATAAACGATGTATACAATCTTTAGCTTACCGAGTTAATCTTATAGTATGTGTTTATAACATTTTTGAGGTATGATATTTCATGTATCCCTAGTTATTACTTGGCTTAGTTTAATTTGAATCAGGATCTATTTGTATGGGTCCTAGCTTGCTATACCATGCTCAACATTATTATCTATTGAATTTAGTGTTACGATTTAATTAATGGTACCATTGGTATTTTGTCTATACTTTAGTTAGTATTAGACTTAGCTTTTATTCTTAATTTAAACTTATTTACCTAGGCCAAGCTTATCATACAGGGTCATATTTTAATATTATTATTTAGTTAAACCTGCCTTAGGGAAATGGCGGTATGATAAATGTTAAAGCATATATTTTAATTTCATGCAAGGGTAATATTTATTTTAAAGCCTTGTTGTTATAGTTTTAATATAACATCCAATTTATTTTTCTTAACTATAACTTGAATGTATTTCTAGTTGAGATCCTTATTAACCTTGGACATTAAGCAAAACCATATTTTACTAATGCCCTAATTAATAATTAGTCTTTTAATTCAATTATGCAAACCACATTAATTATTCATATGTGATAACTAATCGAAGTTTAAATCTTAAACAATCTAATTTATATTCTAATAAATTTTTAGCATCTTTTATTAATTATTTTCAGATTTTTATTTGCTTTTTCCTTCACTGAATGTGCTAGCAAAAAGGTTTAAAACCTAACGACTAATATTGCGGCATAGGGGAATTGAACTCGGGTCGGCTGACTGAGAGGCGAGAGCGCACGCGGCCAACCAACCGAACAAGCGATGTTGCCTGATGAGCTGAGGCAAAGAATGCAAATAAGCCGAGTGTGCAGCGCTGGAAACAGAGGAAGCTCGGGGTGGGTACGGCCGGTAGCGTCGCCGGCGAGGGGTGGCCGGAGGGGTGTGGGCGACAGCAAAAACGCGGTTCTTGCACTGAGGGGATGCCGACGGTGGCTCTGACAGGGGCTGAAGGGCTTCAGAGCGGGCCGGCGGTGTGCGGCAGCGACAGGCGGAGGAGGTGCACGGCGCGGGCTCGGCTCGGGCTGCAAGAAGCTCGGGTGTTGGCGGGGATGTGTGTGCGGAGCTCCCAAGAAGCTCAAGCTCGGCGGAATTGGTTGGAGGCGGCTTCAATTGGCGGCGAGTGCTTTGGCCGGACTTGGAGAAGAAAGGGCGCCGGCGAGCTTGTGGGGAGCGGGGGCTCAATTACTTGCAATGGGATGGAGTAGGGAGCCGTGCGGTGCTACCGAAGGCTTGAGCGGGGCTTTATAGCCGTTGGAGCGGGCTGGCAACTGGAGCTCCATACAGCGGCATGACGGCAGGGCATAGGTGACTCGAGCCGCACGACGCGCGTGGGTGCACCCGGGATTCGCGCGGCGCGTAGGTGGGACGCAGCCGGGATTCGCGCGGCACGCAGGCGGGGCGCAACCGGGATTCATGCGGTGATGAAAGATGGGCGCGCTCGGAGGGACGTCGACGCGACAGGGCAGGGCAGAGCAGGGATGGCGCTTAATGGCTGCAGGCGATGATGCGGCGCGGCGTGGCGACGAGACGGTGGTGGGGCCGGAGTGAAGTGCGCGGGGGATGGCGCCGAAGACTGGTGGTCCGAAGGAGATGTCGCGGGGGAGGCGGCCTACGCGCCGGGCTGAGCGAGGAGGGGGCCTACGGCATCCATCAGTCCGGACATGGCGCCCGCTGGTCCGAGCGTGGGGCGGCGCGGGCCAGGCTGCGGGGGCGGGCGAGCGCACGCTACGGCCTGGAACAAATGAGAGGGAGAGCATCGGGGAAGATAAACAGTGGAGAGGGGATTGCTCGGGCAGGGGAAAACGAGGGAGTGGGCCGGCCGGTGATTGAGCGGGGGAAATGGGCCGCGAGCGGAAAGGAGAAAAGAGAGGTGGGGTTGGGCCGGCTGATGGCCGGGTCGTTCGGCCTGTCTGACCTCCATCCTTTTTTTCTTTTTCTTTTTTTTGTTTTGTATCCTTGTGTATATATATAGCATTTATATTTTGTTCATTTTTCTTGCCCACATAATTTTCATATTTGTATTTCCTTACTACTATAGTTGCCCTTGCATGTGCACAATTTTGTAGGTATACCCAAATATTTCTATATATATATATATATATCTATATATATATATATATATCTATATATATATATATATATATATATATATATATATATATATATATATATATATATATATATATATTGTGTTACATTTTATGCATCTACTTGTGTTATTATTTACCCTACTATGCGCAAATAGAATTTTACATTTTATCCCAAGTTTCTCCCTCCTTTTGATGGATCACCTTTTCAGATTCTAATTTAAAATTTTGAGTTTCCATTATTTGTTCCTTGGATGACATTTCTATTTTTGATTTTGTTTTTCGATCTTTCTTCAATTTTTGGAAACCTCAATCAAAATTTAAGAAGCACCATAAAAATCCAAACTCAAATAAAATAAAATATATTGCAAAAATAATCCAAAAGCTTCATATTTTCAAATTTAAATGTTTGGGATGTTGCATGTAACCACAACATCAGACATTCAAGATTTGTTCATATTCTATGGAAACAGTCTCGTACGCGACAGACCTTATGGGGTGGACCTATCAAATAGTAACTAGACCATGATCTAGGTGGCAGGTCTGAAAGACATAAGCCTCTCAGAACTAAGGAGAAGCATGTATTCCGTATTCAATCAGGTCACTGCAAGGAAGAAGTTGCGCATCGAGGCGTTGTATGCCTTAGTGGTGGGTGGTGCTTTAATGCCTTTTTCTATCATTTTTCTCCCCTTTTGGCAATAGAGTCATCAAAATGGATGGAAAAAATAGAGTATGAATGAAATGGAGTAACTGCAATTTAACTCATTTTAAATATTAGGAGCCATGAAGATTATCCAAAGTGATATTCCAGGTATTACACCAAGCCATAAAAGATGAAAATGCTATCTAGATCATGACAAACCATGTATTACCATGCTAAAGCCAAATAAGCCATAGTCTAAAATTAGATGGATTGTTTAACATGCTAAGTCACTCAAGATCATAGTCTAGTTAAAGGTATCCGAACAAGAGTCAAGCCATGTCAATATTCTAAGTGGAATCAAGAAGCTATCATCGAGTCAATTTAGAGTGCTACAAGTTCAAAATAAGTCATTTGTTCAAGTTCTTCATATCACTTATAATTGAGCAAATTTAGCACATTTAGTATTTTTAGAAATTTATAGTTGGTTTCAACCATTTTTCACAAAATTTTATTTTCTTAGTCATGTGCTAGATCTCATGCCTTATGCGGCCACTCCAAGCAAGAAGTTTAAGGAAATGATCTTGGTCATCCAAAACTTCCCCTAAGTTTATGCCTAGTGTAATGGCAAGCTATCTCATGAGAAAGGATTGCTTAGATCAGTTTTTTCACACAAAAGAGATCTTTTTGCATTTTCTTAACTTAGTTCAAGAACAAAGAGTTAATAATTTGCATTTTCTTGACTTAGTTCAAAAACAAAGAGTTAATACTAATTCATACTTCACTAAGAACTAACATAGCTCAATCTAAAGCTAATACAGATTTAAGACTCAACTCAGCTTATTTGACTTGGCATGGATCATAAGAGGATCACTAGGACAAGACTAGTCACAGGAGCTAACAAGATATGATTTAATTCAAGTTATGACCATGTTGATCTTTGGTTGCAATCTAGTTTTGATCACATTGGTTGTTCGACCACCCTATTGGCTTACGACCACATTGGTTCGACCACGTTAATCATTCTGATTACAGATTGGTTCCGACCACGTTGGTTGTTCAACCATCTCTTATGCTTACGATAATGTTGGTTACGACCACGTTGATCATTTTGGTTATCGACTAGTTCCGACTACGTTGGTTGTTTGACCACTCATTGTTGTTCGACCATGTTGTTTATGACTACATTGGTTTCGATTATACTCATTTTCAATCACATTGATTTTGGTCTCAGTAGTTATTGACTATAATGATTTCCATTCGATAGTCAATTTTGACCATGTTGAACTTTCGACTACACTGGTTTCCAATGGATAGTCAGTTTTTGACTACGGTGATGTCCATTTGATAGTCGATTTCCATCCATATTGTACTTCTGTCTGGTAGTCGGATTCATGACCACTCTATCAGCTCTTGACCATGTTGTTGAACTTACACCACATTGTAAGTTTTCGACCACGTTGTCAGATTTTGACCTCTTTGTTTTTCCTGTTGTATTCGACCCTGTCTCTTCAGTTTTCAAGTGGGATTTCAACCCTAATCTTTGTAGCTTTGTAGCTATTAGAAAAAAGGTTAAGTGAATACTTGGGGAGAATTTGAAGGCATCATTCACCTCCCTTTGTTGCCTGTCCAGTCTTATAGAAGCTAGGGAAATAGGTGAAGTTCTTGCTCTTCTTCTTCCTTTCTTTTCTTCACCCTTTGGTTTGGCCATCGCGGTACGAATCAAAATACTCCATTTTACCTATATTGTAGCCCTCTTTGATTCGGTCCTATTAGTAGATACAAACCTAAAGAACGAGTGATTTATCCCTCGTTTCTTAGGTACGGTCTCTACAAATGGACATGATCAAGGTAAGGCATGAAGACTTCGTCTCCTTGGTTTGGCCCCTCACAAACGGATATGAACTAGGAACGAAAAGTTGAAAGAACACCCCCATCTTCTCAATTCAATGGGTACATCCTGCCAAAATAAAATATAAAACACAGCCTTCGCCTGGGTTACGCTCCATCTACAAGCACTATGTAGTGCTAGTAGCAATACAAGATGGGGTAAAGCAATGAAAGATGGAAGAAAGGAAATACTTTTTCTTCGGTTATGTACAAACAAGCGCTCGATATTCACGAGCACTATGTAATAACGTAGCTATGACTACCTGCCAATTCGATAGCTACGACCATCTGCAAATCCAATAGCTATGACCATCTGCATGCACTGTAGCTATGACCATCTCCAAAATACGGTAGCTACTATCATCTGCAACTACGACTAGCAAACCGAGTAAATACTCATCAGTGATGATAAGATTGAAGATCATTCTTCTTACATTTTGTAATTATCATATATTGTACTTTGTCATAATGTGTATGTTAGAATTCCTAATTAGGGGTTTTCTTGCAAAGAGATGTAATTAACATAATTTTTATGTAAATGTATTAATCCTAGAAGTAATGGACCTACAACATCTAATCCCTTTGTCTTATTTCCAATGAAAATTAACCAACTTGCTCAGGCAGGGTTGGAGTGGGACGGCTGGCGGGGATGCGCAAGAATAGATGGGCCAAGGCAGATAAAGACAGAGAAGGAGGTGAGCTATTGCGGGCCAAATGGAAAAGAAAGGGAAGGAAAAGAAAAGAGAGGGAGAAAAGGAGAAATTGGCTAGAATTGGTCCCACAGAGATTTTGACGGATCTTTGGTATTTTAGGTGATTTTGGAGGAAAGAGAAGGATATTTAACAGGAAGAAAACTTGAGAGAACACAACGACAACTCAAAACAAACTCAAAAGATTCGCGGAAATTTTTCACGCAAGTTTATGGAAATTTTGGGATGTCATAGCTACCACCGCCGGATCCATCACTGTCTCCCACCACGTTCGAACCTCTCTCACCCTTGTTGCCCCTACTGACCTCCGTCATCCATTGCCCTAAACCCTAAACCCTTTGACTCATAGTTGTGCCGCCACCGCTGCCCACCGCTCCCCTCCCTCCCTCTAAGCTAAAGGCTTATGGAACCCAAACCCTAACTGGTGAACTCGAACCCTAACCCGATAGCGGTGGGTGGCGGTGGCACCGGAGAAGAGTGAGACAAGCTCACAAGAGCACAAATCTCCATTTCAGCCCAAGGGTGAGGAAAATCGGCAGAAACTTAAAAAATTTCAAGTGACTATACATTAGCAATTTTGTACCCTTTATTCCAGAATTACTTTCATTGCTCGAAGTATCCACAAAAACCAAGATGCCAAGATTGACCCATCTTCTACGAACATTGCAGTGGATCAAAGTTGCCCGTTGCAATGCACATGCTTAATTCGTGATCAAAGTTGAGTGTTGTAGACCGTACCAATGTTCAGAACCATAACAACCGATCAATCTCGTTGCGCACATAAGGAGACAACAAACATGGAGATAACATTGAAGCCATCACACGTGAACTAATTATTCCAAGCGACAGAGGCACAGTCGATCAAACGAGATCGGGTAGCCTCATGCTGATGGCCGCACACCTGTCACCGATCGATCGACCTAGGCATTGTCGCTGCTGGCCGTGTTAATCCTGTCCATGATATTTGCGATGACTTCCCTGGATTGCCGGAGCAATGAGATGCTCTTCGTGAGGCGCTCACGCTTGGCGGCGGTGCCGGGCGACGGCACTAGCATCCGCTCCACTCCGTCCATCTTGTTTCCCAGAACATCACCTGCGAGCCCCGACTCGAGATCTTTCTGCACGAGCCGCTTGATGCTGCAAAGGACGTGCAGCGCCAGGCAGTCGACGAGCCGGAGCACGACGCAGTTCCAGTAGGCCGTCAGGCGCGCCTTCAAGTCGAAGGCCTGCCCAACTAGCCCATTCTCAGCGGCGTGCTGCCTGAGGTGCGACACATCGATCTTCCCAAAGCCCTGGAGGGTGACCACCGTGGGCGTCCAGTAGTTGTCCTTCACGGCTTCGAGGAACCTGTCATGGCCTTCCATCATGCCGGCCCACGTCTTCATGTAGTCCGGGTTCGCCGTGTAGTCGGCCACCAGCTCCATCTCGATCAGCTCGTTCACGTGCTGCGTCGAGCGTTCCCGCGCCTTGTCCATGAGGCTCCGGACGGCGCGGCGGCACGACGGCTGCACCTGGGGGTAGTTGTTTAACTGCTGCTGCAGTATCCTCATGACCAGGTCCTCGACGTACTTCCACACCTCTCTGACGAGATCGTGCGGCACGTGCTCGATGGCCTTGATCTTCTTCTTGTGCAGAACCAGGAGCGCCGATCTTGGCAGGAAGTTGGGAAGACAGATGGCCTTGGTCTCCTCCAGGACGCGCATCTCCTCCACCAGGAACAGCTCGCCGTCGCGCGCCTGGCACTGGGCAGCCAGATTACGCGCGTAGCTGGCCAGCATATCCGCGAGGCGCGCCGTGGCATGGAAGTCGCGGTCGTCTGGGTACTCGTCGAACTCGGCCCTCAGGAGTACCTTCTCCAGCGAAGCGCACACCTGCTTGACGATGTGGAAGAACTCTCTCACCGCATCGGCGACGTTGTTGAGATCCGGCGGCATCTGGCGGAGCTCGTCGCTGCTGCGGCTGAGCCGGTCGTTGATCTGCTTGACGATGTCGGGCAGGCACTTGGCGATGATGGCCGCCTGTATCTGAGTCAGCCTCCGCGCGAGCATCGGAATGCCCACCATGGACTTGTCGATCATGGAGAGCAGAGGGTGCTCCGCGAACAGCCGTTCCTCCTCCGCCCGCGCCTGGTCGTACGTCTCCTCGCCAATGCGGTTCCGGACGCAGACGTAGCCCAGGCCGATGCGCACCTCGTCCATGGTGACCTTCTCGAGCAGGCCCTCGGGGGCCTTGTCGGCCTTGGTGACCACCGCGAGCGTGCGCTCGCCGAAGCGGTCCACCTGCCGCGACATGCGGATAGACTCGCACGTCGGGAAGTCAACCGTGGCCGAGAGCACGTTCAAGATGATGCTCTCCTTGGGAGTGATGTACGTCTTGATGATCTTGGCGATCTGGTCGTAGATATCCTCCGGTTGGCCCTGCACGGGCACGCGGGTGATGCCGGGCAGGTCGACTAGGGTGAGGTCGGGCACGCCCCTCTTCCGCACGAGGAGGCTGATGGGCGAGTCCGAGATGCCCTTGTCGGACCCCGCGATCTCGGCAGTCGCGGTGATGATGGCGTTGGCGACCTCGTCCTCGGAGGTGGTCACCACGCGGTCGCTGCTGTACTCCAGCTGCAGCACGGGCTCGTCGGCGGCGGGGTCGCTCTGCAGCCGCATGACGAGCGGTACGCGGGTGCAGATGCCCTGCCCGCGCGGGAGGCTGATGCCGGCCAGCGACTCCAGCACGCTTGACTTGCCGCTGGACTGGTCGCCCACGACGACGATGGTGGGAAGCTGGATGCCCTCCTGGCTTACCTTCAGGAGGCGCAGGCGATCGACGGCATCCAGGAGCGGGCGGATCTGGTCGTTGTACGAGACCGCCAAGGCGCTCGCGGTCACGGCGCTCCACGAGGAGCCCATGGCGTCGTCCACAGCGTCCATTGGTTGCTCAGCAGCAGCTTCTTCTAGGCTTCCATAGCGTCCAGCAGGAGCAGCCATTCGGAAAAGCTCGGTAGTGTTTGCGCGCGGCCTGTAACCTGGAATCCAATAATCAACGGGGAATGCAAGAATGGATGCCTTCCTTGGCTTTTATTCGTTGAGACGCGCAGTTCTTTTGCTACAGTAGTTTGCCTGCGTGTCACTGCCCCTCTGCTTTTTACCGCCCTCTACTCTATGCCTTCCTCCCGAAGGCAGATGATTCGATTTCTGAGTTGACGAGGAGGGCTCCCGCAAAATTGCTATTACGTAGTGTCACTACGTGGAATTTTGGTCTAAGAGGTGGACCTCACAATTTTACATCTCTTTTACTCTTTAATCTATCCGGTTATGTTTTTGGCCTCCTAAGGCATCTAAAATGCTGATTTTAAGCAGTTTCAAAGGACATGAGAGAGCATTAGAAACAGATGTAATACGTTGGACCCATCAATTTGTACCAAAAAAGTGAAACTAGCTAAAATCTCTCAATATGAGTTGATTAAAACAAAGTTGCCATTCTGTGGTGCCACATGGTGTCAATATGTCGAATTTTGGTCTAAGAGAGGGACCCCACAATCTTACACCTCCTTTACTCTTTATTCTATCCAGTGATGTTTTTGAACTCCTAGGGCATAAACAATGTTGATTGTAGGCCAATTCAAAGGACAGGACAAAGTGCTAGGAACAAAGGCAATACATTGGACCCATCAATTTGTACCTAAAAAAAGTGGAACTGAAATCTCTAAACATGAGCCGTTTCAAGCAAAGTTGCCATTCTGTTGTGCTATATGGTGTCAATATGACAAATTTTAGTTAAGGAGGTGGACCCCACAATCTTACACCTACTTTACTCTTTATTCTATCCGGTGATGTCTTTGCACTCGTAGAGCATCTACAATGTTGATTTTAAGTCGATTCAAAGAACAAGAAAGCGCAAGGAACAGACACAATACATTGGACCCATCTATTTGTACCAAAAAAGTGAAATTGAAATCTCTAAACATGAGTCTCCTCAAGCAAAGTTGTCATTCTGTAGTGCTACACGGTGTCAATATATTCAATTTTTGTCTAGGAGGTGGACCCCAAAATCTTACACCTCCTTTACTCTTTGTTCTATCCGGTGATGTTTTTGCACTCCTAGGGCATCTATAATACTGATTTTAGGTCGGTTCAAAGGATAGGAGAGAGTGCTAGGAATAGATGCAATACATTGGATCCATCAATTTGTCCCAAAAAAAAGTGGAACTGAAATCTCTAAACATAAGTCGATTCAAGAAAAGTTGCCATTTTGTGGTGCTACGGTCTCAATAAGTTGAATTTTGGTCTAAAAGGTGGACCCCCACAATCTTACACCTCGTTTACCCTTTGCTCTATCTAGCGATGTTTTTGCACTCCTAGGGCATCTACAATGTTAATTTTATGCCGGTTCAAAGGATAGGTGAGAGTGCAAGCAATAGATGCAATACATTGGACCCATCAGTTTGTACAAAAAAAAGTGGAATTGAAATATCTAAACATGAGTCAACTAAGCAATGTTGTCATTCCGTGGAGCTACATGGTGTCAATATATTGAATTTTTGTCTAGGAGGTGGACCCCACAATCTTACACCTCCTTTACTCTTTATTCTATCTGATGATGTTTTTGTACTCGTAGGGTATCTACAATGTTGATTTTAAGCTGGTTCAAAGGACAGGTGAGAATGCTAGGAGCATATGCAGTACATTGGACCCATCAAATTATACAAAAAAAAAAGTCAAACTAAAATCTCTAAACAAGAGTCGATTCAAGAAAAGTTGCCATTTTGTGGTGCTACACGGTCTCAATAAGTCGAATTTTGGTCTAAAAGGTGGACCCCACAATCTTACACCTCCTTTACTCTTTGCTCTATCTGATGATGTTTTTGCACTCGTAAGGCATCTACAATGTTGATTTAATGCCGGTTCAAAGGACAGGAGAGAGTGCTAACAACAGATGCAATACATTGGACCCATCAATTTGTACAAAAAAAAAGTAGAACTGAAATCTGTAAAAATGAGTCGATTCAAGTAAAGTTGTCATTCTGTGGTGCTACATGGTGCCAATATGTTGAATTTGGCCTAAGAGGTGGATGCCACAATCTTTTAGCTTCTTTGCACTCCTAGGGCATCTACAATGCTGATTTTAAGCTGGTTCAAAGGATAGGAGAGAGTGCTAGGCACAAATGCAATACATTGGACCCATCAATTTGTTCCCAAAAAAAAGAACTAAAATCTCCAAACATGAGTCGATTCAAGCAAAATTGCCATTTTGTGGTGCTACATGGTGTAAATATGTCAAATTTTGGTCTAAGAGATGGACCCCACAATCTTACATCTCCTTTACTCTTTATTCTATCCCGTGATGTTTTTGCACTCTTAGGGCATCTACAATCTTGATTTTAAGCCAGTTCAAGGGACAGGAGAGAGCGCTAGAAATAGATGCAATACATTAGACCCATTAATTTGTACCTAAAAAATGTGGAACGGAAATATCTAGACTTAAGTCTATTGAAGTAAAGTTGCCATTCAGTGGTGCTATATGGTGCCAATATGTCAAATTTTGGTTTAAGAGGTGGATCGCACGATCTTACTCCTGCTTTACTCTTTATTCTCTCTGGTGATATTTTTGCACTCCAAGGGCATCTAGAATGTTGATTTTAAGCTAGTTCAAAGGACAAGGGAGAGCGCTAGGAACGGATGCAATGCATTGGATCCATCAATTTGTGCCCAAAAAAAGTGAAACTAAAATCTCTAAACATTAGTAGATTCAAGCAAAGTTGCCATTCTGTGGAGCTGCATGGTGTCAATATGTCATATTTTGGTCTAAGTAGTGGACCCCACAATCTTACACCTCCTTACTCTTTATTCTATCTGGTGATTGTTTTGCACTCGTAGGGCATCTACAATGTTGATTTTAGGCCGGTTCAAACTGCAGGAGAGAGCGCTAGGAACAGATGCAATACTTTGAACCCATTAATATGTACGATAATAAAAGTGGAACTGAAATCTTTATACATGAGTCAGTACAAGCAAAGTTTCCATTCGGTGGTGCAACATGGTGTCAACATGTCGAATTTTGGTCCAGGATGTGGACCCCACAATCTTACACCTCCTTTACTCTTTGTTCTATCTGGTGATGTTTTTACACTATAGGGCATTTATAATGTTGATTTTAGGCCAGTTCAAAGGACTGGAGAGAGAGCTAGGAACAAATGTTGTACATTGTACCCATCAATTTGTATAAAAAAAAGGGAAATGAAATCTCTAAACACGAATCTATTCAAGCAAAGTTGCCATTCTGTGGTGCAACATGGTGTCAATATGTCAAATTTTGGTCTAGGAGGTGGAGCCCACAATCTTACACCACCTTTACTCTTTATTGTATCCAGTGATGTCTTTGCACTCCTAGGGCATCTATAATATTGATTTTAGGTCGGTTCAAAGGACAGGAGAGAGTGCTAGGAATAGAGGCAATACATTGGACCCATCAATTTGTACCCAAAAAAAGTGGAACTGAAATCTCTAAACATGAGTCGATTCAAGCAAAGTTGCCATTCTATGGTGCTACGTGTTGTCAATATGACGAATTTTGGTCTAGGAGGTGGATCGTACAATCTTACACCTACTTTACTCTTTTATTCTATGCGGTGATATCTTTGCACTCCTAGGGCATCTACAATGTTGATTTTAAGCCGGTTCGAAGAATAGGAGAGAGCGCTAGGAACAGGTGCAATACATTGGACCCATCAATTTGTACAAGAAAAAGGTGTAACTGAAATCTCTAAACATGAGTCGATTCCAGCAAAGTTGCCATTCTATGGTGCTACATGGTGTCAATATGTCGAATTGTGGTCTAAAAGGTGGACCCCATAATCTTACACCTCCTCTGCTCTTTGCTCTATCCGGTGATGTTTTTGTGCTCCTAAGGCATTTACAATGTTGATTTTTAGCCGGCTCAAAGCACAGGATAAAGCGCTAGCTAGGAACATATGTAATACATTGGACCCATCAATTTGTAACAAAAAAAGGTAGAACTGAAATCTCTAAACATGAGTCGATTCAAGCCATTACCCAACACATGTGGGCCGATCTTTCTGCACGTTTGCTGTCGCCCCTCACTGCTTACCGGTCATTGGCCGTCCAGTTCTCTGTGACTGCTCCCGTTCTCTAGATCTGTCAGCTACCAATGCCAATTGTGAGTTGTCAATCTGATCTGGTTTCGTTTTGCTTAAGGTGTTTTTATTCTTAATTGTGCTCGGTCAATTCCATCGGTAGCTTAATTACAAACTCGCTGGGACCAGTGCAATTCAGTAAGGTAAATGTATGCAGCAAGTGCCAGTGAATAATTGTTAATTTACTTTCTTAAAAAACGTTAATTTACTAGGATTTGATCATAAAGGGTTTCTTCATCAAATCTAGCTATAGACAAAGATTTGTCTAACTACAAGCATCAATCATAAAGCTACAATCTCAGGGAAAATAGTGTCAAACAACAATGATATTCCCTATACATCTACACAACAAATCTGAAAGTTAATCGAAAGAAAGAAAAGGCAAAAGTGAAAAATGACAACCTCCACTTGCGCATCTATATCTTGTTCTCCACTCTAACTTTTCCCTTTTGTTTTGGACGCTATGCTTACCTCCGAAGCTGGCTATAATTCAACTTCGACATAGAAAAGAAGATTTTACAAAGAAACGATTGTCGTCATTCGGCTTTGACAAAAGTTAACCAAGAAAATCTTGCGATGAAACTCCGAAATAAAAATGAGGAAAACATAGCAATATGGGAGAATAATGGAGAGATCTACTAGAATTTGCTAATTCCCCGAGTGTTGCGATCATCCTCGCGTGTGATCTGTGGACACACGGTTTCACAAGCAAATGGGGAGTTCATAAAGCACTCGGTGAAAATAACTCACGCGAACGCGTGATGCAGATCGGTGTGCTGCACGCGAGGAAGAACTTGAGTTGGGGCTGCTGAGGCAAGGATTACAGGATTAGGAGCCTGTTGGCCTCCAGTCAGATAAAAGAAGCAGAGAAGCATAAGAACAGCAGTAGAAGGCAGACAACGAAGAGGCCAATATATGTTGAAGCATAGAGGTAGACGCTAAACCAGTGCGGCCGGCGGCCGGCGTGAGCGGAGACGAGGGTAGAACGTTTGGCGCTAATCGATACCATGTAGATAATTTACCGCACGGTGTAGCGTCCCATTGATACGAATATACATACGTGCATGCATGCGTGGAGTTAGTTAACAAACATAGCAAGAGATCGCCTCCTCTCCCCCTCCTCTCTCGGAGGCCTCTCTCCCCCACCTCCCCCTCCCAGATCCCGCCTCCTCGCCGTCGCCGGAGCGCGCCACCGGTCGCCAGTGGTCGCAAGGAGGGCGGCGGCGGGGCTTTTTCCCCTTCCCCGGCTTGGATCGGTGGGGAACAGAGCTCTGCTCCCAGTCAACGGCACCCCTCGCCGGCGGCGGATCAGGCAGCCTGGTGGCCGAATCTGGCATCCCTCGGCCCAGATCTGCTAGTCTTGGAGGTGCTGCGGCGGGATCTCGAGTCATGGTGCGGCTGCTCGAGCGGGAAGGCTTGGCGCGGCGGTGCTTGCGCTAGGCGGCGTGGTGCGCCGACGGCCGTCGCGCTGCTGGCGTTTTGCTCCCGGCGGCGGCGGAGGGGTTGAAGGTGAAGGTCGTGCTGATGAGGGCGGAGCTGGAGTGTCTCTTGGCGCAGCTCAACTCCGGCGAGGGCCGCCTCGAGGACGTGCTTCTCCAGTTGGGCAACGCCCGCGCCAACAGGCTCTAGCAGCCGTCGCCGCAGCAGCGCGGCGGGTGGCGCTCACGCCTCGGGAGCACCTGCGAGTGCCACAACGGCTTCGCCGACGGCGACATCCTCGCCACCACTTAATCACAATCGCAGTCACAGATGGTTTTCCTCCCTGGGCGCGCTTGGATCCATACAGGGGTGGCGCGTGCAGTGCGTTGCAGTGTGTCGGTGAAGTTGGAAGGGTGTGTGCGGTGTGCCTAATGGCCTGCGGACCTGTCTTGCGGCAGGCGGTTTGGATGCTGGGTGCCTGAGGCATCCCGCGGCGACCGGTGAAGGCTAAGTTGGCAATGGTGCTTGGTGTCCGGCGTGGCAGCAGATAGTCCTCTGTAGGCGTCGCTTAGTGGGTTCTACAGAGGCGGACATTGCAGGAAGCGGCTTTTCGGTGATTTCAAGAGTGGCTATGCCATGGCCTTGAGGTGTGCAGGTCTCTGGTGTGGTGGTGGCGGTCTATTTTGTGTGTGGGTTGTGCATGGGGTGCTGTGGAGGTGCTGGCGAAAGCCTTGCCGGTGTTCTTACCGGTCCCGACAATGATGACGCCTTCGGGCGCCATTTTCCTTCCTGGAGGTGTTGTCATGGCACTCCACAGCCCTCATGTTTTTTGATCTCCAGGTGAAAATCTTGCCTCAGTGAGGCGGGCGGCGTTGGCGACCCTAGTCGTCTCCTTGGAGGCGTCGCCTAGGAGGTCCTTCACGCAAAGTAGTCCGAAGTTTGGATGACGTAGTCGGTTGAGGATAGGGTCTTAGTTGAAAGCAAGGACGGAGAAGAAGTTCTGAAGCTTAGTCTTTCTAGCTTTTTTCATAGTCCTTAAGTTCTCTTTTTTGTTGTTGTATGCTCCTCAGTTATGAGGATTTGAGCCTAAGAGCTCGTGTAACCTTTGGCTGTGTATATCACTCGTGGATATAGAGGCCGGATTTTATATCCTTTATCTAAAAAAAACATAGCAAGAGATCAGGGCACGTCCGTGCATGGCCTCGTGGTATGGTCGCCTAACACAGAGCGACCACACAACACAAAATACTCGAAATAATGTACCCAAGGGGACGACAGCCGTGGCCTGCACTGTGTACACTGCGTACGAACTCTGTACGGAGTGATAACAGTACTGCCTAAGTAACTCTGTACGGAGGAGAGCCAGTAGTGCTTTTTTTTCTGTAGCTGTAAATGCATCATTGCTTTTCCACTTTGGCGATGTTCATTGCTTTTGCCACGACTACTCGCTCTTTACAAGGATTCTGATGGAAGCTGCGATAACTTGACGCCTAGTGGTTCGCCAAAAGAATCTTAGCACCAAACCTACGCTCTGCTTCCGGACAACGTATCAGATGAAAATGGAGGCTCGGTGAAAATCCAAAGATTTTGATTTGGAGTATTGGATCAGCCTTGGATGCCTCATATTACAGCGACAGTAGCTACTAGCGTAGGAACCGCGAAGGTAAGTAAAAAAAAATCCTTGGAAAAAGGGTAAAATAACTAGCTCTTACTGTACTTTGTGGAATAGCATGTAGAGAAGCATACCTCTTCGAGCACGATGAATCCCTCTGTGAAGGACCAAAAGAACGTATGAATCTCCACGGATCTAACCCATCTGCTCCTCCAGATCTCTTCACCTGCAATGACATAATTAATAGGTTTGAGCATCTACATTGTAAAATCTATAAACTTATTTTTCATGGAACATAGTTGTAAACATGTGGTGGAGGAAGGAGCTCAGTACTTTAATCGGCAAATAAGCACATATGTTGTGCTGATGCTGTACCAACCCTTTTGGTCTTTGTTTAATTTCTCCAGGGAAACAAAACATGTAGCTTCACTCGTAGCAGGTAGCAGCCAAATCAGGTGAATATGAAATAGTGGAAATAAGAGAGTGAACTCTCAATGCTAGACAGTCGCAATGAAATATTTTCTTGCCATTAGCCCCTTATAGTCTTATGGATGGTTTGCTTTTGCCTTTTTTTACTAAAGCAAGCATGCATGGTTCCTTTCTTGGTTTCGAGCTAAAGAATAAAGACACGGAACGGTCGTCACGTTCGCTAAAGTTATCCCCAGACATTGCTGGCTGCAAAGCGGAATGCATCAAGCGCAAATACAAAGGGAAAATGGAACAAGATAATACAGGCGTTGCATTCGTATTCTGGACTGCTAGATACAAGTGTACTGGTAATTAGAGGGAACTTGAGAAGGATTAAAGCAGAATTGAGAGGATCTGGGACTGGATTCGAGAGGAACAAGAAGAGAGGATACAGGGGACAGAGTTCAGATAGAGGACAGACTTGGCTTCTGTTTCGGTTCTTACACAGGCTATGGATTGGTCTTGTTATACGAGTCCCCTTCGATTTCCATTAGGAGAAACCCAGTTGCTACATAGTTAAGAAGAAAAGAAAAGCAGAAAGAAAGAAATGAAAAAGCAACATGACAGGCTGCAATGCAAAGCAAACCTGTAACACCTTGTTACAAAATACTATAGTCTATCCAACATCATCAGACCTCAAAAGCTCTCCACCTCACATGAGCGAGCATCATTACAGAACATCCATAATTTATCTCCAGAATCATTCTCAGTACGCCATCTTCTTTGCACTTTAGCTTTCAACTCTCCGTACTGTTGGCGCCTAGCCTCTGCTGCCCTAGAACACCTCCGCTGCGATTTGCCCCAGCAACTTGGCGCCACCATGATTATCCCCTGTTCTTCCTCCTGCTGCAAGTTTGCCCAGCAATTTAACCAATGACATAGCATAAATCAGAGAAACTGGATCGTGAGGCATTTTCCTCTGGAAATGCGCCAGATTTCTTGCCTTCTAGATCGTCCAAAGGACTGCAGCTATGCCAACAACCATTAGTTTTTTCATCTTACCAGTAAAACTGCCCAGCCATGAACCAAACATGTGTTTGACATTTACTGGTAATCTTGAAAAACCAAAAGAGCAGCTAGCCACCATCCAGACAAATTTTGCAACCGGACATTGGAGTTGGGTTTTGTGAACCTGTTCTGCACTTCTCTTCTTGCCCGTGCCTCCTTCACCTTTGCTTTTGTGTTTTGCTCAGCATCCTGGCGTCCGTGACAATTTGCCACGAAAAAGAAAAAGAAAGGCCAAAACTTTGAAGAAAAACACACATCTGACAAAGTCTCTATGCCAGTACAATGTTTCTATCTATGAGGCCTCACCTGTAGTAACCATTGCAGTTTTCGACCAAATTCATCATGGATGGCAGGTCATGTTTGCAGATATAATGCCGCCGGACAATTGAAGCTACATTTTACAATCTACTCCGTCCTTGAGCCTGAAAACTTCTGCATCCAATTTTCAAGCACGTAAACCAAGTTCGTCAGCTCATCCGTGTGCATGCCATCAAAGCCAGAAGGTACGAAAGACTGCTGGAAGCTTCTTTGAAAGACCCTGGCAGATAGCATGTTGAATGTAAGACCAAATGATCACAGACCTTTAAGAGTGATGAGTATTTAACATTATTTATGCTTTACTTTTATTAATTAAGTTTGATTTTTAGAAGATTTTGCAGTGTCACCTATAAAAGCATCGGCCAGATCGGCCAGGAATTGCGGTCTGACCGTTGACGGATTGCAGTCAGACTGGCGCTAACTTGTGCTCTAACCGGTGGGCATAGGCGTACGATTTTGTCAACAAGTCATGGGCACTACATCATCGCGAAGACTAGTGGGTGGCAATTATAAAAATTATCCAATACCAAATGGAATGGTAGTTTGCAAAACCATGGCACTGGCCTAAATGGTTTAAGTCACGTCTTTGTAGATGGAATGTCTTATCGGGCTATTGGAGCCTTTGGGAAGTCGTGCTTTGAAAAGCGTACAAGTGTGTGCAATGTAAAATCCGTTTGTGCGTAGGTTACCAAGTTTTTCCATGTGTAAGTGGTGTGACCTATTAAGGATATACTGGTTGTTATGGTTAAGTGAGAGGTAAGTAACTTCCACTATTTAAGTCTTGTGTTGAGTTGAGTTATGTGAGACTTGAGAGATTAGGGTTAAGATTTTCTTATGTTGGAACCTTTTATGTGTGTGCTCTAGGCTTAGAACTCTATTATTATGAGGGATTGGCTGTAAAACATTTCTCTCAAAGTGAAATAAACATCCAAAATTTGCCTAAGTTGTGGCATGTATCCCCTCTTGTGCTTTTGATTTGCTTAACTTTTTTATTTGGATTTCGCTTCTCTTGATCTTTTCTAGTGCTAAGGACATACAAGAGGTAGAGATATCTCCTTGAGATAAGATTCCATCCATCTAGACATGATCTAGAGCAAGTTCCTGAGCTTGTTTACTTTTTCTTAAGAGATGTGATTTTAGGGTTTTGTTCCGTGAGTGATTTGTGTACACCCGGGCTACTGTGGACCAAGCCAATCGTGCAGACCATGGGCCCACGTATCAACCACTCAAGCCTTTTTTCCTATTTATAAAAAAGAGATATTTCTAGAAATTCCTAGATTAATAAAAAATGGAAAACATCTCATCCAACATATGTCTTATATCATAAAGCTCTATATGTGACAGTCTAAGGTAAATATGTCCAGTTAAAAAAGAATCCTTCTGCCCTTCAGACGTCTCCGAGCTCGGGCTAATTAAACAAGTATATTTCCATGTGTTCGTAAGAAATATTTATAACTCTTGCCTAAATCCTATAAAATTCCTTGGCTCCAAAACGGCCCTTAATACCATAGATGTTTACACACACACTCTCTCTCTCTTTTTTTATTTTCGGGTGTAGTTACTTCCTATTTCGTATCTTGCAAAATAGGAAGTATCTCGCATTACGGAGAGTATGTACACATATCTTATAAGTATATAAGATCATCTATATGGTATGTACAATTTTTTCAATGTATTCACTTTTATGTACGAATAAAAGGTATTAACAAAATATGCTAAAAACTATGTGCTTCCTTATAATTTTTCATATGATTGGCAATGAAGGATCTTAGAATTATTATATGAGTATATCTAAGGTGATAAATAAGTATGTTAAGTTCATTTAGATGATATATATATATATATATATATATATATATATATATATATATATATATATATATATATATATATCATAGGTGGGAGTAACTGCAACTAGGAACATAATATATTTTTTTATATGTGTGTGTATGTGACATCGTAAAATTTTCAAAATATGCGTAAAAATTATTTTCGAAAAAACTCTTTGAATGCATCTTAAAGTGTTCTCTGGTTTTCATAGGTTTCTTAGTTTTTTTTTCTTTTGGTTACTTGAGTTTTTCTCTTTAAATACCTTGATTAACTATATCCTAAAGAGAGCGACTACAGTACGCTATGTCATTCGGACTTCATCCAAGCGGTATAGCATCCAACCATCCATCTTTTCTTACTCTCCACCCTTCCTCTCCTCGGTGCCATCCACTTCCTCTTGCGTCACGTGGAGCACGAGCAACGCTGCGCCGTCCTTCCTCCTTCGTCGCATCAAGCGTGAGTGACACCACGCCATGTGAAACTTAAACATGAAATCGGTCATGAAACACTATGAAACAAAATAAAATTAGTCATAAAACGTGTACATGAAACCTAGCCAAATCAATCAATAAATCCCCTTGAAATTGCATGAAACCTCATGAAACACAATAAAACTTAAACACGAAACTGTATGAAACAGTATGAAACTTGTATATGAAACCTAGCCAAATTAGGCAATAAACCCCTTGAAACTTGATGAAACCACGTGAAATACTATGAAACTTAAACATAAACCTGATCATGAAACTCTATGAAACAACATAAAACTAGTTGTGAAATGTGTACATGAAACCTAGCCAAATCAATCAATAAACCCCTGTAAAACTTGATGAAATATCGTGAAACACAATAAAACTTAAACATGAAACTCTATGAAACACCATGGAACTGGACACAAAACTTGAATGTAAAACCTTGCCAAATCAGGCAATAAACCACCCTTAAAACTTGATGAAACCATATGAAACACTATAAAACTGTAGGCCCGACCATGCATAAAAACACTGTCACTCTAACCACGCATAAAACACTGTAACTCTGACCGCACACAAAACATTGTAGCTCCGACTGCTCACAAAAATACTATAGCTCTGACCACACACAACCACTATAGCTCTGACCACAAAGAGCCTTTCGACCGACTACTGTAGGGTTTAGGGTTTCGACTGACTATTGTAGAGCTCCGATCACAAAGGGTCCCGTGAAACTTGATGAAATATCATGAAACACAATGAAACTTAAACATAAAACTCAATGAAACACTATGAAACTGGACATGAACTTGTACGTGAAACCTAGCCAAATCAGACAATAAACCCCTTCTTAAAATTTGATGAAACCATATGAAACAATATGAAATTGTATCTTTGAACACACAAAAACAATGTAGCTCCGACCACTCATAAAACACTGTAGGTCCGACCACACACAACCACTGTAGCTCCGAACACAAAGTGCCTTGCGACCGGCTGTTGTAGCTTCGATCACATAGAGCCATTCGACTGACTACTGTAGCTTCAACCACAAAAAGCCTTTCGACCGACTACGGTAACTTCGATCACTTAGAGCCTTTTGACTGACTATTATAGCTCTGACCGCTGTTGCCCACGACTACGGTAGCTTATGACCACCAGAAAATCCTTTAATTATTTTCTCTAGAATTAAACTTTCAAAAACCCGTTCTTCTTCATCCAAGCTCCGAATGAACCGCCGAGGGGGCTACGTGCATTCGATGTAGTCGCTAGACGGGAGCGCATCACCATCCGCGTGGATGCGATTGCCGAGGAGGAGTGCGTCGGTGAGGAAGAGCGTATCTGTAGATGTTTCTGTGGAGTGTAGTAGAGTTGTGAGGGTAATGCAGGGTGAATGGAATGGGAACAGAGTGGTGTGGGGGGAAAATGAATGCGTCGAGCGTGGGAGTAGGGCTCCGAGATTTGTGCATCCTGACTTTAGATCAAACTGTTTTGATCTATACCGTCATATGGCGCCCAAACGGAGACCATTCTTTAGATTTTTTGTTTCCTAAAACTATGAGAAAAATCCTAATAACATTGTTCACATGGGCCTGCTATCCCGTGCCCTCTGCCCACGTCTTCTCCGACGAGGACGCCGACTACGTCTGGCAGTACTCGCCGCCGGCGAGAGGACGCGTGGTCGTCCAAGCTTCGCCAGCAAGCCAACTCATCTGCAGCCGAATCCGCAGGCGCGTTTCGCGCTTGCCACACTGCTTGGAACCGCACCGTGCCATCCGAGCAGCAAGATAGTCGCCGCTTCTTGCTTACCATCGCCTCAAGCTATCGCCTCGAGGAAACGGCACCGTCGACACCGTTGTCGACAATTGCGGCGCCGCAATTCCCTTTCAAATTCAACGTCACCACACCCTTTTTCTCGCCCTTCTCGATCCGGCCCACCCACTGCAACGTCGTGCCCACCGCTACTACGCTGAGCTACCTCTGCTAAAAGGCCATAGCGCTGCCTACTGTGCCGTGCTGCTTCAGCGCGGTGAGCTTGCTCCTCATTTCCCCCCAACCACTGCTCGTGCTACTTCTTCTCGGACACCGACGAACTCCTCAGTGAGCCTTCACGCCACCTCCCTGTTGGCCGTAAAAATCCTTAAAATTCGCCCAAAAGGTTGTGCCATCCTCAGAATTGATTTTTACCACACCTTCTTATTTCTCTGCGACCACACATAGCTTCTGATTCCCACCATTATTTCCTTTGCCCTCCAACAACACCGAAAAGCACCACCGCCGAGCTCCTCCATGCCGCCCATGGCTGTTGCCGCCGCAAGTCCATCTAGGGCCACGTCAGGCCAAACCACTGCCACCATGAGGTTCAAGAAAGCCACCTAGGTCGAAGGACCACCGGATTTCACAGCCGACGTCGTTAAGCTCTCCACAGCCTCCACCACTGCCCCGCCACGTTCCGACCTCCATGGATCATCATAGCTCTCCACCCACCATGCCTTAAATAGGGTTACCATGTTTGGAAACACACTGTGCTCGCATTCGCATCGCAGCTCCAGGACCATAGCTCGCCGTCACCTTCAGCTTCCGCCCTGCCCTGTTTTGCCTCGCTGTAAGCCAAGGAAAGAGACGAGGTTGTGCCTCGGTCTTGCTCGTGTGCACCCGGTTGAGTCAAGCCAGCCACCAAACCCGACCCAAGTCTAACCGAAATCGACTGAGTCTAATGTTAGTTGATTGAGCCAAACCAAGTTGGCTAAGCCCGGCTCGAGTCTGATCAAGTTCAAACCCCAATTGGCTAGATCTAACCTTCTCCACCAAGCCACTTTGCGAACTGATCTAGTCCAATTAGGTGGAGTCAGACCTGAACAAGACCATGTTTAAGCCCGGTTCAAGCCGGTTTAGCTATGCTCTAGCCTTAGTTCACTAGTTTTTGACGGTTTCGCTAATTCCTCCCCCCCCCCCGGTTCTCTACTATAGACCAACCATACATTACTGTGGACCCACCAAGTAGCATAGTTAACCATCCCATATTAATTATGAAAAATCTGAAGCCACATGATGATCATTTTTCTCTCTTCCAGAAGATCTGGCCAAAGGTAACCCAAAAGCTTTCGACGAAGTACACGGTGACTTTGAGTCAGAAGGCAGGTTACGGTCCTTTGATCATGTTGAAAACCTAGTAGATAGAAGTATGGTTTATTTCTTGCATTAATTACTTGTCGACAGTATTTATTATTTGTTATTTTTGAATAATATTGACTGGCAGTTAATTTCCCATAACCATATGATTTACAAGCCATCATTGATAATAACTTCATCTGGTTTTCCCTTGACAACCCTAGGAATAATACATGACACTCTAGACTAACATAATAGTAGAAGAATTAAACCTTAATCATTTATCACAATGATTGTCTGTCATCACAAGTTGATGTGTCAGAATTTATGACCATCATGGTATGATGTATTGTTTGACCGATACCAGCAATCATAGGAGGGTACATGATTGTGAAAGCTTTTTCTTTTCCTCAAGTATTCAAAATATTCACTCAAATAACTATGAGATTTATCAAATTCATATTACACCTCATACATGAAACCTACAGAGATTTGAGACCACAAGATGCAGCAATCCTAGTCTTGGTTGCCAGACCAGTCAGACTACCATCAAGGGGCCGACTGACCACTGGTGGCTGGTCTGACTGCCGTAGGGTCAGTCTGACTGCTACCAACTAGTGTAACCACTAAGGGGAGGTCGGTTTGATCACTTCCCTATTTCCAGGTACAAACTCCTCAGGACAAAAACCCAAATTGGTGAATCTTGACAAATCTTATCCAATGCTACCAAAATTAGTATGGACATTTACAAGAATTTCAAAAACCAAATCAAATCAAGAAACACAAGGTTCTCAGATTTGATTCCATCCAATTGAGGAAATCTAGGATTGGGTCACAAGAACACACCAAATTCTAAAACTCAAATTACTTCTTACTTGTGAGGATCTAAGCCATGAAAGCTTCTAGATCATATCTGACATGTCCTAACAAGGTAATCCAAGAACTAATTTAGGCTAGAAAGGCCACGATCTTAGAATCATTAATCTTGGTCAAGAAAGGCAAGAGCAGGGCAAGATCTTGATTTTTGCTATACGGGTGATCTCGATGGGCAAAGATTGATCCCAAGTATCTACTAATGCCTCTTACACATCATGGATCACAGCAAGATCAAGCGGAGCATGAAAAGAACCAAATCATCACAATCATGATCAAGAACACATGCAAATAGGGACAAAAGCACAAAGATTGCAAGAACTTATTCTATTGCATGAAGAGGAATGATTTATTATAGCTTGCTAGTTACAAAGAGCACTCTACAAGCCCTAGTCTTAATCACGCCATGAAGGTGAGGAGGAACTAACCTAAACCTAAAATTCTTTACTATTTCCTTCCCTTGCATACCTAGCTCTCCTCCCCATCTTCATATAGGCAAACCAGCCCCTTTGTAGGTCTAAAGTCACTAAGGATTTAGGGAAACCCTTCAACCCCCCAATACCAGGTTTTTCACTCACACGCATGCCTCTCAAAGCGCTTACAAGGATCAGCCCAACCACACCCGAGTGTTTGATCCACTCCACACATGCAACCTTATCCTAACACTAAACCACTTCCTTTATGTCTCCCCGTGTCGCGTTTTCAGTGTAGGCCACAAGTACAGTTTTTGGGCATTTTCCCAAAATTTTCTCGACGAAGCTTCCGAGCACCTTCCCTTGACTCTGTCTTCTTCTTGTTATGCAAACCACCATGCATGCCACATGTAGGTTGATCAATGGATTCCCTCCCATCGGCAAGTTTCCCATGGTCTGGCTCCTACCGGACCATGCATCACTTGAACTGGCAAAGCCACTTGATCCAACCTATTGTTCAAACATTCCCTCGACCACATTCCCTAACTTTACCATGTGCCATGCCTGAGCTAACTGTAATGACCAAAATTTTTGAAAACTTATATAATTAATTTAAAATCATTATTTATGCATTTTTGGATTTTTCTAGAATTTTTAGCATTTTTGAAATAGTTTTTACATTTTTCATAGACAAAAAGGAGTTTCTAAAAATTATTAAAATGTTATCAGAGCCTAGCAATAATTTACCTGAGCTCCTCATATTCTAAGTTGCCTCTCCAAAAATTTCATGTATTTCAGAGTCCATTTGCTAGTTTGAGAAATTCAAAATTGAATTTTGCAATTAAATCAAATAGGAAAACCAAAATTTAAATCCTTTTCTTCCGAAGCCACTTTCAGCTTTCTGCTTTCTTCTGTGCAAGGATGTATTCTTGCCATTCTACCTTCTCTCTCGCTGCTTCTCCCTCTCTCTGTCACGTGGGCCCTACACCTACCCGTCAGCCATCGTCTTCCACCTCACGCCTGTGTCATGATGCCCGCCTACGAGCTCTGCGCCGTGCCTGTGCCAAAGCCACGATGCCCACTGATGCCTCAAACACCCTTCTCCATATGTTATTTATTGTCCCCTGCTATCACCCAGGCCGTCCCATCGCCAGAGCAGCTATGAACCGCCTTCTTATCGTGGCCCTAAAGGAATCACCAAGGTAGCCGCACTATCGCCCCTATTTAAGCCTATTCAAGCTCACCCTTCGCTTCACCGTACGATGCTATCTCCATTCCGCCCCTTGGCAAGGTCTCTCTTTCTCTGCTTTGTCTAAAACGTGTCATCACCACCAGCTCTAGTGAATGTGCTCCGCCTTAGCCCCAGCACTTCCCGATGAGCCCTCAGCTTTCTGACCATGTCACATCACACCATTTCTCCCGAATTTGATTCCTTCATACTCAATTCCACTGCTCCTGCAGTACAATGCCGAGAGTCTACCGTCTTCTCTAGCTCTAGTCGCCACAGTCACCCAAGCGATTCCCCTTCTCTGGTTTGCCCACTCCACACCATTCAATTTTTAGTATCCCCTCTCCCTCTTGAACTCATTCCCTCCCTTAGTTTCAATGGAACGTCACTGTAGGGAGCTATCACCGTGGACCTCATCACCGCTATCACACCTTATTGTTGTCTGTCCACCTCGGACCTCCTCTGTCATTGATAGCCTCACCTTTGTGATCCTGGTGAGCTACTAATGCTTATGCGCTAATTAATTTAGCTTAGAGAAGTAGTTTTTACCATTGCCACCATAGCCCCATTCTATGCTGCTGTGAAGCCTCACTGCCGGCCTACCGCAAGTGACCATTGGTCCTTGAGCCGCCACCCTTAGCACCACAATGAGCCTAGGAAGCTAAAGCCATGCCCCACTACCCCGCGATTATGCCCATTCGCCCACAATACATATCGCTGGACTTCATCGCCTCCCCTAACCGCCGAGAACCACCTCTAACCACCCCACTAGTCGCCAACCCTACCAGAAAATTCCCCTTGAGCTCCTCTACCTATTCTCGACTTCATCGCAGCCCGACTGACCTTCCCTTTGCCACTGGTGAGCTCGCCGATGAGCTCGACTAAGAAACACTGTCGTGCTCCTGCGTCATCTCTATGACATGTGGACCCCACGGGAGATTAGACTAGCACTCATTAATCTCAATTAAACCTAATGAGTCTTTGACATGTGGGCCCAAACGAATTAATCAAGTTAAAAATATGACTTAAACTAGTTTTAAGCAATGAGCTACTGACATGGAGACCCCACTTGTCAGTCATTTTAGAAATTAATAAAACTTGGACATGTAGACCCCATGTAACATCCCAAATTTTAGGAAGTTCAAAAAAAAGTAAAATTTAAAACTTTTGCTTGTATCTTGTTTCCCTGGCTTTTGATTGGAGTTTCTTTAGAAAAATATTTGTAAACATAAATTTTTGGAAAATAAATATACATTGATAAAATTCAAATTGGAATAAAAATCAAATCTAAAAAGATAATTCGTAAAGTGGCATAGGAGGATTCATAGTTGAAACCATTTCAAAAATTTTAAAATAAGTTCTTTATGCTAGAACTAAAAGTTGGAACATTTTTTAGCATGCTTCTAAAATTTTCCAATCAAAATAGTGACCTTGTAATAAAATAGTGGCTTTTAAAGATTTTTTGAGAAAAAATTAAAGTAGTTAAAATCCTAGAAATATTACACGTTGCGTTATGAGCATTCATAAATTTTTTTGTAATTTTTAGAGCTTGTTTACTTTGTGTAACAATTCTGCAAATTGTTCAACTCAGCCAAACCGCCTTTATCTCCCAATCTTTCCCATCTTTGGCTTTGCAAAGGTGTATTATCACAAAATACATCTTCTCTCTGTCCACTTATCTCCCATCGCTGACGAGTGGGACCGAACCCTACACATCAGGACTCTTTTCTCTCTCTTGCCGACGCACCGGGCCAGCTCCTCGACCACCTCGTGCCCATGCAAGGTGCCACCATGGCCGTGCCTCTAGCTCTCCCATGACTTTGTCTCTACTCCTCCCCTCTCCTCGCTGTGCCCTAACCCCAGGACCCACACCACAGGTACTACATGCCACATCGTTTCCCTTGGCTCGCTGCATCCTCATGTGCGTTGTTTGCCACATGTAGCTCCGCGTCACGCCGCTCCTAACCGAGCTACTTTGCGCCTACTCAGCCAAGTCATGTCAAAGCTACGCCCTCCTACCACCGTACCTTGTGCCATCCATGTCATGACGAGCGCGAGTAGCGAGCCATCCTATTGTCATGCTTGTTTACCCTCTGTTTCCCACTATGCGTAATGGGACGCACCACACAGTCGCTTGTGATCGCTCCACCCTTGGCTATCACACTTGCCTATCTTTAAGGCCACCTCTCTATGTCATTCTTCCTTAACTCGCCTCCTTGGTCTCTTGTGTGCATTATCTGAGCTCCTAGCTCCTTGAATTGCCAAGAACCAGAATGTTGTTCTCGACACCAGCAAGCACGCCACCGCATTCTAGCCTCTCCGGTAGGACCCTTTCCCATCTGACCGCTTCATGATGTGTCTTTGTCGGACCCGGATTTTTCAATCCAGAATTCTCTGTGATTCCACCGCACTATTCCCTAGATCAGTAGATAGTGCTCACAGATATAGTACTGGATATCAAAATGCATATTATGTGGAAGCATAAATATAATAGTAGACTTACTCATGGGCCGATCAGGCTGAAATCAACAAAATTTAGCAGCGAAAACGAGGCACACATGTGGGACCCTCAGGTCATGCCCACAGGCAGCCAACTGGGGGTTCGCGACCTAGTTCTTGACATCTTCATCCTCTTCTCCAAGTGCATTGCTAAAGAGTAGCGATCTAACTCCTAATTCTGGATTAAATGTGAAAGCGAGGGTGAGCACAAACCACCGTGCTCCGCAAGCCAATACACAAGGTGCAAATAGATAATATGCATGGCTTATCATGGGAAGGCTAGGGTTATTTTATTTGCCATAAATTGCATTTGAAATAAGGTACATAGAAATTTCCTGAGATTTAGCAGTTTTAACCAAAACATAATGTGTGTAAAAGAATGCAATAGTAATAGTGATCCAGATTTCAACCACTGATACACGGCATTTTGCACCATATGCTAACCTTTCAGTGTTATAACCGCTTACCTTATCACTAGGGCGACACCCAGGGCAACACAAATCAGGGCTTTCCATTGCCCTCCACTTTTCCAATTCCACCCACAAAGTTTTTGAAACAGAACTATATCTGGTTAAGTTCCCATGTCCGCCCTTGACTGTGGGCACGGCTATTCGAATAGTTTTGACTCTGCAGAGTTTGCAAACTTTACCCACAAGAGACGGTCCACTCGTTGCCCCACACGATTCCTTAGTCGTGCGGTTGAGTAAACCATCACAGTAACCATTCAAAATACCTCGCCCCTTCCATCATCTCACCCCTATGGGCTTGGCCCGCTTGCGGCAGGTCCCATAGGTTGTGCAGGATATTCTTCTTCTGAACGGCTAGCAGTTGGCTTCCCACACTACTAGCACGCCACAAAAAAACTTCACCCTCTACGAGTGTCCCATTCAAGTCATCACACAGACAGCCACTTGCATTACCTCACCTCCTCCACCGATGATATGACTTTCAATGTCCGGTAGATCTACTAAGCCAAGTTGTATTTTACAGACTTATGGTTGTACTTGTATTACACAGGAGGTCATGAGACAAGATTCAGTCCTTAGGGTTATCTGGGCGGTTCTACCACAAACCATACTCTCGTGCACCGCTGCACCATACCCCCGAACCATCCGCCCAGATAGATAAACAATTTAGGGTTTTTGGGAGCATAAAATAATCATTCTAACATATACCAGCCATTACCACCATGACTGCCCAAACTAGTTTCTCATGAATAGAGTGATGCTTAGGGCACTTTTGGTACCCCTGGATATCTAAGCAATACTAAGCAGGGCAATATACCATAGACTTATTTTTGAAAGCTATAATATTATAGTTTTCACTAAGGTGACAAGGCTCAGATATTCAAGGGTTTCAAATGAGAGAAATACTAACAAGTTCATTATTGGATATATAACTAGAAGCATGAAATCGAACATAAATTTGCACATAAAATAACAGCATGCAATTTGATAATTTAAACAATAGTAATTTGCAGAAAATGTAGGTTCAACATGATCAAAGTATTTACTCGCCTAGCGTGGTTTACCGCGGTCTTGAGCTCACACAATACTTTCTCTTGAGCTTCTGGTCTTTTTCTTCACTTCACTCTTGATCTCACTTGATCCCTTGATTCATCAGGACTCCAATTTCTAATTACGTGCTAAATGACTGAATACAAATAAAGGCAAATAACTCAAAAGACCCACAGAAATCCAAATAAACTCAATTTAGCTTTATTATGAGTTAATGGGCGATTCGGGTGATTTGAGGTAAGGTCAGTAGGAGAATACGATGACTTGATCTTTTTATTAATAACCTCTTTTATTATTTTTGTATTTATCAAGGAAGTTCCATGGGTCAGGTTAGACCTATGAATCGGTGTACAAGTCTATCTGGGTATTATTTTGTTTAGCGTTAACATTCAGGGCATATGTTTTAATTATAATTAAGGGTAATCTTTAATTTAAAGCCTTGCTTTTATAGCTAAACATGATATCCAATATCTTTATGAAATTTTGGATAATTAACCAAAGTCATCTTTTATTAATACCTTTAATTAAAATTTAGATTTTAGTTAAATGTTCCAAACTACATTAGTTACTTATATATAACATTTAATCTATTATTAAATCTAAAATAATCTTATTTTATATCCTAATCAAATTTATTATCTTTTCTAGATTATTCCCAAATTTTCCATAATTTTCCTAGATTTATTTCCTAATTGAAATGGGTTAATGAAAATGAAAATAAAACAAAAAAAAGGATGCGCAGAGCGGGGTTCGAAACCAGGACCTCACGGTAAGAGCATTAAGTAGTCGACGCTGATGACCAACTGGGCGTTGCCCACTTTGTGACAAAGAGGAGGGGTTAAGTTAGATGAAGCAAGTGCACAGTAGAGCCCAAAACAGAGTACCCCGGTGGTGCTCGGTGCTGGCATTGAATTCGAGCTATCATAGGATGGCACACTTCTCACCTTGAATTCGATTTGGTATCATGAGGCCAAGGGATCGGTACATATCACTATATAGGTTCATTCGATATGATCTTTATATATGTTTTAGAGTCGTTTTATCCTGCTAGGGACCGCTACCGACTTATGGACCGGAAAGGAGATTTCCATCCATAGTCAAACATACATGAACCTACCGGGTCACACACATAATG
Source organism: Dendrocalamus latiflorus (assembly GCA_017311315.1). Lineage (NCBI taxonomy): Eukaryota > Viridiplantae > Streptophyta > Magnoliopsida > Poales > Poaceae > Dendrocalamus > Dendrocalamus latiflorus. Next base: position 34,599,024 of record CM029655.1, on the reverse strand, counting down.
GGCTGAAATGATAAGGGTCCAGATGATAGTCTCCAAATGGGATACGATATCTAATCGCATCAAATAAGGATCCGATTGGAGGCTATATAAAGTGAGGTGTGGGGGCTGAGGGAGGCATCCTAAAACACACCCATCGAAACCCTAGCTGCCACCTCTCATAATCCCTACCGTGTGCGCTGGTGCTAGCACGCTAATGCACAGTGTTCCATTCCTAGGCGTGTGAACCTCAGTATAGGTGCTATTATGACTACGACGTTGATCAAGACGATTGTCAAGAGGAGATAGTTGGCTAGAGCATGATCGACTACTATCACTACACCGATGCACTCTTCGTTGAACCGGCTACTTCAACTCTACTTTCGCTGCACTGCACATCTAGTGGTAATGATCTATGATCTCTTACTCGCATGGCTTCTTGGTTTATGCGGTAGAAAATTTTAATTTGCGCTAGTGTAGCCTACCTGTATCCCAATAGGCTTCTTCATGAACTGACTCATATAGCCCACCGCAAACGAGATATCTGGGCACGTGTGTACTAGGTACCAAAGGCTACCCACGATACTCCTATATACCATCGCGTTCGTCAGAGGTACCATGCTCACCTTTCTCAACTTGAACTACGGCTCTATCAGAATATGGCAGAGATTGCAACCCTCCATGCCACTCATTTTAATGATCTTTGCTGCATATACTGCCTGATTTAGCATGATGCCTTCTTCGGTCTTGATTAGATCATTGACGTATATACCCACAAGGAAGCGGGAGGGACCAACTCCATGTGCATATATGGCATTCTCTGATGCACTACAATGGAACCCAAGCGACAATAAGTAGCTATCCAGCTTGGCATACTATGCCCTAGGTGCCTGACAAAGACCGTAGGGTGCCTAGTCGAGCTTCAGGACCTTCTACTCTTGGCCATCAACAACAAACCCAGGAGGTTGGGTGACATATACCTCCTTCTAGAGGTCATCATTGAGGAAGACCAACTTCACTTCCATGTGGTGCACTGGCCACCCTTTGTGTGTAGTGAGCGCAAGTAGTAGAAGGAAAACGATGGCCACCCAATTAAGTTCGATGGGACAATGGCCGGGTGGAAGGTCTACAAGGCACTAGGTATGGTTCTCCTCAATGGAACTCATCTCCTCAACAAATGTGGCTAGCTCTTCGGTGGCCAAGAGATGCAAGTCATCAACGTCCAGCTCTTGAGGCTTGGTCATGTCATACACATTGGCCACACTCCAGAATTGACGTGGCATGTCATCATCATCACACGTTGGCCACGTTCAGCCCTAGTGGCTTTTAAGGATTTTTAAAGAATTTCTGATTTTCAGAAATTAAGATAAATTCAATTGAGCTCTAGAAAATAGCAAATAAATTCCATAAATCCAATAAAAATATATAAAAATTCCTTGCATCATAAGGAACCCAAATAAAAATGATTTTAATTTAATGGGTGTTTATTTTATTCAACTTAAATATTTTTAATTTATAAAATTCATGTTAAGCTTTAATTAATTCAAGAAAAATCCAAATGGTTAATTTTATTTTATAAACTTCAAAAAGACTCTAAAAATAGGATGTTAAAAATTAGACTTCTTTTCCTATTATATCAATCAAATCACTACATGCACTAAACTAATTTAGAATCCTTTTTATGAATCTATTCTTATTCTATACCTGTTGTGGCTACAGACCAAACAGAGAGAGAGATGGTAGTGGAGAGTGATGAAGATGAATGTAATGGCCTGGGTCCTCCCCATGGCTTGTACTCATATATATATACACATGAGGAACGCTTTTACAGTTATACCCTTACATCTGGTTATCCCCTCTGGGCAGTTATGTCATTACATATGGCCTATTCTGGGCCTTATAGTCCCCTACCAGGCCTGCTGGGTTTAGGTGGGGGCCATCCCTACGACAGGAGCCTCTCATGGTAAAGGGCTTCACAAGGCCGAAGCCATGTTGCCGAGTCCTTTGGCCCCCTCCGTCCCCACGGCCTGTGGACTTTTGCAAACTTCCGGGGCTGCGCTATAGCCGAAGCAGACGTGCGCGCTGCTGCGACGCTCGGACTTCCGGCCGTCCACGTGGTGCAGCGTGCTTGGCGTGGTGCGGGCGTTGAGGCGTCGTGACCATTAATATGGCGGCGGACTTCCGGCAGTTGGACTTCTGCCGATTGGCCTTCCGCCGGTTGGCTCCCCTGCCGATTGGGCTATATATATGGCGCTGGTGCGGCGTTGCTCCTGCGTATATTGTGATAGAAGCTGTTCCCCTAAAATGGGCCCCTGCCGTGCATCAACATTCCTGGGTGGCGCTGAGCGGCTTGGGGAATGTTGATGCACAGAAGGAGGTCCATTTTTCCAGGGAGCTTGATCAACGCCGGTTCTCGACAGCCAGTCGCGCTTCCTGCCCCCGTACCGCGCTTCCGTAGGCGACAGCGAGGTCTGCCCTATTTTTCTTAACAGGCGTACCTACAGTCGGTGTTCCTGATGGAGCCCGCCGGCATTACCTTGTGTGTTGATGCACTGTAGGTGCCCTATTAAGGAAAACGAGGTAGATTTTGTAGGACAAGACCCCCGCCTTTGCTGCGCCCCGCCGAAGTGGACGCGCGCGCTCCGTCCCCTACCCATCGAACGGGTGGCAGCGAAGCTGGCGCCTAGTCGAAGTAGACGCGCACGCTCCGTCCCCTACCCATCGAACGGGTGGCAGCGAAGCTGGCGCCTAGTCGAAGTAGACGCGCGCGCTCCGTCCCCTACCCATCGAACGGGTGGCAGCGAAGCTGGCGCCTAGTCGAAGTAGACGCGCGCGCTCCGTCCCCTACCCATCGAACGGGTGGCAGCGAAGCTGGCGCCTAGTCGACGTAGACGCGCGCGCGCCGTCCCCTACCCATCGAACGGGTGGCAGCGAAGCTGGCGCCTAGTCGAAGTAGACGCACGCGCGCCGTCCCCTACCCATCGAACGGGTGGCAGCGAAGCTGGCGCCTAGTCGACGCAGACGCGCGCGCTCCGTCCCCTACCCATCGAACGGGTGGCAGCGAAGTTGGCGCCTAGTCGAAGTAGACGCGCGTGCTCCGTCCCCTACCCATCGAACGGGTGGCAGCGAAGCTGGCCCCTAGTCGAAGTAGACGCGCGCGCTCCGTCCCCTACCCATCGAACGGGTGGCAGCGAAGCTGGCGCCTAGTCGAAGTAGACGCGCGCGCTCCGTCCCCTACCCATCGAACGGGTGGCAGCGAAGCTGGCGCCTAGTCGAAGTAGACGCGCGCGCGCCGTCCCCTACCCATCGAACGGGTGGCAGCGAAGCTGGCGCCTAGTCGACGCAGACGCGCGCGCTCCGTCCTCTACCCATCGAACGGGTGGCAGCGAAGCTGGCGCCTAGTCGAAGTAGACGCGCGCGCGCCGTCCCCTACCCATCAAACGGGTGGCAGCGCGAGGGGGAGTCCCTTCGCCTTCGTGGTGTCGTCTCCGCCCGCGGCTTCGATCGCGGTTTCGTATACGCGCACGAACTCACGGGGGTCCGTGTCGCCTTTGTACGAGTCGATGGCGCTAGGAAACTTGAAGTCTTCTGGCCATGCCGCTTGCTGCAGCCCCGCCGAAAGCGGGGACTCCGGATCCACGGGCCGCAGCGGCACGCGGCTAGAGGTGGGGGCTTCGCGACTGTCCGCCCTCTCCGGCGTGGGCTCGGACGCGATTACTGGCGTGACCTGCTGACTCCGAGCCTCTTGCATATCTCTGACGGCTCCGCGAAGGTCCCCTAGCTCCCGCTGGAACGCGTTGAGGGCCGCCAGCAGGGCGCTTTCCACCGCCTGTGCAGGTGGGGTCGCCGGTACTCCCGACGGGCGGATCGGCGCGGGGACGACCGCGTCGCGAGGTCCCGAGCTGCCGGTCGCTCCGTCGTGGCTACCTCGAACCGCCCTGTCCGCGCCACCGGCGAGGGTTGCTGTGGGGGCGGCGAGGTCGGCTGTCGTTGCGTCGGCGGGGTCGGTTGTCGCCGCACCCGCATCGACGTCCTCGACCGCGGGGTCCGTCCTCGCAGCGTCGGTGACAGGGCGGGTCGTCGCGGTGCCGGTGACGGGGTTGGTCGTCGCGGTGCCGGTGACGGGGTTGGTCGTTGCGGTGCCGGTGACGAGGTTGGTCGTCACCGCGCGAGCGTCGACGTCTTCGGCCACCACGCCTGCGTCGCCACCCGCGCCCGCCGCTACCGATGCCGAAGCCCTGGTACTCATACGACGCTCCGGCCCGGCCGCCTTTTTTCCCTTCGCCGCCGCTGAAGAAGCTTTTTCGGTGCCATCCTTCTTCTTCGGTCTTCAAGCTTGTCCTGTCCTCCCCACGGACAGCGCCAACTGTTGTGGCTACAGACCAAACAGAGAGAGAGATGGTAGTGGAGAGTGATGAAGATGAATGTAATGGCCTGAGTCCTCCCCATGGCTTGTACTCATATATATATACACATGAGGAGCGCTTTTACAGTTATACCCTTACATCTGGTTATCCCCTCTGGGGGCAGTTATGTCATTACATATGGCCTATTCTGGGCCTTATAGTCACCTACCAGGCCTGCTGGGTTTAGGTGGGGGCCATCCCTACGACAATACCCTTTAAATGAATTTCCATAAAAAGTAGGGAATGATATGTGAATTAAGCTAACCATCAACTAAAAACATCCTATGAAAGCATAACAAAAATGTTGAAAATACTCCTCTCTTTGTATCTATTTATACATGCGAGACTGCAAGTGTGATGCCCTGACTCGCAGTTCTCGTCAACCATAGCCACATGTGCGGGAGCTTGAAGGACCATGTGAGAAGGTTCAGGATACTGTGTGATGAACCATTGTCAAATTTATAGAGTTAGAATTTGAAATTTACTGTGTTTGTGTTTTTTAGAGTTCTTATCAACGAAATCGATCAGACCAACTGGATAGGCAGTCAGACTGACCCTGAAGGGTGTCTCTCGGATTTTAGGACATAGGTCTTGGAACAAATTGAATTATGTTTGGTCACTGCATTTGTGTTACACGAAGCATGTTTTGACTCAATCTAGATAGAGTGGGGATAAAATCTTCATCTTCAAGTAACAATAGATCAACTTTATTTATCACTCATGATGTCTTCTCATTTTGTTGATTGCTCTTGTTCTTGTTAGTTTTGATCTCTATTCTCCCCTTCTTGATTTTGCTATGTGTTAAAGATATGTAAGTGATAAATATGACTCATGAAGAACAAATATCATCCATCTAGATACCAAGTCTTGCAAGATTTCAAAGTTGCCTAGTTTTGCTTGGATTTGACTTTAACTTTGAGATCTCTTGTTCCTAGGGTTTTGCTTCGAATCTTTAGTAGAAATAGCTTGTTGTGATATATAGGAACTCATCTATAGCCATTTTGGCTATCATCTTCTCACGAGCAAGTCATATGCTTCTCTTATGGAAAGATTAAAACTTTGACAAGGATCTATACGATCTTTGGATAAAATAGGTTCCTGAGATTCTAAGCAAAGTGTGTTCAAAGTTTTATATTTTTTAATTGAGAATTCTGGAAGTTGCACCATTCCTAGTCTTGACTCGAGCTGTTTTTTTTTTTTGTTATAGAACTAGCACCATTCCTAAGCCTGATCCAATCAGCCACCGGTCAAACTACCGTGATCAAACCGGTCAGACCGACCACCGGTTGATCCGCCGTGTGCACACCGGTCAGACCACCAATCAGTCAGACTAGTGAGGTGCTGACAACTTTCTCTCTTTGGTTTTTGAGGTTGTTGTTTTGTAGCTTTGTAGTTACGGGAGTGAAGAATTTAATAATACTAAGAAAAAAAATTTATAAAACACAATTTACCCCTATGTTGCTGTTGGAGGTCACACAGAGCTTTATGATCAATTGCTGTTGGAGGTCATACAGAGCTTTATGATCAAATGCTAAGATGACGGCCTGTCGAAGGGCCAGGTCCGAGAAGCAATAGTTAATTGGCCATTGATTTCCATGTAACAACAACATGAATTCTGATTCCAGATAGCTATAGCTGGGCAGAATATACCCCTGGAATTTCCCAACCATCTTCTCCTTTTTCATGTACACTCAAGTCATATTGCACTAGTCGGTCATGTACACTCAGTCAGACTGCACTCGTCGGTCTCGATACGACGGCCACATTCGGTAAAGACGTCTTCAGGTTTCAGTCAATTCTATCGAGTCGAGCCAAAATAGTATTCCACATGCTCCAAGTGACAAAAACTAACCCATCTTTAGTTGCAACAAGACGATGGGGAAATTGTACTTATGATCTCACCAACGCAAGCTCCTGCATACGAGCGAACTGATAAGAGTCGAAAATTACACTGGCCGTGTATTGCCCGTCCCGTCAGTCAAACTAATTAAGAGTTGCATAGTTTTCCACTCTGCTGCCGTGGGTCATGCTTTGGGCTGTTTGTTTTCGCTGAAATTGTATAATAGCAATCGTTAACTTTTTCTGAGTTATTTAATTAAAGAAAAATAAGAAAAAAAAGCTATCACGTCTTTACAGACAATGCATATAAAAAAAGGCAAAAGCCAAAAAATAGACAAGAAAGATAAAAAACCAAAGTTAAGAATTCAATTCATCCTGGCTTCTATAAGCCAGAAAGCCGAAGTTGGAATGAACGGCCATATATTTGCAGTTCTTCGTCTCCAGTACTTAGAGCACTACACAGCTGCATCAATCCATCCATGCTTACACTTCTTGTGTGTTCTCTCCCACATCCACTGCTTAACACACCATGCGTCATCTTTTTGCCGTCTTTGGGCTTCTCATTTCCCTGCAGTACTATTGTCCTGCAAGCTCTGCTGCAAATAGCAGTACGCTGACGGCAGGCCAGGCGCTCATCGGCAGCAGCGACAAGCTCCTCTCCAGCAACGGCAAGTTTGCGCTCGGCTTCTTCCAATCAGGCAGCAGTAAGTCGTCAGAGAACACCACCTTGCCCAACTGGTACGTAGGCATATGGTTCAACAAGATCCCAAAGTTCACTCCTGTATGGATTGCTAACAGAGAGAAGCCAATCACTGACCCCAACTTAAGACACTCAAAGCTCAAAGTCTCAAGGGATGGCAATCTTGTCATCTTAAACCATGCAACCAAGTCGATAATCTGGTCCAGTCAAATAGCCAACAGAAGAAAAGCCAACAAGAATACTACTGTTGTGCTCTCGGACAATGGAAACCTTGTCATACTAGATGCCTCAAACCCATCCAACGTGCGATGGCAGAGCTTTGAGCACCCAACAGATGTTTTCCTCCCCGGCGCAAAGATCGGCCGGAACAAGGTCACCGGCCAGGAATACAGTTTTGTTTCAAAGAAGAACTTGATAGACCCAGCTCCAGGCTTATACTGCATGGAGTTAGACCCCACTGGCGCTAGGCAATACTTCAGTAAGCTTTGCAACTCATCCATGCCGTACTTTTCCACCGGGGAATGGAATGGACACTACTTCAACTCGGTGCCAGAGATGTCAAGCAAAGTGATGCTCAGCCCCAAATTCATCGACAACGATGAAGAGGAGTACTTCACCTACACTACGTTGGATCCAACAGTGATCACACTCTGCTTACTTGACGTCTCTGGTCTTATCAGGCAGCTTCTTTGGGCTGAAAGCTTGCAAGATTGGGAACCCATCTTCGTCCAACCCAAGGCTTCATGTGATGTTATCGCCGTTTGCGGGCCTTTCACAGTCTGCAATGACAACGCACTTCCGTTGTGCAACTGCATGAGAGGCTTCTCCGTGAAGTCACCCAGCGACTGGGAGCTCGATGACAGAAGAGAAGGATGCATAAGAAATACTCCACTAGATTGCATTAACAACAAAAGCACAACAGGGTTAACTGACCGGTTCTTTCCCATACCTAGTGTCAGATTGCCGCATGATGACCATAGCATGGAAGCTGTTTCAAGTGCACACGAATGTCTGCAGGTTTGTCTAAGAAACTGCTCATGCACTGCATATTCCTACGGAAAAAGTGGCTGCTCTATCTGGAATGGCGAGCTTATTAATGTAAAGCAGTATAATGGCACTATCAATACTGACGGAGAGATTCTTTACCTTCGCCTTGCTGCTGAAGAGGTGCAAAGTTGGGGAAACAGTAGTAGCAGAAGAAGAACGATCATCGGTGTCGCCGTTGGTGCAGGCATTTCTGCATTCAGTTTCATGGCGCTCGTCCTGCTATTGATCATTTTGAGGAACAGAAGGAAGTGGTGGTGTGGTCGTCCAGTGAACAACAGTAAAGATGGTGGTGGAATTACAGCTTTTAGGTATGTTGATCTGCAGCGTGCAACTAAAAATTTCTCGGAGAGGCTAGGTGGAGGTGGTTTTGGTTCTGTGTTCAAGGGGATTATGAGTGACTCAACTACCATAGCGGTGAAAATGCTCGATGGTGCACGCCAAGGAGAGAAGCAATTCAGGGCTGAGGTCAGTACAATTGGAATGATCCAACATGTGAACTTAGTAAAACTGATTGGTTTTTGTTGTGAAGGTGATAGAAGGATGCTTGTTTATGAACATATGGTAAATCGTTCTCTTGATGCCCATTTGTTTCAAAGCAATGCCACAATACTGAATTGGAGTACTAGGTACCAAATAGCAACAGGAATTGCTAAAGGATTGTCCTACTTGCATGAGAGTTGTCATGACTGCATCATACATTGTGATATTAAGCCAGAAAACATTTTTCTCGACGCATCATTTGTTCCTAAAATTGCAGACTTTGGGATGGCAAAACTTCTAGGAAGGGACTTTAGTCGAGTTCTGACAACAATGAGAGGAACTATAGGGTACCTTGCACCTGAATGGATTAGTGGAGTGGCTATTACACAGAAAGTCGATGCTTACAGCTATGGAATGGTGCTGTTAGAAATCATCTCGGGAAGGAGGAACGCACCTGAAGAATGTACAAGCGGTGGTGATCATACTGTTTATTTTCCTGTGCAAGCTGCGCGTAAGCTTCTTAAGGGAGATGTTGGGAGTTTGGTAGATCCCCAATTACATGATCAAATGAATATGGAGGAGGTTGAAAGAGCTTGCAAAGTTGCATGTTGGTGCATTCAAGATTATGAATTTGATAGGCCATCAATGGGTGACGTGGTTCAGGTTCTTGAGGGTCTAGTAGAGCTTGACATGCCCCCAATGCCAAGATTACTTCAAACTATCATGGGAAGCTCTGCTTCGACCTGAACATTACCCATGTAGGCAAGAGTTCAAAGTTGAGAAGAGCTGAGATAATTGATCAAAAAAATTATCTTGCACGTATACTTGTCGTAGTCATTGTTAACATGTTGTTTCAAAAATTAGTCTATACCATACGATGTTCTCTGTATGTGTGTGTGCGAGCGAGAGAGTTATTTCAGTTAGTTTGTGGATGCAAACATTTATCACTGGAAGATTTGATTTTCCTATCTGTGAATTGTCCTTTCTTATTATACATATCACTAGCTGAATGCCCGTGCGTTGCAACGGATCTCTAATAATTAATATTATAAATAAGTCTAAAAGAAATTTAACATGTTCTATTTTATTGCAATCTATAGTAAATTAACATGTTCCAAAAGAAATAAGATACTAGAATACATAACAACTGGTAAATTACCTTCCAATTTCAACAATGCACTTATAAAAAGTACCAATATGTGTTATACTGAAATCCATTAGTTTCATACATGTTGACATAGCTCACCCAGAAAGTGCATGTAGAATACAAAAGCATGGTAGACCAAACTCACATTTTTTAGATAACGGATATAAAATCCGGCTTCTATATCCACTTGGGATATATACAGCCAAAAGTTACACGAGCTCTTAGGCTCAAAGCGTCAACACTGACGAGTACTAAACAACAACAAAGAGACCTTAAGGACTATGAAAAAGCTAGAAAGACTAAGTTTCAGAACTTCTTCTCCGTCCTTGTTTTCAACCAAGCCCATATCATCATCCAACTGAGCCATCACACCTTCGGTCTACTTTGCGTGAAGATGAACCTCCGAGACAACGTCTTCAAGAAGGCGACGAGGGTCGCCGACGCCGCCCGCCTCACCGAGACACAACTTTCACCTGGAGAACAGAACACATGAGGGCTATGGAGTGCCATGACAACCCTCCAGGAAGGAAAATGGCGCCCGAAGGCGTCATAGTTGTCGAGACCGGAAAGAACTCCTGCAAGGCTTTCGCCCGCACATCCACAGCAACCCACGCATTACCCCCACACAGAATAGACCGCCACCAGCACACCAGGGTCCTGCAAGCCTCAAGGCCATGGCATAGCCACCCTTGAACTCCGCGACGAACCGCTTCCAAACCAACGACCGTCGGCGCACTAAGTCGCCCATCAACGCGCCAAGCCTTCCCGCTCTAGCAAAGCCGCGCCAAGACTCCCAGGACAAACCCAGCAGCCGCACCACCTGCCGCACCCCGGCCGCCGCCACCGGCGCTGGTCACATTGTAGAATACAAAAGCATGGTAGACCAAACTCACATTGTAGGCACGTCAATAATTATTAGAGATCCGTTGCAACGCACACGCATTCAGCTAGTACAACATGAATACAAACAAGAAGCCTTTCTTAGTTACACAGTGGATTGAATGGATATCCCCATGCTGGGGCAAAAAAACGAACTTACACCGGCAGCATGTTACATTTTGCAGATCTTTTTACACACGAACCAATCGCTCATTCACCACCTTTCCTTGCTGATCGCATCAGCAGAAACATGCTCAAACCGTCTGACAAGTAATGATCACGTCGGCCACAAAACTAACCAAACCGAGGCCGTGTTTTGACACCAACGCACGCAAGGAAACAGCCCAAATCACCGAGCGATCGGGCAAAAACCATCAGCTTCCACCGGGACGCGCGCGTGCCCCCAAAACCCACCGACGACCAACCGAAGCGACCCCGTCCACGCGGCGTCGCGCCATTTGCATGCAACGCAACCGCGCGCGCTGATTGATTGATTAACTAACCGGAATCGTCTCGATCACAACTCCTGTTCGATCAGGTCCTAGGCGGATGACAACGAGTAGGTGTGCTCGACGAGGTACCTCTCGGCGATGGTAGCGCTGGTGGGGAGCACGTCCTCGTCGATCATGAAGTATGGGCGAGTGGCCCGTGTGCACGGACCCCAGCGTCTCGTTGCGCACGCCGATGTAATAGAACCCGGCCGGGATCACCTGCGAGTAGAAGGAGAAGTCCTCAGCGCCCACCATTGGCGGCACTCGCGGTAGCTCCCGGCGCCCAGCAGCTCGCTGGCCACCACCTTCACGTGCTCGTACATACGCGCGTCGTTCACCGTCGGCGGGTAGAAGCTCTGGTTCTCGAAGAAGTCCACGGACGCCTCGCACCTGTACACCCGCGACTGCATCGTGATCACCTCCTCGATCCGCCGCCGGAGGTGGTAGAAGCTCGCGTTGGAGAACGCCCGGAACGTCCCGCCAAGCACGAACGACTCCGCCGGTGCCCCGAGGTGGTCGCTCCCGTTGACGACTGCGACTGACACCACCTGTACGTGAAAATTTCACACTTTTTCTCAATACATAAGCTCCTGGTGCATCAAAGACTGAATTTTTCCATTCATCTTTTGCAAGATTTTTAGAGATCGAGATTGATGAGATGGTACGTGCCTGTGAATCCAGAGGATCTGCTTCGCGAGACACGAGGCTCTGCAGGTTGATGATGGTGGATGAGGAGGCCAAGACGGGATCGGCAGAATGGTGCAGTTTCGCGCCGTGTTCTTGCTTCTCGCCGTGTATAACGGCCTTGAAGAAGCTGCACCCGGGGAGGAGAGGGCCAGTCCTAGATCCAATCACAGATGGTAACTGCTGGTGAAAATGGAGAGGAGGGGGTAGTTAGATGTGAGAGGAAGGGGAGGGATGTTAGATAGATAGTTAAGATTTCAATATTCAGATCAGATGGTTAAGAGAGAAAGAAGAATGAACCTACTACCACTAACTTAAACTTTTAAATAGTAGAGATTAGTTATTCCAACGACATGGTTTCTATGTAATTGTCAGGCCTACTAAACACATTTCCTACATGAAATTATGAGCACCTTCTTTTCAGAATCTCAAATTTGTTTTTCTATAGTGACTAACTTTCAAATGAACTGTTTTTTCAAGATAGGGTCTACAAGTTAATTGTAGTCTACACTGTAACAACTTTATTTATATTGAACAAAATCGCACGCAAATTTATATTACTCCATACTCCCTCTTACGAATAGTCTAAAGGCATTAGACGCAGCCAAAAACCATAATCCAAAGCCTAAAATAAATGATGAGAAGTGGACTGACCTGAGCCTTTGTCGAAGCAAAGTTGTGCGGCAGTCCTGCTATCTAAGCTCCCGATCGACGATGGTTGTCACGGCACAAGCAGCCTCCCCCACCATGAAGTTGAGAGCTCTGTATAAGCTAACTGTCGTTAGATGATAAGGCAAGGCAGTATACTGTAACTAATCTTAAACAGTACAAAATCATCAACAGATGTAAAGGTAAAGCATCATATTCTCTACAAATTAAAAAAAATTGATAAGTGATATATTTTTTTCCCCTCACTCCCCTTCCGCGTGGCCGCGTCGTCATCTCACTCGATCCCATCCCACCCTTCCCGGCAACCACCCCCTCCTCTAGCGTGCCGTGCCGCCTCCCCTCATATTCTCTAGTGCACAGCTGCAAGCGATGTGTTCGTGGGCGTTGGCCGGATCCGCGGTGTGCAACGATATGGCCGTTGTGGCCACGATTTGTTAGGTGGAGAGGAGTCGCCGTGGATTCCGAGCCGCCACCTCACTCCTCCATGTGAGGGGTGAGAGGAGAGAGGAGACAACGGCGGAAGTGAGATGGGAGGCGAGGTCAGAGGCGGCGACGGTGAGCTTCCAATCGCCGTCGAGGCAAGAGGGGAGAGTTGTTGCCTCAGCAGCCAGATGGTGGCATGGAGCAGGGCCATGCCGGCAAAATCTGGGGCCTTGTTCCAAACTCTAAAATAGGCCCTACGCCTCTACCGGTCTAGAAAAGTAGAACGATATTAATGTATATGCTAAAACTCTAGAAATGAGATACATCAAGAATCGTACCTATTAAACTCTTGTTGCATAATCTTTACTTGAATAACATCATTCTCTTAGTGTTCTTTGAAATAAAATCTTCAATGATATACTCATAATTAATCTTCTCCAGGATTTCACTCTCAAGTGCTATTGTGCACCCTGCGACCTGCTCCTTCCTGGCCTCCTAGGGGCCTCTCCGCTTTGCAATCTCCTAGTGTGGACTGCAGTCTGCACAGATTGACAGATCAGACTATTAGATGGCGATTTGGTCACTCGGCCATCGGCGGCGACGCGTTGGCTACTTGCCTACTTGGCTTGCTTGATCGGGAAGACCGAAGACGGCGAGACGGGGAAACCACAACGTATGTAGATCGATTCCGCAAGCCTAGAATACGAAGAGACGCAGCTGTCAGCTAATCCTGCAATTGGCAGGCCTGATGGGCCGTAGTTTCTGGGGCCCATCGGAATCGGGGGCCCTGTTCGAGCGTACCGGTCGCACTCCCACCGGCACGGCCCTGGCGTGGAGGTCAATGGTGGCGGACGAAATCCTCAGTGGCAACGGCGTGGAGATCAGTGGCGGCGGACGAGCTCTACCAGCTCTACCGTCGATTTCCACCAGATCGTCTCCCTGCCTCACCATCACCAATCCTCGTGCCTAGGCAGACGCCGATTGGGAAGAAAAGGCGCAGAAGGCTTAAACTTAAGGTGCCAATTTGGTTGAGCAAACTCAAGGTAAATGTTTTCTCTTCCTTTCTTTGATCTATTGCAGAATATTTTCTTCTTACCAATAGTGCATGGTTTGATGTGGTTAGAGTAGCTTTGGTGCAAAAAGGGGAATTTTCTTCCCTGGATCAATGATTCCAAAGCTATTAGCCCAAACGGACGATGGGGTACAACTTTTTTTTGCTAACCAAGCCTCTTCCCAAGCGCGGAAGAATGGGCAGTTGGCACGTGTGGCGTATCATGCCCCCATAGCGCGGCACGTTGTCACGAGCACGGTGGAACCAGCCAGCGCGGCACAGTGTGCCTGGGCGCGGTGGGTGGCGAGGCCCAACGACCTCCCGCGACCCCGGACTACCTCGACCCACGCGCCCGCTGTCGGCCACCCCCCTCCCCCCCAACGACGGCTGCCCCTAGCTGGCCATGCGTGGCCTCACGCTCGCTCATCTGTGGCTCTCGCTCGCGCTCACGCAATAAAATGGCCCCGGGGCGGCTGATGCTCCAACTCCATTTCTTTCATCCTACATGAAGCACTGAGAGACCAGAGAAGGAGAGAAGGGACCCCATCAAGTTTACAATGTTTTGGTTTGGAATTTATTGTTTTGTAGTTACAAAAGTTGTGGATCGGCTTGTGGGCATAAAGAAAAAGGTAATTTTCATCTACATGCTAGTACAATTTTAGCAATGTCGTTAGCATGTAATTAGCTAAATGGTAGGTTGTTAGTATGAAAAAGTAGTAGTTAGCCTTGTGTATTTGGTCTGTGCACGTAGTTGACTTAAAAGACATATTGTTGTTAGTGTGGTTAATTCTTGATTAGTCATGGTAATTACATGCATGACATTGCTTATGTGTATGTACTTTAAAATACCAATATGTAAGAATCTCATCAAGATGGCAGGAAAAATATTAGTGATTGAAAAACACAACTAAGTTTGCATGGTGAATGCATAATATTTCAACTGAACGGATATAATTAATGTTCTAATAACTTTATAATAGTTGGCAACAAAAGGCAGCCCAATGTTTGTTTTGAATGCAGTTGACTTTCGAAAAAAAGAAGTTGGGCCTAAGAGCCTGAGATGGTCACATAAGAAGTGTAATGTATAGCTAAATTAATTTGCATGCAAACAAAATTTTTGCAAGTAGTGTGTAGAAAAAAATTATTACGCAGTATGTAGGGTGTTAAAATTAATTTTGAAGTACATAGACTATTTTCATATTTGTTAGCTACAAGTGCACATACTTTTTGATGGAACAAATTAAAATTAATTTTTGTATGTGATACTTTGAAGTGCGTAAACTATGGTAAGGTAATTTACGGTAAAATAATTT
Source organism: Dendrocalamus latiflorus (assembly GCA_017311315.1). Taxonomy (NCBI): domain Eukaryota; kingdom Viridiplantae; phylum Streptophyta; class Magnoliopsida; order Poales; family Poaceae; genus Dendrocalamus; species Dendrocalamus latiflorus. Next base: position 34,583,919 of record CM029655.1, on the reverse strand, counting down.
ATGTGCTCAAAATGAAGTGCTGGCATTTGACAAAATATTGAATTTGTATTTAATAATGTGAAAAGATGATCCAGTAACAAGATAAATCCGCTTGATGTATAATAGCGAGTGCTAAATGGTATGATCATTGGATATCATGTACTAAGTGGGTTTTGTGTGCAGTTGTGTCAGGTACATCATGTCAGATGTTGGGGGAGTTGCCCCCACCATGGCCCGTAGTGCTAGCAGGACAGGGCAACAACTTTATGGAAGCCCACAAGACTAAGAAAAATGGCACATATACCCCTAGGAGAATAGGCTTAGATAGGGGGTGTTTAGGTAATTCCAAATAGGAGAAAGGACATGTGTACCCCTACAAAGATAGGGATTGATAGGGATATCTATGTAACTGAACCCCCATGGCTATAAGTAGACGTTTGAGTGCGCCATTGGAAAAGGCTCAACACTCTTTTTTAGCAAAAGGTCAGGCAGTATCAACTCCCAAGATACTAGCACAAACTTCTATTGTCATCCCCAGGGTGTTCAAGGCTACAGGTAACCTCTCCGTGGTCTCCCTGTAGCCCCCACTCTTACTATTTGGTGTGTAACTACAACATCAGACATTCAAGATTTGTTCATGTTCTATGGGAACAGTCTCATACGCGACGGACCGTATGGGGTGGACCTATCAAATTATGACTAGACCATGATTCACGCGCCAGGTTTAAATGACATGAGCCTCTTGGAACTAAGGAGATGTGTGTATTCCGTATTCAATCAAGTCACCACAAGGAAGAAGCTACGCATCGAGGTGTTGTATGCCTCAGTGGTGGGTGGTGCAAGGGTGATCTTTCTTTTGGCAACTTTTGAAGGTAACAAGTGACGCATCATAGGGCAACTACATGGAGGTTGTGTGCAACCCTACTGCTACGATATATGCGAGGCCGATGGGGTATATTGAGTTTGCGGAGAGGATGGAAGCATCCGGTATGGATAGTTCAAGTGGAGCTACCGGTGATGGAGTGCCTGGGTTGGTCTCTAGTGGTGATGCAGGCATTGGTATTTGATGAGGACATCCTTTTCATGCATACAACCATGCCGACTCCATATCAAACTGAAACTACGATACAAGGACCAATGACTAGAGCGCGAGCACGTCAACTTAACCATCAGGTGAATGCGTTCCTAAGTTTGCATACAAATATTTCAAAGAATGGAATACTACTTAATTCTTGTGATGATTTAATTGTCCTTAGGAACCATGGCGAAGAACCACATGAGCTCAAGTATAGAAGTGGAACCGTCAAGCGCAAACCAAGTCCTGTTCACGAGTTTGATACGGATTCGGCCTTGTTGACAGCGCCTACTTCAAATGGCCGTAACTTTTGATCCAGAAGGTTTCTCGGGGCCCGTGAGTACTCGTTGGAAAGCACTTGAAGTCTACTTTCAGATGGATCCGGCCTCACCTCCAAATTCCATCCGAGTCGACCAAAAACTGCAAAACAATTCACGTCGCTTTTCCAGTCCGAGTCAAAGTGGGCCTTGGGCCTTGTAATTCGAGTCCTATTCGGCTTCCTTGTGTTTTGGTTGGCCCTCCACCTTCCGTGACCCTTAAATAGGCAGCCGCACCCTCTTCTAGGGTTTGGGTTTTGTTTAGACTAAGTTAGCTTTTGCTGCTTTGCCTTGTACTCGCGCGTGTCGGCTAGACCGCCCGAATACTTGTCTTCGGAACCCCACCGTTTTCTGTTTTCGATTGAATCTTACATTGTTATTTGCAATTGAGTTGTTGTTCATCTTGTTCTTGCTTGTTCTTCGATTGCTTGCAGGAACAAGAACCCTCGTGGTTAGGTTGATCGTGCGCCGACAAGGTCACGAACAATCTCTGGAGTTGGTGTATCGATCGCTAAGGCGCAACGTCCTTGGATGGTTGTAGTCGGGTCGTCAACGTCATCTTCTTCCCAAATCGAATCTACCACTCTCATATTGCCACGGTCTACCTAACAGCATAGAGCATGCTTGCATAGGGACAACATCGCATTCTACAACATCGTGATAAGAACCAATAGCAAAATTTACTCTCACCATCGTGAATGTAGTAAGGTTGTGGGTGAGGTTTGGTGTGCTTGCATGCGATGTTGTCCCTATGCAAGCATGCTCTATGCTGTTAGGTAGACCGTGGCAATATGAGAGTGGTAGATTCGATTTGGGAAGGAGATGACGTTGACGACCCGACTACAACCATCCAAGGACGTTGCGCCTTAGCGATCGATACACCAACTCCAAAGATTGTTCGTGACCTTGTCGGCGCACGATCAACCTAACCACGAGGGTTCTTGTTCCTGCAAGCAATCGAAGAACAAGCAAGAACAAGATGAACAGCAACTCAATTGCAAATAACGATGTAAGATTCAATCGAAAACAGAAAACGGTGGGGTTCCGAAGACAAGTATTCGGGCGGTCTAGCCGACACGCGCGAGTACAAGGCAAAGCAGCAAAAGCTAACTTAGTCTAAACAAAACCCAAACCCTAGAAGAGGGTGCGGCTGCCTATTTAAGGGTCACGGAAGGTGGAGGGTCGGCCAAAACACAAGGAAGCCGAATAGGACTCGAATTACAAGGCACAAGGCCCACTTTGACTCGGACTGGAAAAGTGATATGAATTGTTTTGCAGTTTCTGGTCAACTCGGATGGAATTTGGAGGTGAGGCCAGATCCATCTGAAAGTAGACTTCAAGAGCTTTCCAACGAGTACTCACGGGCCCCGAGAAACCTTCTGGATCAAAAGTTACGGCCGTTTGAAGTAGGCGCTGTCAACAAGGCCGAATCCGAGTCAAACTCGTGAACAGGACTTGGTTTGCGCTTGACGGTTCCACTTCTATACTTGAGCTCATGTGGTTCTTCCCCATGGTTCTTAAGGACAATTAAATCATCACAAGAATTAAGTAGTATTCCATTCTTTGAAACATTTGTATGCAAACTTAGGAACGCATTCACCTGATGGTTAAGTTGACGTGCTCGCGCTCTAGTCATTGGTCCTTGTATCGTAGTTTCAGTTTGATATGGAGTCGGCATGGTTGTATGCATGAAAAGGATGTCCTCATCAGTATTGGTGTAGGTGCAGGCGAGGAAGTTAGTGACATAGACCTGAGGAGGTGTGTGGAGGATTTTGAGCCAAGCAAAGGTGCAGAGAGATATTGGGCAACCCACATTGATTGCAACAAGAACCTTACTGACCAGGTAGGAGAAGTGGAAAACGAGGAGGAGGACGTGGAAACAGCTAGCGCTGAAGATGAGGAAGATGCTACGGGAGGTGTACTGTAACATCCCAAAAATTTGCTTTCTGAAAAATTTAAATTCAAATTAATTATTTTAAAGTATTTGAGTTTTATTTGGATTTGCCCTGAATTTCTGTTTTTGAAAAAGCTAGATTTGAAAAGTATTTTAAGTAAAACCTAAAATTATTATTAAATAAAAAGATATTTTTGAATTTCTGTAAAAATCTTAATTCAAATTAATTATTTGGAGTTATTTGGCTTTTATTTGGTTTCCTGGATTTTTTGGAGTTTAAAACCAATTTTTGAAAATAAAAAGTATTTCAAGTATGAAAATTAAATACAAACATTAGTTGGAAATAATTTTATTTAGTCCAAAATATGTCCAGGAGCTTCTGTGAATTTTTCTGGAATTTTTGGAGGTATTTTCATATTTTTCTGAGGCCTAATTAATTTCCTAGCCTTTTCTGAAAAATAAAAATCAAATTCCAAAATTAAAAATCCCTCTCCTCCCTCCAGCCGACACGTGGACGGCCCAAGACCGCCCACGTCGCCGCTCGGCCTAATCCAGGCCGCTCTCTCTCTCCCACCGCCAAACGGGCCCGGCTCGTCAGCCACCCCGCCTTCCCCTCCCCTCTGGCTGACGCGTAGCTGGCCCGATGCGTGCCGCGTCACCTCGCGCTGGCCATCCAGCCCTTCTTCTCTCTCTCTCTCTCTCTGCGCGCGGACCCCGCCCGTCAGCCGCTCGCGTTCCACTCCCGCTGCCACCCGGGTCCCGCTTGTCAGAGCCATAGTCTTCCCCGCGGAGACGCTTTCCTTTCTTCCTCCCCTCTTTCCTTCTTTGCGCCGGCGACCAAATCCGCACCGTACCCGGCCATTCCTTACCCGTCTCTTCCCAGTTTTGGAATCCCCGAGCTCCCCGCGCGACCGAATCCCGAACGCCCGCACCTCCCTTCCTTCTCCGGTCCCCTATTTCCTTTTTTCCCCGCCCCCCTACCCCCTCCTCCGCCCTATAAAAGCCTCCCTCGACTTCGCCTCCCTCCGCCCAACACACAGACGCGCTCCACCTCCTTTCCCGAGCCCCGTAGCGCCCCTCCACCGTGTTTCCCCTCTCTCCGAGCTCCACCCAACTCCGGCGAGCCTTCCCCGCCGCCTCGGACCTCCCTGGAGCCTGTAGCCGCCACCCACATCTTCCCCGTGCGTCGCCGAACCTCCCCGGCACCTCGGCTGTCCCTCCTCGCCACCGGAGCACCCGAGACCGCTCCGCCCCTTCCTCGCCGCCGGCCATCTCTGTTCGTCCCCGAGCCTCGCCGACCCCTCCGCCGGATTCGCCTCTGCTCCAGGACCGCGTTTTGAACCTCGACCGAACCCCTCCGGCCTCCCCTTGCCGTCGGCAACCCCACCTCCGGCCACCTTTGCCCGGTCCTCCAGCAGGTAACTCTCAAAGGGATTACCTACCCTTATTGGGTAGGCAAAGCCTCCTCGCCCGACTGGTTACCAGCGCTATCCCTCTCCACCCCGGCTCCCTCGGCAGGGGTTCGAGCCCCCGGCTCCGCACGCTGAGGTTGAGCCTTTCTATTATTTTCCGCGCTGACAAGTGGGTCCCACCCGTCAGCGGTCGCCGGTCTGCGCTGGCCACTGTCGCCTGGGTCCCACCCCTCTGCGCTGGTCCCTGACAAGTGGGCCCGGATCCAGTGGGTCCCACATGTCAGAGGCTAAGCCAGTGGGCTCACTGTCCAGTGGGTCCCACATGTCAGAGACCGATCCCGTGGGTTCACTGCCAGTGGGTCCCACCTGTCATAATCCCATAATAAAAATAAAGATTAAAATTTAATAATTCCAGTAGGCCCCACCTGTTAGAAATTTCTTAATTTCTGGATTTATTCAAACTGAAAACTTCAAACAAGCATAACTTTCTCATTTAACTCCAAATTCAACCATTCAAATTTCTAAATTCGTCTAAAATCATGATCTATCCAAATATGGCCTCTATTTGAATTTTTGAGTTTATTTGATTTTTGTTTGTATTTATTTGCCTTGTTTGTTTCGTCTTTTCTCGCGTAGATTCCAACGTTGTCGACGATCTCTCCACCCAGCAGCAGGAAGACCCAGAGAACCTGCAAGAAGGCAAGTCTCCTTTGATCATCTTGAACCTATGATTTTGAAATGTTTTACTTATTTTAAATTATGTGCATTGCTATTTACATAAAGCATTAGTTCAAATGTTAAGGTATTGGTTACCCCAATTTTGTTATGCCCTCAGTTGAAATTGAATGCCATGTACCCTTGTCTCCTTAGGATTTCATTTGGCTCTTTAATGAGATTATTATATTCAGTTGTGAATAATAGAGTGGTAGTGTAATGCTTAGTCACGCTATTTAATACCTTTGAAATCTTGAAAATGGGAAAATATGATTTGTTGTAATAACTTGTGTTTATAAAGTCTAGTGGTGATTGGAGTTGCCACTAATCCTTTAAAAATAAAATAAAACGTGGAAGTTGGTTTAGATTAGGGTGGATGGTTGGTTTGGGTTGGTGCAGCAAGCACGAGATCTTGTTAAGTGTATGTTCCACCCTAGTCAATTAAGGACCGACGCTTGTGTTTGTCCAGACTGAGCATTAACCGTACAACCACAAGTCTATATGGGTACGACCTAGCTGACTAACTTATGATAGTCTAGTTTAGGTGCCACCAGTGGAAAGTGGGTGCCAGGGATGGACTGGTTATTCACAGTGAGGGACAGGGATTTACTGTACTCATATGGCACAAGAGGGGGCTTTGGTTCAGGCAGTTAGCCTACCTGCGGTGAAACCTCAGCGGGTGGTATCTATCTAGATTAGAGTAAGGTAAAGGCTTTCTGATATTTTATCTGGGTCTCATGCCAAAGGAAGCGTGTTGACATTTAGGATAATTTATCTCTTGTGGGTAAAGTTGTACAACCTCTGCAGAGTGTCAAACTATTCGAATAGCCGTGCCCACGGTCAAGGGCGGGCAAGGAATGCTTTCACATGGTAGATTTTTGGTTTTGGTTTGAAAATTAAAGTTTTGTATTCCGAGAGTGGAGGGAACTCTTGGAAGGGAATCCTGGTAGTTGGAGCCAGAGAGGGTGGATGGAACCCGAAATTTTAAACTTGACCAATTGTAATTGGTTAGCTAGTGTTGGTAGATGGAACCTTCACTAGAAATTTAATGATAGTTCTGTTAAAATGTTTACTTTATTAAATTGATGCCTTTGAAAATAATTAGTAGTAATTGAAATTAAAATATTATTTTGTGCAAAAAGAACCATATAGCCTTCCTTTGTCAAGCCTTGCATCTATTGCATTTTTCCCAAGACTTGCGGAGTACTTTATGTACTCACATGCTACACTCAAACATAATAAGCAGAGGAATACGAAGCCCAAGAAGGAGACTACGACTACTTCGCTGATGGCTTCGACGAAGGATTCCCGGAATACTAGGTCGCGCTTCCCCAGTCAATTGCCTGTGGCGTATTGATGGGTCTTCATCGAGTTTATCTTTTGCTTCCGCTTTATTTCATGTGTGCGAGGTCTTGAAACCTCAATTGTAATAATGAGACCTTTTCGGTCAGTACTCTCAATTATTGTAATAACACGATGCTGGTGATGTATTCATTTCTGTTTAACTGTGTGCACTAGCTTTGATCTGGGACTAGTGCAGTAATACAAAGAGGGCCCGGGTTCGGAAATCCGGGGTCCCGACATGTACTAGGTGGTGTCGTGATCACCAATGTTGCTTATGTCTCCTTAAGATTGGATGACATTGCAGGGACATCTCTGGTTCTCCCATAGCCAGAGGGACATAGTGGGGGTTCAATGAAGACACTTTACTCTTAGGGTAGTGCTTCCCTAACAAGAGTGCTGCCCAGCAGGCCATTGCTAGATACACCGTTAACATCAACTGGATGTATCGGGTGTGCAGGTCTAACCCTAACACCTATATCATCAAGTTTGTGGATGAATCTTGCCCTAGCAAGGTCCATGCATAGCGGTTAATGGGTGCAGCCATGGACTTCTGGATAATGGTGCTAAAGGATCATGCATACGAGCTTGTTGAGCCACTTCATAGGCACTGCAACATGATGTTCTCTTATGTTACTAGCCTGATAAGCCATCTCATTGATGCAGATGTTTACTGGTGGAATTTTAGAATAGGTATAAGATAGTTGCTTAGCCATGCATATTTTGTCGGCATAATAGATGATAGGTCCATTACACTTTCAAAATATGGGTTTGGTTATATTATTGGGCCAGTGGGGTCACCCTTGATACTTCACTTAGAAAACAAAATTAAGAAAACTATGGTTTCGACTTGGGCAAGATATTTGTATAGTTTGTGGTGCAAGAGGGAACTCACATGTAGTGGTAGGTTGTTGGAGACTTTCGCCTGAGTTAGTTGCGGAGGAAATCTAAGCCTTTCGTACAACCACATGCGGTGATCTAAGCCTTTTTTAGAACCACAAGTGCCTTTGTGGGAAGGCCCTAGCATAATAAGTTGTTTGGGTCTAATCTTGCACCATGATAGATTAGCACTACTACAGAAAACTACATTACAGACGGTTCAGAAACTACATTACAGACGGTTCAGAAACGTCATCACAGACGGTTTTCTGAACCGTCTGAATTTATGGGTCAGTGATAATCCAAGGTTATCACAGATGGTTTTAAAACCGTGTGATTATCAGATATCATAGAAGGTTTTTCATTAAAAACCATCCGTGATTATCACATATCACAGACGGTTTTTAAGTAAAAATTGTCTGTGATATATGATTATCACAGACGGTTTTAATGAAAAACCGTCTGTGAAACATATCACAGATGATTTTTACTTAAAAACCGTCTGTGATATTCCTTCCTCCAAATTCTAAATCTATTTCTGTTTATTGGCTAGCCTCAGGAAATGCTAGCCATGCCCTCTGAAACAAGCAGATAATCACAGACATAAAACATACAATTCACACATCTCATTTCATTTCAAATACATTTCATATCTCAATTCATTTCACAGACATAAAACATCCAATTAACAACGCACTTCATTTGATCACAAACATAAAGCATCCATTTCGCAAATCAATTAATTGAATTGAAATAAAATATCCATTAACAAATACACAATTACAAAAGATCTACATTGCATTTGCACTTAAAAAAGGTTCGTTGATTATGTATCTATGGTGCGGAGTGGAACCGGCCTTCTGGCTTTATGACTTGAGTCAGCAAAAAGTACGCCAACTCTGCTCGAATCCGTCCAAGATCAGGCTGTTTCAATGGAGTTAACGAGATGTACGCAGTCTGTCGATAGGAATATCAATGTGTGTATATATGTAACGTGATAAGTATGAAGTAATTATGGGAAGATTGACAAACCATGGAATTGGTGATCCTCGAGGAATCGAGGAGTAGTTCCATATGTTGGCAAACGTAGTATCCACATGTGTTGCCCGGCTGCTGCTGGTGGCACTGCAAAAAATGGAATGTGTTAGTTCAAGAGGTTGTTGCATAGGATTAATTAATGTGAAATAGTGAATACCTTAAAATCTCGAGCATGTGTCAGCAGGCCTTTGGCCCCGCGCTTCGAGTCACCTCTCATTTCAATGTACATCGCGAACGCCCTACGTGATTCGAAAAAGTTAACCTTAGTCATTCGGAAGGAAAGAAAGAGTACAATATAGGTATGTATGGAGATATGTACTTACCTATCGATTACTTGGCTGACAACTATGAAGTCCATTTTATTCCTACTTAGGGAATCAAGGTAATATACCTTGTTCCATTTTGGTACAATTACTATTAAAATCCAATGAAAGTTTTGATGGAAGGGCATAAGTACATATTCCTTATTGAGGCAACCCATCAGTCCTGGTGCAATGTACCTCTCGATGAGGGTTGTATCCCGGTCGATGGTATCCTTGGCGACCAAGTGTGGGTCCAAGAAACCAGCCGATGAGTTGGATAATCTAGCTTTAGTCAGCATGTATCTATATATATACACACGAAAGCAACAAATTAGATATGACATTTATCGGTATGACATGAACGGAGACTGTGATTGTACACACTTACAGCGTCTAGCATCGAATGATTGAGACGTCGAGAGCGTTGAGCGTGAACAGATCGAATAAATCCTCAAAGGCAACTACGAACATACACTCTTGAAGACTGTGGTGGAAATCATCCGACGTGAATTTGACAGTGATACTTGAGGTCCGTTCCCCCTCTGGCTTATTGGACTGCTGCATATACCACGTGTGCAATTGTATGCAACTATATGCTAGGCGTTCGAGGGCTTTTTGCTCGAGCAACGGCTCGCCAAGCACGAATTTGCGGGCCAAAGGTAGGTACGGTATATCATCATTGGTCTTCTTTGCTTTGCCCTTGCTGGCCTTGCTGCCTCGGCTATATTTCGACTTCACGGTAGTCGACTTTGAAGGTAGCAGCGGTGCAAGTTGCTCTGGCGAGAATAGCACCCGTGGAGATAGCACCGATGCAGTTTCGGGTGGTGGAACCGATTGGTCTTGTAATGGAGATGGCACCGGTGCAGTTTCTGGTGGTGGAACCGATTGGCCTTGTAATGGAGATGGCACCGGTGCAGTTACCGGTGGTGGAACCGACTGGTCTTGTAATGGAGATGGCACCAGTGCATATTGCTCTGGTCCTGCCACTGGTGAAGAAGCCTCCAGGGAGATGTCGCTTTTGGGCCACTGGATGAATGTTCCAATGGCCTGTCCTAGAGTCACGATCTCGTCGTTGGGGGGCTTCGGTAGCGGGACCACCTCAAAATTGACATGCACAACATCCACATTAACTTTTGCGAAGCCTGGCGCTAAAGCTTGACCGTGCACCATGGCCCCGATACCAGACGAATATGCTTGGCCCCAAGCAGAGTATAAGGGAATAGAGCCATATCTCACTTGGAGCCTGCACTTCGTAGGCTCCTACATAACGATACAAAATTATCTACTCGAATAGGCCTATCAATGGAGCAAGCATTCGAGAGGTAATAATTATTACCAGGATGTCGTCCACATGAAATTTGGCCTGGGTTTGCGTCGGATTGGACGCGCAGCTACTCGAACGGTTGTGCAGGCTAGCTAGCACAGGAGCGGCGATAGCGGCCTGCTGACTTTCTGTTTGTTTCCGCACCTCATCTCTGATTACATAAGCCAGCTCACCCATTAGCTCCTCTCTAAGAGATTCCTTGATCTCTTCTCGTAGCTGTGCGTCACGCTCGGCTTTGTTTCTCTTCCCACGCCGATACATTCCGGAGTCATCTTGGAAACCATGTTTCTAAGAAACGTAAAGCCCAAGGCCTCTCGTACGACCCGGGTGCTCCTTGTTTCCCAGGGCCACTGAGAGCATATCATTCTCCCTTGTTCCCTGGAATGATCCCAGGGTAGATTCAAAACTCAGCTCTTCCTGCAAGAGCACGTCATGTCATTTCAATTCGTACGAAGTTGTGGAGTAATTACAAGCTACGTAGTTCGATCGATATCTTACCAGGCGCTGAGACACTTGCTGGTCTGCGGGGTTTCGAAAGGAGATGTCCCCCGATGTCGTTGTAGATGACCTTGCTCTAATCCAATTTTGAGCGCGGTCATCCGGGATATTGGAAAATGGCGGGGCGATGTCCTGTGCAGCTGCCAGGTCATCCTCCTTCCTCCATTGCCGTATTTTACCCTCATACCCAGCTGTGCCAAGTCTATGGGGGTGTGTGTTTTTTGCCTGGAGGGCCTTGTGCGCCGTACTTGTACTTTTGAAATCCTCGGACGTCTTCATCGCCTTGAACTCTTCCCATTGTGGTTCCAGGAATGGGTATTTATGAAAAGGCGTTTCGTCCGTCTCCACGTATTTCCTGATAAGCGTGCTCTTGAAGTTCTTCCGTGCTTTGCACGCCGCTAGGTAGGTTTGTCATTGCACAGCGTATATGTGTTCTTCTGGGAACTCGAACGATGCCAAAATTTCGGTCCACAGCTCACGTTTCCGAGTGTCAGGCACGTTCTTCCACGAATTGTATGTGATCTCAATTCGTTCTCGTGCAACTATTCCGACCATGCTTCGGAATGCGTTTACTGCTTTCTGAGGAAGGATAGGGACCCCAGATGCATCCACCGTTGTGATGGTCTGTCGGCCCTCATGCTTCTTCGATAGCCCTCTTCCTTGGCATCTTGATGTTGGAGCGGACGCCTCCGGCGATGGTGTTGAAGAATGCGCGGGTGATATGTTGCTCATTTTGTGGGTCTATTAGGATAAGATGAGAAAGTGCCATACCATAAGATAAGAAAGTGCAATATCTATCTATTTCGCTCAATATTGGCGATATATACATATATAATGGTAGCAATATGAAGCAACAAGCAACAAGTATCAATAATAGAATCAATAACAGCAATATGAAGCAACAAGCAATATGAAGCAACAAGCTCTCAAAGTTTGAATTGATTAATTTGTGTTCTCAAATTGTAGGGTTGCACAAGATTAATCTTGGCAATCCCGCTACTGAATCATATACTCTTCCTTGATTGGTTATGCCAAATAATGAATTCAGTCATTTGAGCTCAGATACAAACTGTACAATCTCAAGATCAATATATCTAGCATGTATATATTCAGACAGCAGTATGTAATAAAGCAAATCCATGCAAATACAAGTTAACTTTCACTCAATGAAATAGTCTTTAACTTGTCAAAATTAATTCCTAACAGATCAGTATATGGATTTGGTATAATATGAAAACAGCAAGAACCGAATGGCACAAGAACAATATATCAATGTCTAGAGAATGTCTTCCAGAGTACAAACTTAATTGTGATAACAGAGTTGACAGTAATTAGAGCTCAAAGACTAATTCAACCAATCTCAGTATATGATTTATATCATCACGAGCAACAACCGATCCCAAAAGTAATATATGGAAGATTAACAGACTTGCACGACGACGGGGGGCTCGGGGAGGTGGCCGGCGAGGAGTAGAGGGAAGAGAGGAGAGGAGTAATCGAGGAGAGGAGAGGAGTAGTTGACAGTAAGGAGAGGAATTATCACAATGCAGACGGTAATCGAGGGGAGGTGGCCGGCGAGGGGCTCGGGGGAGGCGGCCGGCGACGGGCTCGACGAGGAGCTTGGGGGAGGTGGACGGCGACGGGCTCGACGAGGGGCTCGGGGGAGGCAGACGGCGACGGGCTCGACGAGGGGCTTGGGGGAGGCGGACAGTGACGGGCTCGGGGGAGGCGGCCGGCGACGGGCTCGGGGACGGCGGTGGCAACGGGCTCGGGGAGGCGGCCGGCGAGGGCTCGGGGAGGCGGAGGCGACGACGGGCTCGGGATTTAATTAGATCTAGATCGAATAACTGCGCAGCGCACACGGAAAACCCTAGCCAGTGGGTATATATAGGGAGGTTATCACAGAGGGTTCTAAACTTAGAACCGTCTGTGATGAATATCACGGACGGTTCTAAGTTTATAACCGTCTGTGATAGTTATACTATCACAGACGGTTTTAAACTTAGAACCGTCTGTGATATTGATATCACAGACGGTTCTAAGTTCAGAACCGTCTGTGATAAGCCTTTGCGACTGTAGTTATTAAGACAACAGCAATAACCACAGCTGCATTCATATCAACCACCAAACAACTGCATTCATATACAACACCAACCAGCTGCATTCACACAGTGTATTTCTTGATACATTTTGTCATTCTCAAATACATCACACTGCAGCATTGTTCTATACATAAATGCATGCCAATTCACATGTACATCACACATATACATCACATATACATAAATGCCAATACACATATACATTTTCACATATGCATTTTGTCACACATTTTCACATATACATCTCAAAATTGACTATATCACATATTTTCACATATACATCTCAAAATTGACTACATCAGACATTTTCACATATACATCTCAAAATTGTCACACATTTTCACATATACATTCTTATTGTACTTGCTTATTTGCTTTAAAAATTAGCCCTTCATCATGATCAATGCGTACGTAACTAGTTTCGTCACGTTGTTCATCGTCGACCCTTATGCCATTTCCAAAAGGAGGTAACTCATCAAATTGATTGTATTCCTCCTCGTCCACTACATTCTCCACTCCGACAATTCTCCTTTTTCCATGAAGAACTACATGGCGTTTCTTATTTACCGGGTCGGTTACATAGAAAACTTGAACAACTTGATTGGCGAGTACGAATGGTTCGTCTTTGTACCCGACACGTTGGAGGTCCACGGTCGTGACACTGTACTTGTCAACCTTCACCTTTGGGAGATGCACCCAACGGCAGCGAAATAAGGGGATCTTGAAACCCACATAGTCGAGCTCCCAAATCTCTTTTATGAAGCCATAGTACGAGTTTCTCGACCCATCGGTACTGAATGCATCTATGCGGACACCGCTGTTCTAGTTAGTGCTCTTGACATCCTGAGACTGCGTATAGAATGTGTACCCATTTATGTCATATCCTTGCCATGTCACAACTGTAAATGTCGGCCCTTTTGCCAACCATGTAAGCGTCTCACTCGGCGAGCTCCTAGCGATTTGCTCCTTCAACCATTGGTTGAACCGACGGTTGTGTTGCCTCATAATCCGAACATCCGGCCGCTCCGGATTCTGTTGCCGAAGCACATCCTTGTGCTGATCCACATAATGCGCCACTTCAGTCATGTGTTGCAACACCGTGAAATGGGCTTGAGTATACGTGTCCATATCTGGAGTGATTGCTTTCCTTCTGATAGTTCTGAGACCCTTCAGCCTCCCCTCATGACGAGATTGAGGGACACCTATCGGTTGAATCTGAGCCATATAATCGACACAAAACTCAATGACCTCTTCGCTTGCATAACCTTCGACGATGCTGCCCTCCAGCCGAGAACGATTCCGTACGTAGGACTTGAGAATTCCCATGAACCTCTCAAATGGGTACATGCTACGTAGGAATACGGGCCCGCACATTTTTATCTCCCACACAACGTGAACAATGAGATGGACCATGATATCGAAAAACGAAGGAGGGAAATACATTTCAAGGTGACATAAAGTCATCACCACCTCGTCCTGCAGAGCATCTAGTCCTTCGGGATCGATGACCTTCTGAGCAATTGTGTTAAAGAAATAACATAGCCTCATGATTGTCTCTCGGACTTTGATCGGCAAAATATTTCTAATTGCAATAAGGAGCATCTGTGTCATCAGCACATGACAATCATGAGACTTCATGCCATTTAACTTCAAATCTTGCATCGAAACAAGTTTCTTCACGTTGCCGGAGTAACCAGACGGAACTTTGACACCATGCAAGCACTGGCACAGTTCTGTTTTCTCAGCCTTGGATAGAGTGTAACACGCAGGGGAAGGTACGTTCATCCATTATCAGTGCTTGTCGGTGCTAACTCAGGCCTGATGTCCATGTCAGCCAAGTCAAGCCGTGCGTTGACGCCGTCCTTTGTTTTATCACGGATGTTCAGTAAGAGACCAATCAAGATGTCGCATACATTCTTTTCTACGTGCATGACGTCGATGCAGTGTCGAACATCTAGGTACTTCCAATAAGGTAAGTCCCAAAATATTGATCTCTTCTTCCAGGTGTTCTTCTCATGAGCCCTCAATTTACGTCCCTTTCCGAGGACAACATCTAAATCCTTAACCATATCATAAACCTCGTGTCCCCTTAAATGCCTTGGAGCTGAACCGTCTTCCTTCTCTCCGTCAAATTGTTTCTTCATCTTGCGGTATGGGTGAGCCCTCCGAAGGAACCGGCGGTGACGCATGTAGACGGTTTTGCGTGAGTGGTTCAGCCACACACTCTCGGTACAAATCTAAACAGTGAGTACAAGCTTTGGCACCTTTTGTACTATGGCCCGATAGGTTACCAAGGGCAGGATAATCATTTATGGTGCAGAACAATAAGGAGCACAGAGTGAAGTTCTCTCGTTTGTATGCATCCCATACCTGTACCCCTTCGTTCCACAGTACTTTTAGATCTTCCACCAACGGTGCTAGGAGCACATCAATATCATTCCCAGGTTGTTTTGGCCCTTGGATAAGTATCGACAGCAAAATATACTTTCGCTTCATACACAACCAAGGAAGAAGGTTATAGATGCAGAGAGTCACGGGCCATGCACTATGTCGACTGCTCATGCTACTGAAAGGATTCATTCCATCTGTACTCAGTCCAAACCTTATATTCCTTGGTTCTGCACCGAAGTCTGCAAAACTCCTATCGATGTTTCTCCACTCCGCGGAATCAGCAAGGTGTCTTAGCATTCTATCCTTCTTGCGCTCCTCTGAGTGCCAACGTAGCAGTTTTGCCTCCTTTGAATTTGCAAAAAACCTTTTCAAACGGGGAATTATAGGAAAATACCATGCCACCTTAGCAGGAGGTCCTTTCTTCGCCTCTGTTCCCTCGCCATCATCTGATTGATTATTACGTTTGTATTGGGATGCGTTGCACACTGGACATACATGCATGTTTGCATACTCTTTGCGGTAGAGGATACAGTCGTTCGGGCATGCATGTATTCTTTCTACTTCCATTCCCAACGGACAAAGAACCTTCTTGGCTTTATACGTGGTTTTAGGAAACTCATTTCCCTTCGGAAGCATGTCCACTAAAAGACCTAGCAGCGCCGTGAAACTCTTGTCGGACCAACCGTTGCTTGCCTTCAATTTCAACAGTTCAAGCACGGCCGACAACCTCGTGTACTTGCAGCCCGTGTACAAAGGTTTCTCTGAGTCCTCCATCAAGCCCCGGAATTTAACATACTCTCTCTCATCATAGTTCTCTCCTACATCGCGAAGCATCTGATCCAGATTATCATCGTGCAACCTATCCGAATCCAAACGACAATCGACATCATCCGGCGGCATGTCATTCACTTCACCGGTGATGTCATCCGGCGGCATATCATTCACTTCACCGGCGATGTCATCTGGTGGCATATGATCATTCACTTCGCCGTGACTGGTCCAACACGTATAATCCTTTTTGAAACCCCTCCGAATCAAGTGCGCTTCAATTTGCCCTCGGTTCTTAAACATCTTCAAATTCTCGTAGTCAGTGCATGGACAACACATATATTCCACTCCCTTATTCAACATATCCTCCTCAGCGGCTCTTATAAAAGCAGACACGCCATTAATGTACTCTTCACTCACACGGCTCGCGGCATACATCCAGCTTCGGTCCTACGTTACGTACATATATAACAACTTAGTATTAAAATTTAGATTAACTAATTATTACTACATATATACCGGCCACATTTATTATATTGAGACTTAATTTGCTAGCTCAATTCATATTATAAACACAACAGCTATTATATAACCAACAATTTTGCAAATTAACCATCTTCAATAACACTCATGGATTACTTAGACCAAAATTGTAATGCAATTAAAAAAATAAATTTCATTACTAACCATATCTAGAGCAACCAGGAAAGTATGAATCTTCAAAGCTCAATCTCTGCCTCGTCCCACCAAATTAACTGGCCTGAAATCGTCTAGCTTCCTCCCGAGTGAAAAAGTGCGCAGCAGTGGCTAGATCTGGATCGAAATGAAGACAGATGCGGTCTGAGCAGCGCAATAAATGCCTTAGTGCCATTATCACAGATGGGTTTTAATTAAAAACTGTCTGTGAATTATCACAGACGGTTTATTATTAAGAACCGTCTGTGATAACCAGCTCATCACAGACGGTTTTTTATTAAAAACCGTCTATGATAATCTGGGATTATCACAGACAGTTCTTAATATAGACCGACCGTCTGTGATACTCATTTTTCCCGCCACAAATACCACAAACGGCCTCCAAACTACAACCGTCTGTAATAGTGTTCATCACAGACGGTTTCACAAAACCGTCTGTGATGAGGCATCTACTATGAGGCTTTCTGTAGTAGTGTAGAGTTGTACGAGTACCAGGACGATGGCTCCAGGTGGTTCCTATCATATTCGTGTATGGGGCCAAAACCACCAACACAGCCATGGATTCCTTGGGATTAATGTGTGCAAACTCCTGAGGGCAAAAAACCATCGAGCGAGCCAAGGTTTGGGCTGAGCAATGTTAAGGCCTTGTCATAATCAATCTTATCGAGTACTTCATGTATCGCGAGGCATGGTTGACATGGGGAGTTGAATGTGTCTTGTGGGTAAAGTATACAACCTCTGTAGAGTGTAAAATCTATTTGAATAGCTATGCCTCTGGTTATGGGCAAGGCTTAGTAATGTCGCTAAGGCTAGTATTATGTTTTCAAAACTTGGTTGCGAATGGACGATATCCATTTATTTAAAACTTGGTCACGAGTATGTGAATGTCATTGCTCATGGCTATGGGAACCATTTGTGATTTATGCTTACATTAGCTACTTGATACTTTATATCAAATGTCAATTGCTTTTACAACTTTCGATTGCAATTTATACTCATTATTGCAAATGAAAGCTTGGTAGGATAGCCATCTCTCTTAACATATCCTTGCATATAGTCTTGAGCAATACATTTTTGTACTTACAATAGGCAAACCTTAGTTCAACTGGTGCTCAAACTACACGTCCTTGCTTGCAACTGCTAAGTTTGTAGCCACGTTCGTTTGAGCTCGGTAGTTGGTAAGCAGCTACTCCTGCAACCTGCGTTTGGTTCACCCCATCAACGCTAACGAGGGCGCATCCCCTGCCTTTTAGGTGGCACAGCACAGGGGTACCTTGGTCCTTAGTGATGACCACATTTGAGCTGAGCAGCGCGGGCTCATCCGCACACTAGCTGGAACCCTCCGATCAGTGCTGTGGGAGCGGAGCCTGAAACCCTCCGTTCGGGCTCTCCTTCTTTTCCAGCTGTGGAAGGGACACCAAAAGCCGCACCTTTGCTTCCTCTAGGCCCCCATGGCGTAGGACTTCTTGTGAGTGCTTCCTCTCTCTTCGACCGTGGATAGGGGGATTCATGACATTGATCTATGTGGCAGAACGGGTGTGGAAGGCGGGGCAGCAATGAGCATGATATCGTGTTTAGGGCATAGCGATGGAGAAGGAAGAGGGTGCGATAGCTAGGGGAGTCTGCTGGCATAGGGATTGACACTGTCGGGCTGTTTGGCGCATGTTGAAGAGAGGGGAAGAAGTTGGCCGTGACATGCTAACCCACATGTCACCTTCAGCACAAATCGGTTTATTCCAGGTTTTCTTTAGGCTTTTTTCCACTATGGTGACCTTTCATTTAGGGATTTGCTATACATCAATTATTTCTCTTTTTCCTGGCTTGTTTTTTAATCAGATTTTTTATTCAAATTTTTTATGAACCTTTTTTTGGTCATTTGTTTTTGGATTTTTTTTCACTTTTTTTGCATTTTCTGAACAAATTGAGAAATTTGAAAAAAAAAACAAATTGTGTCAAAATTTTCTAGGGTTGACTTTTTAGTCAAGCTTTTTTCTTGATTGAGGCTTTTTCTTGCCCGCGACGAGTGATATGACCTATGAAGTAGATGTATCCGAAAGAACCAATACTTCTATTATTTTAAATGAAACAAATTTAATTTCTTTAATCTGCATGAACCGCTTCCATTACAAAAAATTCATTTGTAAATAATTATATATATTGCATAATCTTTTGTCATCGTTGCTAGGGTGAGAAGGAAGGCGGTGGCTGCGCTCGAGTCGGCCACCATACCACAGGATGGAGGTAGTTGCCGAATGGGATGGCAAATGACGCTAGAGTTGGAGGAAATTGCCCATTTTATCTAGAGGCATCTTAGGGTTAATTTACCCTAAACTTGAAGGGTATTCTCGTGACTTGGTGGGTGGCTCCCCACAAGAAGCGACCTTAGACCAACTCCTGTTTTTTACTTTGGAAGGCTCGGGCGGGCTTATTACTGACTTTTGGGAGCCCATTTTTTGGAGCTACCATGTTTGGCCTTGCTATGCTATATTTTGTCCAAAAGTCTAGAGTTGAAGCCGCCCAAACGCCCTATAAGTGTGCAACCATCCACTTTAGTTGTAGAATTATTTCGTAAATAATTCATATTTTATTTGAAATAACTGAAATATACCCGCAAAAACATTTTTTTTTACAGAAATGGTCTCTTGTTGCCCAATGGCCGCGCGATGCGCAAGCAATCCATGGGCCGTTGGGCGACATAATTGCAGTTACCGAACCGTCAGGTGACTACTTCCAGTCACCCAACGGTTAGGCGACTGCAAATCCAGTCGCCCAACCCATCGGCGACCGAAGGTGCATATAAATTGGCAGCGCGGCTGAGCCCCTGGCATTTCTTCTGCACACGCCGCACGGTGAAGAAAAGGCAGAAGGGAAAGAAATAAGCGAAGAGGAGAGGGAAGAAAAAGAGAAGAGAGCAGAGGGGAGGAGAGGAGAGGGAGATGGAGAGGGAGAGGAAGAAAGAGAGGTTCTGCTACTTCCGTTAGGTAAAATTTTTTGTATGTTGTAGTCAATATTTTTGTATGAAGTAAATAGTTTATTTAATGTATATTTAGTATCCGTAGAAAATTATAGGTGTAGAAAAGAATAGTGCAACTTTGGTATAGAAAATTTAGTCAATGTAGCTATAGAAAATTAGCAGCCGTAGAAACCTGTAGATGTAGAAAATTTAGTAAACATAATTGTAGAAAATTAGCATCCATAGCAAATTAGCATCCATACAAAATTGTAGTTGTAGAAAATTTAGTCAATGTTATGTACAAACTAAACATCCGTAGAAATTTATAGTTACTCAAAATTTAGTCAATACTTTGTACGAATTAAATAGTTTGCTTTGTACAAAACAATAATATGTAACATTTATGATTAATTACGAATGAATGTAATGTTGTTAGTACATTGAAAAATTATATGTACTGTTATAACTGGTATATTGGCATTTAAATTAATATGTTATATAAATTGTCAAAATCTATTAGGAATTATTTGCAGTAGGAAAATCTCGAGCAGCGAGACAAGGGCAGCGTCGGTGCGCATTCTGCCGATAGGGAGTTAATTCTATGAGGGTAGTGTAGTTGGTTATGATAGGTGAACGGTCATTAAAATGTAAATTATAGTACATTAGTACTTCCATAATATGTGGTGCAATTTGACTAGTTGCAACATTGAAAATATGTGCAAGCAGACATCAGTAACGCAGATACTCACTACATTGAAAGTGCATTATGGTGTCGGCACCATTCGTGAAGGTCCAAATGGTGTTGGCTTGAGTTGTTTGTTGCAAGCCACTCTAGTACACCTGGACAGTGAGAATGCTCAAATCGCAGATGTGATATACTGGCTCACTCGTATTTTCTCCTTGGACCCTGAGGTGTACAGTGTCGTCATACAAGGACTTTGGAGCCGGTCTCCTACTGACATTAGATGGGAGTTGAGAACATTGATGCGCACTGTTACGTGGAAGGAGTTTGTGCAAGGGTGTCGGCGCCATGGATACAAGTGTGTGATGCTTGTGAAACCATACTCAATAGAAGTTATACAAGGTCATGCCGACGGCTATCATCCGGGAGGTGCGAGTAGCTTGGGCGCCTAGTATGTTGGTTAAGAGAAGGAAGTTGTTCATGACGAGGCCGATGCAGTATATGGAGGAGAGGAAGAACGGTCATGGCATGGTGAGGTTACAAGATAAGCTGATGAAGGGGTCCATATGGAGTACATAGTGTATCAAATGAAGAGTGATGACCAGATGGCTTGGGCTGAAGAGGAATCTGTACAGGAGGACGACAAGGATAGTTTGGATGTGGAAGAAGCTCCCCTCCCGTAGGAATGGAACCGGTTTGATGGTAATGCTGTTGCCGCACATGACAAGCACAAATCACCGTGAGAGTATCATGGCACAGATGTTCGGTTGCATTCAATGTTTGCTGACAAGACATGTTGTAGGATTCCATCAAGCTGTGGTCCCTGTCCATGCAGCAAACCTTTTGGATTGTGAAATCTAGCCAGGAGCAGTATAGCGTGAAGTGCGAGCAGGCCGGTTGCCCTTGGAGGGTGCACATATGTAGACTGAAGTATGAGACTCACTGGATTGTATCAAAGGTGGAGCTGCACTCCTGCATTCTCAATAGTGTTTTGCTGAGGCATTGTAACCTAATGTCCACCTTTATAGCTAATCTGATGTATGGAAAGATAGTGGAGAAGAACATAGAGGCCACGTACATCATTGTGGCTATCGAGAAGAAATTCAAGTACAAGACTAGCTACGTGAAGGCGTGATGTGCAAAGCAGAAGGCCTTGGAAAAACGGTTTGGATCTTTCGAGGCATCATACAACAACATTCCTTATATGCTTTAGGTGCTGCAGGACAGGAACCCGAGCACGTACATTGTTGTGAAGGACAAGCCATCTACAAGTTCGTCAGGTTTTGCGGTGTTGCAGAGGGCCTTCTTAGCTTTCAGTACGTGCATTGAGGCATTCAGGCATATGCTTCCCTTGATCTCAATTGACAGGTCCTTTTTGACCGGCAAATATAAGGGCCAGATCCTTACGGTCATTGGCATTGATGGCAACAATCATATTATGCCCTTGGCCATCGCATTCGTGGAAAGTGAGAATTATGATAGCTAGCTGTAGTTACTTGGACATGTGTGGGTTGGAGTTGTCGGCGCTCGTCCTGGTGTATGCGTAATCCATGATTGCCACGCTGGGATAGTGAAGGCCATATGAACACTTTAGGAAGACCCCGAGGAGCCCTTCCCTTGGCTGGATATGAGAAACAAATAGTGCATTTGTCACCTGGTGGTGAGCTTCTTCAAGTAGTTCCCGAAGCAACTATTGATGAAGATGTTCAAGAGGCTGGCTATGCAGAACCAGAAGAGGAAAATTTGATGCTTTTTGGACATTGTTGGATGAGCACAGTAGGAAGCACACTGACGAGAGGAACAAGGGACCATCCATGGCTGAGGCGGCACAACCCGAATGCCTCAAAGCACTGGCTGAGCCTAACGCAACTGGTCCGAGGAGGAGGAGCTCACGGAACATCAAGTGCTTCTCGCAATGGATCGAGTGACAGCCATTGGAGAAGTAAGCGGTCCCTACTGCACAACACGGACAGCATGAGGTACATCATAATGACGATTAACCTTACCGAGGTGTACAACTGCGTTTTCAGGGGGCCTTCATTCTTAGCCCCTCGTCGCTATCATAGAAGGTGTTCTGTACAATACAATTGGCTATTTCAGGGATTGGCATACAAATGCCGCACTTTATGCAGCCAACCCACAAACATCGTACTCATCAAAAATTACAGCATACATGGAGGCAAAGATAGAGAAGGGCCAATTGTACACGGTGCATGTCATGGGCAATAGGGAGCATCATTTTGATGTGCTCCTCAGGGATATAGTCAGATTTGGAATGGCTCATGCCCTTGTTACCCACGAGGTATGTCTTATTGATCATGTAAATGAACCTAGCTGCTCGTGCAATAAGCCGAAGCTGTTACACAAGCCATGCTCTCATGTCCTCACTGCATGTGAGACTGTGGACATGGATCATTCGAACTTTATGTCCAAATACTTCTTCAAGGAGAGGGTGATGCATACGTGGTGTGGCCAGCTTAGGGGGTTCTGCGTTG
Organism: Dendrocalamus latiflorus; assembly: GCA_017311315.1. Taxonomy (NCBI): domain Eukaryota; kingdom Viridiplantae; phylum Streptophyta; class Magnoliopsida; order Poales; family Poaceae; genus Dendrocalamus; species Dendrocalamus latiflorus. The sequence continues at coordinate 34,561,059 of CM029655.1, read as the reverse complement.
TGGGGAACTTTTCCACCTTGGATATTATAGGAAGGACCTGGATTCTGGATGTTGACATACTGAAGGGTGGGAACGGTCGACAATAGAGCTGTTGTATTACAGATAATATGGACGAAGCGTAAGCTCGAGCGCCGGGTGAACAACTAGACGATGCAAGGTATCTGCTGATGAGTGGGCAGACCAACATGGTTTTTGCAACTAGTTATTGGAGTGCACTAAGTGGCTTGAATACTACAATTCATTGTGCATTTTAATATGTACTTTGTTAGTTGGCACTTTTGACGTACATACTGTCATACAAACTGTATCGTACATTCCATGTACCATTTATATAACTGTTGTGGTATTCCTCATTTTCAGTACTGTTGTAAGTATTGTGCTGATAGCCTAGTATTGTTTTATTTGTTTATTTATAAGTTCTATTTACTATTGCTTTACATTCGATGTTTTTTGTTTCATAGAAATGCTAACTTGAATTTGTTTTGCAGGTATGGCTCATGAACTTCGTAGATCAGACTGGCCTTATGGCCTGTTGGACGAGCACGTTGACTGACTGCATCGTGCTTCGCGTTGTCCCGCCTCCAGGGAGCGCAGAGGAGGCGGCTAACTTGGGGTTGTCCGCACATGCACACCTCGAGTGGCCTGGAGGCTAGACTCGACAGCCAGGTTTGCACTCCGGCAACATTGTATTCTTGCCATACATGGGTTGCGTACTGACCTTTTTCTGCTTCGCAGGTTGGGCGATGCCGGGCTACTCCCTCTCACCCGGATGTGCAAGCCATACATGAGGATGGGTTGGCCTTGCCTACAGGCAAGGATGACAGCATGGAGCGGTCGTGACGCTTCCCATTCGACCGCTCCCTACTAACAACTTTGGCGGACCGGTGGTGGCCAGAGACGCACACTTTCCAATTCCCATTTGGGGAGATGGCCCCTTCTCTACAGGACATCCCCTGCTGCTCAGCCTTCCTATTGCGGGAGCTGCTACCTTCCTACCGGAGGCCCTGGCCGGCTGGCACGCAGACCTGCTGGACAGGTTCCAGGGAGTCCTTCTGCCTGGGGCTGCAGAAGAGTACTACGTCTTCCCACTGGGTCAAACGCACGGCCCATCATTGCGGTGGCTCTCGTAGTTTTGGGTACGTGTCTAACGCCCTTTCTGTTCGATCATCTGCGCTACCCTTTCCACTATATAGTCTTAATAACTTTTTGCTTGTACCCAAGTGGAACAGATGAACCTGCCCGTAGATGAGCAGCAGGTCTCGCGGCAAATGGAGGCATATTTGTTGTGGCTGTTTGGTTGGGTGCTCTTCTCCACCAGCCACGGCAACACCGTCGACGCGCGCCTCATTGCTCACGCTAGGGCCATCACCGAGGGGGAGGCCCCCACATTAGCTGGGGTTCAGCCATACTTGCTGCGACCTATCGCGGCTTGTGTAACACGTGCGGCAGGACCAAGGCGAACTTCGTCCTCACGGGGTGTCCACTGCTACTGCAGCTGTGGGCATTCGAGTGCTTTAGCCTCAGACGGCCCATGCTCAAGGACATCACTCCGTACGGGGCGAAGATGTATTTGGGGGCAATGTGAACCGGCCTATGATAGGTTCCCTCTGGTGCCGTAGATAGGTAAGTAGTCTGACTTGCAATTAATTCCATTGTATTATGGATCATCGTATGTAACAACGGGTGTTCCTTATAGGTACAGTTCACACACGTATAGGTTAAACGGGCATATATGCCCTTCGTGGAGCACGTCGACCGACTCAGGGCTGATGACGTGCGCTGGGAGTAGTACTCACCTGAGGAACTGGTGAGCTGTGCTCCTGATTGGCTGACCTTGCTATGTTGGCACGACTGGCTTTTTGGCTGACACGACGGAAGCTAGTTTTCGACGTCTTTGTGGAAGACTACGCGGCGCGTCGTGTCATGTGCTAGTTTGGCCTATGTTAGGTCGTTCTAGTACCAGTTGGGCAACCTGTGCCGATGAATGTCCACGTGTCAGTTACCACCTCACATGATTCTCCTTTTACTGCTAATTTGTTGGACAACTTCTAACCAAATGCTAACTCCTACAGGCACTCTAGGAAGGGAGTAAAACACGGCATGGATTGGACGGCGAAGATAGAGGTGTGGATAGCCCAGTGGCTGGGCGCACCGTAGGACTGCATGGAGGAGGCCACCCCTACGACAGCAGCACGTACGATGAGTACCTTCGCTGGTATCAGCCTCAGACACGTACCAGGTTGGTACTTGTCGTCGACCCACCCCCAGCACACGTTGCAACACTGATAGACATGAACCCCGTGTACCTCGCACAGGACGTTCATGTCGTGGTATGTTATATCAAATTTGTAAATGTTCGCTTCTGGCAATCCCACTAATAGGTTTCAGCCATTCATGTTTTCCTTGTAGGCGAATGTCGGTGCTGTGATTTGGATGGACTCTCTTACCATGTGGGATAGAATCGCCAGTGGTGTGGAGGTGACACAGGAGGTGCTGCAGGCTTTCCATCATGTCTAGGCCTTGGGTGCACGTGTCGTGGCACTGTTGTCATGCACTAGGCTCCTGGAGGTCCGCACACCCACACCCGATGCACACACGGTGCATCCATTGGGGCCGTCCCGTCTAGCATGGCACTGTGTGGGAGGTTTTGCATGGCCACATCCGACACCACCTTAGCCTGACGAGGCCGGGGGTTCAGCCTAGGCACTGCCCCCTACACCACCAGTGCAGCAGTTTGGGCGTCCTCCGTACTTCTCCGGCTTCCCTACGCAGGGCGCGTACGGCTTGCCATACGTCCCTCTAGACAGCTTTGACTACACCATGGCGCTAGCCAATGGTACTTCCATCCCTTTACCTAACGAACTAACGATATTTGCACTGTAGGTTTTACACCCGTTGAGGGATGTGGGGTCTCCCCGGGCCAGGACGACACAGACCAGTACTTTTCAGACTAAATCGACCAGGCAATGGGCTCGGCACCTCAGGCTACACCCCCAGAGGTTCTCTCTGAGCACAGCTCAGGGGTGCACCGGTGTCCACATAGGTGCCACTGCAATCCACTACTCTACCATTGGGACCTCGTGTGCGTAGGTCTCTTAAGCATATACTACAAGCAATTTGAGTATCAGTGACGACTATAGTTATGATGAGAAACAAAAATGTCATAGATTAGTTATCATTCCGTGACGATTCAAGTGATTTCGTCATTAATATGCGAGACGGTACCTTCGACGCCTAGTTTTGTAACGAAAACAAATATTTGTCACAGAATATATAGAAAACCATGATGATTGTTTATATTCGTTATAAAAGAAATTATTATTTGTGACGATTTATTGGATGACGAAAAAAGTGTTGTAAAAAAAAAGTTAGGGCGAATGGGGCCATTGTGAAGTACTAGCCATGACCCAACGGCAGCCGCCTCCCGCGCAGTCAAGGACATCGCGCACCCTTGCCCCCGGCTAGGTCGCCGCGCCCCCTCGCCCCCCGGGTAGGTCGCCGCCGCCTCATCACCTCCCACGAGCCGGCGGCTCCTCCTCCTCCTCGCCTCTCCGCCGCCGGCTCTGCTCCCATCTTCCCCGGACGGCCCGCCGGCTCTGCTCCCATCTTCCCCGGACAGCCCGCCGGCCTACTTCCCTGCGCCGGCAAGGCGAACCGCCGCTCCTTGCGTCCCCAGCAAGGTCGCCGCCGCCTTACCGTCTCTCCCAAGCCAGCGACGCCGGATGCTGCCTCCTTGCTCCCCGGCTAGGTCGCCGCGCCCCCTTGCCCCCCGGGTAGGTCGCCGCCGCCTCATCACCTCCCATGAGCCGGCGGCTCCTCCTCCTCCTCGCCTCTCCGCCGCCGGCTCTGCTCCCATCTTCCCCGGACGGCCCGCCGTCCTACTTCCCTGCGCCGGAAAGGCAAACCGCCGCTCCTTGCATCCCCAGCAAGGTCGCCACCGCCTCACCGTCTCCCCCAAGCCAGCGCCGCCGAATGCCCCGTGCTGGGCCACCCACCTCGTCGCCTCCCGTTGAAAAGGTTGGTATGATTCCTGTTCACAATGAAAAGGCTGGCAGGAGGCTAGATGGAGAATATTAATGTGTGTATATGTAGATTGTTGATGCTATGCAGTTGAGGAATGCAATTTTATTGTTTGATTGTTGTATACATATTTGATCCTATGCAAAATTGCTAGTTTTGTAGATGTAGTTCCGTCAATTTTGTTACTGAAATATTGACATCTTGTTGGAACTGAAAATTGCCTGGATTGAAAGTGCAAATTATGTAGAACAGCTTGATAAAATTGCATGCTTGTGCTAGATATTGAAATTATATCTCAAAATATCAGATTAGTTGATTGGCTAAATTTGTTTTTGTTGGTCAGATCATATACAACCTTTTTAAAATAACCGTTGCAAAATGGTGGTTGTAGGATGGTAGTTCAAAAATATTCGTAAAATATTTGTGGTGAATACTATAATTAAGAAAAAGCTGAGTTCAACCCTACATGTAAGTTTATGGTTTTTTCAGATGGATAAGTCTTGGATAAATGATAGGCAATTTTCCGCTGCATATATTAAGGGTGTGAAGACCTTCATGCGCTTTGTTCGGGAACAGTGCGATGTGAATTCTCAAATACATTGCCCATGTTCAGAATGCAATAATAGAAAGTATGGACATCTAGCTCAAGTGGAAGACCACATATATATTTATGGCATGTGCAGTACATACACTAGGTGGATATATCATGGGGAACCACTTATTGCTGAAAGCAATGAAGATGTTGGGCATGAAGTTCAGGTTCTTGATCAAATGGTCACTGATTATCTTGATGAGATTGCTCCACATGACTACCAAGATGATGATGACGATGATGGAATTCCAGAACTACTAGGTGACTTGTACACAAGCGCAAATAAGGATAAGAGTCAATCAATGTTTGGAAAGATTTTAGAAGATGCCAAGTGTGAACTTTACCCTGGGTGTGCCAAATTTACAAAATTCTCTTTTCTTATTAAGCTACTTCATCTCAAGTCATATTATCGGATCACCAATGTTGCCTTTGATGCACTTCTCCAGTTGCTGTCCTTGGCATTTCTAGCTCACAATGCACTACCCAAATCATATAATGAAGCAAAAACTCTTCTTCGCGAACTGGGGCTTGGGTATGAGTCAATTCATGTATGTGTGAATAATTGTGTCCTATTTTGGAAGAAGTATGCCAAACATGATCATTGCCCAGTATGTAAAGAGTCAAGGTGGAAAGATCCAAATGGGAAAAAGCGAGTTGCTCAGAAAGTACTACGCTATTTTCCTTTGAAGCCAAGACTTCAGAGATTGTTCATGTCTAAAGAGACAGCAGAGAACACTCAGTGGCACAAGTTGAAGTGACAGATTGTTGAGAATGAAATGAGGCATCCTGCTGATGGTGAGGCATGGAAAGATTTTGATAGAAAGTATGAATGGTTTGCACAAGATGCTAGAAATCTCCGACTTGGTCTCGCCACTGATGGTTTTAACCCATTTGGTAACATGAGTAACTCCTATAGCATGTGGCCAGTGTTTGTAATCCCGTACAATTTGCCACCATGGGCATGCATGAATCAATCTAATTTTATGATGACCTTGCTTATCCCAGGTCCAAATGCTCCAGGAAAGGATTTTGATGTATTCTTGCAGCCATTAATAGAGGATTTGCTTGAACTATGGCAAGGAATTCAGACATATGATGCATTTACTGGTGAAATGTTTAGTTTACATGCTGCAGTTCTTTGGTGTATCCACGATTATCCAGCCTTGGGTACATTGTCTGGGCGTAGCACAAAAGGTTACTTTGCTTGTGTTCATTGTGATGAAGATCCTCTATCGCAGGCTCTAAGGAACAAAATTGGTTATTTTGGTCATCGCCGTTTCCTTCCAATAAATCATCCTTGGCAGAAAAGCAAAGTATTTAATGGCAAGCATGAAAATAAGGGCAAACCAAGAGAGTTTTCAACATCTGAGCTATTGGAGAAATTGGAAGAAGTAAAAGACGTTAGACCAGGAAAGCATAGTCTCAATAGAAAGAGGAAGCGCGCAAATAAGGATCAGCCAACTTGGCACCGAAGGGTTAGTTTGTTCGACCTAACTTATTGGTCAGAACTAAGACTGCGGCATAATCTTGATGTCATGCACATTGAAAAGAACATATGTGAGAATTTACTTGGGACATTTCTTGATATTGATGGAGAGACAAAGGATACTATCAATGCTAGGCTTGATTTGGAAGATCTTGGTATCAGAAAGGAGCTACACTTAAAACAGAGCGGTGATTCATATGAAAAACCACATGCTTGCTATACAATGACAAAGGAGCAGAGGGTTGCATTTTGTGAATTTTTAAGAGATGTTAAGTTCCCAGATGGATATGCGGCTAACTTGACAAGATGTGTTAATATGGATGGGCATAAGGTTCAAGGGTTAAAAACTCATGCCTGCCATATCCTTTTACAGCGAATTCTACCAGCTACATTATGAGGAATGACCCGTAATGATATATATGAAGCCATATGTGAGCTAGGAAACTTTTTTAGGCAAATATATTCAAAGACTCTTAAGGTGGATGTTCTGCATAAACTAAAGGCTGAGATTCCAATAATTCTTTGCAAACTTGAGAAAATTTACCCACCTGCCTTTTTTGATGTCATGGTACACTTGGCTGTGCACTTACCTGATGAGGCACTACTTAGAGGTCCAGTACAATATGGATGGATGTACCCTATTGAAAGGAGATTATGTACTCTGAAGCGTTATGTGAGAAATAGGGCTAGACCTGAAGGGTCCATTGCTGAGGCGTACATAGTTGATGAATGCTTGACTTTTTGCTCAAGATGTTTTAGTGATGTAGAAACAAGATTTAATCGGCAGGGAAGACAAAACAATTGTCAAGGTACTAGTATACGAGCTGATGGTCTCTCAATTTTTAGGCTTGGTGTTAATTTACTTGGAGCCTCAAAGGTTTCATATAATGATGCTGATTATGATAAATTGGTTTGGTATGTGCTCAACAATTGTCCAGAAGTTGATCAATACAAGACGTATGTACTCACATTTGCCTTGTTCATTTTCTTCATAAATGTTTTCTTGGCTCCATTGCTGATGTTTTATGTAAATTTTTAGCCTTTTTAGAGAAGAGTTGGAACGTGAAAATGCAGTTAATATTGACCAAAGGCTGGAAAAGGGGTTTGCAAAATGGTTTAAGAACCATGTAAGTTATATTCACATTTAGAGAAATATAGATTATTGTATGTTTATTTATTTGCATAACATGCACTGTTGTATTTTTATGGACAGATTGCAAAGTTGCAGTGTGATGGGACAGAGGAAGTAAGTGATGATATCTATGCGTTGTCATGTGGCCCAGATAAGTGAATTGAAATTTACTCATCTTGCATTGCCAACGGAGTCCGCTATCGAACTGTCAGCCATGAGAAACATCGAAAGACACAGAACAGTGGTACCATGACTGAGGGTACTCATAAAGATCAATACATTGACTTTTATGGTGTTCTTAATGAAATTATTGTGCTGCTATATCCTTCAAATAACCAATTTACTCGATCAGTTGATTTATTTCAATGTGACTGGTATAATCTTGAAGGAAAAAAGACAACCATGAAAGATGATGGGTACTTTAGAAGCATCAATGTAGAGCGTTATTGGTATAAAAATGACCCTTATATTTTAGCCACTCAAGCAGCACAGGTATTTTATTTGAATGACACAAAGCTTGGTAAAGGGTGGAAAGTGGTGCAAAAATTTGAGCATAGGCATCTCTATGATGTGACTAAAACTGAAGATCATACTCCTGATGTTGCACTTCAGGATGATATTTCCTCCGGTACAGAGCATATTTTGAGTGATATTGATCCACATATGGAGAATTTGCATCGTATTGATGAGGATGGCTGTACAATTGATGCTGAAATAGTTGATAATATTAGAAATAGCACTGATGATACTTCTGATGATAGCGACAGTGAATATGCAGATGACACTCTGCAACAATATTGCAGTGATCATGACTGTCCAGAAAGCCCAGCAAATGAAACTGATGATGAATAGATTTGTATGTATCTTCTTGGATACCTGATGAACAGTGTAAAATCTTGCATTGCTCTAGGGGCTTTTTGTAGAAGCATTGCTGCTACCCTGTCAAAAATATATATGTATAACCTTGTAATCGTACTGGCAAAAATGTAGAATTGTCCTGGTTTAAATATCAGCTAGTACTGCAATTAAAAAAATTTCCTCCTAATTACAAATGTACACAAGTATAGCACTGCCACTTGTTGAATTGGCGAAAAATGCCACGATTTCCTCCTAATTACAAATTTCCCTCTTTTTTTTCTTGTATATAGCTCTTTTTTTTAATATATACCGCAGAAATTTAACATAATTCACGCAAAATGCCACGATTCTTGTAATTTTTCACGAAATTTTTCATGCGCGCCAAACTTTCGCGCGGCGGGGCATGAAATCCCAGACTGGCGCGCCAACAATCTCTCCAGTCCAGGTCGCGCCGTCGCGGGTTGCCCCTCACTCTCTCCTCCCTCCCATCGGCCCCCTCTCCCTCCCCAGATCGCCCTCCTCTCCTCCCTCCCCAGATCGCCCCCTCCCTCCCTCCCAGTCCAGGTCGCCCCCCTCCGTCGCCCCTCACTCTCTCCTCCCTCCATCGCCCCCCTCTCCTCCCTCTCCAGATCGCCCTCCTCTCCTCCCCAGATCGCCCCCCTCCCTCCCCAGATCGCCCCCTCTCTAAACCCTAGCTCGTGGCCACCCCCTCCCAATCTCTAAACCCTAGCTCGTATCCTCCATCTGTAGAAAATGCAGCAGTCATGAGCATGGTTATGGAGGTTGCAGAGTGATGAATCTGCATGTTAAGGTAATGTTAGACAATTTTGTTGTATCTTTTTGGTTTAATTGATCCCTTGTTGTTGAGCTATTTGTCAGAACCTGTTGACATAAGGAGTAGAGTTTATTTTGCTGGACGAAATCTCTTTCCAGTGAACTCAGGTGTCCTAGGTAAGTCTATTCGAATTGTCTCCTGCCTATGCTTTTTCAATGCTTCATTATCTAATAATTGATATGTGAGTTGTTGGCTTCAATTACTATTTTTCACTTATAAAGAACCAAATATAACATCATTTGTAGCTATGGTAACCCATGGTTCATTCCTATATCCGCTCTAATTCTATATTTAATATGCTGATACAGATTATGTATAGTGTTGTAATATTAAATTTGTTAACCAAGTGGTTAGTTTGTATGCTTTTATTTAACACTATCCTTATTGGACCATGTAAAGCAATGTCGATCAATAAATATGAGGAGGAGAGACGTAACAATATCAAGAGAAACATAGCACGAATAGGATCACTTGGCATAGGTCATGTAAAAAACATTTTGGATGAGATGGGCAGAGGGAAAAAAGATGATTACAGAACAGTGCCAAGCAAGAAAAATAACTCTGAAGAATCCACATTAGACTACGACCCTCTTGAGGATGACACCAATCAATCAGATGAAAGTGATGATAGTTTAGGAGAGGAAGATGAAATGCCGGTGACAGCGAACATATCATCTAGGTTCAAGGTTGTCACTTATTCTTGTAAACTTTAGCTTATGTGTAGGGTCTTCACTTAAAATATATTTTCTACATCTAGTACAGCTCACTGATTTTATTTCAGCTCACTGATTTTATTTCTACGGGATTCTTTTGCTTTTGCTTTTGATATTGTTGATGGTAGAAAATTTATTCTCTTTATTTTTGTGTGTTATGTAGGTTTCAAAGTATTCTCAAATGGCTCCTGGATCAAGAAATCCAAAGGCATCAAGGAATTCCCTAGGTGGTGGACCATGTTCTAAGTCAACAAGGTCAGGATCAGAACCATCAGCTAACACTTATGTTCAAGAAAGGAACCAAAATAGAATGGAAGAAGGGCTTATGTCACATTCTGAATTTGAGCCAAGAGAAGTCAACAAGGCAATGCTTTTGAGGACAACTCAGCTAATTACTGATGGAAATGAGGGAACTTCTAGCATGAATTCAATTGATAATGCTGGACAGTTTGATGAAGGTAAGAAATTGCAACATATTTTCATTCCACTTTGTATCTTGCAAACATAGTTCTAATCCATTATATTTCTGATCTACTTTGTACCTTGCAAACATGTTGTGAGTTGCAGCACCAAGCGCCAAGGGACATCGGAAGCCAACTTGTCGAAGGGAAGAAACGACCTGAACAGCCATTGCAAGCAGCAAAGCTAGCTTCGGAGTCTGGCATACTGGTGAGGAACCATATGCCTATCTACCTGCATTGGAAGGATTACAAGAAGAACAATGATAGAGATATCCTAAAAGATCACATGAGTTATCTAGCTGTAAGTTTAAACTTTTTCCTCAAGTAAATTTTTTTTGTAGTACTAAATATGTCTGCTTGATTAATACTGAATTGCTTGTGCAACCCTCAGCCACCTTTGTTAGGAACAATTGCTCATGCTTCTGTCCTTTTATTCTTGCTGCACTATTTTATTTATAGAAAAAATACTTCTTATGAGTATTGAGTGCACAAGACCAGTACATAGTAACTAAGGAAATGATGCAGAAAAAGAGACTAGAAGTAGAAAATTTTCGCCAAGAATTAGTTCCAAATTTATAATACAGAAACTTTTTCTTCAAGCAGAATAATCTGATAATTTGTGCCATTTTAAGTGCATTGATCTTACACTGTTATCTAACTTAAACAGATTCGCTTTGATATGGATATATCTGATAATACAACCAAAAAAGTTTGTTCTGCTCTCCTCAAGGATGGGGTACGCCAACAGCGCTATAAGCTTAAATGAAAATATTTTGATGGTGTTCCTGAGAATGAAGTACTCTCAAGAAAACTACCGGATGTTTCTCAAGAAGATTGGGCAAGTCTTGTGCAGAAGTGGAGTGATCCTAAGCACAAGGTATCATAGATATATATGTAGCTTTTTTTGGAAAAGTTAGTAATATACATAGGATTGACAGTTTATTACATGGGCTTACTATTTGTAGGAAACATGTGAAAAGAATAAACAAAATAGAGAAAAGGTTAGGCTGCACCAAACCACAGGTTCTCAATCTTATGTTGCTAAGAGATACTCTATGGTAAGCTAAATTGTTGACTAATTCATTACACTGCATAGCTAGCTATTCTGAAATATTTGTATCATTAATGTAGAAAGTCCAAGATAATGGGGATGAACCTAATTCAATGGATCTTTTCAAGGCAAGCCATTTTAGCAGGAAAAAGGGTTATAGTGATATTGCACAGGAAGCAATTGTAAGTATATTAATTGCCAAATATTGAAATGTGCGTGTGTGACACATATATTTGAATGCTATGTTGATCTATACACTAAGGTGTTTTTGTAAAGGAAAACTAAACTGAATTGTTGTTTAAGTATGTCATATTCATTTTTTTCATTTTCTACAACCATGCAACACAATGTTCTGTTTTTACTTATTAAAGAATGAGCTGAATACATATTATAGGTGTATACAAAAAATTTTCTTTGCTGTGTCTTCAACATTCAAAGATAAGCATTATGCAATCTGTTTATGTTACAAATGGAGCATAGAATTATCTTGCATGTTTATATTGTCTCTATTCAATGGTAGGATGCCATGGAAACTGCAATGGAAGAAACTCCACAGGAAGGTGAAGAACCCAAATCTATAGATGACATTGTGCGTGGAGTTCTATCTGAGTTCAGTCAATCAAGCAAGTTTTTGGTGAATATGGGTGTTTCAGCCTGTTCAAGCCAATCTACCACTCACACTTCTACTGCACGCATAAGACAACTTCAAGAAATAGTTCCAGGACAAACATTGCATATCGAGAATGCTAGTCGAAATGAGCAAGAGTTGTGTGCTACTGTTAGCTCTCAGCAGGGAGAAATCATGGATTTGAAGAGGCAAGTTGAAGAAGCAAAAGAGTCAAACAAGAGGAATGAAGAGCAAATGGCCATTTTCAAGCAAATGCAAGAAAAAACTGATTCCCTTGTTTTGCGGCTTCTGGGCCAATCATCAATAGTTTGATCATCTTTGTAGTCACAATGTGTAGTTGCTAGGCTTATTTTGAAGTATGGTAGCAACATACTTGTTACTGCTAGTGACATTTGGCTAATATGGTTTTGTGATGGAACTGTCTATGGTGATCACTTTTGTGTTGAACCAATGGTTGTAATGGCATGTATTGGATAAATATCAATTAATTCTATATGCTTTGATGGAACAATTCTATGGTGATTATCTGGAGAATTATGCTACTGTTCATGACGTTTTTTTGTCATTCATGTATGTCTGGAGAATTATGGTGATTATTTGGAGAATGGCATGTATGTCAATTAATTCATGACGTTTGATGGAACGATTGTCAAAGAATGTTTTCACTTGGTGACGATAACGGTATCATCACAGAAAATATTTTATGACACTAAGTAAATCGTCATAAATATTATTGTATGACGATATGTTATTCGTCATAAATGTGTGCTATTTTATGACGATTTCCCAATTATCGTCACTAATAACATTCTATGACGCAGAATCTGTGACGATCCTAGTGACGCAAAAAAATCGTCATTGTTATGATTTTATGACAAAAATCCATGATTTTGTGACAAATACGTATCATCACCGATGCTCAAATTTCTTGTAGTTCTTACCTTGTCGGGGTGCCGACACCCTGCATTGAGGAAGACGACCAAGCGGGGCTGTACGGGAGGACACGAATGCGGAGACAGAGGGGGCCAGAGTGGCAACAGAGGGGGCTGGGGATGCTGTGGAGGGGTGTAGTGCTGGTTGTACATTTGTTGTTTCTATACTACTTACATTTCTTATTTACTAAGTAATGTTTGCAATACTGTTGCGATCTTAGTTGTACTTCTGTTTATGATGTTCGTTTGTTCAATCCGTGTTGATGCCGTACCACTCAATTAATGGCAACCACATCGACGCCCACATCACTTGAATAGTGTACTCAATTAATGGCAACCGCACCGACGCGTAAACCAATCGATTACATGCTTGATGACATTGAATAATACCATGAACAACAGGGGAGAGTACTATGGTATAACCTTATCCTTGTGTGCCTACTGGTAGAATGAGCCTCGCACTACCCACATGGAGCGTTGCAGAGGGGGCCACCTCGGACGTGGCTAACCATCATTGTAGTGGCAAGCACATATGCAGGAAGGGTTCATGCAGCAGCATATCGGATCATACGAACTTCTTATGTTGATGACCTCCTTGTTGCCCCTCTCGCACTACATCTGCTGACGGGGGTCATCATTCTGCTCTATTAGCAGTAACGTACCGTGCCTCCAAGTCAAGGGTTCACTCCTACAACATATCCACGTACCGCACAACGTACCAGTTCATGGAGAGGATTAATCCATCGCACGAAGTCGTATTTGGCCATCTACTGGAAAGGAAGGTTAACATCGAAACTCTATTAGCAGTAATACAAAATAGACGATTGTCTAATTGTACCCAAGAGTGTGGGCATCGGAAGAAACATCGCCTGCTATCCAAATGGTATTCCGCCACCTGCACGACCACGTCCTCCATGTGTCTGCATTTTGACCACACTAGTTGAGCACGCCTGTTTGGCAACAAGCGGTAGTTAACGCCGAAGTCCTCCCTCCTTTCAAGTGGAAGGTCTCCCTTTGGTGACCCATGTTTGACTGGCCCCTCGGCGTCTGACATGGTATGTTAGTATAGGACAGAGAAGGTAATTCTTCCTACTAGCAAGGGGTGCGGCATGCATTTTATAGCCCGTGGGGTGTCGCAATGTACTTTATGACAAACCGCACCATGTGCAACCTTTGTGCTATGCTACACCAGACGGGGTAGCTTTGTGCAGCTACAAGATCACACGAGGTAGCTTTGTGTAGCGATAAGACCACACGGGGCAGCTTCACGCAATGAGAAGACAAAACAGGGTAGCTTTGCGTAGTGAGAACACCAGACGGAGTAGCTTGTATAGCGACTACACCGGACGGGGCAGCTTTGTGCAGCAACAAGACCACACGGGGCAGCTTTGCATAGCGAAAAGAACACACCGGGTAACTTTGCGCAGCGACAAGACCCCAGGGGCCAGATTTGCATAGTCACAACACTAGACGGGGCAGCTTTGCGCAGTGACTACACCAGATGGGGCAGCTTTATGCAGCGACAAGAGCATACGTGGCAGTTTTGCGCACTGATAAGACCACACAGGCTAGCTTTGCGTAGCAACTTTTTTGAAAGACAAGGCAACACTCTGCTTTGCGTGCTACTCACATGAAATAAACTACACCATGCCAACGATTTAGCTTATAAAAAAGGTGGAAGTGATCTAGAAGAGAACACTTCACAACAAAAGCCAACACTACACCAGAGCTTGCTTCACCGCGTCGGGATGAACAAGAGGCAGAAAAAGCAATAGGACAAGATGATGAAGAAATGAGAGGAGACTTGCGAACTAGCAAGGTCCACTGCTGCCCGTGATGAACAAACAAGGGCTGCTGTGGCCCGGGCCAAACAAGCGGAGCGTGCTAGGAGGTCAGCTCCCCACAATGACATCCCCCGTAGCAATAACCCCATCCCGAACATTCCAACCTAGTGTTCGCCGCAACACCCACTTGAGGGAGAGACGCCGCCCCTATGTTGGTGCACGGACCCATGCAAGTTTTTAAGTCTAAGCAACAACCCAATCTAGGCATGCGTTATTGGGGTTGAGCAAACTATTCCTAGGACTATCCCAACCGCCGTTGGGACACGAACAGCTATCGGCAGCCGGTAAGGCCCAGATACAATGTGTTTCCCCTACTATTTTCTCTTTTAAAGTATGCACTAACAACCTCTCCTTGTCTAACTGCAGTCCCCGAAACTGATATGTGGCTACCGCAAGTGGATTGATCCAAAGATCCACCAACATGACTAGTGGGCTCTCGACTTCAATGAGTGGGATGTCAAAAGGGTTTACGAGATCAAGGAGGAGCACCGCAAGGACGAGCAAACTGAGCATATACATCAAGAGATGAAAGCTCATCTCCAGGCGTGCATGCACAGGGAGCACATGGCTTGCAAGAGGGAGCACAAGAAAAAGAGGGAAATGGCGGCCAAGGCAAAAGAGGCCACCGAGAAATTCAACGTCGAGCTCGCAAGGAAGGGAAATGGTCCCAGTCCACGCAGAAGGTCAGGTCATCCCGCACTAACTAGTCCTTTGAAGGTCGAATTTAGTTCCATTTCAAAAAGGCACATGTGCATCGTAGGAGTAGTTCAGTTTGTTGCATCATGCATGATGCTCTTTCTTATACATGTTACCAAACCCTATGAGTCATGTTACTCCCAACTTTTCTATAAAGTCTATTTTAATTCAGAAAAGCGTATTTCCTCATCTTTTCGCATTCAATTATTCGCGTAGCAATAATTGCAACAACATTAACAAACAAGTTATCCTCTGTGTATGAATTCCCAGTTAAATCACGATATCACTTATCTTCATACTTACCAATCATTTTTATTTCAATCATTCTCAAATAAAATTTCACAAAATTTCTTGCACTACAATAACATACGACGATCGCAAACTGTTATTGCAAATCTAATAGATTATCTACCATTCATAAACTATGAAAATCACAAATGGATCAACCGACATTGCCTCCCATTTGCAGGCGCTGAATAGCCGAGTGACTACAAGTGTAGTCGTTGAGCTGTTAGGCATACGCTCCAATCACCGAACGGCTTGACGACTGGAACATGTCGCCCAACGGCCCACGGACAACTTGCGCGTCGTGTGGCCGTTGGGAAATAGGTTCCAGTCGCCCAACGGTTTGATTACTAGAAGCTATTTATATAAAAAAATATTTGCACGGGTATATTTTTGTTATTTTGAATAAAATATGGATTGTTTACAAAAAAATTCGTTAGTTGTATGTTCCAAAACAGTGTCATGCCTCACATAACTGGTATTAAAGGAATGTAAGGGTCATTGATCTTCAATCAAACTTTTTGCTGAGTGTAAATTTTTTTATTAAAATAACCCACATAAACCCATTTAAGGCTTGTTTGGATAAACAACCCCTTCAAATGGGCAAGGATTTTAGTTCAATTTCCCTCTCCATCCGAAGGGATTGGATCTTATTCTTATCCATTCAAATAAGCTCCAAGAAATAAGAAGTCTCGCAAACATAGAAAAGAAAGAAAGGAAAAATAAAACATCAATCGCTGAGAGACCATGTGGTCGTGATCCCATGAGAATGATGAGTAATTGACAATGGTGTAGGTTAGTCGAGTTTGGTTTGGGTGGTTTTGACCATGTCGTTGCGTGGTGCAACGGGCTCGGTCGATTTGGTCAAACTTGGTCGTTTGGGCTTAGGTCATTTATTCTAATGCTTCGACAGGTTTGGACTTCATCATGGGTAAGCATGATGTGTTTATGCTATTTTACGCTTTCATGTGTCGAGCGGTGCTATGTGATGTGTTTCTTGTCTGTGTGGCTGCAGGACATCGAGCGGAGTCGTGGCGAGACACGGTGGACCGGACTAGGCGCAGGTGGCGCTGAGGTCAGAACGGTCAGGATGTGTCGAAGACGACGTGGACTCGAGGTGGTTGCGAGGCGTGCAAGACAAGGAGCGCGGAAGCTTCCCGGAAGGTGCAGGAGGGGCGAAACGGGAATTTCGCAAGGCTGCACAAGCGGGAGCGGGCTCCGTTGGATTTAGCCGGCGTAACGGGGCGGAGACCCGTTAGCCATGGGCTATAAAAGGAGAGGAGGGGCTGCATGCCCATTTGAGCATTTGGGTGGAATTAGGGTTAGCTCTAGTCAAAAGAGGCTTTAGGAGTTGGTTTCTTCTTTAGTCTTTAGTGGTTGGAGAGGCAGAGTTTGGTGCTCCCTCTGTCCCCTACGATGTGTTCTAGGTGGTAGAACAGAGTGTGTGTTCTTCCTCCCTCCATGGATGTGTGTGTGTGTTCTTGAGTTGAGGTGAGGGAGAGGATGAGTTGAGAGATTGTAATCCTTCCTCTGTATCCAATCGTGTCATCGGGACTCCTATGTATTCCTTGTGATTCAAGCAATGAAAATCTGAAGTTTTATTCCCGTGCTCTCTGTTCTTCCTTCGATGCTCTTTTGGTGGATTTCTTGAGATTTTGATTTTTGAGTTCTTGCTTGCTGTGGAGGTGTAAAATGGGTTGCTCCATGATGGGATAGTGCTTCAAGATCATTTGATCAATTAAAATCCCAGAGACAAGGTTTTAATCTCAGTTTTGCCTTTTTGTCCTCCCCTGTTCAAGCTTTGCATTTCTAGGGTTTTGGTGCTCTCAGTGTTCCCCTTGTTGTAATGGCTTGAAATTTGGCATGGAGGATCCAGAGGCTATCTTATAGCTATCCTCAAAATTTCATAGCCAAAGGATCAACCGTTTGGGAGCAATTTGATTTTTGGCTCGGGTCGTGCAAGAATTCAGATTTTTACCCAAATCTGAAATTCTTGATTCTTGGAGTGGATTTCTTGTTATTGGTTCTTGGCTTAGTCTTCTGGGAGTATTCCCTAGCTATCCTCAAAGTTTCTCAAGCCAAGAATCCAAGAATCGGTGCGAATCTCTCAATTTTCTGAATTTCCTGTTTGCTGTTTTTCTCGAGAGGTACTACCGCTCGGGGAGCGGTACTACCGCTTAAAGGTACTGCCGCTCTGACCAGCGGTACTACCGCTCAGCGGTACTACCGCTTGACCAAGCGGTACTACCGCTTGAGGCCAGAATTTTCCCGATTTGATTTTTCTCGCTTGCTGGTCTCTGTATTTGTGTTTTTCCTGCTGCTGGGGTATCTTGTGAGCACTGGTCTTCTACCTTCATAGCTCCCATAGCTATTGGAGAAGAAGATACGAGTTGGGGGCGATTTTTAAAAGCCGACATTCACCCCCCTCTGTCGCCATTTCGGTCCAACAATTGGTATCAGAGCGGGTTAGCTCTAATTCATAGATCTTAACCGGTCTCAAGAGCCATGGCGACGGACAAGTACTCGACCAAGCCGCCCGTTTTCGATGGCATCGATTACCCCTTCTGGAAGAGCCGAATGGAGACATACATCCAGGCTCAGGGGTACGCTATCTGGCGCAAGGTCAAGGTCCGGTTTGTTGTTCCTGCCGATGAGAACATCAATGCTGGGAATATGCATGATGTTGAGGCAAACGCTAAGGCAAGGAACATCATTATCCAGGGCCTGAGTCGTAGCGAGTTCGATCGTATCTCCCACCTGTCGTCCGCCTACGATATCTGGGTGACCCTCGACGCATACCATGAGGGCACCACCCAGATCAAGACGGTTCGACAGGACCAGTTCAAGCGCGAATACAACAAATTCGAGATGCTTGCTGGTGAGTCCCTAGATGAGTGTTTCGCTCGTTTCCACAAGATCTTGAGCAACCTCCGAGCGGTCGGTCTCACATACCCCGACTCGGACAACGCTCGTCAGATGCTTGCGGCACTCGATCTGCGTGTGTGGGAGATGAAAGTGACCACCATCAAAGACACGACAGACCTCTCGACCTTGACTCTTGACGCGCTGTACTCGCGCCTCAAGACTCACGAGATTGACGTTGTCTCTCGTAGGTCGAAGTCACAGTCGATGGCTTTGGTCACCGATCCCAGCTCGGCTTCTGGTCCCTCTTCTGATTCTTCTTGCGGTTTCTCCCTTGCTGCTCTCTGTGACATAACTGATGATCAGTTAGAGCAGCTTGCGGATGATCAGCTGGCCCTCCTTGCTCGAAGATTCTCCCATGCTTACAAGGGGAGGAGGGACAGAAAGAGAGGAGGACCCGTGATTTGCTTTGAGTGTGGTGGCCCCAACCACATTCGGGCAAACTGCCCCAAGCTGGAGAAGGGCAAGAACGACTACGGCGGTTCGGGCAAGATCGACTACACCGACAAGAACCGCAACAAGAAGCCTCCAGCTCAGACGCCGGGAAAGAAGAAATTCCGCGACTTCGGGAAGGCCAAGAAGCTGTTTCACCGCGTCCTCACCGCCTTCGACGACCTCGACCTCAGCGAGGTGGAGGGATGGAGCGACGACGACGGGACGGGTGACCAAGATCCCAAGAGCGGCGACGACTTCTCCGGCATGTGCTTCATGGCCCTCGAGGGCGAACTCAGTGACAGCGAGCTGTACTCCGACTCGGACGAGGTATGTCCCTCCTATGACCAACTTAATGAAGCTTTCCTTAAGCTAGGAGGATTTCATGCTAGATCTAGAGCTAGATGTAGTGAGTTGGAGAAGGAAGTAGATAGACTGTCACGGGAGCTTACTTCACTTACATCTGCTCCCTCCCGTGACGACTGTGATACATGCTCTGCTTTGCTGGTTGATATGGAGAAATTAAGGACCTCGCATGATAGTGTGTCCTCTGAGCTTGATATTGTTAAGGTGGAGAATGTTAGTCTGCTTGCTGAGTTAGAGTTGAGTAGGATGGCTGTTACCCTACTTACTACTGATGAGACTACTTCTCCCACCTCATGTGAGGATAAGGACATTGCTGCTAGAGGACCTTATGCCATGCTCCTTGATCTGCCCGATTCTTGTAAAAATTGCACTAACTTGAAGATGAACTTAAAACGGGCAGATCATAAAATTGCTGAACTGCAAGCTTCTTTACTTGAGCCGATTGATTCGTGCTTGAACTGTCCTAAGTTAACTGTTGAACTTGAAGCTGTCTCCAAACAGTTTCAAGAAATGATTGATCATGATAGGAAGTTGGCTCAGTTTGCTTCTAAGGACCCTGTTAGCTCACCATGCATTAATTGTAACAAACTAAAATCTGACTTGAATGCATTGGATGAGAAATGTGTGAAGCTAACTAAGGACTTACTAGAGAAGCAACCATCAGCTTGTATTGTTTGTGCTGAGAAGGGGGAGAAGCCCCAGGGTAAGGTGGAGGCGTCTAGGAACGTAAACCAACTGGCTAGTAGTAGGATTGTTCCTCCAGGGTCGGCTGTGCGTGCACAAGCCATTCTTTCCTCTACTGTTGGTTCTCCTTCTGCTCCCTTACCTTCTGCTGTCTCTTCTTCCCCCTGCTCCTCTTGCACCTCTCTCTTTCGGGAGTGTCAGTATCTTATGAACACTCTCGAGAGGTTTGTAGGTGGCAAGAAGAAGCTCAATCTTATTCTAGACCAATCCAAGATTTGCAAGTTCAATCAAGGTCTAGGGTATGATTTCTATGAGGATATGAGGAAGCATCCTCCTGCTATTCTCCGTCCTATCTTAGGAGGTGTGATCGAGGTCGAGCCCAGATCTGATGAGGTCAAATTCAAATCAGCGGGCTTTGTCCAAGGGATCTCTGACAGCAAGGTGATTTCACCTGTTGCTTCGGCCTCTCAGAAGGCGAAGCCTCTTCGTGCTACTTCCACCTCTCAGAAGGTGAAGTACCACTGCACCTTCTGTCAGAAGGATGGGCACTCGATCGAGAGATGCTTCAGGCGCGCCAAGATTGCGCGTAGAGACCGTGCTGAGGCACCTAGGCGTATTCAGGGTCAGCCCCAGATCCTGAGTGTACCCAGGACCAGCACGAGGTCTAAGTTTGCTCCTGTTACGGAGTTTAGGCAGCATAGAGGACTTGGTTTTTCCGAGTTTTCTGTTTTTCGTCCTCATGCTGCCTCTGGTCATGACTTCCGCCGTCCTGAGGGTACATCTCGTTTCCCCCGTCGAGACAGTTACCCGCGGCGTGTTCAGCGTGTTGCCGGTGTTCCGACTCGCTCTCCCGTAGCAGTCGGACCCCGCAACAGCTTCAGGTCTGCTCACAGACCTTCTGCTTCTTTGAGTCATGGAGAGCGTAGGGTAGATAGAGGTCAGTCGTGCTTGACTACTTCATCTGCTCGACGTGTTGTTCAGTATTGGGTGCCAAAATCACTTTTGATTTATCCCAGTACTGAGACTTTACTCTCTGTTTGACTCAGGTTCGCCGGGCAGGGAAGGGAAAGGTTTGGCTTGTAGACTCCGGTTGTTCTCGTCATATGACCGGAGACTCCCGTTGGTTTTCTTCCCTTGCCCGTGCTCCAGGTGATGAGACGATCACCTTCGGAGATGCTTCATCTGGGCGCGTCATCGCCAAAGGTACTGTGCGCATTAATGATTCTTTCATTTTGAAAGATGTAGCCTTGGTTAGTAAGCTGCAGTACAATTTGCTTTCAGTTTCTCAGCTTACCGATGACGGTTTCGAGGTGAGCTTTAAGAAAAATGCTTGTAAAATTCTTGATTCTTCGGGGAGTCTGGTTTGCGGGATTTCTCGTTATGGGAGGATCTTTCGTGCTGTTTTTTCTGAGTCTTCTGGTGATCCTCTCAGGTGTTTAGTTGCTTCTGAGTCCCGCGACCTTTCTTTCTGGCATAGGAGACTTGGTCATATCGGATTTGATCATTTGACCCGAGTTAGCAGCCACGATCTCATTCGTGGTCTGCCGAAACTCAAGATGGTCAAAGACCTTGTTTGCTCTCCATGCCGGCACGGCAAGATGGTTGCCGCTTCTCACCCTCCGGTCACAGTTACTATGACCGATGCACCGGGACAGCTGCTCCATATGGACACAGTTGGACCAGCTCGAGTGCAGTCAGCAGGAGGGAAGTGGTATGTTCTTGTTGTGGTCGATGACTTCTCGAGGTATTCTTGGGTGTTTTTCTTAGCCTCGAAGGATGAGACATTTTCACATTTCCGAGGTCTTTTTAGTAGGCTTTCTGTTGAGCTTCCAGGTGCCTTACGAGCGATCCGCAGTGACAATGGCACGGAGTTCAAGAATTCCTACTTTGAGAGTTTCTGTGGTGAGACAGGTGTAGAGCACCAGTTCTCTTCTCCATACGTCCCTCAGCAGAATGGCGTTGTGGAGAGGAAGAACCGTACCTTGGTCGAGATGGCCAGGACGATGCTTGATGAGTACTCTACACCGCGGAAGTTTTGGGCTGAGGCTATAGCTACCGCGTGCCATGTCTCAAATCGAGTATTTCTTAGGGCACACTTGCATCGCACTTCTTATGAGTTGAGATACGGGCGAAAGCCCAGCGTCTCTCATTTTCGTGTGTTTGGTTGCAAGTGCTTTATTCTGAAGTCCGGGAACCTAGATAAGTTCGAGTCACGTTCTTGTGATGGGATATTTCTAGGTTACTCGCCTTCTTCGCGGGCTTATAGGGTCTGGAACTGCGAGTCTAGCAAAATGGTAGAGACCTGTGAGGTGACCTTTGACGAGGCCAGTCCGGGGACTAGGCCCGATATCTCAGGTTCTTTAGAGCAGTCCGAGACCATCTTTGTGGATGATGAGGATGATGGAGACGACGATTGTCTACCTGATCCTGTCCCTCATCCACCCCTTGAGGTGCCGTCTTCCACCGCACCTCGAGGCGATCAGCCCATGCCTTCTGCTTCTTCTGGAGCTGGTGGCTCTGTTCCTACCTCGTCAGCTCACGAGGTAGAGGCCACTTCTTCATCTCATCCTGGACCTCCTAGACATATCCAGAAAGCTCATCCTTCAGAGCAGATCATTGGAGACATTTTCGAGCGTGTTACCCGCTCAAAATCTGGCTTATCTCAATTCTGTCTCCATTCTGCTTTCATTGCCTTCTTTGAGCCTAAAGATGTCTCTCATGCTTTATCTGATGAGTCTTGGGTCAATGCCATGCATGAGGAGCTAGAAAATTTTGAGAGAAACAAGGTCTGGTCGCTTGTCGAGCCCCCGCGAGGTCACAATATTATTGGGACTAAGTGGGTGTTCAAGAACAAGCAGAGCGAGGATGGAGTGGTTATTCGAAACAAGGCTAGACTGGTTGCTCAGGGGTTCTCCCAGGTTGAAGGTCTAGATTTCGAGGAGACCTTTGCCCCTGTAGCTAGACTTGAAGCCATTAGAATCCTGCTTGCCTTTGCAGCTTCTAAGGGTTTCAAGCTTTACCAGATGGACGTCAAGAGTGCCTTTCTCAATGGCCTTATTGAGGAAGAGGTCTACGTCCGACAACCTCCAGGTTTCGAGAACCCCAAATACCCACACCATGTCTTCAAGCTTTCCAAAGCGTTGTATGGACTTAAGCAGGCCCCCAGAGCTTGGTATGAAAGGCTTAAGTCCTACTTGTTGAGTCATGGGTTTGAGATGGGTAAAGTAGACAAGACTTTGTTTATCCGTAGGCTTGGTAGTGACCTTCTGCTCGTCCAGATCTATGTCGATGACATTATCTTTGGCGGCTCTTCCCATACTCTGGTTTCCCAGTTCTCGGATGTCATGAGCACCGAGTTTGAAATGAGTATGATGGGTGAGTTGACCTTCTTCCTTGGCTTCCAAATTAAGCAGACTCGGGAGGGTACATTTCTTCATCAAGGAAAGTACACTCGTGACCTCCTGAAGCGCTTCGATATGAGTGATGGTAAGCCAGTGTCAACTCCCATGGCTTCGACAGCCTATCTTGACCCAGATGAGGATGGCGAGCCAGTTGATCAGAAAGAGTTCAGAAGTATGATCGGCTCCCTTCTTTACCTCACCGCCTCGAGACCAGACATACACTTCTCAGTGTGTCTGTGTGCTCGCTTTCAGGCTTCTCCTCGCGTATCTCACCGCCAGGCGGTGAAGCGCATCTTTCGGTACCTTCGAGCTACCATTGACTATGGTATCTGGTACTCTTCCTCTTCTTGTCTTTCCTTGAGAGCCTTCTCGGATGCAGATTTTGCCGGCTGTAGGATAGATAGGAAGAGCACTTCTGGCACTTGCCAATTCATTGGCACTTCTCTCGTTTCCTGGTCTTCGAGGAAGCAGTCCGGTGTTGCACAGTCCACTGCAGAGGCCGAGTACGTTGCTGCTGCCAGTTGTTGCAGCCAGGTGCTTTGGATGGCTTCGACCCTGCGGGACTTTGGGTTAGTTATCGACAGTGTTCCACTCTTTTGTGATAACACTTCTGCGATTAACATTGCTAAGAACCCAGTGCAACACTCTCGGACCAAACACATTGATATCCGTTTCCACTTCCTTAGAGACCATGTAGAGAAGGGTGATATAGTGCTCCAGTTTGTGGAGAGTGACCACCAGTTGGCTGACATTTTCACCAAGCCTTTGGACAGTTCGAGGTTTTCAGCTCTGCGGGGAGAGCTTGGGGTGGTTTGTCCTTACGGACTGTAGTGAGGGGGAGCTTGGGCTTTACTGCTTTATTATATTAATTATGCTTCTGTCTCATTTCTGTTGCTTTGCACTTGGGGTGCACTTGGGTTTAGTCCTCCTAGCATAGATTAGAGTGTTTCTCTTGTCTAGCTGCTTAGACTCCTACTCTTATCTTGTGCTTCCAGGATTAGCTGTTTCTTATCTCACTAGATTGAGCTCACTCACTTCTTGTAGGTTCTAGCGAGGGTTGGGCCACCCTCGGGTAGACAGGGTACGTGTTTGCTCTCTAGTGTGTGTTCGACAATCAGCTGTTAGTCCTGGAGTCATTTGGGGTAGATGAGAGTCAGTTTAAGCCATAGTTGCTTCTATATCTTTTCTACGCTTTAAGGACTGCCTGTTTTGGTTTTATTTGCCAGCTTCTCAATTTATTGCTTTGGTTCAGGGAGAGTTCATTTGGGAGCTTCTGGAGCTTAATTGTGACTTAACTCAACTTGAACTAAAAGTTGCATGTCATGTTGAGGGGGAGCTAGATTTTTCTTGCATTTTCAGCATTCTAGCATTATAATCAATCTGCATTGAGCCTTGATTATTATCCTGTTATGACATGCTTCAGTGCTTTACACCTTGCCATGACTTGTGCTTAGCTTGCTAAATTTATCATGACTTCATATGTGTAGACTAGCGTTTGCTATGATAAGTTAAGTAAAATTGATCAACTTAAATTAAACTTGTCATGCTAGCATTTGAGTTTAGTCTTTCTTGAGCTATCCCTTTATGATTCATGCCATGTCAAATAGGCTGAGTAGAGCGTTGAATCTATATTGAGCCTTAGATTGAGCTGTTTAGTCTCTTGATGATGCATGAGTTAGTACAATATGTTAAAAAGCAAAAAGATCTGTTTTGTGCGAAAAAACTGATCTCACCAATTCTCTCCTATGAGACGGCTTGCCATTGCACTTGGCATGAACTTAGGGGGAGTTTTGGATGACCTAGACTATCTTCTTAAGCTCATGGCTTGGAGTAGTCGCATAAGGCTTGAGACCTAGCACATGATAAAACAAAAATCTGGTTGGCAACAACCATGAATTTCAAAAGAAAATATGTCATTTGTGCTCCATTTGCTTAAGCTTCAAAAAAAACCAAGTACTTTAACCAAAGTTTCAATCTTGAGCTTATAGCACTCTATTTGGACTCAATGTTAGCTTCCTTGTTCCGCTTAGCTTATTGACATGGCCTGCATCATCCTTGGATATCTCTAGTTAGACTTTGCTCATTGATGACTTGACTTGCTCACTTAATGTACTTCACTTTTAGATTGTTATCTATGTGTTCTAGCTGGCTTATATATATGTTGTCATGATCTAGATATCGTTTTATTGAGTTATGGCTTGGTGTAGTACTTGTTGGTCATATTGGATAATTCTCATGGCTCTAAATGCTTAGAATAAACAAACTTCAGCCATATTCATCCATTGACATGTCATATTCTCTCTTTTGCATCCTTGATGCGTTTATTGCCAAAAGGGGGAGAATAGAGAAGAAAAAGCTAGTTGGGATCATTTTAGAGCTTTGGAGATCAATTTGCTCTTTCAGTTGTTGCTCTAGTGTTCCTTCTGTCGACATGGTCATTTGTTTCATTCTCTTCTTTGGACCATGTTGGATTCGTCAAACTCAAACTCTTCTTCATGCTTTTTCCGAGTTTGTCAATATACTCATCAAGGGGGAGATTGAGAGACCATGTGGTCGTGATCCCATGAGAATGATGAGTAATTGACAATGGTGTAGGTTAGTCGAGTTTGGTTTGGGTGGTTTTGACCATGTCGTTGCGTGGTGCAACGGGCTCGGTCGATTTGGTCAAACTTGGTCGTTTGGGCTTAGGTCATTTATTCTAATGCTTCGACAGGTTTGGACTTCATCATGGGTAAGCATGATGTGTTTATGCTATTTTACGCTTTCATGTGTCGAGCGGTGCTATGTGATGTGTTTCTTGTCTGTGTGGCTGCAGGACATCGAGCGGAGTCGTGGCGAGACACGGTGGACCGGACTAGGCGCAGGTGGCGCTGAGGTCAGAACGGTCAGGATGTGTCGAAGACGACGTGGACTCGAGGTGGTTGCGAGGCGTGCAAGACAAGGAGCGCGGAAGCTTCCCGGAAGGTGCAGGAGGGGCGAAACGGGAATTTCGCAAGGCTGCACAAGCGGGAGCGGGCTCCGTTGGATTTAGCCGGCGTAACGGGGCGGAGACCCGTTAGCCATGGGCTATAAAAGGAGAGGAGGGGCTGCATGCCCATTTGAGCATTTGGGTGGAATTAGGGTTAGCTCTAGTCAAAAGAGGCTTTAGGAGTTGGTTTCTTCTTTAGTCTTTAGTGGTTGGAGAGGCAGAGTTTGGTGCTCCCTCTGTCCCCTACGATGTGTTCTAGGTGGTAGAACAGAGTGTGTGTTCTTCCTCCCTCCATGGATGTGTGTGTGTGTTCTTGAGTTGAGGTGAGGGAGAGGATGAGTTGAGAGATTGTAATCCTTCCTCTGTATCCAATCGTGTCATCGGGACTCCTATGTATTCCTTGTGATTCAAGCAATGAAAATCTGAAGTTTTATTCCCGTGCTCTCTGTTCTTCCTTCGATGCTCTTTTGGTGGATTTCTTGAGATTTTGATTTTTGAGTTCTTGCTTGCTGTGGAGGTGTAAAATGGGTTGCTCCATGATGGGATAGTGCTTCAAGATCATTTGATCAATTAAAATCCCAGAGACAAGGTTTTAATCTCAGTTTTGCCTTTTTGTCCTCCCCTGTTCAAGCTTTGCATTTCTAGGGTTTTGGTGCTCTCAGTGTTCCCCTTGTTGTAATGGCTTGAAATTTGGCATGGAGGATCCAGAGGCTATCTTATAGCTATCCTCAAAATTTCATAGCCAAAGGATCAACCGTTTGGGAGCAATTTGATTTTTGGCTCGGGTCGTGCAAGAATTCAGATTTTTACCCAAATCTGAAATTCTTGATTCTTGGAGTGGATTTCTTGTTATTGGTTCTTGGCTTAGTCTTCTGGGAGTATTCCCTAGCTATCCTCAAAGTTTCTCAAGCCAAGAATCCAAGAATCGGTGCGAATCTCTCAATTTTCTGAATTTCCTGTTTGCTGTTTTTCTCGAGAGGTACTACCGCTCGGGGAGCGGTACTACCGCTTAAAGGTACTGCCGCTCTGACCAGCGGTACTACCGCTCAGCGGTACTACCGCTTGACCAAGCGGTACTACCGCTTGAGGCCAGAATTTTCCCGATTTGATTTTTCTCGCTTGCTGGTCTCTGTATTTGTGTTTTTCCTGCTGCTGGGGTATCTTGTGAGCACTGGTCTTCTACCTTCATAGCTCCCATAGCTATTGGAGAAGAAGATACGAGTTGGGGGCGATTTTTAAAAGCCGACATTCACCCCCCTCTGTCGCCATTTCGGTCCAACAATCGCATATTACCAGATATTTTTATTCATAGGAAAATAATAAAAATACATTAATCAAGGGGTGTTGGTCTTTTCCAACAGGGAAAATTGCTTCCAATCTATTGAAAAATTACACTTGGCCAAAATACAATCAACTGATTTTTCTTTGAAAGATCAATCAGCTGTATTTTTCGAACATACAAATAACCCTAGGTGCATGGTCCTAAATACCATGGACACACTCAGTGGTATTTTGGGAAGCAAGGACTTTATCTAGAGGTGTGAAAGCATGGTTGCAACATGGGTAGGCTACACTAGCACAAACTAATTTTTTACCGTGTATAACAGAAAGCCATGTGGGTAAGAGATAATAAATTGTTACCACTAAATGCGCAGTGCAGCGAAGGAAGAGTTGGAGTAAATTGGTCAAACATCTTGTTAGTCAATGTAGTGAAAGTAGTCGATCAGTC
Organism: Dendrocalamus latiflorus; assembly: GCA_017311315.1. Taxonomy (NCBI): domain Eukaryota; kingdom Viridiplantae; phylum Streptophyta; class Magnoliopsida; order Poales; family Poaceae; genus Dendrocalamus; species Dendrocalamus latiflorus. Next base: position 34,533,024 of record CM029655.1, on the reverse strand, counting down.
AACATCCTTGATTATCGATCGTCTCCACCAGTAGCTTCTTGTATTCCTCATGTACATTGCGAATCATCCTTAATTAGTGCAAGAGCAACTGTAGCAACACCTCTATGGTATCCATATGTGCAAGGTTGGAACGCCGTGTGTTGATATGCTAGCATAATTGTGTATGGTAGGGCCTTAGAGCGGGTGGAGGATAGGGTTTTCAATGGGTGGTGCGATATCCTCCCAAAAGCCCGATGCCTCCCCTTCTAAAGAGCCTCCCTAGTGGAGCTCTATGCTAGGGGCCTATTAAGGTGCGAATGCCATATGAATCGATCCTATCTGAACTATTTCGTTCTAGTCTATTAAGTATGTGACCCTATAGGTTCATATGCACTCTATCGTGACATGAAATTCCTTTCCCGGGAAATGTCAGTAGAGGCCCCTAATAGGACATTGTGACCCCTAAATACACACAAGATCATATTGGACTGACATATATAGTGCTCATGTGGTGATCCCTTTGCCTCACGATATTAGATCAAACATAAGGCGAGATGTGCACCATCCTGTGATAGCTCGGTCTGTCACTTGATCTTGTAGTGAATTATACACTTACGGTTGACTCTTCAACCACATTCAGTATGGCCATACAATTCACTAACCCAACCACATCGAGAGGACTAGAGATATCTCTTCCATTAAAGATGACGGGCAAATCTTATCTTGATCACTCACAATCCTTCATGTGTTTCATAGCAAACCAAAAAGCTACCTTTATGATTATCTAGTTATGAAGTAGTGTTTGGCAACCACTAAGTAAACTATTACACATGTAGGAAACCATGAAGATTTCAGGTCTAATAATCCCACATATTTTATGTATAAGATGAACTGATGATATTTAAGAATGTAACAATTCCCATAGTGTTTCAAGGAGGGTCAATCCAACATTATGTTCTCCAACATATGTCCGCGCTAGTAATTTGATATCTAATATCTCTGATCTATGAAACATGACCATCGATCAATACATATTATGATATATAAATTATAAGTGTACCACATAATAATATAAGATCAGGGATATTTAGAATAATAATATAACATGAATGAAGAGTTTCGCGAACAAGTCACATACTTCTTAATCAATATAAATGATAATGCATTCAAGGAACAAAATAATATATTATTCAATAGTTCATAAATTGTAGATGTTCTTCTAAAATTACTCTATTTGTGTATAAAATTTCAACTTCAAATTAATTCCAGATCGAGAGTAACAAAAATGCGAAAAATTCTGACAAATAATAAATCAAAAAGAAAAAGACAAATGTAACTATTTAGAGCAATACTTTTTCTCGACAAACATTTAGTTTGAAGTTCAAATTTTAAATGAAGGTAACAACAACAGTATAGGATTCATCTAGATTTTTTTTGTTATTTTGACGTCTACATCAAAATTTTTTACACTTCGCACCAAACCATTCTTTGCTATTCTTCCATTAAAAACATTTTGAGAACCATCCAAGGAACTTATCACTACTACAAAGAAGCTATACTGGACACCTCATCACAGACAGTTCATGTGGAACCATCTATGTTTTAATTATCACAAATGGTTCATGGTGAAAACCATGTCTGAAACTATCACAGACAGTTCTAATAAAAGCCATATGTGATATCTCCCATTATCACATACGGCTTTTAGTTATAATAGTCTATGAAATATCACAGACGGTTTTTATTTACAACCGTCTATGTTTTTTTCATTATCGCAAACGACTTTTTGTTAGAACCATCTATAAAATATCATAGATAGTTTTTAATTACAACCGCCTGTGTTTTGTTGTTTATCATATGAAATACAGAAGCTAATAAGCTAGAAAAGATAAGTGTGACCAATCACTTTTACAAGAAGACAAATTCAAGTCAAATTTATTACAAAAGTCCAAAAAAATGAGATTCTCATATTAATCTTCTGGTCTTCATGTATTTCCTCTTCTACTTTTGGAGTTGGAGGATCAGTGGCTGCATTCTCGAATGTTGTGAAGATTGTCATTACCCTCTCCACTTCCTTCTCTAGCCTAGGCAAATCATTAGCATGGCCCATAATCTGAAAGATGATGTCATGATAAGTTTCCTCATAATCGGTTGCTTCTGCTTGATTGGCAAGGTTATCCATGTGTCTCTCCACTGCCGCAAGAGGTTCTTCCGCTTTGCACACATTGAAGAGAAGAACGAGGCTGAGGGCGATTTCCCTTTCTGAGCGGCAACAAGACAGCTCTGTCGACGGCAGATGTTGAGGTCTAGCCGACCAATGGAAGTGACTCGAGGATGGAGGGCAGGGCGTGAGCAGAGGAGCTGCTCCAGACGTACGTTGTTGGTTGCCTGTGTAAGGTTGCGTCCGAATAACTCATGATGGATAGATGAGAGGAAGGAGATCAAAAAATATTAGATGCCATTATTGAGAAATCTGGTGAAGAAGATGAGAGAGGACAGTTTAGAAGAGATTGAGTTTGTGGTATCAATGAATTGTACATCGCGCTGCACATAAAGCTAGAACCGTGTGGAAATTTAAGGGTCGCTTGCATCAGAATATTAGCAATCGAGCGTTATGACAGACGGTTCGTATACCAAACTGTCTCTAATATTGCATTATCATAGACGGTTCATATACCAAACTGTCTCTGATATATACATTATCATATACGGTTCTTATACCAAACCATCTCTGATATATACATTATCATAGACAGTTCGTATAACAAACCATCTGTGATAATTCCACATCAGCGATCTGTGGCTTCTCCCCTCGGGATTTCGATCTCACCTGTGCATTCTCTCCACATCGAATGACAGGCACTGGTTCCTCCCACCTCTCGCCCCTTATTACTCCCCCTCTCCCTTTCCACCGGCAGGCACTCGTGAGTTCGACTGGCTCCTAGTTCATCCACTCCTGGCTAGCTTATTTTTGCATCGATCCTCCCCTCGACAACGCCGACTACCACCATGAGTTAGCTCCTTTGCCTTCGGTTGTGACACCACGGTTCACTGCACAAGACACTCTTGTCATAAGTGTCGTAAGAGTGTCTTGGGCAGTATCACCGTCGTGACACAAAGGTGACGCTACTGCTGCCTCTCCTTCATTGCCAGTGATATTTGGCCGCCATCCGATCCCCTCTCCTCTCTTTCTTGATGCTTGGATCTGAAATTACGAAATTAATAGATGGCTAGCTAGAGTTTTGGATTCGTGTACATCTTACGGTTCCCTCCCCTCTCTTATGGTTTACTAGATTGTTTGATCTTATTCACTGTGATTCACTTGTCCATTGTCTCCAATTACAACAGGGCGAGCTTAATTGTACATGTGTGTAGTTGTTCATGGATGGTTAATTTATTTCATTTTAGTTAATTAATTTGTGAAATGGATGTTCTTGTTTCTGAAATGAATGTGAAATGGATGCTATGTTTCTGCTTCTTTCAGAAGTCATGGCTAGCATTTTCTAAGGCTAGCCAACAAACAGAAATAGATTTAGAAAACAAAAGAATATCACATAGATGGTTTGTAGTTGAAATTGTCTGTGATGCAGACTATCACAGATGGTTTAACTACAAACCATCTATAATAAACCATATATCACAAACGGTTTTTACTAAAAACCGTCTGTGATAGTCAATAATCACAAACGGTTTTTAGTAAAACTGTCTGTGATAGTGGGCATCACAGACGGTTCTAAAGCCGTCTGTGATGACCTCATGTTATTATTGATCCATAAACTCAGATGGCTGGTGAATTGTTTAGGATAACTTTTTCTGCAGTAGTGTTTCCACTAGCTTTATACATTATTCATCGACCGGAATACCAATCATGATGGGTAGATGATAGCAAAAAGTTCGGCGCCTCATTCAGCCGTTTGCACCGAGTACGATCAGGTGAGGCTTGTTGAACATAAGCTATCGCAAGTTCCGCAAAAACATTATCAAACGCTAAGATTATCTCTGAAATGATTAGCCATTTCCCCCATCTAATAATAACTTCAAATCTGGTTCTAGACGGACAGGGAGGCATCGGATCCAACCTTGCATCGCAAAATTATTTTAGCGTACTTACAACGATCGATGCGAACTTGACCGGCCGTCGAACCGTACCTGGCCGTGTGTTACCCGTCCCGTCAGCCAAATTATTTAAGAGATGCATAGTTTTCCACTCTGCTGCCGTGGGTCATACTGCCGTGGATTCTACTACGGAGACCTGATAGCACCCTATACGTTGAAGTGCAAATAGAGCGAATAATTTTTATCCAAATAACCGATCGAAGGTTTGTGAATAAAATATGAAAAAGGTAAATTAGTATCTAGTACTAACCGTGTTCGACTTCGAATTCAAGAAAAAATATGGAATAAGTGATATCCATCCATATACATTTGTATGTCAAGTGATATAAGAAAATATGTTCTGACTTTACTTATAAACAAGACAACATATATACGGATTATCACAACTAAACAAGTAGGAAATATTGAGCACTCTTCTTTAGACATCTCGTCGATTAATCTCTCCGTGTTGTTCTAATTATATCATACTGTTCAATGTCTTGTGTAAAGAAACGAATAATTTCTATCCAACCGACCGCCTGAAGGCTTATGAATACGGAATGAAAAATAGGTATCCGGTATATTCGTATCCAACTCTGATTCTCAGAAAAATATAGAATATGATAAAAGCACGAGCAATATCTATCTGTATCCGCTACGATTGCACCCCTATCTATAGGCCTGCTAAATCTGATTTTTTAGATTTTTTTTTTGCTTTCGGTTGTTTGTTTTTTTGTTGAAATTGCACAATAGCAACTGTTGGTTTTTTTGAGTCATTCAATTAAAGAAAAATAAAAAACACTGTTATATTTCTACGAGCAATACAAGGAAAAATGAAAAAAAAAACAAAATATAAAAACAACCAAAATTAAATGGCCAGCATATTTATTCTAACTTCTAAAAGCCAAAATCCGAAACCGGAATGGACGGCCCAATATATTTGCAGTTCTTCGTCTCCGTTAGTTAGAGCAGTACACAGCTGCATCAATCCATCCATGCTTGCACTTCCAGTGCACTCTCTCACATCCAGTGCGCTCTCTCACATCCACTAGTTAACACTACACACCATGCGTCATCTTTTTGCCGTCTTTGGGCTTCTCATTTCTCTGCAGTACTACTCTCCTGCAAGCTCTGCTGCAAATATCAGTAGTACTGCCGCAGTACCCTACTCTGACGGCAGGCCAGGCGCTCATCGGTAATACAATTATAACTGGAAAATATATATACGTTGAATGATCGGTTATGGCAAATAGAGAGTGGTAAATATGCACTAAATAAAATTTTCTTACTTTAAGTATTTCTTCTCTTAAACTCTAGCACTATTAGGAAGACACTAGGTTTCAGAATAACAAGAATACACTAAGAACAGAGTGAACCGAATAAGAATTTCATAAACTTAGCTGCCAAGAAAGCTCAAAAACTTAAGGTAAACTTAACCAAAATTGGTGAAACTTAAATCACAGTAAAATAAGATTCTTAGGGTTGTCTTTCTTGCTTCAAGTTCACATTGCACTAAAATCTGGAATTTCGAAAACTTGGTTGCTAGGAAATCTTAAGAACTCAAAAAATCTACTTATTCAAAATTAATGAAACTTGAATCATAGCAAAATGGAGTTCTCAGGGTCATGATTCCAAAAGAAATTCCAAAATAAAGCCCAAGAGAATATCAGTTTGGTTTTGAGGGCAAGAAAATCTCACATTAATCCTAAAAAAGGCTTACAAATTCTCCCATTAGTGGAGAAGAAAATAAAAGGATCTAAAACATTTATTTTTGTGGAGCAAAATCATAACGGTACAGATTAATTATATATATAGATATTACAGTTCTTGCATGGGTTATTAGGCTGGTTATATAAACGCTGAACAGACAGTCTGGTTCTCTCCTGCATGAGCTACCATTTGAGGCCACAAGTTCCAGCTGATTAATGGCTGTAAGAATAGGGAAGACTTGACTTGGTGTTGTATTTGAACAAGAGAGAAAGAAAATACAAACGTTAAATTTTTAGTGGGCTAGTCATGGTAAGCTAGTACGTTCTAAAGTCAAATCAGTAGTGGGTTAGATAAACGTTAAATTTTGTAGTGGGCTTGCTATGACTAGCTTACACCAAGTCAAGTCTAGTACTGTAGTGAGTTAGACAACCGTTAAATTTTGTAGTGGACTTACTATGACTAGCTTACACCAAGTCAAGTCAACTCATGGTAAGTTAATACGTTCTAAAGTCAAATCAGTAGTGGGTTAGATAAACGTTAAATTTTGTAGTGGGCTTACTATGACTAGCTTACACCAAGTCAAGCCTAGTAAGTTTTGTAGTGAGTTAGACAACCGTTAAACTTTGTAGTGGGCTAGTCATGGTAAGCTAGTAAGTTCTGAGGTCAAATCAGTAGTGGGTTAGACAAACGTCAGATTTTGTAGTGGGCTTACCATGACTAGTCCTAGCTTAGAGGCTATTCACCACCCTCCATTGGCCCATGGTACCGCCTTACAAATCGTTGAATCACGGTGTTGGGTGGTTTGGTTTATCAAGATCAGAGAAGAATGGGTGAAGCTCTGGATCTCTTTACCATCTTCCCAAAGAGAATAATATCCATTGCCATCTTGCAAACGATTGTGAGAAATAAAAAGCGGGCACGATTTGGAGGCCACGCCCTGGCGTGATTCTATTGTAGTACGTGGTTCGGTGACCAACCATTTCAAAGAGAAGGCGAATGTTGAATAGAACCGGGAGGAGAGATTTTGAGAAAGAAGGCTTTATTGGGTCTGGTTTTTCTTCTTCGGTTTATGCTTTTTAATCGTAGTTTATGATTTCTAAATTATTCATAAGAGAGAGAGTACGAAAAGCTATTTTCTAATATTATGCAATGACCCGACGACACGTCTGTTGACCAGCCGGCAGCCGCACACTCGCATGCCCCGTCGCTAGCCTCGGTCTGCGCCTCGGCCTAATCTACACCGGCCGTGTGTTGCCCGTCCCATTCCGTCGCTAGCATCGGCCTGCGCCTCGGCCTAATCTGCATCGGCCGTGTGTTTTCGACTCTGCTGTCGTGTGCCATACTGCCATGGATTCTACTATAACATTTGCAGTTCTTCGTCTCCCGAAGTTAGAGCAGTACACAGTGTTAGAGATAAAATAGGATTCTAAAGATAAACTCTTCTAGATTAGAAGGCAATGTATTAGGATTGGAAAGAGTCTATAGATAGAACTCGGTATCCCTCTCAATCACGGTTTCTCATGTAACAAACGCCGTTGTTTCCGGCTATATAACAAAGCTATGTGGCCTCTAGTGAGGGTTTTTTTAGATAAAGGAACAACGTCCGGTCTCAGCAATCAAGTTTTGAAAGCTTACAACCGTAAACAAAAGGACCCTGCAGCACCTTAGGCCGCCAAATCGACACCGACACAAAACTAAAAGCTCAAGACAAAACACCACACAAAAGAGCTCCTAAGCAGCCCCTTCGAACTGAATTCTTCTCCTGAAGTTCCAGCCTGCCCTGCTGAAAACTTCCATCCCTATGACCTCCAGCCTGTGACAACCTTTCATTAGACTGTCTTTCACTTCCTCTTTAGATAGTATCGCCCAGCTTCTGAGCCAATACGTCCCCCTGAAAATCACCTGCAAAAAGGAGTTAGGTTTTGATCTTTGAAAGACCACATCATTCCTACTCAACCACAGTGCCCAGCAAATGGCAGTTGTTCCAATTAAAATTCTCTTCCTCAAGCTAGCAGGAAAGCTCCTAAGCCATGAGCCAAACAAATGAGCTATGCTCCTTGGAGCTTGAATGCCAAACGAGATGTAAATCACATTCCAAATCATGCATGCCATCTTACACTTAAGAAAGAGATGCTGAATGTTCTCTTCTTCATTACAGAAACAACATTTAGTGCACCCTTTCCACTTTCTTTTAACAAGATTGTCCTTGGTTAAGATGACTCCTTTCTTTAAGTACCACAAAAAAACTTTAATCTTAAGAGGTATCTTTAATTTCCAGGTTAGACAATCAGAATGAACTCCTACTGTTTTCATGATATCCATGTACATGGACTGAACTGTGAAAGGTTTTTTGCTCACTGTCCAAATAAATTTATCACTGCCTCCATTATTAAGCTGAACTAGTAAAACACTTCCTACCAACTTCATCCATTTGGACAAATTTGTCCCTACTAACGCCCTTCTAAAAGAGACGCTGAGAGGTGTAGTACTTAGTACTTTGTCCACCGTTGCATTCTTTTTCCTAACTATATTGTACAATGAAGGGTATTTGCTTATTAAAGGCTCATTTCCTGTCCATAGGTCCTCCCAGAACCTAGTCTGACTTCCCCCATGGACCAAGAACCGCCCTCTTTCCAAAACTTGACTTTTAACCTCCATTAACCCCGTCCAAAACTGCGAATCCCCCTTTCTCTTTTCTACCTGTGATAAAGTTCTGTTTTTCAGATATTTTTTCCTGAGGATATCTTGCCACAGCCCATCCTCATTCCACAATTTAATCAACCATTTACTCAACAGACACTTGTTTTGTACCTCGAGATTCAAGATCCCTAACCCCCCTACACTTTTGGGACTGCAAAGAATGCACCATTTTGCTAGTCTATATTTTTTCTTGTGTTCATCGCATTGCCAAAAAAATCTCGATCTATAATAGTCTAGTTTCTTGAGGACACCTTTAGGTATCCTGAAGAATGACATCAAGAACATTGGCAAGCTAGAAAGCACAGAGTTAATTAGTACAAGTCTTCCCCCTACTGACAAAACTTTGCCCTTCCAACTACTTAACTTTTTCTGAAATCTTTCCTCAATTACACTCCAATCCTTGTTCGAGATCTTTCGTGGACTCATTGGGATGCCTAGGTACTTGAATGGCATAGCACCTTCCTTACATCGAAATAACGATGTGTACTCATCGACCTTCCCTTTAGCCTCCCCGAAATAGAACAATTCACTTTTATGGAAGTTAATCTTAAGACCCGATAACTTCTCAAAAGCACATAGTACTAATTTTAAGTTAGCAGCCTGCTCTAGATTGTCTTCCAAAAAGAGAATTGTATCGTCGGCGTATTGAAGGATAGAGAGTCCACCTTCTACTAAGTGAGGCACTAGGCCCCTGAAATGTCCCTGTTTCACAGATCTCTCAATCAGGACCGCCAACATGTCAGCTATCAAGTTGAAAAGCACTGGTGAAAGAGGATCGCCTTGTCTTAACCCCTTCCTTGTTTGGAAAAAGTGACCCATCTCATCATTTACTTTCACACATACGCTTCCTCCCGTTACAATTTGTTCAATCCAGCGATTCCAACGGAGAGAGAAACCTTTCATTCTTAAAACCTGTTGTAGAAATGCCCAATTAACCTTATCATAAGCTTTCTCGAAATCAAGTTTGAGAATGATGCCATTATGTTTTTTCCTCTTTAGCTCATGCACCGTTTCATGTAAAATGACTACGCCCTCCAGGATGTATCGTCCTGGTAAAAAAGCTGACTGGGATGGTCTAATCACTTTACTTGATACCAGCGACAATCTATTAGCTATCACTTTGGTGAAGATTTTGAAGCTTACATTCAACATACAAATGGGTCGGTACTGTTGGACTTTTTTAACCTCTTTCTGCTTTGGAATTAAAGATATAATCCCGAAATTAAGACTAAAAAGGGGAAGGTCCCCGTAGTGGAATTCTCTGAACATGGCCATTAGGTCATCTTTAATAAGACTCCAGAAGACTTGATAAAACTCAGCCGGAAACCCATCTGGACCTGGTGCTTTATTATGTTTCATCTGAAAAATCGCGTCCCTCAATTCCTTTTCCGTGAATTCCATAGTCATGCTTTCGTTTTCCCCATCCGAAACTTGTGGTATATCCTCTGTCATTGATTCCGTCAAGGATAAATTATTCCTATCTGGCTGACCGAAGAGACCCTTGTAGTATGTTGTAATGTATTTTTTTAAATTTTCGTCTCCCTCAATTATCCCCTCCTCCTGTTCAAGCCGGGAAATTCTAGTTTTCCTTCGCTTGCCATTTGCTACTAACTGGAAATATTTTGTGTTATTATCTCCTTGTAAGATCTCGGTGGTTTTGGCCCTTTGGAACCACTTTATTTCCTCCTCCCTTAGAAAGACAGCTAACCTCTCTTTAACACTTTGCTTAAGGTCTAATTCTTGTTGACTTAGCAACTGGACCTCTGCTTTTTTATCCAGTTCCTCGGCTTTTCTCATTAGCTCTTGTTTCTCTTTTTTGTATGCTCCCTTCATATTTTTTTCCCACCCCCTCAGAAATTGCCTTAGTCTTCTGATTTTATTTTGCCATCTTTTTAAAGGAGTAATGCCTCTGTTCTCCTTTCTCCAAACTTTTGATACTAGCTCAAAAAACCCCTCCCTGAGGAGCCAACCAAGTTCAAATTTAAAGTGAGGTTGGTTTTTCCTCTTAGATTTTTCCCCTGTGTTTAACAGGAGTGGGGTGTGATCTGAGATGTCTCTACTCAAGGCATCCACTGTGGCCAAGGGAAACTTCTGTTCCCACTCAGTGCTCACTAGTACTCTGTCCAATTTTTCATAGGTTTGATTTTGCAGAGAATTTGCCCAAGTAAACTTTCGACCCGACATTTCTATTTCTCTGAGATCAAGGCCATCAATAATTGCATTAAACAAGAATGGCCATCTCTCGTAAAATCTATCATTATTTTTTTCGCTAGCATTTCTAATGATATTGAAATCACCTCCGACACAAAGAGGAAGCTTCTCTTTGCTGCAAGTATGTACTAATTCTATTAGGAAATTTTCTTTGAACTCTGGTTGAGCTGCCCCGTAAACAGCTACCAGGATCCACTGGAAGCCATCCTTTTTATTTCTTAGTCTAAACTTCACATAGAAATCTCCTTCTTCAATACTGCCAATATCCATATCACCTAGATTGATACCCAAAAGAATTCCCCCCGATCTACCATTCGGTGCCGTCCAATGCCATAAAAAGTTTTTCCCTCCGCTAAAATTATTTAACATTGATAGGGCAAAATCTTTTTTGCATGTTTCCAAAAGAGTGATAAAGTCTAAGTTTTGCTCGTTGGATATGTCCGCTAGAAACCGCGATTTAGCCAAGTCACTAAGACCTTTGCTATTCCAAAAAATTCCTTTCATTTGATACCACTTGCTGTTTTTTTTGTTTGTGCCTATTCACCCGACAAGTCTTTTTTAAACATGGCTTAGCATGTGACTTGTACTTTCTGTTTGCAGCCTTTTTCTCACTACTTAGGTGAAAGCTGTCTTCATCAAAGATTTCCTCCAACAATTCTCCGCACATGTTTTTTAAAGCATCTGATTCTAAAAAATCAATTGTCTCCCCTTCACTGTCACTCTCCTGCCAAGACTGACTATCTTCCACCCCTTCTGTACCCTCCCCCCCTTTAATTTCTATTCCTCCTAGCAGGTTACCAGCTCCCCCAAACAAATCAACAGAAGAAGCACAACTAATTCCTATCTGCTGCCAATTATTTAAAACATTAAAATCATGCATAGCAGAAATTGGATTTGACAAAGGCATACCTCCCAAGTTCTCCAGATTCTTCCTTGCCACCCTCTCTTCCGCTCTTACCAAGGTGTGTTCATCTTTAGACCGCACCAACCTTGGGCTAGAGCGAGAAGGCGACGTGATCACCTCTGGGATCAAAGCCGCTTCCATCTTCCCACCCACTTCCTTGTCAACCTCCATCCGCACTGCAACCGTCGTCCTAATTTCAGCATTCCTTGCAGCAGCTGCAGCTCTTTCCCCTTCCACAAAGCTCCCAACTTCTCTGTCCTCCTCAACAGATTTCGAGACTTCCTCCCCCTCCTTCATCACTTTGTCAGTTATTTCATTCAGCACTTGACCGACTGAAATATCCAGAATTTCCCCAGCCTTCTTTCTTAGGAATATTTGGAATTCCTCCTCAGTCATGTTTTGCACTTTCTCCTTAAGAGTGTTGTAGCAAGAAGTATTTAGAGGTGCACAACCCTCCTTTTTCTCCCCCTCGCTGTCACTCTTGAGTCTCTTTGGATCCCTCTCATGCTTGTCCTCCTCCTGAAAATCATGTCCACCTTCCCCCTCACCGTCCTCCCCCTCACCTCCTCCGCTCCACTCAAAAATCGCCTCCTCGCCGCGTTCATCCACTCCAACCTTTTCAACCTCAAATTCCAACTCAAAATAGTGATCGCCAATGACCACATCTAGATGAGCAGGAATAAGCATGGGATTAAGTACTGCGATAAAAATTCATCCAAAATCATTTTTCCTTGTTGTTTCCATGTCCACAGATTGGGTTGAGCCTAGCATTGAACCAACAGCCCATAGATTCAGAAATTCTCTCAACGACTTCCTGATCCCAAACACCTTTACCCATACTTTTGGCAATAGGAACCCCGTCTCCTTTTCGTGCCACATCTGAAACCTGATCCTTACTCCCACCGGAATGCCAGCCCCTATCACATCAGCCCCTCCAAATGCCACTGCCCTCAGCAACTCAATCTTGGACGGGAACTTCGTGATGAATGCGTTCTCTTCATGCTCAATGAGTTCCCACACCCATTTTCCTGGGAAAATTCTCCCCAGCTGCTCCTGCACTTCTTCCTTTGATAAAGTCCCTCCTTCCACTGTGATCAGCGCCATCTTTGTCTCCTTCTTCGCTCTAGGCAAAGGAGGGTGCGGGATGTGGTAGAACCCTAACCCGTGCACTGCGTATCCCACAGCATGCGCCACTGGCCGAGGCAACTTCAACACCGGGCACTTGAAATTCACATGATCGTGGCTGTCACAGATCACGCAATAGATTTCAGTCATGCAATTTGCTGCTGAATGTCCCTTCCTGGTGCAACGTGCGCATTTGATCCCTACTGTCTTCTCCCCTCCTTCAACTTCCTCTCCATTTGCGCCTTCAGTCATCACAACATCTTCTTCCACTACACTGCTTTGTTGTGTCAACAAACCTTCCTCAGACTTCCCCCCACTGAGATTGACTCCCCCCGTTGCACGACCTTCTCCCTTCCAGGCTTCTGACTTCTTCACCTGTTGTCTTTGCTGCGCACCAACCACCTGCTGCTTCCCATGCTGGTTGAACCCTGTTCCAGTCCGCTGCCAACCCCGACCACCATACCCTCTGCCAGCACCTGCCCCTCTCCCTGGTGCCATACCTCGCCCGCGGCCAGCAAAATTTCTGCCCCCACCATAGCCTCCATTGCCAAATCTTCCAGCTCCCTGCTGAAATTCAAAGTTCTCCTCCCTTCTTCTCCCTCCTTGATGACCTCCAAAACCCTCAACGCCCCTAGGACGCTGCTGATCCCCTCTTGGCCTTCCTTCGTGACGCATCTCCCTCTCTCTTCGCTCACCAAAGACTTGCGCTCTCCCTTCTCCCCACTGTCTTCCTACCATTGGGGATGTGGTGGAAGAACCGGTGTGCCGCTCGCGCGCGACTCCAGGCGTCTCACTTAAAGAACACCCACGGTTCTCCCACCTGAGTCGAGGCGTTTTCGTTTTTACTTGATATCGAGACACAAAACCGGACGGTCTCCCAGCTCTCTTAAAGAGCCTTCCTAATCCCGCCGCACAGTTAAATTCCCCGTGGGTCCCAACTTTTACCGAGAAGGTGAGAACGCTTCTGCGAGTTTTCATGGTATCAGAGCGTTCTCCTCATAGATTCATTTACTAGCCGTCATGAACACATCATCCTCTCCAGCTCCGACTGGTGTCTCTCCGTTCCGTCCCGGTGACAGAGAAGCTCGGCAAGAACAATCATTTGCTATGGAAAGTGCAGGTTCTTCCGGCCATAAGAGGAGCTCAGATGTTTGGCTATCCCGACGGCACCATCGTCGCACCTCCAAAAGACATCGATGTCAAAGATGGTAACAAAACCGTCAAGACGCAGAATACAGCGTACGCGCAGTGGGTTGCTGCAGACCAACAAGTTCTTGGATATCTGATGTTCTGACACAGGTAGTGTCAGTTACAACAGCTGCGCAACTCTGGATGGCTCTCGAGGAGATGTTTACATCAAGAACATGTTTGCGGGTAATCAACACTCGCATTGCACTCTCCACCACGAAGAAAGGTAACATGACTGTTAATGAATATATCACCAAGATGAACGCTTTAGTTGATGAGTTGTAGCTGCTGGCAAACCTCTGGATGATGAAGACATGGTGTCTTATATTCTCGCTGGTCTCGATGCTGACTTTGAGCCGGTGGTATCAGCGTTGGCGGCCAGGGTTGAGCCCATTTCAGTAGCTGAATTTTACTCGCAACTGCTGGGGTTTGAAGGCAGAGCGGATCTTCAGCGAGGTGTGTATCAAGCCTCGGTGAATGTTGTCTCTTTTGGACGAAGTGGGAATCAACGAGGTTGTGGCTGCGGTCGTAGGAATCCTCCTGCTTTCAACTCTAGTCGTGGCCACGAAGGAGGCCGTAACCAATCTTCTGGAGGCCGTGGCCAATCTAGAACAGGTGAGCGTCCGGTATGTCAACTTTGTGGCAAGATGGGGCACACGGTGAGCATCTGTTGGCATCGCTACGATCCAAATTTCATCCCACAAGAGAAGATTGTGTCTATTGCTACATAGTCCTACGGGATTGACACGAATTGGTATGTAGATATCGGCGCAACCGATCACGTAACAGGAGAACTAGACAAACTGAGTGTTTGAGAGAGGTACAATGGTGGAGACCAGATTCATACGGCCAACCGGACAAGTATGTGTATTAGTTATACTGGTCACACTCAAATTTGTACCCCTGATCGTCCCCTTTACCTCAATAACGTTTTGTATACTCCAGATGCTAAGAAAAATTTGATATCTGCTTCACGTCTTACTGCTGACAATCACGCCTTATTTGAGATTTATCCAATGTTCTTTTTGATCAAGGATCAGGTCACGGGGAAAGTTCTGCTTCAAGGCAAGCGTAAAGGTGGTCTATATCCATTACCCTCATCGTCATCGCCTCAATCACAGAAGCAAGCTTTCAGTACCATCAAACCCACTCTGTCTAGGTGGCATGATAGGTTAGGTCATCCATCCAGTGCCATTGTTTGGCAAGTTGTCTCTAGAAATAAACTCGTATTTTCCGAAGAGTCTAATAAAGGGCCAGTGTGTGATGCCTGTCAACAGGCCAAGAGTCACCAGCTTTCCTATCCTAAGTCTTCAATTATTTCTGGTGCTCCTTTAGAACTTGTGTTCTCTGATGTTTGGGGTCCTGCTCCCGATTCAGTAGACAGAAAGAGATAGTATGTCAATTTTATTGATGATTTTAGCTAGTTTACTTGGATATATTTGATTAAGCATAAGTCTGAGGTTATACAAAAGTTCCAAGAATTCCAAGCTCTTGTAGAAAGACTCCTAAATTGGAAAATTATTGCCATACAATCTGATTGGGGAGGAGAGTATGAGAAATTAAATTCCTACTTCTCAAAGTTAGGCATCACACACTGTGTTTCTTGTCCTCATGCTCACTAACAAAATGGATCCGCCGAACGAAAACATCGACACATTGTTGATGTTGGCCTATCCCTCCTAGCTCATGCTTCCATGCCTCTAAAATTTTGGGATGTTTGTTATAGCCACTTACCTTATTAACCGTACACCTAGCAAGCTCCTTCAGTATTCAACACCTTTGGAATGCTTGTTGGCCAAATCTTCGACCATACAATTCCCGTAAGCTTGAGTTTCGATCTCAACAATGTGTTTTTCTTGGCTACAGTCTTTTACATAAGGGGTTTAAATGCCTTCATGTGTCTACTGGTCGTGTTTACATCTCCCGTGATGTTATCTTTGATGAAAATATTTTTCCCTTCACCAAACTTCATTCAAATGCCAGCGCTCTCCTCCGCTCCGAAATTCTTCTTTATCCACATCTCCTTCCCAATATTGATCAAGGGGGGACAATGCCATGTGATCAGTCAACTAATGCACATACTGATGATACTAATATTTCTGGTGAAATTAGCACAGATCTGGAGAATTTTGGTGCAAGTTATGAGCAAGAAACACATGAAATGATACATGAAATCACATATCAAGCTGGAGGCACAGGAACCGAGGGTGATTTGTCTAATCATCCTGACACGTCGACTGCAACAGCAGAAAATTCTCAGTCGGGAACGGTTCCTCGGACGCCAGGATTGGCGTAGGACACATCCGAGTCGAACTCACCGAGCGGAGGGGGGCCCCACTACAGCGACGTGTCCCGATGGAACTGGCGAGCCGGCGGACCTCATCAATTATGGAACTGGTGAACCGACATACATCATCAATCCGTCTTCAATGGTGATAGGCGGTGGAGGCTGCGTCGTCTGGGGTGATGAGCCGGCCACACACAAGGTCACAAAGTGGGATCAACAAACCAAAAGTCTACACAGATGGGCAGATCAGGTACATCTATTTCACAACCACAAGTGAACCTCAAACCGTTGATGAAGCACTTGCATATGAGAAGTGGAAGCAGGCTATGGACTGTGAATTTGATGCATTAGTCAAAAATAAAACTTGGCATCTTGTACCAGCCAAACAAGGAAGAAATATAATTGATTGCAAATGGGTTTTCAAGATCAAGAGAAAAGCCGATGGATCACTTGACGGTATAAGGCGCGTCTAGTTGCAAAGGGGTTCAGACAAAGGTATGGAATATACTATGAGGACACTTTTAGTCCTGTAGTTAAAGCTGCAACCATACGAATTGTTTTGTCTATTGCAGTAAGCAGGGGATGGTGTTTACGGTAGCTAGATGTAAAGAAAGTGTTTCTTCATGGTGTTCTTGAGGTGGAGGTCTATATGAGGCAACCACCAGGGTATGAGGATCAGCAAAAGCCACATCACATATGTAAGTTGGATAAAACTCTTTATGGTCTTAAACTGGCTCCTAGAGCCTGATTTGCTAGATTATGCCAGAAACTACAGCAACTTGGCTTTATTGCTTCAAAGGCATATACCTCACTGTTCTTTTACAACAAAGGCTCAGTTACAATATTTCTTCTAGTATATGTTGATGATATTGTTGTAGCTAGCTCGTCACAAGATGCAGTTACGAGTTTACTCAAAGATCTTGCGGCTGATTTTGCATTAAAAGATCTTGGTGACTTGCATTATTTCTTGGGAATTGAGGTATCCAAAATGAAAGATGGCATATTACTGTCACAAGATAAATACACTTTGGATTTGCTAAAAAAGGTCAATATGATGAATTGCAAGCCGGCCATCACACCATTGTGTACATCAGAGAAGCTTTCCTTGTAGGAAGGTGAAGCACTTGGACCTGAGGATTCTACTAAATATAGGAGTGTGGTTGGAGGACTTCAGTATTTAACTCTCACCAGGCCTGATATATCATTTCCTGTGAACAAGGTGTGTCAGTTTCTTCACTCACCAACCATTGTTCATTGGACAGCTGTGAAACGAATTCTTAGATATCTCAAATATACTCTTGGTATGGGATTAAAGGTTAAGAAAAATTCTTCTACAATTGTTAATGCATTTTCTGATGCTGATTGGGCAGGAAGTGTTGATGATCGACGCTCCACCAGTGGGTTTGCAGTTTTCTTAGGCTGTAATTTGGTCTCCTGGAGTGCACGTAAACAAGCAACAGTATCAAGGTCTAGTACCAAGGCTGAATACAAGTCACTAGCAAATGCAACAGCATAAGTGATTTGGGCACAAACCTTGTTACAAGAGTTAAAAATCTCAAGCCCACCAGCAGCTCAACTTTGGTGTGACAATATAGGAACAACCTATTTATCTGCAAATCCAGTATTCCATGCTCGAACGAAACACATTGAAGATGATTATCATTTTGTTCGTGAAAGAGTAGCACATAAGCTATTGGATGTGCAATTCATCTCAACTAATGATCAAGTGGCTGTTGTTTTTACGAAGGCTTTATGTGCTAGAAAGCTAGATATGTTTAGATACAATCTTAACTTATGTAAGTTATGATTGAGGGGGAATGTTAGAGATAAAATAGGATTCCAAAGATAAACTCTTCTAGATTAGAAGGCAATGTATTAGGATTGGAAAGAGTCTATAGATAGAACTCGGTATCCTCTCAATCACGGTTTCTCATGTAACAAACGCCATTTTTTCCGGCTATATAACAAAGCTATGTGGCCTCTAGCGAGGTGAGAACGCTTCTGCAAGTTTTCACACAGCTGCATCAATCCATCCATCCTTACATACTTCTTGTGCTCTGTCTCTCACATCCATTGATTAACACACCATGCTTCATCTTTTTGCCGTCTTTGGGCTTCTCATTTCTCTGCAGTACCATGACTAGCTTACACCATGACTAGTCCTAGCTTAGAGGCTATTCACCACCCTCCATTGGCCCATGGTATCGTTGAATCACGGTGTTGCGTGGTTTGGTTTATCAAGATCAAAGAATGGGTGAAGCTCTGGAATGGGTGAAGCTCTGGATCTCTTTACCATCTTCCCAAAGAGAATACTATCCATTGCCATCTTGCAAACGATTGTGAGAAAATAAAAAGATGGCACGATTTGGAGGCCACGCCCTGGCGTGATTCTATTGTAGTACGTGGTTCGGTGACCAACCATTTCAAAGAGGAGAGATGTTGAGAAAGAAGGTTTTATTGGGCCTTTTTTTCTTCCGTTTATATCTTTTGACCGTAATTTATATCTTTTGAACTTGTTGGACCGAAATGGCGACAGAGGGGGGGGTGAATGTCGATCTTTAAAAATCGCCCGCAACGCGTATCTTCTTCTCCAATAGCTATGGGAGCTATGAAGGTAGAAGACCAGTGCTCACAAGACACCCCAGCAGCAGGAAAAACACAAATACAGAGACCAGCAAGCGAGAAAAATCAAATCGGGAAAATTCTGGCCTCAAGCGGTAGTACCTCTCCCGGAGCGGTAGTACCTCTGAGCGGTAGTACCGCTATGCCGAGCGGTAGTACCTTTTACCGTTCGGACCGTCCGAACGTCTCATCGCTCCCGATTGGACTGGTCCGAACAAGAGCGGTAGTACCGCTGAGCCGAGCGGTAGTACCTCTGAGCGGTAGTACCTCTCCAGGAGCGGTAGTACCTCTCGAGAAAAACAGCAAACAGAAATTTCAGAAAATTGAGAGAATCGCAACGATTCTTGGATTCTTGGCTTGGGAAACTTTGAGGAAAGCTAGGGAACACTCCCAGAAGACTAAGCCAAGAGCCGATAACAAGAAATCCACTCCAAGAATCAAGAATTTCAGATTTGGGTAAAGATCTGAATCTTGCAAGAACCGAGCCAAAAACCAAATAACTTCCCAACCGTTGATCCTTTGGCTATGAAATTTTGAGGGAAGCTAATTAATAGCCTCTGGACTCTTCATACCAAATTTCAAGCCATCTTAACAAGGGAATCAAAAGCAGCTCCAAAACCCTAGAAACTGAGTTCATGAACAGAGGAAGGCCAAAACTGAAATCTGAGAATTAAACCAAGTTTGCTCTTCGGGAAATCGATCAAATGATCTTGTGGCACTAACCCATCATAGAGCAACCCATTTTGTGCCTTCCCAACAAGCAAGAACTCAAAAAACAAACAGCTCAGAAATCAACCAAAAGGAGCAACGAAGAACAGAGAGAGCACGAACAGAGAAAATGAAACTTCAGATTTCCATTCATTGAACCAAAAGGAATACAGAGGAGTCCCGATGACACGATTGAATACAGAGGAATGATTACAAGACTCTCAATCCATCTCCTCTCCCTCTCTACTCAAGAACACCACTCAAGAACACATGAGGGAGGAAGAATACACCTCTGTTCTATCACCTAGAACACACCGTAGGGGACAGAGGGAGCACCAGACTCTGCCTCTCCAACCACTAAAGACTAAAGGAAAACCAACTCCTAAAGCCTCTTTTGACTAGAGCTAACCCTAATTCCCTCAAAAATGCTCAAGTGGGCATGCAGCCCCTCCACTCCTTTTATAGCCCATGGCTAACGGGTCTCCGCCCCGTTACGCCCGCTACGTCCAACGGAGCCCGCTCTCGCTCGTGCAGCCTTGCGAATTTCCCGATTCGCCCCTCCTGCACCTTCCGGGAAGCTTCCGCGCTCCTTGCCTCGCACGCCTCGCAACCACCTCGAGTCCACGTCGTCTTCGACACATCCCGACCGTTCTGACCTCAGCGCCACCTGCGCCTAGTCCGGTCCACCGTGTCTCGCCACGACTCCACCCGACGTCCTGCAGTCATCGCCATTGCCCGTCGTGTCCACCATCGGTAGCACCAGCTCCGGTCCCTCGTCTCCCGACTCACAACCACCTCACCAGCCTCGATCATCCTCGGCGTCCCCGACCGTCTGGACCTCAACACCTCCTGTGCCTAGTCCCGGTCCTTCCACGCGTCACCATGACCTAGCTCCGAAGTCCTGCAGTCACACAGACAAGAAACACATCACATAGCACCGCTCGACACATGAAAGCGTAAATACCATCACTTACCATTGCCGAAGTCCAAACCTGTCAAAACATTAGAATATGCATCCTAAGCCCAAATGACCAGGTTTGACCAAAGTCCGACCGAGCCCGATTGCGCCACGCAACGACTCGACTCCGAACCACTCAAACCAAACTCGACCGACCTAAACCCTTTGTCAATTACTCATCACTCTCATGGAGCACGACCACATGGTCTCTCAATCTCCCCCTTGATGAGTATATTGACAAACTCAGAAAAAGCTTTTAAAAAGAGATTGAGTTTGACGAATCCAACATGGTCCAAAGAAGAGAATGAAACAAATGACCATGTCGACAGAAGGAACACTAGAGCAACAACTGAAAGAGCAAATTGAACTCCAAAGCTCTAAAATGATCCCAACTAGCTTCTCTAAAATGATCCCAACTAGCTTTTTCTTCTCTATTCTCCCCCTTTTGGCAATAAACGCATCAAGGATGCAAAAGAGAGAATATGACATGTCAATGGATGAATATGGCTGAAGTTTGTTTATTCTAAGCATTTAGAGCCATGAGAATTATCCAATATGACCAACAAGTACTACACCAAGCCATAACTCAATAAAACGCTATCTAGATCATGACAACATATATATAAGCCAGCTAGAACACATAGATAACAATCTAAAAGTGAAGTACATTAAGTGAGCAAGTCAAGTCATCAATGAGCAAAGTCTAACTAGAGATATCCAAGGATGATGCAGGCCATGTCAATAAGCTAAGCGGAACAAGGAAGCTAACATTGAGTCCAAATAGAGTGCTATAAGCTCAAGATCGAAACTTTGGTTAAAGTACTTGGTTCTTTTTGAAGCTTAAGCAAATGGAGCACAAATGACATATTTTCTTTTGAAATTCATGGTTGTTGCCAACCAGATTTTTGTTTTATCATGTGTTAGGTCTCAAGCCTTATGCGACTACACCAAGCCATGAGCTTAAGAAGATAGTCTAGGTCATCCAAAACTCCCCCTAAGTTCATGCCAAGTGCAATGGCAAGCCGTCTCATAGGAGAGAATTGGTGAGATCAGTTTTTTCGCACAAAACAGATCTTTTTGCTTTTTAACATATTGTACTAACTCATGCATCATCAAAAGACTAAACAGCTCAATCTAAGGCTCAATATAGATTCAACGCTCTACTCAGCCTATTTGACATGGCATGAATCATAAAGGGATAGCTCAAGAAAGACTAAACTCAAATGCTAGCATGACAAGTTTAATTTAAGTTGATCAATTTTACTTAACTTATCATAGCAAACGCTAGTCTACACATATGAAGTCATGATAAATTTAGCAAGCTAAGCACAAGTCATGGCAAGGTGTAAAGCATTGAAGCATGTCATAACAGGATAATGATCAAGGCTCAATGCAGATTGATTATAATGCTAGAATGCTGAAAATGCAAGAAAAATCTAGCTCCCCCTCAACATGACATGCAACTTTTAGTTCAAGTTGAGTTAAGTCACAATTAAGCTCCAGAAGCTCCCAAATGAACTCTCCCTGAACCAAAGCAATAAATCGAGAAGCTGGCAAATAAAACCAAAACAGGCAGTCCTTAAAGCATAGATAAGATATAGAGACAACTATGGCTCAGACTGACTCTCATCTACCCCATATGACTCCAGGACAATCAGCTGACTGTAAATCACACACTAGAGAGCAAACACGTACCCTGTCTACCCGAGGGTGGCCCAACCCTCGCTAGAACCTACAAGAAGTGAGTGAGCTCAACCTAGTGAGATAAGAAGCAGCTAATCCTGGAAGCACAAGATAGGGGTTAGAAGTCTAAGCATCTCGGCAAGAGAAGCACTCTAACCTATGCTGGAAGGACTAAACCCAAATGCACGCCGAGTGCAATGCAATAGAAATGAGACAGAAGCATAATCAATATAGTAAAGCAATAAAGCCCAAAGCTCCCTCTCACTACAGTCCATAAGGACACACCACCCCAAGCTCTCCCCGCAGAGCTGAAAACCTCGAACTATCCAAAGGCTTGGTGAAGATGTCAGCCAACTGGTGGTCACTCTCCACAAACTGGAGCACTATATCACCCTTCTCTACATGGTCTCTAAGGAAGTGGTATCGGATATCAATGTGCTTGGTCCGAGAGTGCTGCACTGGGTTTTTAGCAATGTTAATAGCAGAAGTGTTATCACAGAAGAGTGGAACACTATCTATGACCAACCCAAAGTCCCGCAGGGTCGAAGCCATCCAAAGTACTTGGCTACAGCAGCTGGCTGCAGCAACGTACTCGGCCTCTGCGGTGGACTGTGCAACTCCGGACTGCTTCCTCGAAGACCAGGAAACAAGAGAAGTGCCAATGAATTGGCAGGTGCCAGAGGTGCTCTTCCTATCTATCCTACAGCCGGCAAAGTCTGCATCCGAGAAGGCTCTCAAGGAAAGACAGGATGAGGAAGAGTACCAGATACCATAGTCAATGGTAGCTCGAAGGTACCGAAAGATGCGCTTCACCGCCTGACGGTGAGATACGCGAGGAGAAGCCTGAAAACGAGCACACAGACACACTGAGAAGTGTATGTCTGGTCTCGAGGCAGTGAGGTAAAGAAGGGAGCCGATCATACTTCTGAACTCTTTCTGATCAACTGGCTCGCCATCCTCATCTGGGTCAAGATAGGCTGTCGAAGCCATGGGAGTTGACACCGGCTTACCATCACTCATATCGAAGCGCTTCAGGAGGTCACGAGTGTACTTTCCTTGATGAAGAAATGTACCCTCCCGAGTCTGCTTAATTTGGAAGCCAAGGAAGAAGGTCAACTCACCCATCATACTCATTTCAAACTCGGTGCTCATGACATCCGAGAACTGGGAAACCAGAGTATGGGAAGAGCCGCCAAAGATAATGTCATCGACATAGATCTGGACGAGCAGAAGGTCAGCGCCAAGCCGGCGGATGAACAAGGTCTTATCAACTTTACCCATTTCAAACCCATGACTCAACAAGTAGGACTTAAGCCTCTCATACCAAGCCCTGGGGGCCTGCTTAAGTCCATACAACGCTTTGGAAAGCTTAAAGACATGGTTTGGGTATTTGGGGTTTTTGAAATCAGGAGGCTGTCGGACGTAGACCTCTTCCTCAATAAGGCCATTGAGAAAGGCACTCTTGACGTCCATCTGGTAAAGCTTGAAACCCTTAGAAGCTGCAAAGGCAAGCAGGATTCTAATGGCTTCAAGTCTAGCTACAGGGGCAAAGGTCTCCTCGAAATCTAGACCTTCAACCTGGGAGAACCCCTGAGCAACCAGTCTAGCCTTGTTTCGAATAACCACTCCATCCTCGCTCTGCTTGTTCTTGAACACCCACTTAGTCCCAATAATATTGTGACCTCGCGGGGGCTCGACAAGCGACCAGACCTTGTTCCTCTCGAAATTTTCTAGCTCCTCATGCATGGCATTGACCCAAGACTCATCAGATAAAGCATGAGAGACATCTTTGGGCTCAAAGGAGGCAATGAAAGCAGAATGGAGACAGAATTGAGATAAGCCAGAATTTGAGCGGGTAACACGCTCGAAAAGGTCTCCAATGATCTGCTCTGAAGGATGAGCTTTCTGGATATGTCTAGGAGGTCCAGGATGAGATGAAGAAGTGGCCTCTACCTCGTGAGCTGACGAGGTAGGAACAGAGCCACCAGCTCCAGAAGAAGCAGAAGGCATGGGCTGATCACCTCGAGGTGCGGTGGAAGACGGCACCTCAAGGGGTGGATGAGGGACAGGATCAGGTAAACCACCATCGTCTCCATCATCCTCATCATCCACAAAGATGGTCTCGGACTGCTCTAAAGAACCTGAGATATCGGGCCTAGTCCCCGGACTGGCCTCGTCAAAGGTCACCTCACAGGTCTCTACCATTTTACTAGACTCGCAGTTCCAGACCCTATAAGCCCGCGAAGAAGGCGAGTAACCTAGAAAGATCCCATCACAAGAACGTGACTCGAACTTATCTAGGTTCCCGGACTTCAGAATAAAGCACTTGCAACCAAACACACGAAAATGAGAGACGCTGGGCTTTCGCCCGTATCTCAACTCATAAGAAGTGCGGTGCAAGTGTGCCCTAAGAAATACTCGATTTGAGACATGGCACGCGGTAGCTATAGCCTCAGCCCAAAACTTCCGCGGTGTAGAGTACTCACCAAGCATCGTCCTGGCCATCTCGACCAAGGTACGGTTCTTCCTCTCCACAACGCCATTTTGTTGTGGGACGTGCGGAGAAGAGAACTGGTGCTCTACACCTGTCTCACCACAGAAACTCTCGAAGTAGGAATTCTTGAACTCCGTGCCATTGTCACTGCGGATCGCTCGTAAGGCACCTGGGAGCTCTACAGAGAGCCTACTGAAAAGACCTCGGAAATGCGAAAACGTCTCATCCTTCGAGGCTAAGAAAAACACCCAAGAATACCTCGAGAAGTCATCGACCACAACAAGAACATACCACTTCCCTCCTGCTGACTGCACTCGAGCTGGTCCAACTGTGTCCATGTGGAGCAGCTGTCCCGGTGCATCGGTCATAGTAACTGTGACCGGAAGGTGAGAAGCGGCAACCATCTTGCCGTGCCGGCATGGAGAGCAAACAAGGTCTTTGACCATCTTGAGTTTCGGCAGACCACGAATGAGATCGTGGCCGCTAACTCGGGTCAAATGATCAAATCCGATATGACCAAGTCTCCTATGCCAGAAAGAAAGGTCGCGGGACTCAGAAGCAACTAAACACCTGAGAGGATCACCAGAAGACTCAGAAAAATCAGCACGAAAGATCCTCCCATAACGAGAAATCCCGCAAACCAGACTCCCCGAAGAATCAAGAATTTTACAAGCATTTTTCTTAAAGCTTACCTCGAAACCGTCATCGGTAAGCTGAGAGACTGAAAGTAAATTGTACTGCAGCTTACTAACCAAGGCTACATCTTTCAGAATGAAAGAATCATTAATGCGCACAGTACCTTTGGCGATGACGCGCCCAGATGAAGCATCTCCGAAGGTGATCGTCTCATCACCTGGAGCACGGGCAAGGGAAGAAAACCAACGGGAGTCTCCGGTCATATGACGAGAACAACCGGAGTCTACAAGCCAAACCTTTCCCTTCCCTGCCCGGCGAACCTGAGTCAAACAGAGAGTAAAGTCTCAGTACTGGGATAAATCAAAAGTGATTTTGGCACCCAATACTGAACAACACGTCGAGCAGATGAAGTAGTCAAGCACGACTGACTTCTATCTACCCTACGCTCTCCATGACTCAAGAAAGCAGAAGGTCTGTGAGCAGACCTGAAGCTGTTGCGGGGTCCGACTGCTACGGGAGAGCGAGTCGGAACACCGGCAACACGCTGAACACGCCGCGGGTAACTGTCTCGACGGGGGAAACGAGATGTACCCTCAGGACGGCGGAAGTCATGACCAGGAGCAGCATGAGGACGAAAAACAGAAGACTCAGAAAAACCAAGTCCTCGATGCTGCCCAAACCCATCAACAGCAGTAAACCTAGACCTCGTGCTGGTCCTAGGTGCACTCAGGATCTGGGGCTGACCCTGAATACGCCTAGGAGACTCAACACGGTCTCTACGCGCGATCTTGGCGCGCCTGAAGCATCGATCAACCGTGTGTCCATCCTTCTGACAGAAGGTGCAGTGATACTTCATCCTCTGAGAGGTAGAAGTAGCACGGTCAGGCTTCGCCTTCTGAGAGGCCGAAGCAGCAGGTGCAATCACCTTGCTGTCAGAAATCCCCTGGACATAGCCCGCTGACTTAAATTGGACTTTCTCGGTCCTGGGCTCGGTCTTGATCACACCTGGTGCTATGGGTCTGAGCACAGCAGGTGGATGCTTCCTCATATCCTCATAATAGTCATATCCTAGACCCTGATTAAATCTGCAAATCTTGGACTGGTCTAGAATAAGATTAAGCTTCTTCTTGCCGCCTACAAATCTCTCGAGAGTGTTCATAAGGTACTGACACTCCTGAAAGAGAGAGGTGCAAGAAGAGCAGGGAGAAGGGGGAACAGCAGGAGGTAAGGGAGCAGAAGAAGAACCAACAGTAGAGGAAGGAATGGCTTGTGCACGCACAGCCGACTCTGAGGGGACAGTCCTACTACTAGCAGGTTGGTTCGCGTCTCTAGGCGTCTCACCCTTACCCTGGGGCTTCTCCCCCACACCATCAATCACATCACAACCAGATTGTGGCTTCTTTAGTAAGTCCTTAGTTAGCTTCACACATTTGTCATTCAAAGCAACGAGTTCAAGTTTTAGTTTATCACAACTAATGCATGGTGAACTAACAGGATCCTTAGTCGCATACTGAGCCATTTTCTTGTTGTTGTCAATCAGTTCTTGAAACTGTTTTGAGACAGCTTCAAGTTCAGCAGTTAACTTGGGACAGTTCAAACATGAATCAATAGGCTCAAGTAAAGAAGCATGCAACTCAGCAATTTTGTGATTTGCCCGTTTTAGGTTCATCTTTAAATTATTGCAATTTTCACAAGAATCGGGCAGATCAAGGAGCATGGCATAAGGTCCTCTAGCAGCAATGTCCTTAACCTCACATGAGGTGGGAGAAGTAGTCTCATCAGTAGTAAGTAGGGTAACAGCCATCCTACTCAACTCTAACTCAGCAAGCAGACTAACATTCTCCACCTTAATAGAATCAAGCTCGGAGGACACACTATCATGCGAGGTCCTTAACTTCTCCAAATCACCCAGCAAGGCACAGCATGTATCACAGTCGTCACGGGAGGGAGCAGATGTAAGAGAAGTAAGCTCCCGTGACAGTCTATCTACTTCCTTCTCTAACTCGGTACACCTAGACCTAGCTCTAGCATGAAATCCACCTAGCTTAAGAAAAGCATCATTTAGCTGGTCATAAGAAGGGAGTACCTCATCCGAGTCAGAGTACAGCTCGCTGTCGCTGATCTCGCCCTCGAGGGCCATGAAGCACATGCCGGAGAAGTCGTCGCCGCCATCCTTGGGCTCTTGGTCACCCGTCCCGTCGTCGTCGCTCCATCCCTCCACCTCGCTGAGGTCGAGGTCGTCGAAAGCGGTGAGGACGCGGTGGAAGAGCTTCTTGGCCTTCCCGAAGTTGCGGAACTTCTTCTTTCCCGGCGTCTGAGCTGGAGTCTTCTTGTTGCGGTTCTTGTCGGTGTAGTCGTTCTTGCCTGAACCGCCGTAGTCGTTCTTGCCCTTCTCCAGCTTGGGACAGTTTGCTCGAATGTGGTTGGGGCCACCACACTCGAAGCAGATGACTGGTCCGCCTCTCTTTCTGTCCCTCCTCCTCTTGTAAGCATGGGAGAACTTCCGAGCTAGGAGGGCCAGCTGTTCATCCTCTAGCTGCTCTAACTGATCATCAGTTACGTCACATAGAGCAGCTAGGGAGAACCCACAAAGCGAATCGGCGGAAAAACCAGAAGCCGGACTGGGATCGGTGACCAAAGCCATCGACTGTGACTTCGACCGACGAGAGACAACGTCAATCTCGTGAGTCTTGAGGCGCGAGTACAGCGCGTCAAGAGTCAGGGTCGAGAGGTCTGTCGTGTCTTTGATGGTGGTCACCTTCATCTCCCACACGCGCAGATCGAGTGCCGCGAGCATCTGACGAGCGTTGTCCGAGTCGGGGTATGTGAGACCGACCGCTCGGAGGTTGCTCAAGATTTTGTGAAATCGCGAAAAGCACTCGTCCAGGGACTCACCAGCAAGCATCTCGAATTTGTTGTATTCGCGCTTGAACTGGTCCTGTCGAACCGTCTTGATCTGGGTGGTGCCCTCATGGTATGCGTCGAGGGTCACCCAGATGTCGTAGGCGGACGACAGGTGAGATATACGGTCAAACTCGCTACGACTCAACCCCTGGATGATGATGTTCCTTGCCTTTGCATTCGCCTCAACATCAGCCATGTTCCCGGCATTGATGTTCTCATCGGCAGGAACAGCGAATCGTACCTTGACCTTCCGCCAGATGGCATACCCCTGGGCCTGGATGTATGTCTCCATTCGGCTCTTCCAGAAGGGGTAATCGATGCCATCGAACACGGGCGGCTTGGTCGAGTACTTGTCCGTCGCCATGGCTCTTGAGACCGGTTAAGATCTATGAATTAGAGCTAACCGGCTCTGATACCAATTGTTGGACCGAAATGGCGACAGAGGGGGGGGGGGTGAATGTCGATCTTTAAAAATCGCCCGCAACGCGTATCTTCTTCTCCAATAGCTATGGGAGCTATGAAGGTAGAAGACCAGTGCTCACAAGACACCCCAGCAGCAGGAAAAACACAAATACAGAGACCAGCAAGCGAGAAAAATCAAATCGGGAAAATTCTGGCCTCAAGCGGTAGTACCTCTCCCGGAGCGGTAGTACCTCTGAGCGGTAGTACCGCTATGCCGAGCGGTAGTACCTTTTACCGTTCGGACCGTCCGAACGTCTCATCGCTCCCGATTGGACTGGTCCGAACAAGAGCGGTAGTACCGCTGAGCCGAGCGGTAGTACCTCTGAGCGGTAGTACCTCTCCAGGAGCGGTAGTACCTCTCGAGAAAAACAGCAAACAGAAATTTCAGAAAATTGAGAGAATCGCAACGATTCTTGGATTCTTGGCTTGGGAAACTTTGAGGAAAGCTAGGGAACACTCCCAGAAGACTAAGCCAAGAGCCGATAACAAGAAATCCACTCCAAGAATCAAGAATTTCAGATTTGGGTAAAGATCTGAAATCTTGCAAGAACCGAGCCAAAAACCAAATAACTTCCCAACCGTTGATCCTTTGGCTATGAAATTTTGAGGGAAGCTAATTAATAGCCTCTGGACTCTTCATACCAAATTTCAAGCCATCTTAACAAGGGAATCAAAAGCAGCTCCAAAACCCTAGAAACTGAGTTCATGAACAGAGGAAGGCCAAAACTGAAATCTGAGAATTAAACCAAGTTTGCTCTTCGGGAAATCGATCAAATGATCTTGTGGCACTAACCCATCATAGAGCAACCCATTTTGGGCCTTCCCAACAAGCAAGAACTCAAAAAACAAATAGCTCAGAAATCAACCAAAAGGAGCAACGAAGAACAGAGAGAGCACGAACAGAGAAAATGAAACTTCAGATTTCCATTCATTGAACCAAAAGGAATACAGAGGAGTCCCGATGACACGATTGAATACAGAGGAATGATTACAAGACTCTCAATCCATCTCCTCTCCCTCTCTACTCAAGAACACCACTCAAGAACACATGAGGGAGGAAGAATACACCTCTGTTCTATCACCTAGAACACACCGTAGGGGACAGAGGGAGCACCAGACTCTGCCTCTCCAACCACTAAAGACTAAAGGAAAACCAACTCCTAAAGCCTCTTTTGACTAGAGCTAACCCTAATTCCCTCAAAAATGCTCAAGTGGGCATGCAGCCCCTCCACTCCTTTTATAGCCCATGGCTAACGGGTCTCCGCCCCGTTACGCCCGCTACGTCCAACGGAGCCCGCTCCCGCTCGTGCAGCCTTGCGAATTTCCCGATTCGCCCCTCCTGCACCTTCCGGGAAGCTTCCGCGCTCCTTGCCTCGCACGCCTCGCAACCACCTCGAGTCCACGTCGTCTTCGACACATCCCGACCGTTCTGACCTCAGCGCCACCTGCGCCTAGTCCGGTCCACCGTGTCTCGCCACGACTCCACCCGACGTCCTGCAGTCATCGCCATTGCCCGTCGTGTCCACCATCGGTAGCACCAGCTCCGGTCCCTCGTCTCCCGACTCACAACCACCTCACCAGCCTCGATCATCCTCGGCGTCCCCGACCGTCTGGACCTCAACACCTCCTGTGCCTAGTCCCGGTCCTTCCACGCGTCACCATGACCTAGCTCCGAAGTCCTGCAGTCACACAGACAAGAAACACATCACATAGCACCGCTCGACACATGAAAGCGTAAATACCATCACTTACCATTGCCGAAGTCCAAACCTGTCAAAACATTAGAATATGCATCCTAAGCCCAAATGACCAGGTTTGACCAAAGTCCGACCGAGCCCGATTGCGCCACGCAACGACTCGACTCCGAACCACTCAAACCAAACTCGACCGACCTAAACCCTTTGTCAATTACTCATCACTCTCATGGAGCACGACCACATGGTCTCTCAGAACTATTCATAAAAAAAAGTACGGAGAGCTATTTCCTAATATCATGCAACGACGCGACGACAGTCCGTTGAGCAGCCACGCCCTCGCATGCCCCGTCGCTAGCATTGGCCTACGCCTCGGTTCTTGCGTGCTTAGTAGTAGTAGTAGTAGTAAATTGAGATAATCTCCCAGGAATATATGGTTTAAGAGTGAGCACCTCTCTTTGCCTTTTCGTCTTTAAAAAAACATGCAAGGTGAGTGTGTTGCCCTCATTCATTTTATACTACCCACGTATCTTCAAGTAGCTTATAAGCTAGGCCTATGGCTTATTTTGTACTACCAACCATTTTGAAGAGAAGGCGATGTTTAGTAGAACCGGGAGGAGAGATGTTGAGAAAGTAGGCTTTATTGGGTCTGGTTTTTTTCTTCGGTTTATGCTTTTTTATCGTAATTTATGGTTTTTAAGCTATTTATAAGAGAAAGTATGAAAAGCTATTTCCTAATGTTATGCAATGACCCGACGACGCGTCTGTTGAGCAGCCGCACGCTGGCATGCCCCGTCGCTAGCGTCGGCCTGCGCCTCGGCCTAATCTGCACCGGCCGTGTGTTGCCCGTCCCGTTCCGTCGCTAGCATCGGCCTGCGCCTCGGCCTAATCTGCACCGGCCGTGTGTTTTCCACTCTGCTGCCGTGTGTCATACTGCCATGGATTCTACTATAACATTTGCAGTTCTTCGTCTCCCGAAGTTAGAGCAGTACACAGCTGCATCAATCCATCCATCCTTACATACAAACTTCTTGTGCTCTGTCTCTCACATCCATTGATTAACACACCATGCTTCATCTTTTTGCCGTCTTTGGGCTTCTCATTTCTCTGCAGTACTGCTCTCCTGCAAGCTCTACTGCAAAGGGCAGTACCCTGAGGGCAGGCCAGGCGCTCATCGGCAGCAGCGACAAGCTCCTCTCCAGCAACGGCAAGTTTGCGCTCGGCTTCTTCCAAACAGGCAGCAGTAAGTCGTCCTCTGACAACACCACCTTCTTGCCCAACTGGTACCTAGGCATATGGTTCAACAAGATCCCAAAGTTCACTCCTGTATGGATTGCTAACAGAGCGAAGCCAATCACTGACCCCAACTTTAGACTGTCAAAGCTCAAAGTCTCAAGGGATGGCAATCTTGTCATCTTAAACCATGCAACCAAGTCCATAATCTGGTCCAGTCAAATAGTCAACAGAACAAAAGCCAACAGGAATACTACTGTTGTGCTCTCAGACAATGGAAACCTTGTCATACTAGATGCCTCAAACCCATCCAATATGCGGTGGCAGAGCTTTGAGCACCCAACAGATGTTTTTCTCCCCGGTGCAAAGTTCGGCCGGAACAAGTTCACCGGCCAGGAATACAGTCTTGTTTCAAAGAAGAACTTGATAGACCCAGCACCAGGCTTATACTGCGGGGAGTTAGACCCCACTGGTGCTAAGCAATTCTTCATTAAGATATGCAACTCATCCATGGTGTACTATTCCACCGGGGAATGGAATGGACAGTACTTCAACTCGGTGCCAGAGATCCTTTGTCTCCTATACTTTTCAATATCGTAGTGGACATGCTCTCGATTTTAATTAAGAGGGCAAAGGAGGATGGTCAGATTAAAGGAGTCATTCCTCACCTGGTGGATGATGGATTGTCTATCTTGCAATATGCAGATGATACAGTTCTGTTTATGGACCATGATCTTGAGCAGGCTAAGAATATGAAGTTACTACTCTGTGTTTTTGAACATTTATCAGGCCTAAAAATTAACTTCCACAAAAGCGAGATTTTTTGTTTTGGAGAGGCCAAACAGTGCGAACAAGATTATACTAACCTGTTCGGCTGTGATATAGGTATGTTCCCTTTTCGGTACTTAGGAATCCCAATGCACCACAGAAAACTTCGTAATTTGGAGTGGGGTGCTATAGAAGAAAGATTTAAACGGAAACTAAGTACTTGGAAGGCTAAGCATCTATCCTATGGGGGTAGATTGGTTTTGTTGACGTCAGTTCTAAGTGGCCTACCTATGTTCATGATGTCTTTCTTTGAAATCCCAAAAGGTGTTCTTAAAAGATTGAATTTCTATCGGTCAAGATTTTTTTGGCAAGGTAATAAAGATAAACAAAAGTATCATCTTGCCAAATGGAACATCCTTTGTCGTCCAAAAGATCAAGGCGGGTTGGGAATACCTGACCTTTGGATCAAAAATAAATGTCTTCTAAGCAAATGGATTTATAAATTGTTGAATGAAGATGGAACTTGGCAAACCTTACTTAGAAATAAATATTTGAGTTCTAAATGCCTTACTCAGGTTCAATCTAAAACTGGGGATTCGCAGTTTTGGAAAGGTTTGCTAAAGGTCAGGGAGGATTTTCTGGGTTGTGGGTCTTTCAAAATAAGAGATGGTTCGCAAACCAGATTTTGGGAAGACACTTGGGTAGGCTATTCACCACTAAAAGAGCAATTTCCCAGTCTGTACAACATAGCCAATTATCCTCATGTCACTGTGGAGACGGTTATGAATCAAGTGCCTATTAATATCTCTTTTCGCAGAGCTTTAACTGAGGATAAATTGGAGGCTTGGCATAACCTAGTAGCTAAAGTAGTCAATGTTCAACTTTCAAATGAGAGGGATGTTTTTAACTGGGATCTACATAATCATGGTCAATTCTCTGTACGGTCAATGTATGCGTACTTGATAAACCAGGATACCCCTTTCACTAATAAATTCATTTGGAAATTGAAGCTCCCTCTTAAGATAAAAATCTTTCTTTGGTATCTTCAAAGAGGGGTCATCTTAACGAAGGACAATTTAGCTAAGAGGAACTGGACTGGTAGCCAAAAGTGTTGTTTCTGTGATCGCAATGAAACAATAAAGCACCTTTTTTTTGATTGCTGCCATGCTAAAACTATTTGGAATATTGTTCATATTGCTACTGGGTTAACTCCACCTAGATCTATTACTCACATGCTTGGAGACTGGCTCACGGGCACTGGGCCAGAGGATAAAAAACAGATTTTTGTGGGGGCTGCTGCTATTATTTGGGCAATTTGGTGTACTCGTAATGACATTGTTTTTGAGAACAAACATAATATTTCTTTTATGCAGTCTATTTTCAGAGGAGCATATTGGTTGAGGTTCTGGGCGTTGCTGCAGCGTGAAAATAAAAGGGAGACGTTTCGATTGGCAAGCAAAGCTTTGGAGGTTATCGCTTTAGATGTGTTTGCTAAGAATGGATGGCAAAGTAATAATAGACTTTGCATATGATTTTCTCCTATTTGAGTACACTCTTTTTCTTTATTTTGTAAGCAAATAAGCTGTCAACTTTGTAAGACTTGGCTGTGTGCGGTTGCAGAGGCCGGAATTTTTCCATTTTCTAAAAAAAAAAAAATCAATGGGTGACGTGGTTCGGGTTCTCGATGGTCTAGTAGAGCTTGACATGCCCCCAATGCCAAGATTACTTCAAACTATCTTGGGATGCTCTGCTTTGACCTGAACATAATCCATGTAGGCAAGAGTTCAAATTTGAGCAGACTTGAGATAATTGATCACAAAGTTATCTTGCACGTATACTTTTCATAGTCATTGTTAACACGTTGTTTCAAAATTTAGTCTATACGATACGATGTACTCTGTATGTGTGTGCAAACATGTATCACTGGAAGATTTTCTCTCTGTGAATTGTCCTTTCTTATTATACATATAATTAATTTTTCCAACGACATGGTTTCTATGTAATTGTCAGGCATGCTAAGCGCATTTCCTAAGTGAAATTATATCCTTAAATTGTCGAAGCAAAATTGTGCAGCAGTCCTGCTATCTGGACATAATTGGAGCTCCTGATCGCATCACTATTCGACAGACCATGCCGATGGACGATGGTTGTCACAGCATAAGCAGCCTCCACCACCCTGGAGTTGAGAGCTCTGTATAAGCTGACTATCGTTAAATGCTACGGCAAGGCAGCACACGAATTTTTTAAATAATCCAAATTTTATTCGAAATAATAGAAATATACTCGCGTGAACATTCACTCAGCTGTTCAACGACTACAGATGAGCCATTCCTTAATAGTTGGGAGGCAATCTTTTTCTGATTTTCATAGATTATGAATAATAGATAATCTACTAAATTGGCAATAACAATTTGCGATTGTCGTATGTTGTTGTAGTGTAAGAAATTTTGTAAATTTTTTTAGAATGATTGGTATGAACAAAGTGATGTTGTGATGTAACCGGGAATTCGTACACAAAGGAGAACTTATTTGTTAATGTTGTTGGATGACTTGCCACGGGAATAATTAAATGCGTAAACACGAGAAAATATGGTTGTCTGAATTAAAATAGACTTTATAGTAAAGTTGGCAGTAACACGGTACGTAAGGTTACATGTGTAAGAAAGACTTGATGCACGATTGAACAGACCGAACTACTCCTATGATACACATGCGCCTTTTTGGAATAGAACTAAATTCGACCTTCAGGGAATTAGTTATTACGGGACGGCGCATGGATCATGGCCATTTTTCCTTCCTTGCGAGTGTGGCGTTGAACTTTTTAGTGGCCTCTTTTGCCTTGGCCATAATTTCCCTCTTTTTCTTGTACTCCTCTCGCGAGCCTCGCGCTCCCTGCACGTGCACACCTTGAGATGAGCTTTCGTCTCCCGATGTATACGCTCGGTTTGCTCGTCGTTGTGGCGCTCCTCCTCCTAGATCTCGCAGGCCCTTTTGATGTTCCACTCCTCGAAGTCGAGAGTCCACTGGTCATATGGGTGGATCTCAAGGTTGATCCACTTGCGGTAGCCACATAGGGGTTCCAGAGACTGTGGTAGACGGGAGAGGTTGTTAGTGTGTACTTTAAAGGAGAAAAAGTAGGGAGAACACACTGTAGCTGATCCTTACCGGCTGTCGATAGTTGCTCGTGTCCTGACGGCGGTCGGGATAGTCACTGGAGTAGTTTGCACGACCCCAGTAACAAGGCTGAGGTGATGCTTAGACATGAAGAACTTGCAGGGGTCCCCACACCAACATAGGGGCCATGTCTCCCCCTCGGGCGGGTGTTGCGGCGAACGCTTGGTATGAACGTTCGGGATAGGATTGTTGCTATGGGTGACGTCATTGCGGGGAGCTGACCTCCTAGCATGCTCCCCTTGTTTGGCCCGGGTCATAGCAGCCCTTGCATATTCGTCGTGGGCAGCAGCAGAGCTTTCTAGTTCGTGGGTCTCCTCCCATTGCTTTATCATCTTGTCTCATTGTTTCTTTTGCCTCTTGTCCATCCCGATGTGGTGAAGCAAGCTCCAGTGTAGTGTTGGGTTTGGTTGTATAGTGTTCTCTCCCATATCTCTTCCACCTCCTTTTATAGGGCCCTGTATGGTGTTGTCGCTACATAAAGCTACCCCATGTGGTCCTCTAGGTGCTTAAAGCTGCCCCATGTGGTCCTCTCAGTGCTCAAAGCTAGCATATGTGGTCTTGTTGCTGCGCAAAGCTGGCCAGTCTGGTCTTCTCAATGCACAAAGTTGCACCCTTTAGTCTTGTCGCTGCGTAAAGTTAGCCTGTGTGGTCTTGTCGCTGCGCAAAGCTACCTATGTGGTCTTCTAGCTGCATACAACTACCCCGTCTGGTGTAGTCACTACATAAGCTAGCTCGTTTGGTCTTGTCACTATACAAAGCTACCCCGTGCAGTCTTGTCCATTTGTAAAACTAGCCCATGTGGTCTTATCGCTGCACAAAACTGGCCCATGTGGTCTTCTGGCTGCCTAAAGCTGTCCCATCTGGTATAGTAACTGTGCAAATCTAGCCCGTGTGGTCTTATTGCTACGCAAAGTTACCCCGTGTGGTCTTGTCGCTATGCAAAGCCAGCCTGTGTGATCTTGTCACTACACAAAGCTGCCCCGTCTAGTGTAGTCGTTGCACAAAGCTGCTTCGTTTGTTCTTCTCACCGCGCAAAGTTGTCCTTTGTTGTCTTGTCACTGCACAAAGCTGCTCTGTTTGTTATTTTCACCATGCAAAGCTTCCCCGTATTATCTTTTCACTGCACATAGCTGCTCCATTTGTTCTTCTCACCGTACAAAGTTGTCCCTTGTGGTCTTGTCGCTGCACAAAGCTACCCCGTCTGGTGTAGTCACTGCACAAAGGTTGGACATGACGTGGTTTATCATAAAGCACACCGCAACACCTCATGGGCTATAAAATGCATGTTCCACCCCTTGATAATAGGAAAAGTACATTCTTCGTCCTATAGTAAGATACCATGGCAAACGACAAGGGACCAGTCGAATATGGGTCATCAAGGGGAGACCTTTCGCTCGAAAGGAGGGAGTATTTCGGCGTTAATTAGTGCTTGTTGCCAAATAGGCGTGCTCAGCCAGTGTGGCCAAAATGTAGACACATGGAGGACGTGGTCATGCAAGTGGCGGAAGGCTATTCGGATCGCGGGTGACATTTCTTCCGATGCCCACACTCTGAGATACAATTACACAATCATCTATTTTGTAGTACTACTAATAGAGTTTCGATGTTAACCTTCCTTTCTAGCAAATGGGCAAATGTGACTTCGTGCCATTGATTGATCCTCCTCATGAATGGTACTTTATGAGGTATGGGGATACATTGTGGGAGCGAATCCTTGATTGGACTCATGGATTGAAAGTCTCAAAGTGCAAAATGATGACCTCCATTAGCAGATGCAGTGTAAGAGGGGCAACGAGGAGGTTATCAACATAGGAAGTTCGTATGATCCAACATGCTGTTGCATGAACTCTAGTTGCATATGTGCTTGCCACTACAATGACGGGCAGCCACGTCCGAGGCAGCCCCCTCTGCAACACTCCATGTGGGTAGCGCGAGGCTCATTCTACCTATAGGCATAAACGGATAAGGTTATACCATAGTACTCTCCCCTATTGTCCATGGTATTATTCAATATCGTAAAGCATGTAATCGAATGGTTTGCATTTTGGTGTGGTTGCCATTAATTGAGTGGATGGCCGTTGACATGGATCGAATAAACGAACATCTTAAAGAGAAGTGCAAGTACGATTGCAACAATATTGTAAACAATATTGCAAACATCAGTTAATAAATAAGAAATGTTAGTAGTACAGGAACAACAAATGTACAACCAGTACTACACTGCTCCAACAATATCCCCAGCCCCCTCCGATGCCACCCTGGCCCCCTCCGTCTCCGCGTCCGCATCCTCTCGTACGCCCCGCTTGGTCGTCTTCCTCTGTGCTGGGTGTCGCATACCTACTAGAAAGACCTGAACCGTTTTTCCAATGCTTTCTGCTTCGCACGCCACACCTTCGCGTAGCTAATCTTGTACTTGAATTTCTTCTCGATAGCCACCATGATATGCGTGGCCTCCACATCCTTCTTCTCCATTATCTCTTGATATATCAGATTGGATATAAAGGTGGACGTTAGATTACGATGCCTCGGCAAAACACTATTGGGAATGCAGGAGTGCGGCTTCACCTTCAACACAATCCAGTAAGTCTCATATTTTGGTCTATGTGTGTGCACCATCTAAGGACAGCTGGCCTGCTCACACTTCACGGTGTACTGCTCCTGGCTAGATTTCATGACCCGAAAAGTCCACTATATAGACAGGGCCCACAGTTTGATGGAATTCTGTAATGATGCCTTGCCAGCAAACATTGAGTTTAACTGAACCTTTGTGCCATGATACTCACACAGTGATTCGTACTCGTCATGTGCGGCAGCACCCTCAGCATCTAACTGGTTCTATTCCTACGAGATGGGAGCTTCGTCCTCATCCGAACTGTCTTTGTCGTCCTCCAGTACAACTTCCTCTTCAGCCTAGGCCATCCGGTCATCACTCTCCATTTGATGCACTATGAACACCAAATGCTCCTTTTTATCGGCTTATTTTGTAGCCTCACCATGCTATGACCGTTCTTCCTCTCCTTCATGTACCGCATCGACCTCGTCCTGAGCAACTTCTTTCTCTTGACCAACATGTTGGGGCCTGAGCTGCTCGCACCTCCCGAATGATAGTTGTCAGCATGACCTTGTACAATTTCTATTTAGGCATGGTTGTACAAGCATCGCGCACTCGTATCCACGCGCGTCAGCACCCTTACACAAACCCCTTACACGCAATAGTGCACTTTAATGTTCTCAACTCCTATCTAATATCTGTGGAAGACCAGCTCCAAAGCCCTTGTATGATGATGCTGCACACCTTAGAGTCCAAGGAGAAACTACACGTGAGCTAGTACATCACATCTGTGATTCGAGCATTCTCGTCGTCCGGGTGTACTAGAGTAACTTACACAAAACTGCTCAAGTCAACACTGTTTGGCACCTTCATGAATGGTGCTAATACCGTAATGTACTTTGAATGTAGTGGGTATCGGCATTATTAATGTTTGTCTATATATATTTTCAATGTTGCAACTAGTTAAATCGCATCGTACATTACGGAACTACTGATGTACTATAATTTACATTTCAATGACCATTCGTCTATCGTAACCAACTACACTACCCTTATAGCATTAACTCCCTATTAGCAGACCACGCACCGATGCCACTCTTGTCAGCTGCTCGAGCTCTCTCCTACTATAAATAATTTCTAATGGGTTTCGATAATTTACATGACATATTAATTTAAATGCCAATATAGCAGTTCCAACGGTATACATGATTTCTCAATGTACTAATGACATTACATTCATTCGTAATTAATCATAAATATTACTGTATTATCGTTTTGTACAAAGTAAGCTATTTAATTCTTACAAAAATATTGACTGCATTTTGTATAACTATAAATTTCTATGGAGGCTTAATTTGTATGTAACATTGACTAAATTTTCTACAACTACAATTTTCTACGGATGCTAATTTTCTACAACTATGTTCACTAAATTTTCTACAACTACAGGTTTCTATGGCTGCTAATTTTCTATAACCACATTGACTAAATTTTCTATACCAAAGTTCTACTATTCTTTTCTACAGCTAAAATTTTCTACGGATATTAACTTTAAATAAACTATCTACTTCGTATAAAAAATGTTGACTATAATATACAAAGAAATTTACCTCACAGAAATAACGAAATTTCTCCTACTTCCTCTCCCTCTCCTCCTCCCTATCCCTCTTCCTCTCCTTCTCCCTCTCCTCTTGTCTCCTCTCCTCTCATCTACTCACTTTTCTTTTCTTTTCTCTTCTCTTCTTTCTTTCCCCACTTTTTGTCATTGAAGCGTCGAGGCCGAGCAGCCTCGCCTCTGAAGGGTTCAAAGACTAGATTTGCAGTCGCCTAACCGCTGGGCGACTGGACGCAATCGCCTGACAGTTCGGCGACTGTAATTATGTCGCCCAACGGCCCACGGATTGATTGCACATCGCGCGGCCGTTGGGCGTTAGGTTCCAGTCGCCTAACAGTTAAGCGACTAGAGCCTATTTCTATAAAAAAAATGTTCACACGGGTATATTTCTATTATTTCGAATAAAATATAGATTATTTACAAAAAAATTCGGCAGCATACTGTAACTAATCTCAGTACAAAATCATCATTAGATGTTAAGGTAAAACAGCATATTACCGTCTGAAACAGCAGTTCAAAAGTGTGCCTATATGTTTTTCAAGGTTTTTCCAATCGTTCACAGAAAACAAGAAGTACTAATACTATCGTTCCCATCTACTTGGACTCGCAAGCACGTTTTTGGTTGATCTCCCAACAAAACTTAACTGACCTAAATGGCGCATTTCATTGAAGAGACTTTATTCGGTGCTTAGAAGGTATTTAAGTTACCTTCTTTTAAAACATATCAACCGTTGATATAAAAATATGCAACTTTGGAATAGATGTAAAAAGAGATAACTTTGAAATAGACATTTTCTTTCAAGTCAAATAAGTAGATAATTGTTGATAGGCCTAAACCCTAACTAGTCGCTATCGTATACAAACTGCAACGCCGGCATAGTCTCCATTGGCCTTCGTCCTCACCTGATCGACTCTCCACCCCTTCCCGTCGGCTCCTGTTCTCCTCCTCCAAGTCTTGAAGTAGGAAACATAGAAAGCACCCTTAATCTTACCATTTCTTCGGTGCGTTCGCAATTGTCCTCTTCTACTGTTCCACCTCAATCATCTGTATATTTTGGAAAATTTATATACCTTATGTTCAATTACGTAGTTTAATGTCCAGTTACTTAGACTTCAGTAGCGGCAGGAAAAATACAGAGTTGATTCAATTCATCCATGCGGGAGCACAAACGTTCGTCCTCTGTGTTTGCAATTGTCCTCTACCACCACAATCATAAGTAAATTTTTGGAAAAAATATGTACTGTTCAGTTACATAGTCTCCAAGGGCGACAAGAAAAAAATACATTGTTGATTCAATTCAGCTACTTAGTATCAAGTTTCAACCAAATCTACTTGTTGTTGTAATATTTGCGGTATAAGCAAATGTATAAATATAATTCCAATATAATTATAAGCACACAAGAATGACATCAATTCAAATATAAATGACATAGCATGTATGAAACCATATGAATTGAACATATCATCCATGGTATACCACATATTCAATAATAGAAATGATAACATTCTAGACATGAATATGTATGTCAAAGAATAAAGCATGTTGACATGCGTCATTTTTACACATATTTACCCATCATTTTACCCTATTATTTTTTCATATTTTGGGACCATTTATCATCATTTACACATTTTTCCATATTTAATTGCTCGAAATGGACCATTTTACATTTTTGTTTATTTTTCTGCAGGCCGGTGCGATTTAGGCGCATAAACGACAAATGTGGCATTTTGGGGCTGCTCCGTACAGTTGTACGTGTCGTCACGGATGCGTAGGATCAAACCGCGATGAAATCGGACTTCCAGAGGGCCAGAACAGAAGAAACCAAATGGGGAAAGGACCTAGTTGTAAACCCTAGATTTTTTGAGGGCTTCAATCAGAGAATTCCAAATCCCCAATCTCCCCAAAACCAGCGCCGCCGCCTGTGGAAGAAAATCGAGCCCGGCTTATTCTCCCTTCGCCCCCTTTTGCTCCTCTTCCCTTCTCCTCCACGTCCGGCCGCCGGCGAGCGCCGGGCCACAGCTCGCCGGTATGCCTCCGTTGCTCCTCACCGCGCCATCTCACCACCGCCGCAGCACCTTCGGCTCGCCACCACATCCCGATCCACCGCCATCCGTGCGCCGCCAACTTCTCCTCATCCGCGCCGCCTTCTTGCTCTCCCTCCACATCCGGCCGCATCCTCCTCTACGCCGCCGCTCTGCATCTCCGCCCCCCTTGCCCCCCCTCCGGTGCGCCATCCTCCCCTTCTGCACCTCCACCAGTCGCCACCCTTCTCCTCTTCTTCCACGGCATTCCCCGCCTTCTCCTCCTGCTCTCCCTCCGCATCTATTTCCGCCTCCTCGCGTCACCGCTCCACCGTTCACCACCACAACCGGCCGCCGCTTCTTCACCTCGGCGCCGCCACCTGCCGCCACCACTTCGCCGACGGTCTACTCCACCGTTCACCACCACGCCGGCGCTGCTCCTCTGCTGCTCCTCATCTTCACCGACCCAACTGCTCCCTCTGCTTCATGTTCTTCAAACGGTCCATTCCAGTTCATCTTGATTTTCATCTAGTTCTATTACTGTTCATCTATTTTCTTCTTTGTTGATCATGTATGCACTATGATTGTGAGATGAGAACTATGATTGTGCATGTGCTCACTGATCTGTGATTGTGGTT
Source organism: Dendrocalamus latiflorus (assembly GCA_017311315.1). Classification (NCBI taxonomy): domain Eukaryota; kingdom Viridiplantae; phylum Streptophyta; class Magnoliopsida; order Poales; family Poaceae; genus Dendrocalamus; species Dendrocalamus latiflorus. The sequence continues at coordinate 34,490,659 of CM029655.1, read as the reverse complement.
TGAGATCTATGCAATGTTTTGTGTTGTTTATATAATCTGCTATTGCTGTTGGATAAGGATATAGGTTATGTTCATTGTGAGTTATGATCTGTGTTAATTTGTCTCTGTTGGCATTAGGTTAGTAGTGCGAGTTATGCCATTGTCAGTAGTAGCTATCTGTGTTTGTTTGTGTGGTCTTGCGCGAACTAGCTAGCCGGCGGCCGTTTTCTCCCCTCGTGCTGTCTCAACCTCCCCTTGCTTCTAGACTCTCTCTTTTCTTCTCCGTGGTATGTCGATAGTTAGGTCTAGCATTAGTAGTTCTGTGTTTGTTGTGTTGTCGTGTGCCGTCGTCGTCTAGTTAGCCGTTGACCGTCTTCTCCCTCGTTCTCTCTTGACTCCCTCTTTGCTTCTAGACTCCCCAGGTGCTTCTCGACTTCCTCCTGCTGTCTTGCAGTCGGTAGTTAGTTATATCGGCGATTGGTAGTCGTTGTTGTTTGTGTGTCGTAGTCGTGTTGTTCGTTCGGTCGTACGACGTCAATTCGTACGGTCGTTCGTTCTGTCGTCCTTTGATCGTTTAGTTCGTTCGTCGTTTCGACTGTGCGAGTTAGAGTTCGTTCGGTAGTTTGTTCATTCGATCCATTTAGTAGTTGTTTTAGGTTTAGTTTTCTCCCCTGTTTCGTTTGACCTAGCTTTAGGTAAACACCGGTAGCCTCAGTCTAGTCCCTGTGGAGAACACGACACTCGCCGCTATTTCAGTGGCAACCCGTGCACTTGCGGGTGTGCTATTTTTGCATGATCAAGTATTTTGCGCCGTTGCCGGGGACTAGCTTAGAGCGACAGTGTTAGGCTATAGACTAGGTCGTTGTTTGTGTTTCTTTTTCTTGTTTTGTGTTTGTGCTGACCTATCTTTCATTTCGTCATTGTTCATATTTGTGATATATTGCTAATCCCTAACCCTTTCCCTAGTTACTTCTCTCTTTCGCGATTTTCGTATCCATTCTCACAGGTTGATTGATATTGGTACTTATTGAGGCTATGGCTTACTATTTTGATTCGTATCCATTTAATGAGTAACCCCATTATGATATTCTTCAAGAGCAGGTAAATCTATTGTCTCGTCAATTAGAATGCTATGCTTTAGAGCGAGGAGTTGTGTTCGAGAGTGGGCATGATCAGTATAGTTGTTTAGCAGGCGCTCGCTCTCCAGTTGATCCTATATGTCACATCCCAAATTTTTGCCTTCTGAGAAAATTTAATTCAAAATTAATTATTTTAAAGTGCTGGAATTTCATTTAGAGTTAATTGGCTTTTATTGGATTTTCTGGAGTTTTAAAACCTATTTTCAAAATTTAAAAATGTATTTTAATATGAAAACTAAATATCAAAAATAGTTGGAAATAATTTTATTAAGTCCAAAACATCTCCAGAAGCTTCTTTGAATTTTTCTGGAATTTTTTGAGGTATTTTCATATTTTTCTGAGGCCTAAATAATTTCCTAGCCTTTTCTGAAAATAAAAATCAAATTCCAAAAATTAAAATTCCTTTCCCCCCCTCCAGCCGACGCGTGGACGGCCCAGATCCGCCCACGTCGCCGCCCGCCAAATCCTGGCCGCTCTCTCCCCCTCTCCCTCCGCCAAGCGGGCCCGGCCTGTCAGCCAGCCCCGCCACCCCCTCCTCCTCGCCCGACGCGTGGACGGCCCGGATGAGCCGCGTCCCCGCGCCCGGCCCGATCCACCGCCCCCTTCAACTTAACCGCGTCCACCGCCCGATCCTCTTCCCTGCCACGCGTCTCTATCTCAGCCGCCCGGGAGTCGCCCTCTCTCTCCCTTCTCTTTCTCTCTGCGTGCGAGCCCCGCCCGTCAGCCGCCCGCGCTCCCGCTGCCGCCCGGCCCCGCCTGTCAAATCCGTCTTCCTCGCGGAGCCGCCTCCTTCCTTTTCTCCCCTCTCTTTTCTTTCTTCGCCGACTCTCTCCGGTTTTGGGATCCCCGAGCACCCACGTGATCAAATCCCCAAACCCCCGCGCCTCCCTTCCTTCCCTGCCTCTATTTCCTTCTTTTCCCCGAACCTTCCTTTTCCGGCCGCCCGCACCGGCGAGCGATTGCCGCTCCACTGCTCCCCCTTCGCCCCTATAAGTAGCCCCCTCGACCTCCCCTCTCCCCGCACCACCTCTCACCGCTCTCCTCCTCTCTCCTCCCGAGCCCGAGCGCCCTGCACCGAGAGCTCCCCGTGCGCGCCCGGTGAGAACTCCGGCGAGCAATCGCCGTCGCCTCGGTCTTCCCCGGAGCCCACTGTCGCCACCCCGAGCTTCCTCACGTCCGTGCGATCCTCCCCAGCACCTCGGCCGAACCTCCCGGCCTCCGGAGCGCCATCGCACCGGAGCACCCGAGGCCGCTCCGCCACCCCTTCGCCGCCGGCCACCTCCACTCATCCCTGAACCTCGCCGACCTCACCAGCAGCACACCCTCTGCACCAGGGGCGCATTTTGACCCTCACCTGGACCGCTCCGCCACTCCCTCACCGCCGGCGCCGCTGCCTCCGGCCACCTCCACCCGGCCCCCTTCAGCAGGTACCTTAACTGGGTTGTTTACCCTATGGGCCTGGAGTCCAGTGGGACCCATATGTCAGAGGCTGAGCCAGTGAGCTCACTGTCCAGTGGGTCCCACCTGTCATAATCTCAGAATAAAGAAATAAAAATAAAAGATTAAAATTTAAATTCTCCAGTGGGCCCCACCTGTCAGAAATTTCATAATTTCTGGATTATTTCAAACTGAAAACTTCAAACAAGCATAACTTTCTAATTTTAACTCCAAATTCAGCCATTCAAATTTCTAAATTCGTCTAAAATCATAATCTACGCAAATTTGGCCTCTTTTTCATTTTTTGGGATTTTATTTGAATTTTTTTGTATTTATTTATTTTGTTGCTCTGTCTTTTTGCGCGTAGAATCCAACGTTGTCGACGATCACTCCACACCACAGCAGGAAGACCCAGAGATCCTACAAGAAGGCAAGTCTCCTTTGATCATTTTGAACCTATGGTTTCAAATTGTTTTAATTATTTTAAATTATGTGCATTGCTATTTACTTAAAGCATTAGTTCCAATCTTAAGGTAATAGATAACCCCACTTTGTTATGCCCTCACTTGAAGTTGATTGCCATGTACCTTTGTAACCCTAGAAATTCCTTTGACTCATTAATGAGTAATATATTTAATTGTTGGTATTAGAATGGTAGTACAATGCTTAGCCATGCTATTCAATATCTTAGAAATCTTAAAAAAGGGGAAATTATGTGTTTATAAATCCAGTGGTAATTGGAGTTGCCACTGCTCTTTCAAAATAAAATAAAATGTGGAAGTTGGTTTAGATTAGGGTGGATGGATGGTTTGGTTGGTGCAGCAAGCACGAGATCTTGTTAAGTGTATGTTCCACCCTAGTCAATTAAGGACCAACGCTTGTGTTTGTCCAGACTGAGCATTAACAGTACAACCACAAGTCTATATGGATACGACCTAGCTGAGTAACTTATGATAGCCTAGTTTAGGTGCCATCAGTGGAAAGTGGGTGCCAGGGAGTTACTGGTTATTCACAGTGAGGGATAGGGATTTACTGTACTCATATGGTGCAAGAGGGGGCTTCGGATTGTGTGGATTTAACCCTCCTGCGGTGAAACCTCAGCGGGTGGTATCTAGCTAGACTAGAGTAAGGTAAAAGCTTTGTGATATTTTATCTGGGTCTCATGCCAAAGGAAGCGTGTTGACTATTAGGATAATTTATCTCTTGTGGGTAAAGTTGTACAACCTCTCCAGAGTGTCAAACTATTCGAATAGTCGTGCCCACGGTCAAGGGTAGGCAAGGAATGCATTCACATGGTAGATTTTTGGTCTTTGGTTTTAAAATCAAAGTTTTGGTATTCTGAGAGTGGAGGGAACTCTTGGAAGTGTATCCTGGAAGTTGGAGCCAGAGAGGGTGGATATAACCCGCAGTTTTAAACTTGATCAATTAGATTAAAATAGTTTTGGTAGTTGGAACCTTCACTATAGAATTAATGATAGTTTCAATTAAAGTTTACTTTATTAAATTGATGCCTTCAAAATTAATTAGAAGTAATTGAAATAAAATGTTGCTTTGTGCAAAAGAACCATATAGCCTTGCTTTGTCAAGCTTTGCATCTATTGCATTTTTCCCAAGACTTGCGGAGTACTTTATGTACTCACATGCTGCACTCAAAAATACTAACCAGAGGAATATGAAGCTCAAGAGGGAGACTACGACTACTTCGCGTGTGGATTTGACGAAGGATTTCCAGAGTACTAGGTCGCACTTCCCCAGTCAATTGCCTGTGGCATATTGATGGGTCTTCGCCAGATTTATCTTTTGCTTCCGCTGTGTTTTGTGTGTGCGAGGTCTTGAAACCTCATTTGTAATAATGAGACCTTTTGGTCAGTACTCTCTATTATTGTAATAAATCGTGGATGGTGATGTATTCATTTCTGGTTAACTGTGTGCACTAGCTTTGATCTGGGACTAGTGTTGTAATACACAGAGGGACCGGGTCTGAGAATCCGGGGTCCCGACAGAGATGGTATCAGAGCCAATTTGACTGTAGGACGTGACCTAGATTAGGAAAGGCAAAACCTTAAGGACTTATATTTATAAAAAGAGTATATTAAAAATATATAAGTTCCTTGCTTCTACTCTCTTCCTACTTAATAGCTTGTTCTTGTCTTTACATTCACTTGTTAAAATCTTTTTACTAATCTTTTCTACTTTTTCAACTTTGTAGATGGCCAATTCATCCTCAGCTACCTCGTGGGACCATTACTCCCATGGTGAGAATGTTGGAGCATTTGCTAGTCTTCTTCGACAGCTTATGCAGTACCTGTAGTATCGCCAGCCACCTATCTTCAGGGGGCGGAAGGTACGAATCCTGGACCGAGACTCTTGGTCGATGGAGGTATTCCTGTATGCACGGGATGAGGAATTCAATCCCCTCACATACCCCATCAAGCATCCCCGGACCCGTTGTTATGATGCTATCCAGGATGCAGCTCATCTCGCCATAGCTGATTTGTGCCATCTGCACAAGGAAGCTATGCATCAGTCGCCCTTCTGCTTCTTCATCGCTCCTCGAGCAGGGCAGAGTTACCCGGAGCCCTTTGACATTCCTGCTGACGACCCCCGACTGACACATCAGGTGCAGCTCACGCAGGCAATGGCAGTCACCTATGCTAGGGCCTTGGAGGAGATTGGACAGCTTCGCATGCTTCTCACTTCCAGCTACGACCACTCCGACACTCTTCGAGCACAGCTTCTTCGGAGCCAGGCAGCTGAGTTTGAGCTGGGGCGTATCAAAGCTGCAGCAGACTACACACCGTCCTCGCCAGTGCCAGCAGCCGCCCCCACAAACCAGGCGCCGACTCGACATCCAGGACTCCGCACCATGCTCACCGCGCGCAAGAGGGTGCAGCGCCCTAGCCCGCCACCCGTCATCACCCTCAAGAAGCGCAAGCCTTCTCGTTCCCGCTCGCGCCACACCCGTTCTCGCGCCTCGGCCGCATGTGACTGTTCTTGGCATCACGTGAATGAGCGTGAGGAACCTGAGGAAGAACCAGAGGAGGAACCAGAAAAAGAACCAGAGGAGGACCCTGAGGAGCGCATCATCGTGGAGGATTAGTAGTCTTTTGAGTCAGTAGTACCCAAATAAATGTCCACGTTCTTAGAACGCTTTATTATGTTTTGGTGTGCTAGATGGACTGTACCAAGCCTATGTGCACTTGTGGTACAGCCATCCATAAAACTATCTTGATTTTAATATAAGTTTTTCTTTAAGTTGTTGTTTTCTTCCCTCTTGTGTGTTGATTTGGGATGTGGTTTAGTGTTCCCTCCTAAATCTGTTATCTATGCTAATTCCCTCTTACCTTCTGCTAACCCTGGAAATCGCTTCAGATGGTGAACACAAGAGGCAACCCTGGCAACAGCCGTGATGCCAATGCTCAGCCAGACAACAACATTCCACCACCTCCTGCTCAAGCCCCCAACTTGGAGCAGATGATGGCTATGCAATTGCAGCTATTCCAAGCCCTCGCTCAGAACCAAGTACAACAAGCCCCGCAGGCACCCCAGTCTAAGTTGGGAGAATTCATGAGGATAAGGCCCCCTACCTTTGCGGGTTCTGTGGATCCATTGGAGGCCGATGACTGGATCAAGGATGTAGAGAAGAAGTTGATCCTAGCTCAGTGCAATGAGCATGAAAAAGTGTTGTACACTGCCCATCAATTGAAAGGAGTTGCTGCTAGTTGGTGGGAAAATTTCTGTGCCGCCCATCATAATGTGCAAGCCATCACTTGGGCTGAATTTGTAGAAGCCTTCCGCACTACCCATATCCCGATGGGAATAATGGAAATGAAGAAGAGGGAATTTCACAAACTGCAACAAGGGAACCAGAGTGTATCAGAGTACCTGAATAGGTTCACCAAGCTAGCCAGGTATGCCCAGAGGATGTCGCAACAGAGTCAACAAAGATTTGGAGGTTCATGCAAGGACTTGATCCTAACCTCAAGGTGCAGCTAGTGTCAAATGACTATCCATCATTTCAGCACGTGGTGAACAAGACACTCATACAAGAAGATGCTCAACGCCAACTGTATGAGACTAGGAAGAGGAAGTTTCAAGCTCAGCAAGGGGCGAGCAGTTCACGTTTCCGTCCTAATCCCCCACAGTTCAGCAGACCTTCAGAGCCAAGTATACCAAGGACTCCATTTGTAGGACCTCGCCCAAATCCGCAAGCACCTCAATCAAACAATGGTGGCCAACCACAGCAGAACAGGACTGCAGCAGCAGGAGTGCAGTGTTTTAACTGCAAGAACATGGGACACTATGCCAGCAATTGTCCCAGAAGCGCCCAACTGTCACCCCTGTTCGTTTCAACCTGGGGACTACGCCAGCACAAGCTCCAACTGCAGGTCAAGGCCGCGGGACACCGCAGACTCCAAGGACTCCGCAGGCAGTGAGCAGAGGACACCATAACCATGTGACCGCGGAAGTAGCCCAGGATGCACCCGACGTAGTTCTGGGTAAGTTTCTCGTCAACTCAGTACCTGCATCAGCATTATTTGATTCTGGAGCTTCGCATTCTTTTGTGTCAAAAGATTTTGTTGAAAGATATAATTTGGATGTGCGTTTGCTAAAGAACCCTATGCTAGTCCAATCCCCTGGAAAGGAAATGAGGACTAACACAGTTTGCCCTAGCGCAACTGTAGATATAAATGGAGTTAAGTTCCTAGCGAACCTTATAATAATAGACTCCAAGAGCTTAGATGTAATACTTGGAATGGATTGGTTAACCAAGTATAAAGGGCAAATAGATTGTGCTGATCGTGCCATTACTCTTACCAACTCAGATGGAATTCAAGTGAGGTTTAAGTCAAACACCTCTTCTCAGAATAGAGGTGGGTTGAACAGTTTGAAGGGAGTAACTCTGGAAAAGGTACCTATAGTAAGTGAATACCCAGATGTGTTCCCTGAAGATTTGCCGGGAATGCCGCCAGGCAGAGAAATTGAATTTGTTATTAACCTGGTACCTGGTACAGCCCCAATATCTAAGAGACCCTATCGTATGTCCGCGAATGATTTGGCCGAAGTCAAGAAACAAATTCAAGAGCTGCAAGATAAAGGTTTTGTAAGACCAAGCTCGTCACCCTGGGGAGCACCAGTGCTGCTAGTGAAGAAGAAAGATGGTAGTCTTTGCATGTGTGTGGACTATCGATCCTTGAACGAGGTGACGATCAAGAACAAATACCCTTTGCCCCGAATAGATGATCTGTTTGATCAGTTGAAAGGTTCATGTGTCTTCTCCAAGATTGACCTTCGATCGGGTTATCACCAATTGAAGATAAGACCAAAAGACATACCAAAGACCGCATTTGCTACTCGATATGGACTGTATGAGTTTACAGTGATGTCTTTTGGCTTGACAAATGCACCTGCATATTTCATGAACCTGATGAATAAGGTGTTCATGGAATACTTGGATAAGTCTGTAGTAGTATTCATCGAGGATATTTTGATATATTCCCGGAATGAGGAAGAGCATGCAGAGCATTTGAGGATAGTATTGGAAAAACTCAGAGAACACCGGTTGTATGCCAAGTTTAGCAAGTGTGAGTTCTGGTTGAAGAAAGTAGCTGTCTTGGGTCATGTGATTTCTGCAGGAGGAGTGTCCGTAGACCCTGAGAAAGTAAGTGATGTGCTCAACTGGACGCAACCAAAGTCAATATCCGAGATCAGAAGTTTTCTGGGATTGGCAGGTTATTATCGACGCTTTATTGAAGGTTTCTCCAAGCTTGCAAGACCTCTCACCCAATTGCTCAAGAAGGAAAAGAAGTTTGAATGGAGTAAATCCTGTGAGGATAGTTTTCAAGAGCTGAAAAAGAGGTTAACTTCTGCACCAGTATTAACACTCCCGGACATTAGAAAGGATTTTGAAGTCTTCTGCGATGCATCAAGGCAAGGACTTGGATGTGTTCTAATGCAGGAAAGAAAGGTAGTAGCCTATGCTTCAAGGCAGTTGCGACCCCATGAAGAGAATTATCCAACCCATGATTTAGAGCTTGCTGCCGTAGTGCATGCTCTAAAAATATGGAGGCATTATCTAATTGGTAATCGCTGTGAGATTTACATGGATCACAAAAGTTTGAAGTATATATTCACCCAACCCGATCTCAATATGAGGCAAAGGAGATGGCTTGAGTTAATAAAAGACTATGATATTGGAATACATTATCATCCAGGAAAGGCTAATGTAGTAGCTGATGCCTTAAGCCGAAAGAGTTACGGTACCAAGCTGTGGATCAAGGACAGTATGCCTGCACTTCAAGAAGAATTCCAGCGGCTCAATTTAGAAGTAGTAGAAGGATTTCTAGCTACTTTGGAGGTTCAACCAACCTTAGAGGAACAAATTAAGGCAGCACAAAAAGAGGACAAGTATGTACAGGAAATCAAAGATAGTTTGAGGAAGGGAAAGGCACCAGTATTTTCAGAAGATGAAGAAGGAATTATCTGGTTTGGAAAAAGGATTATTGTACCTGAAAAGAAAGAAATAAAAGAGTTAATTTTGAAGGAAGCTCATGACTCTAGATATTCAATTCACCCCGGGAGTACCAAGATGTACCAGGATCTCAAAGAAAGGTATTGGTGGTCAGGCTGAGTATGTAGCTTTGTGTGATGTGTGCCAGCGGATTAAGGTGGAACATCAGAGACTTACTGGACTCTTGCAACCGTTGCAGATACTTGAGTGGTAATGGGAAGAAATTGGAATGGATTTTATAACCGGATTACCGAGAACCAAAGCAGGACACGATTCAATCTGGGTTATAGTGGATCGTCTGACAAAAGTCGCCTACTTCATTCCAGTAAAGACCACATACTCTGGGATAAACTCGCAGAGTTGTACATGGCAAGAATTGTGAGCTTGCATGGAGTTCCAAAGAAGATTGTGTTAGATCGAGGAACTCAATTCACTTCAAGATTTTGGCAAAGACTGCATGGACTTTTGGGCACGAATTTAAATTTCAGTACAGCCTATCATCCGCAGACAGATGGACAAACCGAAAGAGTAAATCAAATTTTGGAAGACATGTTAAGAGCTTATGTCTTAGCGAACAAGACTATTTGGGATCAGAGTTTGCCCTATGCGGAGTTTTCATACAACAATAGTTACCAGTCCAGCTTGCAAATGTCTCCGTTTGAAGCTTTGTACGGCAGAAAATGCAGGACACCGTTGTATTGGAAGGAAACCGGAGAAGGACAAGTGTTTGGACCGGATGTGTTGAAGCAGGCAGAAGAACAAGTTCGCCTAATTCAGGACAGATTAAAAACAGCACAAACAAGATAGAAGAGCTATGCGGACAATCACCGAAGAGCATTGGAATTTGTACCTGGGGATCATGTTTATCTGAAAGTGTCGCCTCTCAAAGGAATGCGACGTTTCGGAGTCAGTGGAAAGCTTGCTCCTAGATTCATTGGAACATTTCCTGTTCTAGCAAAAAGAAGAGAAGTGGCTTACCAATTGAAGCTCCCTCCCCAATTGTCAAAAGTGCATGACGTCTTCCATGTGTCCCAGCTAAGAAAGTGTCTCAGAGTGCCAGAGGAGCAGATGCCACTCGATGAAGTAAACTTGAAGGAGGACTTAACATATCCAGTCAAGATATTGGAGGAAGCAGAGCGTTGTACACGAAGCAAGGTAAATCTATTGTCTCGTCAATTAGAATGCTATGCTTTAGAGCGAGGAGTTGTGTTCGAGAGTGGGCATGATCAGTATAGTTGTTTAGCAGGCGCTCGCTCTCCAGTTGTTCCTATATGTCACATCCCAAAATTTTGCCTTCTGAGAAAATTTAATTTCAAAATTAATTATTTTAAAGTGCTGGAATTTCATTTCGAGTTAATTGGCTTTTATTGGATTTTCTGGAGTTTTAAAACCTATTTTAAAAATTTAAAAATGTATTTTAATATGAAAAATAAATATCAACAATAGTTGAAATAATTTTATTAAGTCCAAAACATCTCCAGAAGCTTCTGTGAATTTTTCTGGAATTTTTGGAGGTATTTTCATATTTTTCTGAGGCCTAAATAATTTCCTAGCCTTTTCTGAAAATAAAAATCAAATTCCAAAAATTAAAATTCCTTTCCCCCCTCCAGCCCACGTCGTCGCCCGCCAAATCCTGGCCGCTCTCTCCCCCTCTCGCTCCGCCAAGCGGGCCTGGCCTGTATGCCAGCCCCGCCTCCCCCTCCTCCTCGCCCGACGCGTGGACGGCCCGGATGAGCCGCGTCCCCGCGCCCGGCCCGATCCACCGCCCCCTTCCACTTAACCGCGTCCACCGCCCGATCCTCTTCCCTACCACGTGTCTCTATCTCAGCCGCCCGGGAGTCGCCCTCTCTCTCCCTTCTCTTTCTCTCTGCGTGCGAGCCCCGCCCGTCAGCCGCCCGCGCTCCCGCTCCCGCTGCCGCCCGGCCCCGCCTGTCAGATCCGTCTTCCTCGCGGAGCCGCCTCCTTCCTTTTCTCCCCTCTCTTTCCTTTCTTCGCCGGCTGACCGAGTCTGCGCCGGATCCCTCTTTCCTTCCCCGGCTCTCTCCGGTTTTGGAATCCCCGAGCACCCGCGCAATCAAATCCCTAAACCCCCGTGCCTCCCTTCCTTCCCTGCCCCTATTTCCTTCTTTTCCCCGAACCTTCCTTTTCCGGCCGCCCGCACCAGCGAGCGATTGCCGCTCCCCTGCTCCCCCTTCACCCCTATAAGTAGCCCCCTCGACCTCCCCTCTCCCCGCACCACCTCCCACCGCTCTCCTCCTCTCTCCTCCCGAGCCCGAGCGCCCCGCACCGAGAGCTCCCCGTGCGCGCTCGGTGAGAACTCCGGCAAGCAATCGCCGTCGCCTCAGTCTTCCCCGGAGCCCACCGTCGCCACCCTGAGCTTGCTCACGTCCGTGCGATCCTCCCCAGCTCCTCGACCGAACCTCCCCGCCTCCGGAGCGCCGTCGCACCGGAGCACCCGAGGCCGCTCCGCCACCCCTTCGCCGCCGGCCACCTCCACTCGCCCCCGAACCTCGCCGACCTCACCAGCAGCACCCCCTCTGCACTAGGGGTGCATTTTGACCCTCACCCGGACCGCTCCGCCACTCCCTTGCCGCCGGCGCCGCTGCCTCCGGCCACCTCCACCCGGCCCCCTCCAGCAGGTTCCTTAACCGGGTTGTTTACCTTATATGGGTAGGCAACGCCTCCCCGTCCGACTGGCTAGCAGCGCGCTCTCTTCTCCCCCTCGGTTCCCTCGGCGCGCGTTCGAGCCCCCGGCTCCGCACGCTGAGGTTGAGCCTTTCTATTATTTTCCCGAGACTGACAACTGGGCCCCACACATCAGCGGCCGCCGTCTGCGATGGCCACTGCCGTCTGGGCCCCACCTGTCTGCGCTGGTCACTGACATATGGGCCCGGAGTCCAGTGGGACCCACATGTCAGAGGCTGAGCCAGTGGGCTCACTGTCCAGTGGGTCCCACCTGTCATAATCTCATAATAAAGAAATAAAAATAAAAGATTAAAATTTAAATTCTCCAGTGGGCCCCACCTGTCAGAAATTTCATAATTTCTGGATTATTTCAAACTGAAAACTTCAAACAAGCATAACTTTCTAATTTTAACTCCAAATTCAGCCATTCAAATTTCTGAATTCGTCTAAAATCATAGTCTATCCAAATATGGCCTCTTTTGCATTTTTGGGATTTTATTTGAATTTTGTTTGTATTTATTTATTTTGTTGCTCTGTCTTTTTGCGCGTAGAATCCAACGTTGTCGACGATCACTCCACACCACAGCAGGAAGACCCAGAGATCCTACAAGAAGGCAAGTCTCCTTTGATCATTTTGAACCTATGGTTTCAAATTGTTTTAATTATTTTAAATTATGTGCATTGCTATTTACTTAAAGCATTAGTTCCAATCTTAAGGTAATAGATAACCCCACTTTGTTATGCCCTCACTTGAAGTTGATTGCCATGTACCTTTGTAACCCTAGAAATTCCTTCGACTCATTAATGAGTAATATATTTAATTGTTGGTATTAGAATGGTAGTACAATGCTTAGCCATGCTATTCAATATCTTAGAAATCTTGAAAAAGGGGAAATTATGTTTTATTGTAATAGCCTTGTGTTTATAAATCCAGTGGTAATTGGAGTTGCCACTGCTCTTTTAAAATAAAATAAAATGTGGAAGTTGGTTTAGATTAGGGTGGATGGATGGTTTGGTTGGTGCAGCAAGCACAAGATCTTGTTAAGTGTATGCTCCACCCTAGTCAATTAAGGACCGACGCTTGTATTTGTCCAGACTGAGCATTAACAGTACAACCACAAGTCTATATGGATACGACCTAGCTGAGTAACTTATGATAGCCTAGTTTTGGTGCAACCAGTGGAAAGTGGGTGCCAGGGAGTTACTGGTTATTCACAGTGAGGGACAGGGATTTACTGTACTCGTATGGCGCAAGAGTGGGCTTCGGATTGGGTGGATTTAACCCTCCTGCGGTGAAACCTCAGCGGGTGGTATCTAGCTAGACTAGAGTAAGGTAAAAGTTTTGTGATTTTTTATCTGGGTCTCATGCCAAAGGAAGCGTGTTGACTATTAGGATAATTTATCTCTTGTGGGTAAAGTTGTACAATCTCTGCAGAGTGTCAAACTATTCGAATAGCCGTGCCCACAGTCAAGGGCAGGCAAGCAATGCATTCACATGGTAGATTTTTGGTCTTTGGTTTTAAAATCAAAGTTTTGGTATTCTGAGAGTGGAGGGAACTCTTGGAAGGGTATCCTGCCAGTTGGAGCCAGAGAGGGTGGATATAACCCACAGTTTTAAACTTGATCAGTTTGATTAAAATAGTGTTGGTAGTTGGAACCTTCACTATAGAATTAATGGTAGTTTCAATTAAAGTTTACCTTATCAAATTGATGCCTTCGTAATTAATTAGAAGTAATTGAAATAAAATGTTGCTTTGTGCAAAAGAACCATATAGCCTTCCTTTGTCAAGCCTTGCATCTATTGCATTTTTCCCAAGACTTGCGGAGTACTTTATGTATTCATATGCTGCACTCAAAAATACTACCCAGAGGAATACGAAGCTCAAGAGAGAGACTACGACTACTTCGCGTGTGGATTTGACGAAGGATTTCTGGAGTACTAGGTTGCGCTTCCCCAGTCAATTACCTGTGGCGTATTGATGGGTCTTCGCCGGATTTATCTTTTGCTTCCGTTGTGTTTTGTGTGTGCGAGGTCTTGAAACCTCATTTCTAATAATGAGACCTTTTGGTCAGTACTCTCTATTATTGTAATAAATCGTGGATGGTGATGTATTCATTTCTGGTTAACTATGTGCACTAGCTTTGATCTGGGACTAGTGCTGTAATACACAGAGGGACCAGGTCTGAGAATCCGGGGTCCCGACACTATATGCCAGACTTGTGGTTTTCAGGGCCATTCACCCGCTGAGTGCCAGCGTGGTTATTTGTCCACTCCAGAGTGTTATGGGATGGGCTTTGCTCAGCCAAGTGGGCCATATCCTGACACTTATCACCCTGGATGGCCTGAGCACTCGAGTCTGTCATATGGAAACAACAACCCTGATATCTCATCATTTTCTTCTAGTACACCATTGCAGGGTTTTACGTATGGAGATCATGATAATTCTCATTTGTCCCACCAGCACTATCCTGTACCTCAGCCTCCACCTCCTACCCCTCAATCTGATCATATGTCCAAGTTGTAGGAGATGGTGGCATCATATATTACTAGGGTGGACACTCAGTTTAGTGACATAAAAAACCAGTTGAGTGCATTGAGCATATTGATTTCAGAAGTGGATGATCATAGACATTCACTTCAGTCATTGAGTAGTTGCTTGGACAATCATGCCACACCACAGTCTTCACTTAGTGCCACTGAGATACTCCCAATCCCCTTAGAGGTGCCTCACTTTGATGATAATCCTTCTATTGACGGACCCGAGCTAGAGTTAGTCACTTTTGATGCCATGGATTCACCATATATGGACCCTGATACTTGTGTTGATGAGCCAGAGCTTGAGACTCAGAGATTTGATGTGGTACATTCTCACTGCTTTGACCTCGATCCTGTGCTTCTTGAGACTGATATGGAGAGCTTCACCTTTGAGGATGTGGGCCACTTAGATGATTATTCGATCTTTGAGCCTGAGATGGAGATATTCATACTTGATGATGAGGGGGCTGCTTCCAATGTTGAGGAGGAGCACATTTCTATCGATCCACCATCAGTTACTTCCTTCGTCGACATCGCCCCTCTGGAGGTTTCTACTACCATACGCTCTACTTCACCTACACTTCAGGTAGTATGGAAACTCTTCCTCGACCACCTCAGGTTTGACTTACTTGGCTTTGACGAGACATCCTCTATTATTGATTGTGCTCATCTCACTTATAGTCCTCATGATGTACTTTATCGATATGCCTACGTGATTGGATATTCTATTGATGACATGTATCAATTAAGACTAGCAATAAGATCAAGTTTAATTGATTATTTGTGCTCTCAAATTGTAGGGTTGCACAAGATTAAATTTGGTCGTCCCGCTACTAAATCATATACTCTTCCTTGATTGGTTATGCCAAATAATAAATTCAGTCTTTTGAGCTCTAGATACAAACTCTACAATCTCAAGATCAAAATATATTCAGCATGTGTACATTCAGACAACAGTACACAAATCATACAAGTTAACTTCTGCTCAACAAATGAGACTTTAACTTGTCAAAATTAACTCCTAATAGATCAATGCATGAGCATGTTATAATCTGAAAAACAGCACGAACCGAAAGGCATAAGAATATATCAAAATCTAGAGACTGACTTCCAGAGTCACAAGTTATCTATGACAGCAAGACTAATATTGATTAGAGCTCAAAGACTAATGTAACCAATCTCAGTATATGATCTATATCATCATCGAGCAACAGTATGTCCCACAAGCAATCTATGTCTCCCAGTGCCAGATAATGTATGGAAGATTAACAAACTAGCACAGCCACACAGATTGCATACAAAATCACAGAATCACTCACAAGACCTGTGATATTCGAAATCACCAGAAGAACAGGGGCTAGGCACGCTTGCGCGCTGTCCCAGAAAACCTATTGCCCTTACACCACCGTGAAAGAGCAGTAGGCACGGAGATACAAAGCCCAATCACCGAAGTGATGCCCACGCCGGTGAGTCAAGGTAGAGGAATGCCGCACAAGCACAGGGGAGGAGCCGGCCAAGCACCTTACCGGAGAGCACCAGGGAACTAGGGTCGTCACACCCCACAGGCAAAGCTCAAAGTGAGAGGAGAACTCATTGTCGTTCAGATCCCTCAAGGAAGAGGAGGGGACCTCTTCTTATAGCTGAAGGGAGGGGTTGCGCGGCGCCTCCAACGGCCGGGTCGAAGCCCAAGCCAGCCACCTACGCCGTCCGCCTCCATCGCGCACACGAAGACCGGGCCTTGCGGGATGACCGAGCCGCACGGGAGAAGAAGCACGGGAAGGCACGCGGGGAGGAGAGAACGAGTCTTGCAGGGAAGAAGGACGCGCGGGAGGAGCACACCCGAAGCTGCAAAAACCGCGTCGAGCCGAGGCTCCTCCGCCTGCTCTTCTCTGCGCTCGGACGGATGGGGAGGAGACGTCCTCCCACCTTATCTCCAAACCGGCCCACCGACGAGTGGGCCCCATTCTTTCTCTCTCTCTTTATCAATATGGGAAATTCCCTTTTTGCCCTCAGTTATACAACAGTCCCCACCAATTTCTCAATTGATAACTGATGCTCAAAGTCTTGTTTAATATACAGCTGTTCGACTATGGGTACCTTTCGGGTTTGAACCCAAAGCCTAGCGACAAGGACTACGACTCTGCACAGACAAAGGAGGACGATGCCTTGATCCAATGCCTTGGTGTGAGAATTTTTGCCCAAATCACATTCTGTACTGGGCAGCTTGCCCTTTCCCTCTCAGGTTGGGATGTTCCGGTCATGTCCCCGTATCTTACTCATGAGTGATTAAGAAAGTATACCATTAGCTTTCTTTGATTGCGACCTCACAATCACACTCACGTAGGTGAACTCTTCTAGGAATCCTGTAGGACGACTCCATAAGTCATATAGACCTCGAGTTCATTAAGAGCCAATGCTCATCCTTCCGTACAGAAAGAGCACTACAGCTAATGGGACTCGTTAGATGTGCTCTCTAATCTCACTCAATTTGTTGTCCTAGAGCCTAGTTCACAGGATCTCCGATCTCCTAGGATAGGTTACCACCAATGTGAGTCTTTATACGGGTATGAGCCCCATTCCCTGAGACGCTACTTGGATGGCCTTTCGCGCCAATCCTTTAGTGAAAGGATCTGCCAAGTTCCTTTTAGACTGGATGTATTCTACAGAAATAATACCCGTCTCTCTGGCATGCCTTACCGACTTAAGTCGTCTCTTTATATGTTTTGAGGACTTCATATTGTCCTTCCTACTCTTCACCTTAACCAGAACGGTTTGGTTATCGCAGTAAGTCAAAATAGCTGGAATAGGCTTTTCCAGCACAGGCAGGTCTGAAAGGAGTTATCGAATCCATTCTATCTCTACAGCTGCTGAATCAAGAGCTACCAGTTCAGCCTCCGTGGTGGACTGTGTAAGAATAGTCTGTTTAGAGGACTTCCACGACATGGCCCCACCTGCTAGAGTGAATACATAACCACTCGTAGCCTTCATGTCATCCGAGTCACTGATCCAGTTAGCATAACTGAATCCTTCCAAGACTGCCGGATGACCCGAGTAATGTATTCCCAAATTAGAGGTTCCCTTTAAATATCTAAGTACTCTTTCTAGTGCTATCCAATGATCATCTCCTGGATTGGACGTATAACGACTCAATCTGCTCACAGCATATGAGATGTCTGGTCTCGTTGCACTAGTTAGGTACATCAGGGATCCTATGATTTGAGAATATTTAAGTTGATCCTTCCCATGTCCAGTGTTCTTATGTAGCTTTGCATTTGGATCATAGGGTGTAGCTGCTAGCTTACAGTCCATGAATCCAAATCTGGTTAGGACTTTATTCACATAATGAGATTTTGAAAGAGTAATCCCATTCTCACCCTTTATAAGCTTAATGTTTAAAATAACATCAGCTTCACCCAGATCTTTTATATCAAAATTTTGGGAAAGGAAAGACTTTGTATTATTGATTACATCTATGTTGGTCCTAAATAGCAATATGTCATCTACGTAAAGACATAGAATGACACCTTCGCCCCCACTAAACCGATAGTAGACACATTTATTGGCTTCGTTTACACAAAAGCCGACCGACGTCATCGTACTATCGAATTTCTCATGCCATTGCTTAGGAGCTTGCTTTAGACCATACAAAGATTTAATCAATCGACATACTTTCCTTTCTTGCCCCTCAACCACAAATCCTTCAGGCTGTTGCATATAAATCTCCTCATCCAACTCTCCATTTAGGAAAGCGGTCTTTACATCCATTTGATGTACTAGGAGTTTGTACGCAGCGGCTAGCGCTAAAAGCACTCGAATTGTGGGTAAACGAGCCATAGGAGAGTATATATCAAAATAATCTTCTCCTTCTTATGCCGATCTTAACCACCTTATGCCAATCCGAGACATTCTCTAGGACACTAGTTTTTTCATTGGCCCGAGGCTATCAGATTCATATCCTACTAGTATTCGACATAACCACCTTATGCCGATCCGAAACAATCTCTAGGGCACTAGTAGTGATACAATCTGCGCCTCATCTAACCCCTATTCACCGATTGATCTCATCAACCCATGCTACCACCGATTCATCACATGAACCAACTGATCTAGACTGCAATAGATCCAATCTACTACTACCGCATATCAACATATGCGCTGATCTAGATCGCAAACTAAGCAAGATGGCTCTGATACCACTGAGGGATTGCGCGTAGGCTACCGAAGCAGAAAACAAAACTTTTCTACCGCGCACACAAGGACATCATGCTTAAGGAGGGATCATGGATCGTTACCACTAGACGCGCAGCGCAGTGGAAGAAGAGTTGGAGAAGCCGATCCAACCACGCGCGTCGAGGTAGTAGTGGAATTAGCCGATCGTCCCGAACAGGTCGTCTCCTCCACGCGATCAACCACACCACGAACAAATCCAATCTGTAGGTTGTTGATGCCGATCAACACCGCAACGAGCAGTGCCTCCACCGGTATCCACACGTCCGGGGCTGGAACACCGATCGCGGGTGTACTAGCACCCGTGAGCGGCTAGGGTTTGGCTCGGGAGGTGGCGGCTAGGGTTATGCTAGAGGTTAACAGAAACGTGTACCACTCAGCCTCTCGCCACCACATATATATATATAGACCTCCTCACTTTGGCCTTGTAGATTGAGGCCCAATAGGAGTCTATTCGGATCTCTATTCGAATTGAGCCCACATCCGAATCATATTCAAATTAGTGTTCCAACCCGTTAAGTGTGCGACCCTGTAGGTTCACGTATACTTGGTCGCGACCCGGAAACGCCTTTCCGGTCACCCTGTTAATAGCGGCCTCTAGTAAGACATATTAATCCCAAAGTATACGTAAAGATCATATCGGCTGAACATGTAATGTTCTCATGTACGAATCCCTTTACCTCATGATATAGATTGAGCTCAAGGCGAGACCTGTGTCATCCTCTTAATAGCTCAATCACTCTCTCGATTCCGTGATGGATTATAAACTTGTGATTGACTCCTCAATCACCTTGGCATGGCCATGCACTTTCATAATCCATTACATCGAGGGGCCCAGAGATATCTCTCCCATAAGGAGGGGCAAATTCTATCTTGACCATTCACATCCTACTACATGTTTCATGGCAAACCCGAAGACTACTTTTATAACTACCCAGTTACGGAGTAGTGTTTAGTAGTCCCAAAATAAGCTACTACGCATGTTGGGAACCATGATGATCTCAAGTCTAAGGATTCTACATAAACACTACTTGAGACCAACTGATGACACATGGAATCTCTGCAGTGTCTCATGGCGGGTCTATCCAATATATGTTCACTAACACATGTCCATATTATTGATTTGGTATCACCATACCATGATCCATGAGACATGATCATCAATCAATACATATGCTGATCTTTGAATCATATTTGTTCCTCATATGATATATGATCAGGGATCATTTAGAAATAGCAACATTTTAGCATTAAGAGTCTCATGAATAAGTCACATACTCATTGATCAATAATGATAATGTCTATTTCAAGGAACAAAGTAAGGCATCATAAACATAGCATGTAATATATATAACATCTCCATGTTGCCTCTAGGGCATATCACTAACAGCGGGAGATATGCAATTTCCCAAGTTCCGTTAGCTATGATGGAATCCATCTCACTACGGACTGCATCCTTCCAGTAATCCACATCCGGAGATGCGTATGCCTCTGAAAGGGTTCGTGATTCATCATCCACAACATAGGTGACAAAGTCATCCCCAAGTGACTTCTCGGTCCTCTGTCTCTTACTCCTCAACTCCAAATCTGGAGTGGTGTTATTCACACTAGGAAGAATAGAGAGATCATCTATGCCGATATGTCCACTGTCTTCATTTGGTCTCATAGGAAACACATGCTCAAAGAATGTCGCATCACGAGACTCCATCACTATATTTGTAGTGATGTCACTCACCTCGGATTTGACCACTAGAAATCTATAAGCCGTGCTATTAATAGCATATCCTAGAAAGACACAATCAACGGTCTTAGGACCAAGCTACTTTTTCTTCAGCAGTGGCACATGCACTTTTGTAAGGCATCCCCACGTTCGAAGAAACGACATATTGGGTTTTCTCCCCTTCCATCCTTCATAGGGTGTTTCCTCCTGATTTCGAGGTGGAACTCTATTCAGAACATAGTTAGCTGTGAAAACTGCCTCACCCCACCAATAGCCCAGCATACCTGAACTCTGAAGCATGGCGTTAACCAAGTTACAAAGAGTTCGGTTCTTCCTTTCGGCTATTCCATTAGATTGGGGTGAGTATGGTGGAGTAACTTCATGAATTATTCCACTTTCTTCACAGAATTGGGAGAACTCATGTGAAACGTATTCACCGCCTCGGTCCGATCTTAACCGTTTGATTTTCTTTTCTAGTTGATTTTCAACTTCAGCTTTATAGATTTTAAAGTATTCAAGTGCTTCATCTTTCGACTTAAGTAGATAAATATATCAATACTTAGTCACATCATCTATGAGAGTTAAGAAATATCGTTTGCCACCTTTAGTTAATATTCCATTCATCTCACAAAGATCAGAATGGATTAGCTCAAGTGGAGAAGTGCTCCGCCCTTCAACGCTATGAAAAGGTTTTCGGGGCTGCTTAGCTTGCACACACACTTCGCATTTTGAACCCTTCTCATAATTATAGTTTGGAACTAAACTCATCTTACTTAACCGCATAATGGCTTCAAAATTAACATGACACAACCGTGAATGCCAAATATCATGAACTTATATTGCAATGGGAAACATTATAAACGTTTACATTATTCAAATCAAGAATGGATAAGCGGAACATGCCTCCGCTATCATAGCTTTTGCCCACAAAATTACCAAACTTGGTCAACACGACCTTATTTGACTCAAACACAAGCTTTATTCCTTGTCTACATAGCATTGACCCGCTAAGAAGATTGCGAGTCATCTTAGGCACGTACAACACGTCTCTTAGGATGAGTGTTTTGCCCGAGGTCAGCTTCAGGCAAACCTGTCCAATCCCACATACTGTTGCGGCGGCTCCGTTGCCCATTAGGACGGATCCACCACCTTCACTCTGAAATGAAGAGAAACAAGTTCGATCAGCACATATATGTCTAGTAGCACCTGTATCAATCCACCAATCAATAGATGGATTTGCCATAAAGGCCATAGGTACGTACTCTTCTGAGCTGGTGCTAGCTAGCGCGACATTAACCTCAGCCTTGCGGCTCTTGTGCTGACCCGGAGATGGACCTCTGCCCTTCCGATTGCGGCAATGATTGGCTTTATGGCCAGCCTCACCGCAAACAAAGCAGACGATGTCCTCCTTTTTCTTCATTTTCTTTGGTTGGAGCTTGACTTGAGGCTGATTCTTGAATTTGGGTTTCTCAGGGCCTCCAGTTCTTTTAACCTCCACCTGATGAGCTTGGACTTGAGCCTTTCTCGTGCCATCACCGACTCTAGCACGCTCTTCAACATTGATAGCGGCCGACAGCTCATTAAGTGTCAAGCGCTCCTTTATATGTCTACGAGCGGTCACAAAGTCACGCCACGAAGGCGGTAACTTAGCCAGAATGACATTTACTTGGAATTTCTCTGGCAAGATGCAGTCATACTGACTTAAGTCATGTACATGGAGTTGAAGCTCGTGGAGCTGCTCCATCGCCGACCGCCCCTCAACCATCTTGTAGTTCAAGCAGTTGGCTGTAATAAAGGACTCATTTCCATTATCTCCTTCGGAAGCTCATCCCAAAGTTGCTTGGCATTTGTGAAGTTGACACAGACGTCAAACAAACGATTAGACAGGATGGCCAGCAAACGGGCTAAGACTACGTTATTAGCTTCTTCCCATCTCATCGTTTCAGGGATCTCCAGTGGAAACGCCGGTGGATTTGAAATGACCCAGAAGAGCTTAAGGTCAGTCAGCCAAAGTTTTGCTCTCGCCTGCCACCGCTTGAAATTGACTCCGTCAAAAACTTCAGGTTTTACGACATCAGATGAGGAAGCCATTTCTTTATATGTAGGTTTTCTGGATTATTGTAATATTTGCGGTATAAGCAAATGTATAAATATAATTCCAATATAATTATAAGCACACAAGAATGACATCAATTCAAATATAAATGACATAGCATGTATGAAACCATATGAATTGAACATATCATCCATGGTATACCACATATTCAATAATAGAAATGATAACATTCTAGACAAGAATATGTATGTCAAAGAAAAAAGCATGTATCAATTAAGACTAGCAATAAGATCAAGTTTAATTGATTATTTGTGCTCTCAAATTGTAGGGTTGCACAAGATTAAACTTGGCCGTCTCGCTACTAAATCATACACTCTTCCTTGATTGGTTATGCCAAATAATAAATTCAGTCTTTTGAGCTCTAGATACAAACTCTACAATCTCAAGATCAAAATATATTCAACATGAGTACATTCAGACAACAGTATACAAATCATACAAGTTAACTTCTGCTCAACAAATGAGACTTTAACTTGTCAAAATTAACTCCTAATAGATCAATGCATGAGCATGTTATAATCTGAAAAACATCATGAACCGAAAGGCACAAGAATATATCAAAATCTAGAGACTGACTTCCAGAGTCACAAGTTATCTATGACAGCAGGATTAATATTGATTAGAGCTCAAAGACTAATGTAACCAATCTCAGTATATGATCTATATCATCATCGAGCAACAGTATGTCCCACAAGCAATCTATGTCTCCCAGTGCCAGATAATGTATGGAAAATTAACAAACTAGCATAGCCACACAGATTGCATACAAAATCACAGAATCACTCACAAGACCAGTGATATTCGAAATCACCAGAAGAACAGGGGCTAGGCACGCTTGCGTGCTGTCCCAGAAAACCTATTGCCCTCACACCACCGTGAAAGAGCAGTAGGCACGGAGATACAAAGCCCAATCGCCGAAGTGATGCCCACGCCGGCGAGTCGAGGTAGAGGAATGCCGCACAAGCGCAGGGGAGGAGCTGGCCAAGCACCTCGCCAGAGAGCACCAGGGAACCAGGGTCGTCACACCCCACAGGCAAAGCTCAAAGAGAGAGGAGAACTCACTGTCATTCAGATCCCTCAAGGAAGAGGAGGGGACCTCTTCTTATAGCCGAAGGGAGGGGTTGTGCGGCGCCTCCAACGGCCGTGCCCAAGCCCAAGCCAGCCACCTGCACCGTCCGCCTCCGTCGCGCACGCGAAAACCGGGCCTTGCGGGATGACCGAGCCGCACGGGAGAAGAAGCACGGGAAGGCGCGTGGGGAGGAGAGAGCGAGTCTTGCAGGGAAGAAGGATGCGCGGGAGGAGCACACCCGAAGCCGCAAAAACTGCGTCAAGCCGAGGCTCCTCCACCGCCATCCTCCTCTCGCCCGACCCCTGCTCTTCTCTGCGCTCGGACATATGGGGAGGAGACGTCCTCCCCACCTTATCTCCAAACCGGCCACCGACGGGTGGGCCCCATTCTTTCTCTATCTCTTTATCAATATGGGAAATTCCTTTTTTGCCCTCGGTTATACAACACTTGTGACACAACGCATGGCTGCTCATCACCCTAACCTAGCTTCTACCATAGATGGCATTACAGTCGGGAGGACTTTTGAGTTTATCCCTCTCCTTTTAATTTGATAAGTGTATAAAATTATTAATCAAACATTCCAACAATCTTTAAGTTAATATCTGCCCCATAATTAAGTACCCTCATATAAATACCTTTGATCGTGGATCATTGGATTGTAACCAATAAACAGCATGCCATACCTTCTAAGCACCGAAGAAAGTAACTTCACTGAAACACGCACGACGCCGAACTGACATGGAATCCTTCAATCGATCGACCAGGAACACATGCGTTTGCGGCACGAGCGTTTCATCGAACACTGTATGGGCGTCGACCCAAAATAGCGATTTGCCTGGGCCATGGTGTGTTGGTGGATGGACTCGTTGCCAGAAGCAGCGAAGCGGTGCGAGCGGAGGATTTGAGCTGCTAGTTTACCCAAGGGTTAGATATCAAAACCGGTTCTATCGGGACCTCTAGGTTAGACTATAAATCAATCTCAAAATTTTTAGTTTAACTTGAATTTACACCAATTTAATTTGATTTTCCCCAGTTAAATGAAATTTGAATTTTTCAGACCGAAATTAACCGATAATCGTTCCTATCGACGATCTCACCAGAGTGATGACTTATGTGTGCCATTGTGCTGTCCTCCGGACATTGCATAATTTGTATAGTAGCTAGAAAATAGTGATTTCATATTATTATCCCACGCAATAAACTTAATGGATCATTGTACTGTTTTTTGAGAACACGCAAAAGACTTGCATGTCATTTCATTAAGAGAAGAAGCAAGATTACAACTAATTACCTAACTAAATTGGTCTGGTGAGAAGTACAATAGGGCTTGCTCAGACATCTTTCCAAATCAAGAACCGAAAAAAGGAAATACGTAAGAGATTAAAACAACACCAACAAAAGTAGCACAGTTATAGTATCTAGCTGCAAAGGAAAGAAGCTCTCGCCGAGCTCCATAACAACCCTTCTTACCGAATAACTTCCAGAATATCTTGCAATGAGCGAAACTTATTATTGAATACTCTTACATTTCTTTCTTTCCAAATTGTCCAGAAACTAATATCACCATTGTGTTGAAACCTTTCTTGTGATCCTTCTGAACAACACTCCAAGCAGATAGCCACCATTGTAAAAGTTCAGAGTCTGCAGCTGGCATGATAGCACTACTATTTGTCAGGGAAAGGATAGCAAATCACACCTGCCTTGCAACAACACAATTGATTAAGAGATGCTGAATTGTCTCTGGTTCTTGTTCACATAGCATGCAAGCCTTAGGATGCGGTGATCCTCTATTCTGTAATCGGTCAACAATCCAACAACGTTTTAGAACAACCAACCATGCAAAAAAACTTACATCGCAATGGAGCTCTAGATTTCCATATCGATTTATAACATGGTAACCTAGTGACACCGTGGAAGAAAGCTTTGTACATCGAACTTGCTGTGTATGAGAGTGAGAAGACCACTTCCAGATTGTTCTATCTTGCCTTTCTTCTTGTAGCTGTACTTGTGCCATTTGATTCCAAATATGAATATACTCTCTGATCACCACCATGGATACACTTCCCTGCATATCTTTGATCCAAGCATTGTCTGTTAGAGCTTCTTTCACTGTCCTTCTCTCACACACTTTCTTACCCACCAATTGCCAAAGAATTGGCACTAGGGTTTAGATTGACAAGCCATCCAACCAACCATCTATCCAGAATAAAATTGAGCTCCCATCTCCTAGCTCGAAACTAAGAGATGCCTCAAACATAGATTGAATAACATGATCCTGCTAAACTTCCATGTCCGACCATGTTCTTGTATTATCTATCCTTTTTAGCCACAACCATCTCATTTGTAGTGCAAACCCCATAATTTGCAAACTTTGAATGCCAAGACCACCAAATTCTAGTGGCCGATAGCCACCAAACATTTTCCCCTGAACTAAATTCTCACCAAACCATAAGAAGCTTCATCGATGTTTATCAAGAGCCTTCAAAATCCATTTAGGGAACTCCATGGCCATCAATTGGTAGATTGGCATAGCCGGTAATACTGACTTCATCACCACCAATCTGCCACCCGAAGACAAAAAAGAACCTTTCCATTTTGGAAGTTTGGACACAAACTTGTCAACTATCGGCTGTAAATGGGCCTCTTTTAACCGTTTAATTGAGAGAGGTAGTCCCAAGTAAGAGCAAGGAAAATATGAAATTTGGCAATTCAATCTCTCAGCTGCCACCTGCAGGTCATCCTCTAAGCAACAAATTGGTGTCATCGAACATTTATCCAGGTTTGTATGCAATATAGAAGTAGTCCCAAATAATTTCATAATCATTTTAATCATGTCAAATTCTTGTGTGAACGGTGTGACTAACAACATTACATCATCTGCATAGAAGGAAGCTCTATACTTAATAGCTCTATGGCCTAACAGCTGCAGTAAATTTTCTAAGCTTGCCTTTCGTAGATTCTTGTTAAGGACCTCCATAACTAGAATAAACATCAAAGGTGATAAAAGGTCACCTTGTCTCATGCCATGCTCACTATAAATAAATCACCCTGGCTGTCCATTAAGCAACACTTTGGTTGTACTGTTGTAGTATGTTAAGCTATATGATCATGAATAGACACCAAATTGGACGAGAAAAGATGCTTACTTAGACATTCAGCTACTAAGACGTATGGTGTTTTCAAATAATACAACTGGCAGCGGGGCCAGGATTCTGCCATCCCTTGAGCTAAAAACTAACATACTATATAGCATGTTATCCAAACTAAGGCATATATAACATGAGCTAAAAACTAACGCCAAATACAATCCACACTAAGGCATAACCAAAGTACAACATAAATACACAGTTGATATGAAATTTGAACTCTACGCTTAACTATACAACAAAATAGTTAAAACATGGCAAAACAATGTAGCATAGCATACTTCATAAATTTGTTGGATTGGTACCTCTTCCCATGGTGCCCTTCCAGTTCCATGCTCCAACTGGCCCTGTGAATTTCCAATGTAGAAAAGGGGGGAAAAAGGAAGTGACATTAGGTGCAAATTCAGGTCTTATGGTAGTATTGTTGAAATATAAGTGAATTGTCCGCCTTTCCTCATCGGCTTAAACTTTTTGGGTGAACCGGTTGGTGTATGCAACTCAATATGGTATCAGAACCAAGAGATCTTGAGTTCAAGACCTGGTTGGTGTAATTAAAAAAATTGTAGCCTACTTCTATTCCAGTTCTTAGGCCTAAGAGAGACTACATGTGAGGGGGAGTGTTGAAGTATTAGTGAATTGTCTATTTTTCCTCATCAGCTTAAGTTTTTGGGTGAACTGGTTGGTGCATGCAACTCAATAAGTATCTGATGGTCAAAATAATTTTGTTTTTACCAATGGGGTCTGGCAAAAAGCTAGAATGAGCCAGTAAAGAAAAATCCGGACTCAACATGCAATTGACTCCCAAGTTGGAGTAGCTAGTAGTTAGTTTCAACAAGAGGCCAAAGAGATGTGAAACTAATGGAGAACACAAGAGTTGAGGCCAAAGACAAGTACTAGCTAGTTTGTTTTGGCTACATGCATTTGCGGCTTCACAGGAGGTAGCTAGCATCGAGAGGCCATGTGAGCGTATGTCTCAGACAGATTCATCGGTATCTAGCTTGTCAATGCTAAATGGACGTGGTCGTATCATTGCCTAGTTCGCGCCAGCCCACTTCTCTTGTCACACTTGCGCCTTTCTGTCAACCCACTTCACGTTTGCCTATCACTACTAGAAACCGGACCATCCCTCACGGGCTTTAATTTTCCTGACGGGCCCGCATAGCACGTGAGGGATAACAATTTTTTGTGACGGGCCCACGTATCACCGTCACAAAAAATACATTTTCCATGTCAAGCTCATTAAGCCGCCAAAAAAATACACTATTTTTGTGACGGTATTAAGTGAACCGTGAGGATAATTGAAGAAAGCCCGTGAGGTTAATTATTCAGCCCGCCCGCGCCTAAACAATTCGTCCAGCGCGCCAACTGAAAACCCTAGCTGCTACTTTTCCCCAATTTTTTCCGCCGCGCGCCCCCATCTCCTCGCCCGCGCGCCTCCTCCGCCCCATCCGCTCGCCTGCCTCCTCCGATCCGCCGGCCGCATCCCCCCGCGGGCCTCCTCCGCCCCATCCGCTCGCCCGCCTCCTCCGATCCGCCGACCGCATCCCCCCCGCGCGCCTCCTCCGCCCCATCCGCTCGCCCGCCTCCTCCGATCTGCCGGCCCCATCCCCCCACGCGCCTCCTCCGCCCCATCCGCTCGCCCGCCTCCTCCGATCCGCCGGCACATCCCCTGGCCCGCCTCCTCCGCCCCATCCCCACTCCCACCTCCTCCGATCCGCCGGCCCCATCCACTCGCCCACCTCCTCCGCCCCATCCCCTCGCCCCGCCGCCCCCGGTCCGCCCCGCCTCCCCAGGCCTGCCCTGCTGCCCCTCCTCCCCAAGTCTGCCCCGACGGCCCAGCTCCGCCCCGCCGCCCCGGCTCCCCAGGTTTGCCCCGCCGCCCCGACACCCCAGCTCCGGGCCGCCGCCCCAAATCCGCCCTCCCCCCCGATGGCCCAGCTCCGGCTCGCCGTCCCGCCGCCCCAATCCGCCCCGTATTTATCTTTTCAATGTTGCAGTGAGTTTTTGATTTGGATCCTCCATCGATTGTTGATTTGGGTTTGTATTTTGCCGCAGATGAGACGGCATATAGTTGCAGTGGCAAGGCATCAGGTCATCTTTATGGATCGGCTTTCTTCTTGATGGCCATTGGTATTTTGCGCTGGTATGTCTTGTATTGTATTCTCCGATGTCTCATATTCTCATCGCACACTGCACTCCAGAATTGCATGGTTGTAATAACGTCTTCCTGCTCCATTCTTGCGAAATGTCAATCGGTTGTTTGATCAACTTAGTGTAGAAATGACTCATCTTTAAATATTTTGGGTATGAAATTTAGGGTATTTTGATCTCGTTTAGTGGCAGCGGTCGAGCTCAAAATCAAGTCGTGTCATGGATTAGTTCGTTTCATGATATGGATTAGTTGTTTGCTGATGTCATGAATTGGGCACCTTGAGCTTTTGTTTGTGTTTTGTGGAGAGGTTAGATTACAAGATGTATGTAGGTTAATGTTCGCGGCAACCCATAAAATAGTACATTTTAACTGTAATAATAGTTGGCTGTAGAAGGAAAGTTATGCTTAATTGTAGTTTTGCTAAGCTGCGATAATGCAGAACAGTAAGTCATCACCCAACTGTGATTTATTGTTACCACATTTTATATGTTTGGCATTTTATCTTTTTCCATTGGTGGAATCAAATCTCCGTGGTCTCGAAGGAAAAAGAAAATGAGCACTTTCTTGTTGACACTCGAACCGTCTATTTTCAGCAAATGGGAAGCTTCGCGATGGAGGAAGAAAATTTCTAAAGAAAGTTTGCAGTGGGGTGAGTCCTTTACTATCCAGGTCTTGACTGACATACATCTGCGATTATTAGCTACACACATTTCTGCTGCAATGAAATGTTGTGTGCCTTAGTCCATTTCAAAGAAGAATTAATGCTATCAGTCTCTACAGGGAATTGAACCGGGCATCAGGGCTGAAGTTTGGCCCTTTCTACTTGGAGTGTAAATTATCTAACCTCTTTAATTTTATACATTTAGTATGCTGTAAACGGTCATCTTGATAACAGAGTTTAAAGTTGTAGGTTGTACATATGGTAAAAATTTCAGTAGCAAGCATCAAATTGAAGTTTTTTTCCTGTAATTTGCAGAATTATTTCGTTTGGAATACTCATCAATGTAAATTGCTTGTTTTTGCCTCACGACCTGTTTTCTTGAGTTGCTAAACAAAACAACCATGCGAACATTCATTGAGCTTGTTTATCAATAAAATAGTCAATCGAGCTAAATTGTGCCCAATGGTACAATCACTGATATATTCTTTATATTTTGACTATTCGGGATTGATTTTTGAACTAAGGTCTTGGAACCCCTAGCGTAGACAACTTGAAGTGGGCGAAATATTTGTCCCTTAAGAAATGATGGAGTGTTATATATATATATATATATATATATATATATATATATATATATATATATATATATATATATATATATATATATATATATATATATATATATATATATATATATATATATATATGACAACTTTATAGTGGAGATATTTCATCATTTACCACTGTCCAGCATTGATACAAGAACAATAGCATAATATTTGACATGTTGGAGGCATAATTTCCGATTGTAATGTCAAAATAGTTCAATGACACGAACTAAGCTTGTTCCCAACAACAAATAGCCCATCTGTTAGTTCAAAGTTTAAAAATATACTACAAATAAATGTTTGTGAACCTGGCACTGAAACTAGGCATGATGTATCTTGGAGTTTACATAAAGTTTTTCACGCCATAATGATAGTAACACTAGTAGATTTTAAGAAGCAACCGTTTATTTATGTTTTGTCCAATAATTGTCGTTGACAAACTCTAATCCATAGTTCATTCAATACTAGAATAGATACTAATTGTCACATTTCTACGGTGTAACCAAGGTTTCTAGTTTCTAGTTTCTAGTTTCTGATGATTCGACATCTAGAAGCCCTTGGAAATCATATTCAAATGGAGAAAGATTTACTGCACCAGAATTTGATGATAATGTGAGTCTTGGAGGTGCTGCTCCATTGCTGAAATCATTTGTTACCCAGGTGAGTTACCGACCATATGTTTATTTGTATTTACCTTGCATTTTGAAGTTGAAGTTAAACAAGCCAATAATTAATCCATGTAGTTGGAATTCCTAAATGTAGAGTCCCAATATTCATTCTGCTTGGCTGAAGATTGTTCTGCATAGGCATGTAGGGAGTACTCGAAAGTTAATTCAGTTAAACAGGGAAGGAGAATTATGGACAGAAAACAGATTCATGGCTTGATTATCACTAGTACAAAAACGTTTGTTTCAAGTCAACAAAGTCTTATCTGTAGGTTTGATTTTCGTTAGTCCCTTGGGAAAAGTGGAACTGAAAAAAATACTTTATTTAGTTCTTTGTATCGAATACAAATTAAGATGTTCTATTGACTCCCTTTAATGAAGTCTATTGACACTGAGCTTTGAGATACGGAATTTTTCTCTAATTGAATAGCAATGTTCAGCTAAACATCTCCATGCTATGTCTTTTATCAGGTTGGGAGCAAATTTGGGGAGAACACGTCGAGATGGGGGTCCATGCTCTCTGATGGCCAAGTTGGTAAGCTCATCGACATTCTTCCTGGACCAGCTGCTGGGTTCTTCTCATCGTTCACATCTGGGGTCGGATATGATTCATAGTCACAGTACCGTGAACCTTAATCTTCAGTCCATACTTACTATACGTTAAATGGAAATGCACATGTCACCAAGATAACGGCAGAACTGCTGATGGGTGAGATCTGCCATTGGAAATCTGTTGCTTACAGAATGATGCCACATAGTTGGCTCTGTTGCTCAGCAAATCCTACCATGCCCCTTCACATTTTTATTTAATCGATCGGCATTTGAGGAGAGGCTCAAGAAGATCCAATGACGCTCAAGATCAGTTCGCTCTTGTAAGCTGCAGCCTGCAGAGATGGAAGGAGCGGTGATCCTAGGAAACCAGAAGTGCTTTCAGTGTTTTTCCCGCTTGCAATTTGACAAGGTATATAGGAGAAAGAAAGTGCAACTTCCTACTGATATTAGTGCACTTTTGGGTGGCTCAATCAAGTTCTGGACACTGCCCACATGAATTCGTGAAAGGAATTTTGGAGTCCATTCTTTCGTTCTCTTTTTGGCTCAGTGGTTTCGAATGATGTTCAGATTCGAACAGTGCTGAAACAGCGATGCTTGTGGTTTTCTAATCGTGAGGGTAAATTTGCATGTATGTACACTGAAAATAGCAATAAAGTATGTATTACCCCCTTCTAACCACCAAGTGTGGCGTGCCATATTCCTTTGTACAAGCCGTTCTGACGCACATATACATGGTAATTCATTATGGCTGAAAAAAATATGTTCTAACTAGAATGCAAAATTTTCTGCTATAGGAAATCAATTTTGCTCACGGTTCAAACCGTCAGCCTATATTTTCTTGACAGTATAATAAACAGTCAATGAAATATATTTTCCTGACGGGAAACATTTCGCCTGTGAGTAAAATTTATTTTTCTCACGGGAATTGTACCGTCAGGTTAACTTATTTCCCTCACGGATAACATTTCGCCCGTGAGTAAAATTTATTTTTCTCACGGGAATTGTACCGTCAGGTTAAATTATTTCCCTCACGGGTAAAACCGTCAGGTTATATATCCCTGACGGGTTTCCGTCAGCCAAATTTAATTTTCCTTTCCAGCCAGCCCTGAGGAATTTTACCTGACGGGAACCCGTCAGGGATATATAACCTGACGGTTTTCTTGATTTTCCTGACGGTTTTGAACCGTGAGGGATGCTCTGTTTTCTAGTAGTGTATATCACAGGTCACATGGCCAAATAATCACAATGCTGCTGCCAATTGCTACACCATATTAGCGTATGTGAGTTATGCTACTTTTTTGGGTGACTTATTCCACTTTTACCACTTCACCAGTTGGTTTCTCATCATCACATGCTATACCTTCTCTAGCGTATGCTCCAGGATTTTTCCATCCCATTAGATAACAGATTAATATGTAACGTAATTCTAAGTTTGGATTTTTGAGCATTGTGACGAATTTAATAGACAAATTTTTAGCAACATAATTCTAAGTTTCAATTTTCATTTTTATAGACAAATTTCTAGCAACATAATTTCAACATGAAAGATTTCACCAGTAGATTTTCAAAAAAAAATTATTTTTAAGCACAAAATTATTGTCCATCACACTCCAATTAAACATCTTCAGTTTTAACATATCTAACTGATTTACCATCGGTGCCACACTATCACCATCCGAGCTGAAATAACCAAGCATTATTCACTACTACAAAAGAGACCAAACTGGATGCTTACACCATAGACGGTTCCTAGAAACCGTCTGTGCTACAAGTATTACAGACGGTTCATATGAATAACCATCTGTGGTATTTTCACAGATGGTTTTTAATACGAACTGTCTATGATAACTTCATTATCACAGACGGTTTTTAAGACAAACCGTCTATGAAGTATCACAGACGGTTCATGATACAGACATCACAGACGGTTTGTATTAAAAACCGTCTGTGATAATGAAGTTATCACAGATGGTTCATATTAAAAACCGTCTGTGATATGTTTCCCACCTTACAATCCCCCAAAATTTTATAATTTCCTGCTTGAGTCCAAGTAGGATTCAGTTTTGAGACACTTTCAGTAAAACGGGCATAACTTTTGCATACGGTGTCTGTTTTCGACGTTCTTATACTCGTTGGAAAGCTAACGATGAGCCCGATCCAAAAACAACTAGCACCCTTTAAGACCCTCAAAATCGGCCATCTTTAGCCCCAAATTTGCATTGCAAGTTTTTGGTTTCTGTTTTTGCTAAAATTTTTGATCTTTCCTTCGGAATTTGGGTTTGGCCTCAATTGCAAAGTTGTAGATCTCGTCGAAACCTTTCAAATGAGTATATATAGGCCATATAACATTTTGCTATTTTATCTTTTGAGACTAGCTATTTATATTGTGTCGGTATATTATCTTTGTGATATCTCCTGTTATCATAGATGGTTTTTGTTATGAACCGTCTGTGATGTCTATCATAGACAGTTTGTAATCTAAATCGTTTGTGATATCCCGTGACATCACCGATCCGTAGCATATCCCCCAGGATCCCGATCTCACCCGTCCATTCTCTCCACATCGAATGGCAGGCACCGTTCTCCTCCCCACCTCTCGCCCCTTATTAACCCCCCCTCCCTAGTCGAAGAAACCAATACCACCAGTACTACAACTCATTTGTGCGCGGCAAGGATGGAGTTTGGCAAGTGTGACTGGCAAGGAAGAAGGCAATGGCAATGGCAAGATGGAAAGGAAGATGGCCCTTTTGTTCCTTGCCCTTTTGTTTGTGCTACTTCAAAATTTTTCCGCACCACTTGGTTTAGATTGTAGTTTAATGTAGTGTAAGCATTTTTCTGAATTTGTAGTCATGAAGTTTATCTTTGTAAAATTGTAAGTGTCCTCTTATGGGTAACCTACTCGATATGGGTAACCTACTCGATATCTTGTGACGTTGTAACGGTGAATTATAATCTTAATGGAAATAGAATGTGTTGTTGTGTTTGTTGTTGTATTTGCTTGTTTTCAGATGATATAGTTAACATTTCATGAGGCTAGCCAAAAAATAGAAAAAATTAGGTATAGAATGAACTATGACTAGACAGTTTTGTGGTATAAACCGTCTGTGAAGAATTATCACAGACGGCTCAAATCAGAAACCGTCTGTGATGGGAAGTATCACAGACGGTTCGTAGCTAGAACCATCTGTGATAGTGTTTTTCACAGACGGTTCTAGTCATAAACCGTTTGTGACTGATTTATCACAAACAGCTCACAAACCGTCTGTGATAACTTCTGATTATCACTGACATATAAACTAAGACGGTTCAAAAAACCGTCTGTATGACAGTTTTGAACCGTCTGTGATGACCCTTTTTGTAGTAGTGATTTCAACAATAAAGATTCTCACCATAAATCTGTACATCCCTACAAATTATTCTTATGAGTACAAATTGTTATCATCAGCATGGGAGTAAAACTACCAACGAGGAAAACGTAGCAACCATCTCACCTGACTGACCTAAACCTATTACTGCCAAATGTTGGTAGTAAAGAAATCAGCCAAAAAAGTGGAAAGGATCGGCCACGAGATATAATAAAGCTTACCTATTTTACCATCAGTAATGCAAATTGTTATCAACATTATGGGAGTATAATTTCCAAATGGGGAATAGTCAGTCACCTTTTAACTGACTTACCTATACCCTAATATACTAAAGTCACCATCCTTAAAACAACTTACTCACCATCAATAGAATACTATGTCACCACTGAGTCACTTCATACTATCAAAAAATGTCTAACTTAGCATCTCTAATTTGGCAATGGTAAATTTTTGTATGGACATGTAATTTACCATCACTGGCATGCACATTAGAAATGAAAGTTATATTCTCCACAGTTACATCTACAACCACAATTTATGGATTAAAACTACTAGGATTACTGTCATGAACTATCTAGCTACAAAACCTGTATTACCAGTGGTCTTTAATCAAGTTACTATCTACTATGTATGCATTATCTTGGTAAAAAGGATATATACGTCAGTCTAAAAATTCACATTTACCATCATTTACACACTAAGTTGTCATGTACATTTCTAATAAATCATCACCCTATGTTGTTCTCTTATTCGCTCTAGTTATCTTGTTATTTAATAGATTTTTAAAAAGTTGATATCTAACCTTGCCTTCTAAGATATTTAATTAAAAGCCCCAGTAAAAGTAGTCTTCATACTCAATTGCTAAAATTACCTTTCCTGTATAGCAAAGTTATTTTCTTAGAAGACATAAGTTATCTTCATATGAAAACCAAATTGTATTTTTTTTGTGTTAAGAACTTATGTTTTGTATGAACAAACTGTTACCTTATGAATCCTAATAACTTATCTTCCTGTATACTTAAGTAACACTTTTTAGATAATTTGGAACTGTATGATCCAAACAAATGAAATGTAAATAATCTTCGTACAACATACAAGTTATGTTTATATCATGCTTAAGTTATCATTGTATGTAAACAAGTTATCTCCCATCCACATAAAGGAAATTATCACAAAAGTTGGCAACCTTACTGAAGTTATCTTCATATTCTGCTAAAATATAACACAATTCAGTGCTATAGACTAGCAATAGAGATAGACATAGGAATTCAGTACATCAAGATAACAAGGCTTTAAAGTGATTCCTAACCCAACATTTCTTACATGTGTCATTTTAAAACACCCCAGTAAAAATGTTGAATTCTAACTCAATTGTTAAATTATCTTCCCTACATAATAAAGTAATTATCTAACAAGGCATAAGTAATCTTCTTCTAAAAGGAAAATTATCTTTTTTGTATGTTTTAGTGCACCAGCTATTACCTCATGAATTTTACTATCTCTATTCATTTTTACTTATCATTTTGGACATCAATGTGGTCTCCAATACATATATTTGACATCAGTTACATGATTTTGAACTCTAGAGTCCAAATAAATAAAAATACAGATGATTTTCTTGCATCACCAAAGTTGGTATCATGTTCTGCTTAAGTTATCATATTGTGTCACAAAGTTATCTATGTACATACAAAAAATTTCTTGTGTTACAAAATAACATATCTCGTGTTACAGACTGTTACCACATGAATAATAAAAAATGCATCTTCCTACATAGAAAAGCAAAACATACTAGATTATTTTGAACTTTGTACTTCAAACAAAGGAACAACAACTATTACCTCATGAATCCTGATAAGGTATCACAAGATGATGGTGTTTTTAATGACGACTGATAGCAGCTAAAGAGAAGTGTGGTTAACTTGAGTACTTCTAGTCAAACCAACTACTCAAGAAGAACAACTTACACTACTACAGAAATCATCATCACAGACGGTTCAAAAACGTCATCACAGACGGTTTTTTGAACCATCTGAATTTATGGGTCAATGATAATCGAAGGTTATCACAGACGGTTTATGAGCCGTCTGTGATAAATACAATACAGACGGTTCTAAACTTAGAACCGTCTGTGATACTCACACATCACAGACAGTTCTAAACTTAGAACCGTCTATGCTGTGTGACTATCACAGACGGTTCTAAGTTTAGAACCGTCTGTGATGTGTCTGTGTCACAAACGGTTTATACTACAAAACAAGTTTATGATAGTTCATTCTATACCTAATTTTTTTTCTATTTTTCAGTTAGCCTCGGGAAATGTTAGCTATGCTTTTTGAAAACAAGCAAATACGATATCAAACATAGCAGAGAACATTTTATTTCCATTACAATCCACCATTACAGCATCACAAGATTACAATCCACCATTACAACATCACAAGATTACAATCCATCATTACAACATCACAAGATTACAATCCACCATTATAATAGCAGAGAACATAGCAGAAAAATCCACCAAAGCTCGGAGAGAGAAAAATCTACCATCAATGGAGAGAACAATGAAAGCAACATAGCAGAGAACAATCCACCATCACAAGCTCGGGTAGGCCTTCTTAGCAGCCGCCTCACTATAAGCTCCCGAGCAACCCTAAATCCAACAAAGTAGCAACAATGGAGGCTACGATGGAAACCTAAACCCACAGAATCAAATACTAGAAGAAACAATGGAGGGAGGAAGCTTAAGATGCATTTGAAGGGAGGGGGTGGATGGGTTCAGGTGAGTATTTATAGAGGAGGGAAAGCTACGATCCGTGGGGTGTGGGTTGGTCAGTTTTTATTGGCTGGAATTGGGTTGAGGAGGATTGACGTGCCCACTCTGACAAATTATCACAAACGGTTCTTGGTAAGAACCGTCTGTAAAAGTATCACAGACGGTTCTTTGATAAGAACCGTCTGTGATATTGGCTATATATATATACCGATACGATATAAACAACTAGTCTCAAAATATAAAATAATAAAGTTCTATATAGATTATATATACTCATTTGAAAGTTTTTGACGAGATCTACAACTTTGCAGTTGAGGCAAAATCCAAATTCCAAAGGGAAGATTGAAAATTTTGGCAAAAACAGAAACCAAAAACTGGCAACGCAAATTTGGGGCTAAAGAAGGCCGATTTTGAGGGTCTTGGAGGGCTGACTGGCGCAAGTTGGTCAGTTTTTTTTTGGATCGGGCTCGTCATTAGCTTTCCAACGAGTACAAGAACAGTCGAAAACGGACACCGTATGCAAAAGTTATGCCCATTTTACTGAAGGTGTGTCAAAACGGAATCCTACTCGAACTCAGGCGGGAAATTATGAAATTTTAGAGATGCGCGAAGCGGGAAACATATCACAGACGGTTCTTAATCAAGAGCCGTCTGTGATATTGCGGAATATCACAGACGGTTCTTAATCAAGAGCCGTCTGTGATACTGGCATATCACAGACGGTACTTAATTAAGAACCGTATGTGATATTCCGCAATATCACAGACGGTTTTTAATCAAGAACTGTCTGTGATATTCCGCAATATCACAGACTGGTTTTTAATCAAGAACCGTCTGTGATATTCGAAATATCACAACCGACTTTAGTTTAGAACAGTCTGTGATAATATCGCAGACGGTTCTTAATAAGAACCGTCCGTGATTGCATTTAATACAGATGGTTTTTATGAACCGTCTGTGATGAGGCGTCTAATCACTACTACACAACTAGGGATATAGCAACACCAACATGTGTTACTATAGGTTAAAGAAAGTGTTACTAGCTCTCCTTGTAACACATTTTTTATGTGTTCCAATTGCCCATGTTATATACTGGTCTATTGGAACACCATATATGTGTTCTTTTACATCCAAAAAAGTGTTACTAAATTGTAACACATTTACTTACATACTGGAACATTTGTCTAGTGTTACAGTGATTCTCTACTGTAACACTTTTTTTAGCTCTAGTAACACTTCCTCATTTTTGTAGAGCATATAGTTTGGAACAAATGAATATATGGTTTGTAACACATATTGTACCTATTGTAAAACTTTGAAATTTGGGGAAAAAAATTTATTTTACCTTTGTATGTGGCATATAGTGTTATTATTGATTTTTCATAGTAAACATGACACATTGCAGAATCACATAATCTATAAGTTTCAATAATCATATAAAGATCCACAGATAATAGAAATGTTTCAAACATAGTACTTGCTCAGATTAAGTGATAGTATATGTACACAATGATATGACTCTAGAGAGTAAACAGACATAGTAGTGAAGAGTACAAGTCCATACTACTAGAAACAAAAATGCAATATCTAATATTCTTAAAATCCATCACTTCTTCATCCATTCTTGTACGCATCGATATATAGGAATTCAGCCATTGATCATTTGAACCTGCAAATAGGTAGCAAGTTGTAACATTAAGTATTATTCTATCCATGTACACCACAGTAAAGTAAAGTTTAGAAAGCTAGTTCAAACATACAAATATCGAAGGCCAAGCAATTGGTACTCCTTTGGCATGGGCGTCACCAATGTTGTTGTAGGTAGGCATAGGCCTCACTAATGGCTCATATTTTCAACGGGATGATTGATACACACTTTGTAGAATTGTTTTCCTGTCTCAACTCCACCAACATTTGCTTTTGGATTAGTGCTAATAATAGTTGCATATGCCACAATTTCTTTATTTGGATATTTGGCAGTCATGAGTAGCACTGTGGACCCAACCTGCATTAATTTGACATAATCACTTAGCGACCAACAAGCATTTGTTGTATATATCAAGATAGCGGCACATGTTGCTAAGAGTAAGTGCGGCCTATATCTTTATGAAAATGGAATCGACACTTCATATTGCAGAACTAATAAGGATAACATTAACAATACCCCTTCATGCTAATCAATTCTCTGCACCACACAAATTTACTTTTATGCATTTTCCTTCCATTCTTTCCCTTACCCTACCCTTTACTGAGCTGCTGCCAACTCATTAAATATACATGCTCACATGCACACAATTATGGACATGTACATTATTTTATATACAGGTAACGGGTGCCCCTACCTATTAGCCGGTTATCTGCGTAATAGACCAATTATGCCGTATAATTACTACTAGGTTGGGTGACCGGCTGAGTACCGGTTACCGATTTTTAGAACCTTGCAAGCAAGTGCAAACAGAGGTAACTACTAGCTAGTAAAAGTAAGTGCAAACAGAGGTAACCATTAACTAGTAAAAGTGTACAACAAAAGTTCAGTAAACTATAAATTACACTAAAAAAATTAAACAAAAATAAATGAAAATATATTAAAAAGTACGTAGCCTCACCACAAGATGCTATCAAAGGTAGCTCGCGATGTCTAACTATCGATCTAATACTTCCACTACATTTACCAACATAGCATCCCAGTAATTTTCCTGGAAAAATACGTAAACAAAGGTTAATTCTGCAAAATGGCAAAGTAAAAAAAGTAAACACTGATCACAAAGCTGGAAAATAGCAATTCACCATAGAATCATAGATTATACTCTAGATTTTTGTAAGCATATATCATCTATTCATCTTATTATATGTAATAATAAGCATGAACAT
Organism: Dendrocalamus latiflorus; assembly: GCA_017311315.1. Classification (NCBI taxonomy): domain Eukaryota; kingdom Viridiplantae; phylum Streptophyta; class Magnoliopsida; order Poales; family Poaceae; genus Dendrocalamus; species Dendrocalamus latiflorus. Next base: position 34,450,444 of record CM029655.1, on the reverse strand, counting down.
GATAGCTTTTCCAAAAACTAATACCCAAATTGCTGATGAATATATCTGTTAGTTCAACATCATCTAAACTGGAGTGTTAACATGTATACATATAACTATAACATGTGTAGGTTTCGATAAATATGTCAGCATAACAGGTTCTAACCTGCCCCTTAGCTGCATATCATGGGCTAACTCTCGATCAAATAAAAAAGAGACATGGAACAATATGTTACACCATTGTTACCTATATAAGGCACCAGAGTATGAAGTATATGTGACAATTATAATGGAATAAAATAGTGACATGTAGATTGAACTTTGAAGAAATGAAAAAGGGATAAAAAAATGCAAGTGCAGTTCTATGAAAACCTTCAACACGAGCCATCGGAAACTAGTTACAAAAGTTGCAAGTGAGCTAGTGTAACATTCTAAAGAGCATTCAATATGTTTTCAAATCCTCAGTGTTAGCAAAAAGTATTACGCACCAGCTGCTTATCATACCTGTTCTCATGTCAAAGGAAGCGAGGTCCCCTGTTCCTGTCCCAATGTAGACAGTATGCCCATTTGGATCCTCAGCAACTGCCTTGATTGGTGACTCCCTAAAATCAACTGAAATGACATGTCTTCTTTGGGAAGCAGTATCATATAAGCGAACCTGGGAAATGCAAATAAATAAATAATCAATTAATAGTCTTGAGAAATCATCACCAGTGCAGAACAATGTTTTAAACAAATGAAATGGTTCATAATTTGTGAGCTATGAGGGGGACTGCACAGCTGAACAAATAACAAATTAACAATCATCAAAACTAAACCCCATCAACAAGCAGCCTTGCAATCAGAGAGCTGGAATGCTGGATCGGTTCAATTAATTATATAGTAATGCAAACATAGAGCCATTTTTATCCAAACTAGTTGTCAATGGGAATTTTTATTAGCATGTCAGCAGTAGTGAGTGATAAGTATATGATACCTGATGATTATTTGTGCAAGCTACAATTTTACGATGATCATCCTTGCACAGGAAAGTTCCAGAAGTGAACCAAGGTGGTGTGAATATACCAAGGCTGTTAGCTCGAGGCTTCAGTAAAAAAAATCAAATCAAATGATTAATAAATGAAGGTTTGCTATAACATTAGTTAAGAAGTGAACAAACAAATAAGCACTTACACATTTAGCAGACCATATCTTATTAGAAGATGTGATATCCCACAAGTTCACTTCTATAGCTTTCCTATAATGAAATGAAATCATTGTTACTAGAGACTCAAATTTCCTGAAAGCTTCTCACATCTCAAACAGAAAAGTTGGTAAACAAAAGCAATGCAGCCCAACCATAGTTTTTGAAGTATAGTAGATAATCTCGTGCCAAGATTATTGTAAACTCACCCCCCGAACATTGTATGTCACCTGGAGTGGTCGGCCGGGACTGTGGGAGGCCAAGATTATTGTAAACTCAAATATTCACAAAAAAAACAAAAATACAAAAACCCCAAAACCCAGCTGACGCTGCGGAGTCAAGGCGAGCAGACAGGCGAACGGGCTGACCACTGCGCTACTAGATGTTACCTGCTGTAAAAGGGGGTGAGTTGGTTTTAAACCAAGCGGCAGAAGGGGGCTCGGGTCAGAGGAACTCGGTGGCGCACGGGCGGCGGGGTCGCCGGAGAAGGGGAGACCGGGGAGGTGTGGGCGACGGGCAAAACGGGTTCCCTGCACCGAGTAGAGTTCGCTGGAGTGGTCGGCCGGGACCGTGGGAGGCCGGGGAGGGGTCGGCGGCGGAGCACTCAGGTGGGGATCGTCGCCGGCGCCGAAGAAGGATTGGCAAGCCCGGGAAAGTGTGGAATTGTGCTCGCGGTGTCCCAAGGAAGGCCGAGGGGAGAGGAATTGGGTTACGGTGGTGTGGATGGGGAGATCGCACGGCGACCGGCTATGGAGAAGAAGGGGCGGCGGCGATGAGTTGAGGCACGGGAGGCCAATTGCTCTCTGTGGGAGGATGAGGGAGCTCGGGCGACGCTTTTGGAAGCTCCAGCCGGGGTTCTTATACAGCGGAAAAGCGGGGCGGCGAGGTGAGTGGTTGGGCGGGTACGGTGGCGAAGCTCTCCCGGCATGGCTACAGGGGAGTTGGTGGGGAATTGGCCGGGCGTGACGCGGGCTGCATGGGGTGGCTTGGGTCTCTGGGAACTGCGGCGACGGAGAAGGAGGAGTAGAGGCGATGGGTGTTGGCGAAGAGCAGGTGGGGGTGACTCAGGGCGACGGCGGCCTACGGGAGAGCAGGTGCAGATCGACAGTTGTGAGGCCTGTAAAATTGGGTGAACGTGGGCTTCGTGGGGGAAAAACCAGAGGGATGACTCGGAGCCGAGCGCAACGAAAAAAAAGGCGTGCGCGGACGATCGTGAGGATCGCGAGCGCGCGAAGATGACTTGCCTTCTTCAATGAACTGGACCTGCTAGTAGAACATTGCAAGTATTACATAACAAGTAGAAAATTTGACATTGCAAGTAAAAATATATCTTATTCAATGGTTCATTGAAAAGGTGTACCTCTATTTATACATTTTTACAAAGTTATGTAATACTTATCTTGAATAAATTTGACATTGCAAGTAAAATATATCTTATTCAATGGTTCATTGAAAAGGTGTACCTCTATTTGTCTAGAATCTATTTGCCTTCTTCATATAGTAGCAGAGATAGACAAGTCGTAGAGATAAGAGATATTTTAACCAATCTGCAGAACAACCTTGGATCTTCGAATATGTATTTCAAATTAAAGAATGCAAATTTATTCGAGCACTAGTTAACGCGAAGAATTTAGTAGAATTGAATAAAAATAAATAGGGTTATTTGAAAACAAAAACGGTAATTTCCGATTTCTAGAAATCATTTTCGAGAATTTTTTGATTTTCAACCTAAAAGAAAACATAGTGGTAACCGAAAAAACGGAAATGATAATGGCGACGGCGACGCCCTAGTATGCCACTGTATAATTGTGAATGATTCTTAAGTGTCATGTGCGATATAGGTCAAGTTATATGACTCTTGTCGTGTTCTATAGTTTAACGTGTTTATCGTTTCTTAAATATCGTCTCCATGATTTTCGATCGTTATCGATGTGCTTTTGGCCGTCCGCAATGACCTAACGCCCAGTCGTCTAGTTGCTGCCCTAGCTGAGACGCAGATTGCAATCGGGAGATGAAGGAGGAGGGGCTGTGCCGGCGAAGGAAGGAGGGGAGGAGGTGGCGGAGCGCCAAGGGCGTCATATGACATGACGCTCCCACGTCTCTAATATGTGTATTATCACAGACATCTCTGATATGTTATTATCACAGACAGTTCGTATAACAAACCGTCTCTGATAATGACACATCACCGATCCGTGGCGTATCCCCAGGATTTCGATCTCACCCATCCATTCTCTCCACCATCGTGCTACAAAGGTAGCGCTACCGCCATTCAATGCATCCAGCTTATTCCTTGACGACATCGACTACCGCCGTGATCTAGAGCCTCTTAAACATCGATTTTTTGGGTAGATAACAGCGCAATCGTCTTCGACTGTATTATAATGGAAAATGTCAGCCATCCACCTGACAAGTGTTTATCATCTTGTTCTTGATTATAACAAGTATCCTCAATAATTTTGTGCTACCACTATGTCCATCAAGGCATGAACAGTTCGCTCAAGAGCTACTGCTTTCACAAAGAAATTTATCTTGTCATGCCTCGAGTAGTTCAGTGAGACATGAAACGAGAACATAGCATGGTACATCAACTTACGTAGGTACACCTATGCAAGATATCAACAGTTCAAAACTTCAACAGCAAGTTAAGCAGGCAAAAAAGCTGATACATATGAACAACTAGCTCCCAGTGCTTCCAAGTAGACATAGATAAGTCACAGTGCGGATGCACAGTAATTCATGGGTATTCAGCTGAATATCCAAAAATTTTGACAAAAAGTTACTATATATTAGCTATAATACATATATATAATAGCAATTAGGTTTAAATGGTTAATATTTATATTTCTGGACTGCTGGGCCGAGCCAGACAAAACTGACCCAACCCAACAGCCCAAGCGGACGCGCGACGCGCCGACGCCTTACGCAGTCCGCCCACTCCGCTCTTCGCTCGGTCGCCCATTCCCGAACTCGCTGTCTCGCTCTCTTCTCCACCAATCTCCGCCTCTCCGGTCTCCGGCTCAGCGACTCAGCGCAGCACAGTGCTATCACAGCGGGCCAGCGCCCAGTGGCTCTCTCGGTCTCTCGATCTCACTCTCTCAGCGCAGGCGTGGCGGGAGGAGCCTTCTCATCTCTCGTCTCCCCATTTCAGATCTCATCTGCGCCGGCCGCCGGATCTACGGAGACGCTAGATCTGCGTTACGCGGTTACGCCTAACGGCCGTGACGCCGAGTCCGCATTGAGCCATTGACCCATTCGGCATTTCGGCCATCCCCAACTCCCTCTCGACCTGCCGTTTGCCGAGCGCATCAGCCATCAGGTACATCGATAGTGTTCTCCTTTGTGATTTGTGAATGCTACATTACATATGCCTGTAAAGTGTAAAAAGGCACCTTTTAAAACTGCTAATATTGCTCTGTTAGGTTTGATCTGTTATTCTGTTAGGTTTATCAATGCTATTGCTACATATGCCTGATTAACTGATTTGATCTGTAAATCTGTTAGGTTTTCTTGCAAGGCTGTACACCTGATTTTTTTTTGGCAATATTGCTGAAGCACTGGAATATTCTAGCAACGAGGAACGATCTTTATATCACGACCTAAATGCATTCCGCAACCGCTACTTTCCGATTCCTCCCACCGTCTTCTCCGGATCTCCCCAATCTCTCATCGTCTCCCTTCCCACCCCCACCGCCTTTCCCCTCTCCCTCGCCTGCTCCACCTCTCTCGTCCCCTCTCGCCCGGCGAGGCGGATCTCCACAGGCTGCCGCACTCCTCCATCCCGAACCACACTCCTCCCCATTGATTCCTCCGCACCCTCGATTGCTCCGCCCCCACGCTGCCGCCGCCTCCCGCTCCTCCGCTCCGCCGACGCCTCCTCCTCCCCACCCCGCGCTACCGCCGCCTCCCGCTCCCCCGCTCCGCCGACGCCTCCCCTCCCCACCCCGCGCTCGCCTCCTCCGCTCCGCCCTCGCCTCCTCCTACCCACTCCGCGCTGCCGCCGCCTCCTCCGCTCCGCCGTCATCCATCTTGCTGCAGATACTACACGTGCAGTCGCAGTCGACGGACGACGCGGATGCCATGGCGGCTGGCGCTCGTGGCGGCGACAGTGCGGTCCCGGACGCGGGCGAGGAGGATGACGGCCGCGAGCGGTGCGTGGGGTGCGTCAGCGGAGGTGGGGATGAAGAAGTCTGTGAGGTGGGGGAGGAGGAGGAGAACGATCGGGCGGCGTTCTTGAGGTTACTGCAGAAGGTGTCGCTCGCGGAGGCGAAGGTGTACTCCAAGATGTCCTACCTCTGCAACTTTGCCTACATGGTGTCCCGGATCAAGGTAGAAACCCGATAAATGTGAATTTCTTTGTTGGGTCCAGTTTAATATTTAGTCTTTGTCGAGTTTTATGATCTGTTTGGGCTCATTTCTTGGTAAATTTTGCTTATCTTGGTTTCATTTTGTGAAAAGTTTGGCTTTTGATTTCGAGAATCACCTTTCTTTCTTTTTACATTGTTTCAGAATATTTGCATTTGATTTGGTTTAATTTTGTTAGCAGTTTGATTTTTTTCGTTGAGGAATCCATTTTTTCACAGTTTAATTTCGGCCGAATTCCGTTTCACTGTTCCACGATACCCTTTGATTCGCGTAATTTTTGTCTCTACTTTGTGGTGTTGACATTTAATTATTAGGTGTATTTCTTATTTATGTTGCCGCTTATCATGTTGCTGCATCTGCTGCCTCCTATCTACAATCTCGGGCCATGGGAGTCCTTCCCTTCCATTCTGCGAACGGATGTAAGAGTGATCCAACTATCAAGGCCATTGTGAATGGTGAGCATGCTGAATGTCTTACTATTGACGAGGCTTCATTCGTGGCCCCAACAAACTCAATGACCTCAATGGTTGCTGCAAAGGAGGAGACAAAGAAAGCTGTTGCATATGACCTGAACTCTTCAGGATCCTGCCCTTGTGAATGGTTCATTTGTGATGACAATCAAAGCATCACAAGATACTTTGTAGTGCAGGTAAAGCTGTGATAGATTACATGATAAAGCTGAACCAGCTCTGTATCTTTTCTCATCATCGCTTAATTATTCAAATTGGCAGGGCTCAGAGACAATTGCTTCCTGGCAGGCAAACCTTCTATTTGAACCTATTAAATTTGAGGTGTGTTTTCAGTCATATCAAGCATTTTTTTTGCTGGTTAAATTCTCCCAAGGTTTTTTAATATTATATTCGACTATTCTTTAAATTCATTAAGGCATTGACGGAACATTTTTGAAAATGTAAATATCTTGTTCGGCATCTTCTTCTCCTTTGTCCAATGAGGAATGCAGAGGGCGATTTTGCAAATTCAGTATAGTCTTGTGATTTTGGATTCCAGTTTAGGGGAGCTCACCCTAAAGGCAGAGTGCATGGTTTTCCTCCTATGGAACATCCCTTCTCGCCTTTGCGGTTAGCTATCTCCCCTAAATCCTTGTTTCCTATGATCATTCATAACTCCTACTCGTACCTAATGTCTATCAGCAGCAAAACTTTCAGAAAGTTTACATATGTGGTTGCTATGATGGGCATATCACTACTTTCATTGATATGTGGAAGCCATGAAGTATTGCCAGTCATATTTTCTTCGAAGTAATGATTTCTAAAGTATAATGGGCCGCATTGATTCTGTCACCATTAATTTGTTATAGCATATGCGGCTAGATTATTTATGATTCATCAAATATTTATAATATCTTAGCCAAAAAAACTCACATTATGATATAATATCAATACCTTTGTGTTGTGAAACAGGGCCTCAATGTACCCGTTCACAGGGGAATATATGAGGCTGCCAAGGGAATATACCAACAAGTGTTACCATATGTCAAATCTCACCTGAGAAGTCATGGTAAATCTGCAAGATTACGATTCACTGGTCGTTCTCTTGGTGGAAGTTTGGCTTTGCTTGTGAATCTGAAGTTGTGGAGGTCAGTCCGAGCCGTGGTGCGAAAGGAGATGAGAGCAGAGCGGGAGCGGTGGCGACTCCTTTGGTGGCCCATTGAGGTCCACGGTGTAGCCGCCAATCTTAACTGGAGACAAGTGTCGAGGCTGCTCCAGAGGCATGCGCACTTGCTGGTTGTTTTCTTGTTGCCGGTAAAACTGCTCGTCCAGGGCGTCCTGTCAGTCATTAGAGCCAACTGACTGAGGTCATTTTGTGCATTTGGTTCATTCATTCGTACCTATTTCTTTTTGTCGAATGGTAAATGTGAAAAAATGTGTCTAGAGGAAACATCGTTCATAGTGTTGTATAAGCAGAAGTGAAAGAAATAGCATTCGTATCTGATGTAAATGAAGAAATGTATATAATTGATACCGAGAAGTTTCGAGGTTCTGAATGCATCATTGGAAAAATCTCCTATGAAATACCATTAAAAGAACATTGCAGAGTGCACATTTGTTGACTAAGCATTGTTAAGATTAGCACAAATATGCATGGCTAATTAACAGTTCAACATGGGTTGCTTAGAAGCAAGTGAATACACTTTTCAGCATGAAATTGCCTTGAAGGTAAGTTCTGGATGTTTTGTCAACCGTCCCAATCCTTCAGCTTTCTCATTTCAAGCTAGGTAGGTGAGGCACGGATCTTCCGGAGCTGTTTACTTGAAAGACATACTTTTGCTACCGCTACCTTGGCAGTAACTGGACATCAGTTGCGTATCACTGACACTGTGTGATAGTCTTTTCTTTTGAGTGTAAGCAACAGTGCTTGATTATTTTTTTTGGGTATACATAGAGTTTTGTTTTGTGAAAAGGACTCTTCTTCCTAACTTCCATAGGACTAGCTGAATGCCCGTACGTTGCTACGGATGTTAAAATTTTATTATACTATATGTTCTGAAACTAACGGGTGCTAAATTTTTTAGAACATACATACAAATATGTTGTAAAATTTTTTAAAATCCGTAGCAAAGCACGGGCATTTAACTAGTTTATAATAAGTCTGGCACAACATATATTGAAATTGTCTTAGTTTCAGATCCTTTATTGTTTTTTACAAATGTAGTATAGCAATATTATTTTAATATTTTATTTTTATGGCATTGCAGATTACTGATGTTTTGTGGCATCCCTAGTGACTTTGTTCCAGCTCTTAAGTATGATCGATGCATGGTCGCGAAGTTGGAGAGCATACATGGCTTTTTTTTGTTCTCTAAATCTTTTGGAGTTCATATGCTATATGTAAAATGGTCTAGATGATGGTTCATGCTATTCTAGATATCAACTCATAAACACCTTGCCTGGTGCTTTTGTGAAGGCATTTTTTTAAATTGTCTCAAACATTGTTGTAGGCCGTACTTAAATGCCTTCTTTGTGGCCTTTTTAGGCATTCTACAACATTGCCTCTTGCATAGAAATATAGATCATGAGTCAATTTTTTGTCCAATGATTACTCTTTTGATTTAACAATTTGTTTTACTACCATACCTGCCAGTATCTATCACTATTCTTCATAAAAACCAAGTTAGATTGGTTGATCTGTTGGATCAGAAAAGCGTGTGGCTGAAGAATATTTCATTTTGAATTCAAATTAGGTTTACTGTTATATAAGGATAAGTGTTGGAGATGGGATTGTGACTGAGATGAAAAGATAAGATGGTTTATTCTCTTCTCAGAGCTTGAAAGAAGTAGAGAGAACTATTTTTTTCATAGCTTTTTTGTTAGACCCAGAACCAATAAATGTTTGCACTCGGTATTGGAGCATAGAAAGCGAGATCATGTGAAAATGAGTTTAAATCTATTTGATTTTCTTATCAACCTAAAAGATAAAGTTTATATCACCTTATATAATTGTTGGGAGGAGGTAAGTAGTGATCGCCCACACAATCAAAAGAATTCTACTATTCTCCTATTTAATTTTACGTAGTTTTTTGTTTTTCCATGTTTCTTCCCGTCGTACTTGTTCCTCTTATGATCATGATATATCTATAGCGTAGCTTGTGCTCAACCCAACAGTTTGGAAGTGGGCTCCAGCAACTACACGACATTTTCAATTGCCTAATAGTTGCTGCTCAAGAGTCATGTGAGGACCACGATGTGATTGCCTAACAACCAAGACGACACCGACTGCGACGTACTTGCAGACCATGAATTGAAAGGTCACATATATATGTTTCTTTGTAACACTTTAGCTGTAACATTGTTTTGTGTTACTATAGGGTATATATTTGGCACATATTTTACATGTTCCATTTATGTGTTACAACATAGTACAATCTTTGTAACATTTTACTTGTAACATTAATTTTGTGTTACTATAATTGTTCTCAGTAACACATTTTTATAAAACAAGTGCTTTGTGTTACAACCATTGTCTGTAACACATTGTTTTATGTTACTATGGAATTTCTTTGTAACACATTGACGAATGTGATACAGCAATTTATTACAGTATCCATGTTTTGTAGTAGTGAATATAATCGTTTTTGTAGTAGTGTTAAGCCTTTGTTGAGCTCTAAATTTCTGTAAGAAGTTATATGATGGTATCCAAAATTATCACTACTACTAACAATCAACACAATAGCATGTATTGTTATGTGTTGCCTCCACTTTGGTCATAGTGTGTTACTTTGAACGATGATGCACTCGCTCTCTGTGCAACGAACAAGTCCGTTATGGCACTGTGTAGGCTTGCTAATGATCACAGCTTTGTGTAGGATAGTTCCCTCTAATGGCTAGTTGTTGTGCTACTCTTGAAGTGATTACTGCAGGCATGTGCACACCCTTGCGCCTCAGGTCTTGCTGGCTCATGCCTACCTCACTGTTATATGCTGCATGCTACCTCAACACCACCGTTGCAGCCGCTCTTGCTTGCCACCAAGTCATCGCTGTACGCCTACCTCGCTGCTATACCACACAACACCATTGGATAGTGGCTCACTAGCCCAGTCTTGCAGCCGTGCACCATCGAGGGTGATGCTACATAGCACGACACCATGCTGCTCCATGATGGCTCCCTTCTGGCCTTGTGGAGCGATGTGCCACCTTACCTCAAATGTTGTCGTGTCAAGCAAGGCTAGCCCAACCATCATAGGCATTGGATCTACGCCGTGAATGGCCTAAACCATCCGTGGTTCCCCCCAGGTCTATGTCATAGATCCACTCTAAGGACAGCGTCGCCTAACTCATACAGCGCTCCAGGAGCACATCAACGGTGAAGTTGTGGCCGGTAGTGGTAGGGAAGATCCATATCTAGAGAGTGTAGATGTATTTCAAGGTGGAATAGAGAGGATACAAGAGAGGACAGGGAATGGGGAAAGTATGGGAGTGAAGTGGTGGTGCTAGGCGCATGGAAGAAACCCCTGCATTGTGCTCTGAATCATCCGTTCGTGCATTGTCCCATTGGGCGGCCTGCAACCAGGTGTGCGTTAAGACTAATGTGCCCCTGTAGCGTGTTAGATTTTTCCGATGGTAAATTTGGAACGAGGAGATCTACTAGGTAAATAAAAATCATCACGAACACTGCCTACTTGCCTATTAAATTATGGTGATAATGGGTCATTCTGATTAAATTTAGCAGGGCTTCATGATGTTGCCAAATATTTGACACCAGCAAGGGGCCTAGGCGATGCCAAATAGGGGCTCTTCCCCGCCTGGAAATTCCTGGATCAACAATACTGCGAAGGCTGTAAAAAAGCTTAAGACTCATGAGCTAGTCAAGCTCGGTTCATTCTAGAATCGATTCAAGCTTGGCTTGAGCTTTAAACTAGCCAAACCCGAGCTTGATCTTGAGTTCACGAGTTTCACCGAACCGAGCTTGAATAGTTCACGATCCTTGATTCCAGCTTAAATAGTGATGCATATTAACTCATATCGAGTTTACCCGAGCCGAACTCGAGCTCGAGCTTTTCTTTTTATTGAAAAATAGTATATGTTTGAATTATTTTGACTGTTATTGAGCCTACTCGAGCCGAGCTTGAACTCAAACTTTTTTATTATTGAAAATTAGTGCATAATAAATTATTTTAATTGTTATCGAGCTTTAACGAGCCGAGCTCGAGCCTACTCGAGCTTAGACCGAGCTAAGCTTGAGCCCAAGTCCAGGCTCGAATCCCAACTCAAACTTCTTCCGAGCTCAAGCCTGGAAGGCTAAGCTCACTTGAGCTCTGCTCATTTATAGCCTTAAATGCCACGTCACTATGGAGAGTGCACAGTTAAACACGTGGTGAACAAGGCATAGCAACTAATTTGACTAAAATCAACAAAAGGATACAAAATAGCGATGATCAGTTGATTGTAAGATGATTCCAACAAAAGTCTATCCTGAATGGCACGTAGATGCGAAGCAATATCGAACAAAAACAACTCTCAAAATAGAACATATGCTAATGAAAATCAACACATCGATGCAAAATAATATTGATCAACAATGAATTATAAAAGGGAAAGATTAGATCTTCTAGCTAGAATGTAAGCTAATGAAGATCAACACATCGATGCTATGTGATGTGTTTCTTGTCTGTGATGGCTGCAAGACGTCAAGACGTCGAGGTGGAGTCGTGGTGAGACATGGGGTGACCGGACTAGGCACAGGTGGTGTCGAGGTCAGAACGGTCGGATGTGTCGAAGACAACAAGGACTCGAGGTGGCTGCGAGGCTTGGACGACAAGGAATGCTGAAGCTTCCCGGAAGGTGCAAAAGGGGCGTTTTAGTAAAAGCGCAAAGCTGCACAAGTGGAAGCGGTTCCGTTCGGGATTTAGCGGGCATAACGGGTTGGAGACCCGTTAGCCAAAGGCTATAAATAGGAGAGGTTTCTTGGTTGTTGGCATGGATTGTAGGGCTTGAGAGATGGTTTAGGGTTTTGCTTTAGTCAAAATGGCCTTTGGGAGGTTTGTTTTGCTTTGCTTCTCTTTTACTTTAGTTGTTATGTGTTGGTGAGAAGGGGCAAAGGCTGTAGAGCCCTCTCTGTGTGTGTGTGCTCATGTGTTCTTGAGCTTGTGAGAGGAAGGAGATGAGTTGAGCCACCATGTAATCATTCCTCTGTATTCAATAGCGTATCGGGACTCCTTTGCGATCCCTGTGTTCAAGGGAATGAATCCTTTAAGAAGTTATTTGAGTTCTTGCCTCTCTGTTGGTTTTTATCCCTCGATGTTCTCTCTGCTTGATCTTTCAGTTTTTCGTTTTTGTGTTGATTCTTGCTGAGGAGTAGCAAAATGGGTTGCTCTGTGATGGGATTGTATTTCTAGACCCTTTGGTCAGCTAATTCCAAGAGCAAATTGATTGAATCATAAGAATCACATTTCTCTCTTTCCTGCATTCTTGTTTTTCTCTGTTCTTGGTTCTAGGGTTTGATGTAGATTTTGTTTTTCTTCATGAGATGGCATGAGTTTTTAGCCTCTGTATCTTGAGCTCATTGCTAATCTATTTGCAAAAGATCTTGAGCAAAGGATGGATGAATCATGGGCAATCTGAATTTTTCTTCTCTCACCATCCCATTTTCAGATTTTTAGGAAAATCCTTAATTCTTAGCTTTGAGTTGATTTCTTTTTGGTTTCCTAGGCTCCTTTGGCTTTTTAGGTTGTAGTCTCACTGGTCTGGGCAGAGAAAACCAGAGACAAACCTCAATTTGCTCTGCAGTATGAAGCCTTGATTTTTGGCTGTCTGATTTTCAGTCTCTCTGTGCTCTGAAATCGACAGCCGGTCAGACCGGAACAGAGAAGGCGGTCAGACCGGACCCGGCCGGTCAGACCGGCCCACACACGGCGGTCAGACCGACTGTGTGCAGGCGGTCAGACCGACCATTGCACACCGGTCAGACCGGCCAGACTGTGTTGACAGCAGATGCTAGAGGATTGATGAGTTTTCTTGGTTCTTTGTGTTTAGCAGGTGTTGCCTTGTTTTCTCCTTCTCTGTTCCTGAGTCTCCAGTGAGTCTAACTCTTTCTCTCTTCATAGCATTAGTTGCTATCGGAGAAGAACTTTCCACTTGGGTACTTTTTGGGGGATAATTTTAAATTGCAACATTCACCTCCCCCCTCTGTTACCGATTTCGATCCAACACCATGTCCCGTGCTCTGGGTTTGGTTCGTGGTTGGCTTTGGACTCCCTCCGAGGCTTGCCCTAGACCTCCCTCGGGGCTGGCACTAGACCCCTCCGAGGTTGGTCTTCGTGCTTCGCTTGGGGTTAGCCTCGCGAACCTCGCCGTGGTTGGCCTTGCAAACCTCACCGAGGTTGTCTCATGGACTTAGCTCAGGTGAACCTTCCAACGAGCGCCACCACTTTGAAGTGGTCGTGGGCTCGAGATGGCACGGGGACCCTCCCTGAACAACAACATACTCTCAACGAATGCTGAAAGACCATGTAATGGCAACCTCATATTATGTGATGAGTATTTAACTTTGTTTGTGCTTCATTGTCGAAATTTGAGTTTAATTTTATGTCATTTGCTCTTAGATCTTTGTTGCTAGGAGAGCAATGATCTGATTGGTCTGCAGAGATGGTCTGACCAGCCACGGCTGTGGTCTAACAGGAGAACGGTCTGATCGACCATGGGCGGTGGTTGTCTGTCCAAGATGCATATTGGTTCCCTAAGTAGAGCCTGGTATGCGTTGATGATGGAACCTGGGCTGGAACTAGAACAAGAATTATCAGGGTTCACCATTTTGCCATACATATAACAACATGTATTATTTTTAAGCAATATTATGCTAATTAGTAATATGTCCGATAATTTTTAGTTTCAAAACTTCAACATAACCAATGACAATGTATGATGATAAAGAACTAGTGATCTAAATGCTTACCAATACGAAGAAATATGACAATAATATTAGTTAGTTGCAGCAAACTGAAAGTACTAAGAACGGAATCACAGACAAAGGTTGATCAATATTGGTAAAAATACATTATCTAACCCCAATGGACTGTTAAAAGAGAACAAAATTTCTTAAAATTTTTAAGTAAAAAATAGTAGAATGATGAAATGTAAGTTAATGTATTACCTTTTAGTATTTATATCCTTCAAAGTTCATAAAGCGATGAACCACAACATCATTGATAATTTGTCAATTCTTGTTTCTCCACATAGCAAATAAGTATATCATTCATGAAATCATCACCAATTAATTGAAAAGATCGATTAGATATTTACATGATCAACAGTTCAAGAGCAATATAATAGAAAAAATATGTCCAGTGGCTTACTTACTTGACGACATGGTTAAATACTATAATTTTGCTTCTGATTTGCAATGACCCTTGCCGGTATTCAAAAATCAAAATTGAAACTATAAGTCTTAACTCTATAATTCGACAAAAATATTCAACAACCATGATATTGAAACCCTCCTAACTCATAGATATAGCCTATGTTCTTCAAATAAATTAGAAGAATTAAAAAAAATTGAGAGCAAAATACGTACTAATTAGGTGGACTTAAGATTCCTTCGGTTGGCAAGGGCGGCTGATGGCATCAATTTCTCCCGTCCTTCGATGACCGGTCAAATATCCAGCTAAGTGCAGCTATGTGATGAACATGGTATGCGACACAAATAGACGTCAATCGCGGTCATAGCTGTCCATGCGAGAAAAATAGACGTCAATCGCGGTCAAGCGGGCCGTACGTACCCGTCGTTTCGTGGAAATTGAAAAGCAGATGCTACGCATAGATCAAGATTAACCCAGGAAAAGAAGGAAGAAATGCTACGCATCACGATTGCTCGGCTCGGGACGAAGCCAACCGAGACCCCGGTGACCCGGTCCCCGGCAATGACAGACCAGCAGCAGGCAAAGCTAGCACGCCTCAGACGATTCGGTCGGTTATCTCTGGAATTGGAGTGCCAGGGCAGGGTCCCAGGAGGAGTGCTCGCCAAGTCTTCCAGCCTCTGCGTTGTTGAGAGTTACTAGCAGTGCCGGACCCAGAATTTTACTAAAGAGTATACCGCACCAAAATTTTTATATACAATTCGGTAAAACCATTTGCCAATTCGGTAAATAATTGTAAAGTTTGCACCGTAATTCGGTATACAGACACTAAATAATATGATAAATCTTAAATTTAAGGATTAAGTTGGAAACTTGCACAAATTACAATATAAATAGTTCAAACACCATACTAGTAGTCTCAAATATACATAAAAGAGACTTACAATACCACTATTAAATTGCAGACATCACTTTATCGTAATAATATCAGAGATACCACGAATGCCTTGCCGAAGAATATCATCAGCCAAGTTGAATGCTTCTGTTACAGGAGTGTTTGGAGAAACAGCAGACAATAGTTTGTCATTTGGGATGACAATGAGTGTGTCCACACTATTTCTCAAGGCTGCTATCCCTTCTTGAGCCTGAACAGCCCGCCTCCTCCCCTCAAATGAGAATGGTGTTGTGACAATACCGACAGTCAGTATACCCATGGACTTGGCAATTACAGGAGCACCTCCAGTTCCAGTTCCTCCACCCATTCCAGCCTGCAATTTAGACACCAAAAGAGTATTATTGTACCCCCAATGTATAATGATTTCACACGTCAAGCCATCTAGGTGGTGACATTTACCGTCACAAAAACCATGTCAGAACCATAAAGTGCTTCCTGAATGGACTCACTACTCTCCTTCGCAGCATTCATCCCAATATCAGGGTTCCCCCCTGCACCCAGACCTCTAGTCAGCTCCTGCCCAATCTGCAACTTATTCTGGGGATACACCGGGGACATCCTTATCGCCTGCACATCAGTGTTCACGATCCAAAACTCAACACCATTCATGGAGCTCTCGATCATCCTGTTGACAGCATTTGAACCCCCGCCCCCAACTCCAATGACCTTGATCTTGGCCTCGTAATCATTCCGATCTGTCAGTACCCCCAGCCCCTCTAACGGGCTATTATCAGAAGAACCATTCCTCGGAGAGTGACCCAGCACCTGAAGTGAGAGTGACCCAAAAATGGAGTGTTTCTGACCAATATCCTCCCAGATGTAGCCCTCCAGCTCCCTGCTTCATTTCCCCATCTAGGGGACGGCGGAGCGAGCTGCGTGGAGCACGGAAGTTGTGTCGCCATCTCAACAAGCTAAAGTGGCAGGACAATCGTTGGTGCTCTTTTCCTGAGGGTACCAAAACGCTTCACCAATGGGGTTGGAGCCTGCTCATATCTACAAGAAATTGGGACAAAAGAATACTAAGCAGAGGTGAGATAGGCTCACCAAGAAATGGAACAAGAAATCCATACATGCGTGCCATCTATCTATATCTACCTACGCGTATCAATCTTGCAAGAAGAGAAATTTATCAACGAATACCTCGTACCATAATCACAAAAGCAAAACAGGCTCCCCGTTTTGCCATCAACCAGCAGCAGAGCGGGGACACTACGCAGGATCGCACACCAGGCTCATCTGATCCCCAATCCGGCGAATGCAGCTAAGATTAAGGTTCAAACAAAGCAGAAATTTGGACGGAGAAGATCGAGGCCAGAATCCTACTTACCAAGAGCGATTCCGGTGGCCTCAATCCCAAGAACCCACCATGGTGCACTTTGCGGCGCAATCGGCCGGCACCTGAGATTTGGGGAAAGAGGACAAGTAGGATTTCAGTGTGGCAGGCCGGCAGCCGAACCGTCAGCAGGGTGCGTGCGGGTGACGCGAAGTCGCGGTGCGTGCGGCAGGCCGACTGGCACCGGTACTGCGGCTGGACCCCAGGGTATGCCGTGGCCCACCCGACATACCCTGTGGGTCCGCCCCTGGTTACTAGTAGGTCTCTTAACACTAAAAAAAGAGAATAGATAGGAGAAGCTATCTATTTTTTATTTAGAGAAGGAAAGTAAAGACTTGAAATCTCAAACCTCAACAACCAAAATATTAGGTGAGTTTTTTAGGCTGTGATTTATGACTTTTAAATTCTGACTATTTGTGAGAGAGTACGAAGAGAGCCAGTCGCATACGATTTTGACCAGTATAGCTAAAGTCTATTTACTGTCTACTACAATTAATTTATAGACTTTATTTTAGAAAATATAATGTTTAAACTTTAATTACCTTAAAAAACAGAAAACATAAACTTGATGCCAAAAAACCCAACCATTGTGTTTTACCACTAGGCCACGTGGGTGTTCTCCGTCTCTTAACAACCATTGTCCCACCGCCTTTACTCGATCCGAAGACCGATCACACCGAGTGCAAGTCTTCGGTCGATCTGAATACTAGTCTTAAGAGCAAGGCTAATAATACAACCTTTAGCTGACTATATAGACACTTTATAGCCCACTTATCAATCTATTCATATAGTAGTTTACAGCCAGTTAAAGGCTGTATGATCCACCCCTTTCTCTCACAAAGTTTCTTGGTTCTTGTGCTTTAGCTGACTGTAAATTTACAGCCCACCTCTCCTCTCTCTCCTCCTCTCTCTTCTCCACCTCAGCATACAGTCTACTAAGGCCAGTCTCAGTGGGGGTTTCATGGAGTTTCATGAGCATTAAATACGCTGACATGACACTGTATTGATGAAGAGAGAGATGGTAAAAGTTTCATGGGAGTAGAGAGAGTTTCATGGGGATGAAACTCTTCTGCACTGTTTCCAAAATATGGGTGTGTTGAAAACTGAGACATGAAACCTCCATTGAGACTGGCCTAACAGCCTTTTATTATACTTGCTCTCAGTCGAACTGAAGACTATTCACCGAGTCCAAGTCTTCTAGACATGCACCTAATGATGTCCGCATAGTTAATGACTTGGGAACTTGGAATAGCGTGTCGGTCGAGTTCCCAACCAATGGCCGGTCCTAGCATTCAATTTTTGTTTCACATTATAAGCTAGATATATATCCTAACTTTTTGAGACATTTACCACTCTAATTTCCATCTGATATCCTTACTAGCTTATTGCTTAAGCTTATATAATTGTGGTTTTTGTCTTTTGATTAAAATTATACTGTATTGGCTATTAGCTTTTTTTAGAAAAAACAATTAAAAAAATTTAAAAAATCATTATATCGTTATGAGCAATACAAAGAAATAAGTGAAAAAAATACAAAAAAGCTAAAAGAAGCAAGAGTCAAAATAAGCCGAAATTAGAAACTGATGCATTCCAAGTGAGCTTCTGCTTATTTTTACTATTTATAAATTTTGTCTTTTCTGATCTTTTGGTTTTTTGAGTTTTTTCCCCGGTTTTTTCCCGTATTCGTTTGTATTGTCCGTGATGAGCTAACACATTTTTTCTATTTTTAAATTTATTTTAAATTTAATTACGCCAAATAAGTCATCTTCAACTATAGTATAATTTCAGCCAACTACAGTGTAATTTTAGTTATAAGCCACTATTTTTCAGTCCAACCAAAAGCCTATATCTTCTAGCTGTCGACAAATAGACGTCAGTCGCGGTCAAGCGGGCCGTACGCAGGGGTGGATCTACAGTAATTCATGGGTATTCAGCTGAATACCCAAATTTTTTTGCAAAAAATCTGCTATATATTAGGTATAGTGTATATATATATATTAGTAATTGGGTTTAAAAAACAGTATTTGAAGTGAAAAACGAGCTCCAGCCGACTGAAACGGCCCACGTGCCGAACGGCCCATTGCGCGGTGCGCCTTCGGCCTCCCACGCCCAAACGACCCATTGTGCGGTGCCCTTCCTCAGTCCTCACGCCTGCGCCGACAGCGCCTCCTTCGGTTCCTCTCCTCGGCCGCGAGGGGAGGAAGGCGGCGGCCTGGCGCCACGACGCGCTCGCGGAGCTGCCTCCGATGAAGCTAGGGTTTTACTTCCTTCCGCGCCTTAGGGGCGATGCAGTCGCTGTAGCGGAAAGCTTCATCTTCGCTTGCCGCGGACCACGAAACCCTAGCGTTAGCCTCCCATGGGCGCCTGTGGAAGGAAGGCGGTGCGCGAGGTTGATTTCCCATGCCCGCTTGGGTTCAGATCCGCGTCAAGGTAATGTCACATCTTATTCTGTTTTTTTAAGATTTGTTGGGAGCAATTCGTGTGTTATCTTGCCTGATCGGAAGTTTAGTTGCATGTTGAAATGCACAAAATTCTCCCCGTGGTTTTAATTAGATGGTAGACTCGTCAAATTTTTCTGGCCTTCATATCTCTATGCTTCTCTTTGTTACAGTTACGACTTAATAGCATTCATATGTCAGTTACGACTTACGAGAGGCTTATAGCTATAACATGTTCTTCCCTGCAACTTATGCTGAAGTTAGGTGGTCCCTGACTCCCTGTTGAAGGGCTCAAAATCTCCATATGGTATATTGATTCTGCGATAAAATAGTTTGTTAGTTAGTTAATATTGACTGCTCCTTTTTGGGGGGTTTATCTTCTTGTTTAACAAACCTTCGCTAGTCCCTGATATTGACAAATGACAAGCCTTGTTTATTCAGAACTGATTAGCACGACCCATCTCCTTTATCTTAAATGTAACTTGTAAGTAAAACCTTTATAAACTTTGTACTACTCTTGTGCTATGAAAATTGCGATGCTAGCTGTGATGGTATGTTCATTTGGAGCAAGATGAAGCTTGCTCTCAGTAGGTTTGAGTGGGGTTGAATCTGTTGTATGGATTTGGTTTGCACACTCTTGGAAGCTTGTTAATTCATCGCTAGTTATTCTCTGGTGGTGAGTTTGAACTTCTGAAATGACGAGATGTTCATCGCTTCTATGTCGAAATGTTCTTAAGTATTATTGACAGTGCAGTATGAACAATTGTACTTTAATTTTTGCTATTATGGACCTTTATATTTTTTTATTGAACAATATTTTTGTAACTTCGAATACCTATTTCGAAATTTTTGGATCCGCCACTGACCGTACGTACCGTTGTTTCGTGGAAATTGAAAAGCCGATGCTACGCATAGATCAAGATTAACCCTGGAAAAAGAAGGAAAAAACGCTACGCATCACGATTGCTCGGCTCGGGACGAAGCCAACCGAGACCCCGGTCCCCGGCAATGACAGACCAGCAGCAGGCAAACGCCTCACATACGATTCGGTCGGTTATCTCCGGAATTTGGAGTGCCAGGGCAGGGTCCCAGGAGGAGTGCTCGCCAAGTCTTCCAGCCTCTGGTTGTTGAGAGTTACTAGTAGGTCTCTTAACACTAAAAAAACAGAATAGATAGGAGAAGCTATCTATTTTTTATTTAGAGAAGGAAAGTAAAGACTTGAAATCTCAAACCTCAATAATCATAATATTAGGTGAGTTTTTTAGGCTGTTATTTATTACTTTTGAATTCTGACTGTTTGTGAGAGAGAGTACGAAGAGATTTCAAGCCTCAATAATCATAATATTAGGTGAGTTTTTTAGGCTGTGATTTATTACTTTTGAATTCTGACTGTTTGTGAGAGAGAGTACGAAGAGAGACAGTCGCATACGATTTTGACTAGTATAGCTAAAACCTATTTAGTGTCTACTATAATTAATTTATAGACTTTATTTTAAAAAATACAATGTTTAAAATTTAATTACCTTAGAAGAAACAGAAAACATAAACATGATACCGAAAAACCCAACCATTGTGTTTTACCACTAGGGCACGTGGGTGTTCTCCGTCTCTTAACAACCAGTGTCCCACCGCCTTTACTCAATCCGAAGACCGATCACACCGAGTGCAAGTCTTCGGTCGATCTGAATACTAGTCTTCGGTCGATCTGAATACTAGTCTTCAGTCGAACTGAAGACTATTCACCGAGTCCAAGTCTTCTAGGCATGCACCGAATGATATCCGCATCGTTAATGACTTGGGAACTTGGAATAGCGTGTCGGTCGAGTTCCCAACCAATGGCCGGTCCTAGCATTCAATTTTTGTTTCAGATTATACGCTAGATATATATCCTAACTTTTTGAGACATTCCCCGTCGAGCCTCTGCGCTGTAGTCTCCGCGCCCACGCGCAACCTCGGCCTTCGCATGCGAAGCGTCGACTTCGCATGTGCACTCTTAACCCGTGCGGGCAGGAAGCGACTGGTTAACCCCGCGTGTATGCACGTGGGCTCAGGGAATAAAGTACGCGGGAATTCTTTACTGGTTAACCAGTTGTTCACTGTACAGCGAGCATGGGCTAGCTCCAGATCGAGACTCCGCACTAACTGCAGGCCGAGGCTCCGCGCCAGGCCTCCGCGTCGGCGAGCTTCGCGAGGCCATCCGAAGGCTCCATCTGTGCATGCATTCACGTGAGTATATGCATGTGATTTCACATACGCATGCACTACATAAATACTTAAATTTGCAAATCAACTACTAGCATAGGGAATCAGTGTTTGTTTAACAAAAGTGGAAGCCAATGCATTCCTGAGTAACCTACATGTGTTCAATGATAGCATCTCATTATTACTTGTACTGTATGCAATAAGTGCATGTCCCAGCTTGCACACGGCATCCATATTTTCCCGCTTTGCATTTGCTAGCGGTCGCAGAAGGCATGATTGCATGCAGGCAGCCTTGCATTAGCTAATACACATCCGGCAAGGGAGATGCATGAGTAATACGTGAAGACGCCCAGACTTCTCTTCGGAGACTTCACCTCCATATGGCGCTCCCTCCACTCCGACGCCACCGGCCCCCGCGCGTACCTCTCTGAGCACAAGGATGAGCCCTCGGCGCGTACCTCTCCGAGCACGGGGACGAGCTTCAAAATCCAGACGGACGGCCGGCGCTCGGCGCCGCACGTAGGCCTCACCTCCGGCCCGTTAGCTTCCTTGGCGTTCGCGACGACGAGCTCGTCTCCGCGCCGCGAACTTCGCGACGGCAAAGTCATCTCTATGCAGTTACGTGAGGCACGTCTCTATGCATGCATGTGAAGTATTCATCCTCGTCTCCACCAGCCAGACTGGACGCACCTCCATGAGAAGCTGCCGGCTCCACCTCGCCTGGCGCCCGCATGGACTTCGTCGGCCTTCGCCTTGGCGACCGCGTGGACTTCGTCGGCCTTCGCCTCGACGCCGTGAGGACCTCGCCGGCCTTCGCCTTGCCTTCGCGACGACCGGCGCGCGTGCGCAAAGTCTCCGGTGTGCAAAGCTCCCGCCTGAGGTCTCCGGCTCGAGGTCTCCGGCGCGCGCGCGCGAAATCTTCGGCGTGCGAAGCCCCCGCCTGAGGTCTGCGGCTCGAGGTCTCGGGCGCGCGTGCACGAAGTCTCCGACGTGCGAAGCCCCGCCTGAGGTCTGCGGCTCGAGGTCTCGGGCGCGCGTGCACCAAGTCTCCGGCGTGCGAAGCCCCCGCCTGAGGTCTCCGGCGCGTGTGTGTGAAGTCTCCGGCGTGCGAAGCCCCCGCCTAAGGTCTGCGGCTCGAGGTCTCGGGCGTGCGTGCGCGAAGTCTCCGGCGTGCGAAGCCCCCGCCTGAGGTCTCCGGCTCGAGGTCTCCGGCGCGCGTACGTGAAGTCTCCGGCGTGCGAAGCCCCCGCCTGAGTGAACCACGCGGCGAAGCCTACCCCGCGCCGAGATGATGACATCTTCCGGGCTGCATGGCATGAGGATCCGACCTGGCGTCGCGAAGTCACATCCGAATGTCCATGGCATGCAGGCAGGAAGTGCCCAGCCAGCTTCGTGAGTCGGTTGTTGTAAGGTCTTACGACCTCCCAGAACCCTTTACGACTTGTTAGAGTCGTTTTCGACCAGATAGAATTGAGTACGACCGGTCCGGGATGCTTACGACCAGTTTCGATCGCTTCAAAACTCTATCGATCAATTTTCCTTCTTAGTCGTAAAAACACTGTAGTAATTACGACCACTCCTCCTTATCGAGCGCTGTCTTCCTCCAGTCGCTCTCGAGGATACCGTGATCGTAAATCTTTACGAACACGCAGTGATGCTGGCGATCACTGTTCACCGTAGTCGAACACCTTTTCGACTACGTTCACTTTCCTGCAACGTGATCGGAGTCGCTTCCGATCACGTACTAACCTTCTCGATGTAGTCGTAACTCCTTACGACCACCTTCAACTCATTACGACCACCTTCACCGTGGTCGCAGCCTTTCCTGTGTAGTCGAGGAATTATTGTACCTTTGCTGTGATCGTAGCGTCGATCGATCACGCCCGCTGGAACTTCGCCGTGGTCGTAACTCCTCCCGATCACGCTTGCGGTGATCGTGAGCCCTTCCGACCACGCCTTGCACAAACACACGACAAAACAATGCTTTGTGTGTTTCCCTCTTTTTGGTATTTTCTCAAATTGCTTGGTCCATCGAATACATGGCTCTAAGCCTCTTTTTATACCCGGCTGTTTTACTTCAACACGGGTTCGACTACGATTACACCTCGGATTCCGATTCCGATTCTAATACGACTTCTACTCCGATATGACTTCGTCTAGGACTTGGTCTCTGTCTTCGACTTCTGATTTCTCCTCCGTCTCGACTTCGATTCCTTCCAAACTTTGTACGTGACTCCTAAACAAGATTATTTACAACATTCTCTCCCTAATCTTGTTTTTCCACTTCAATCATGCCGATCTTTTTTCTCATCTCCGAGAACTTTATCCGCCCCAGCGACTTCGTCAGAATGTCAGCCTTCTGTTCATCTGTACTGATATAGTCAATAGCGATCTTCCCTTCTTCGACACAATCTCTGATATAATGATATCTTGTGTCTATGTGTTTGCTTCTATCATGTAGAACCGGATTCTTGCTCTGCGATATTGCAGATTTGTTATCAACCCTGAGCGTCACCTTCTGGATTGTCTCGTCCGACAATTCACTTAGCAGTCGAGCGAGCCAAACTCCCTGACAAGATGCTGCGCTCGCTGCGATGTACTCGGCTTCACAAGAAGATAATGCAACCACCTTTTGCTTCTGGGATTGCCAACTGATCGGACTCTCCCCAAGCACAAACATTACGCCTGTCGTGCTCTTCCGATCGTCGACATCTCCCGCCATGTCGCTGTCACTGTAGCCCGTCAGTGACAAACCGTTTGCTCCTTTTTTCTTGAACTGAATCCCGAGATTCAGAGTACCTTTGATGTATCTCAGGATGTGTTTTACGGCATTCATATGCTCCTGAGTCGGTTTCTCCATGAAACGACTTACGTATCCGACCGAAAATGAGATGTCTGGTCGGGTGTGCACCAGATATCGTAGACTTCCGACAATGCTCCTATAAGTCGTGGCATCAACTGGTGATCCTGGGCCTGTCTTGCTCAACTTCAGATGATTCTCCATTGGGGTTTGACATGGATTGCACTCTTCCATACCTGATTTCTCCAGAATCTTTCGAGCATATCCCGACTGACAAAGTGTTATGCCGTTGTCGGTTTGTTTTACTTCAATGCCGAGGTAGTAGCACAGAAGTCCTAAATCAGTCATTTTGAACAGCCTCTTCATCTCTTCTTTAAACCTCATAATCTCCTTCGAGCTTGATCCAGTAATGATCAAGTCGTCCACGTAAACACCCACGATTAGTCTGTTCTTCGCATCTCCCCTTGAGTATACGGCATGTTCAGAGTGGCTTTTTCTGAACCCGAGTGCCGTTAGACTTTTGTCAAGTTTCAAATTCCATGCTCGTGGTGCTTGCTTAAGTCCGTAGAGAGCTTTGTTCAGCTTCAAGACTTTCTCGGCTTGTTTCTTGGATTGAAAACCCGGCAGTTGAGAAACATAAACTTCCTCCTCAATGTCTCCGTTCAAGAACGCCGTTTTCACATCCATGTGGTGAATCTCCCATCCACCGTTTGCTGCCAATGCAAGAAGTAGTCGTATAGTCTCCATACGGGCTACTGGGGCAAAGACTTCTTCGTAGTCGATGCCTTGTTTTTGAACATACCCTTTCGCCACAAGTCGTGCTTTGTGTTTTACGACTTCTCCCTTGGAATCCTTCTTTACCTTGAAGATCCACTTTAAACCGATTGCTCGATGACCCTTTGGCAAATCGGTGAGTTCCCATGTGTCGTTCTCTTCAATCGACTTCAACTCTTCCTGCATAGCAATTCTCCAGCATGCATCCCCCTTTGCTTCTTCATAACTCGTGGGTTCTTCTGCAGTCGTGCAAAATAACAATTCTTCAGACTGCATTGGTTCAGTCTGTGCATAGATCTCGCTAATGCTCCTTATCTTCGGTACTCGACCGTTTGAATCTTCTTCATCGAGGTCTTCTATCTCAGGTAATACTTCATGATCGATACTTGAGTTTTGAGATGTGGTCGTAGCTTCTTCCGTATTGTCGGTATTTTCGACTTCGACTTCGAATGTTACCCACTTCGATATGTCCTTCTCACTGTCCTCGTGTTCTTCCCACTCCCAATGTTTGTTTTCTTCAAAGACCACGTCTCTGCTCACATGAATCTTCCTTTCGACCGGATCATAGCACCTATACGCCTTGGTGCCTGGTTCCGAGCCAAGATAGATCATCCGTCGGCTCCGGTCGTCGAGCTTCTTGAGATAAGTGGATGGCTTCACATGGGCTAAGCATCCGAAAACCTTTAGATGCTCGACATTGGGTTTTCTTCCCGACCACTGTTCATATGGAGTGACTCCATCCAGTGATCGCGTGGTCGCACGATTTAGCAGATGGACAGCATGTCGTACTGCTTCTGCCCAAAACCTCCCGGGCAGGAATCGGCTCTTCAACAGACTTCGTGCCGTTTCGACCACGGTCCGGTTTCTTCTTTCTACGACTCCGTTTTGTTGAGGTGAATACGGAGCCGTGAAGAATCTTGCAATACCCTTCTCTTCACAAATCGAGTCGAACTCTCTTGCGAGGAATTCTCCTCCTCGGTCTGATCTGACCGACTTCACCTTCTTATCGACTTCGTTTTCGACAAGAGTTATGAACTTCTGAAAGTTCGACTTTGCCTCATCCTTGCTCTTCTGCATGTACACCCACATGGCTCTGGAATAGTCATCTACGATCAACATGAAGTACTGATTCCCGGCATCTGTGCGAGGTGTGATTGGTCCGCACAGATCTATGTGAACCAATTCGAGAGGTTGCGAAGCTCTGAAACTCGTCTGCTGTGGAAAACCGCTACGAGTTTGTTTTGCCACCAGACAGCCTTCGCAGACTTGCTCCGGGTGGTCGATTGTCGGTAATCCGACCACCATCTCCTTTTCGGCCATAGTGTTGAGACTCTGGAAGTTCAGATGTCCGAATCTTGCGTGCCATAGCCAGGCCGCGTCATTGGTTGTAGTCTTCATACACTTCGGCTTGCAAGCTTCAATCTTGATTTTGTACAAACGGTTCACAGTCCGTTGTACCTTCATCAGCAAACGTTCGCTGTGATCGAACACCTTCAGATGGTTGCCTTTGAGCTCGATCCGGCAATCTTCTTCGGTCAATTGTCCAAGACTTATGATATTGCTCCGAAGACTCGGTATGTAATATACATCCGAGAGCTTTCTTCGACTTCCATCTTTGCATTGCATCAGGATTGTGCCTCTCCCTTTTATCTGAACAGTCGAGCCGTCTCCGAACTGTACTCTTCCGAGTACACTCTTATTTAATTCGTAAAACATCGAGTACGTACCCGTCATGTGGTTGCTGGCTCCGTTGTCGAGGTACCAGTCTGCCGTCCGCTCTTGAGTCGGCTCTCCTTCATTCAACAGACTTGGAAATACTTTCTCTTCGTTTAACAGAACCATTGTCGGTTCGTCTGTAGTGCAGAGCGACAACAGCAATGTCGGCTCTTTGTGCTCATCCGTTTGAGCCAGGTTTGCTTCCTCTACTTTCTTCTTACTTTGGCAATTCGCAGCATAGTGACCATACTTCTTGCAGTTATGGCACTGGATGTGGCTCCGACATTCGGCTGCGTAGTGCCCAAACTTCTCGCACGTGTAGCACTGGATATCAGACTTGTCTGTCTGGTGATTTCCGTCTCCACGACCACCACGACCTCTTCGACCACCTCTTCCACGATCACCTTGGCCATAGCCTTGTCCTTGTCCTCGCCCATGAGACGCGCCACGGCCACGACCACGTCCACGACCGCCCCTTGATGACGATTCTCCTCGGTTCCTCGTGTCATCCTTTACAAACAATGCTTGTTGGTTGTAAGGCCCTTTTCCTTCGTTGTCGGTTTGGTAACTCTTCAGAAGCTGCTCGTGTGCTCTGAGCGCCCCAGTTACCTCCTCGACCTTCATCTTCGAGAGGTCTTGTGAGTACGTGATCGTAGTTACGACCGGGAGAAACTTCTCCGGCAGTATTCGTAGATACTTCTTTACCGCCACCTCATCTTTCAAGTCGTCGCCGAGAGATTTGATCTCGTTCACGACTTCGTTGAATCGACCAGAGAACTCTTCTACTGTCTGATCTCTTCCCATCTTCAAAGTTTCAAATTCACTGCGTAATGTTTGAAGTCGAACTTCCTTCACTCGATCTACTCCTTGGTGCATTATCTGCAGAGTAGTCCAGACATCTCTCGCCGTCTCCTTGCCGATCAGCTGCCGCATCATCGAGTCGGGCACAGCCTGATAGATCGCTGCCATCGCCATCTTGTCAAGTCGTTCATCAATGACTTTGTCTTTCTCCTTTGGTTCAACCGGGCCCCAGACTCCCTGAGCGATCATGTTGACCTTCATCTTCATCGCCCAGATCGGGTAATTGTCCGAACTGAGGATCGGGTACTGCAGCGACACGCTTTCCTTCACCTTTGAAGCCTCCGCCATGGTTCACCAGGCTCTGATACCAAATGTTGTAAGGTCTTACGACCTCCCAGAACCCTTTACGACTTGTTAGAGTCGTTTTCGACCAGATAGAATTGAGTACGACCGGTCCGGGATGCTTACGACCAGTTCCGATCGCTTCAAAACTCTATCGATCAATTTTCCTTCTTAGTCGTAAAAACACTGTAGTAATTACGACCACTCCTCCTTATCGAGCGCTGTCTTCCTCCAGTCGCTCTCGAGGATACCGTGATCGTAAATCTTTACGAACACGCAGTGATGCTGGCGATCACTGTTCACCGTAGTCGAACACCCTTTCGACTACGTTCACTTTCCTGCAACGTGATCGGAGTCGCTTCCGATCACGTACTAACCTTCTCGATGTAGTCGTAACTCCTTACGACCACCTTCAACTCATTACGACCACCTTCACCGTGGTCGCAGCCTTTCCTGTGTAGTCGAGGAATTACTGTACCTTTGCTGTGATCGTAGCGTCGATCGATCACGCCCGCTGGAACTTCGCCGTGGTCGTAACTCCTCCCGATCACGCTTGCGGTGATCGTGAGCCCTTCCGACCACGCCTTGCACAAACACACGACAAAACAATGCTTTGTGTGTTTCCCTCTTTTTGGTATTTTCTCAAATTGCTTGGTCCATCGAATACATGGCTCTAAGCCTCTTTTTATACCCGGCTGTTTTACTTCAACACGGGTTCGACTACGATTACACCTCGGATTCCGATTCCGATTCTAATACGACTTCTACTCCGATATGACTTCGTCTAGGACTTGGTCTCTGTCTTCGACTTCTGATTTCTCCTCCGTCTCGACTTCGATTCCTTCCAAACTTTGTACGTGACTCCTAAACAAGATTATTTACAACATCGGTGGGATAGCCACCTCGGCCAAGGACTCTGCAAGGGCGAAGGTTCCTCGGGAGCTTCCGCGCCCATGGCCTGCGCCTCCGGTGACCACCGCGTGGGCCAGGCGCCGTTCGTCTCTACGCTGCTTAGACTCCGCAGTGTCGCCTTGGTCCTCGTGAAGCATCGCCAGGCCCTCCGCCGCCGAGACAGTCGAAGACGCGGAGCACTCCCGCAGCCTCCTCGACGCTAGCTTCACCCTCGAAGGCGCGGATCGGGGGTGCGCCTCCCGTGGCCTTTGCGCCTCCGTGGCACGCTCATCGGAGAAGCCCCCATGTGGTCTCCGAGGCAGTCCACATCCCCGCGGCACGCTCCGCGGGCTCTGCACAGGCCAGGACGCCGCACCAATGGAGTATGCTCTGCGTCGACGCCGCCCCGCCTGGTACGCACTGCACGTAATTGCCCACGAGGCTCTACTAAATTCCTGCTGCATTCTTTGCGTGCACAGCTTTAAGAAAATGGCTATGCAGCATATCATTCTGTACGATGCTTTAATAATTGCCACTACAGTTCCATTCTGAGAGCATTTGATTTGGCCGTGATTGCTTCTCCGGTTTTGGCCTGCTCTAGGCTACCGTAGTATCAAATGCTTTCCTGGCATTGCATTCTGGAAATTTTTTGTTGTTGCAAGTCTCTGGCCATTTCTTTGCTGCCTCTGTTTTGGTCCTCGTTTTTTATTTAAATCGCACGACGGCCTGGCGCCTCGGCGTAGTCTACGGACTCTAAATAAGACGTAGCGTTGAGCTTGCCTCCGCACGCACCAGTCTACGGACTTTAAATAAGACGTAGCGTTGAGCTCAGCTTCCGCACGCGCGAGTCTACGGACTATAAATAAGACGTAGCGTTGAGCTCAGCTTCCGCACGCACCAGTCTACGGACTTTAAATAAGACGTAGCGTTGAGCTCAGCTTCCGCACGCGCGAGTCTACGGACTATAAATAAGACGTAGCGTTGAGCTCAGCTTCCGCACGCACCAGTCTACGAACTTTAAATAAGACGTAGCGTTGAGCTCAGCTTCCGCACGCGCGAGTCTACGGACTATAAATAAGACGTAGCGTTGAGCTCAGCTTCCGCACGCACCAGTCTACGGACTTTAAATAAGATGTAGCGTTGAGCTCAGCTTCCGCACGCGCGAGTCTACGGACTATAAATAAGACATAGCGTTGAGCTCAGCTTCCGCACGCACCAGTCTACGGACTATAAATAAGACGTAGCGTTGAGCTCAGCTTCCGCACGCACCAGTCTACGGACTTTAAATAAGACGTAGCGTTGAGCTCATCTTCCGCACGCGCGAGTCTACGGACTATAAATAAGACGTAGCGTTGAGCTCAGCTTCCGCACGCACCAGTCTACGGACTCTAAATAAGACGTAGCGTCGAGGTCAGCCTCCGCACGCGCGAGTCTACGGACTATAAATTAAGTCGTGGCGTCAAGATCCGCCTCCGCACGCGCCAGTCTATAGACTCTAAATAAGACATAACGGGGGGACGCCCCCGTGCGCACTCTACGGAGTATAAATAGACATGGATGTTATTCCCACGCACTCTACGGAGTATCAAAATTTCGACAGGGCCGAGGCACTAGGGAGTGCCTCGCTTTAGGCGGCACAGCGCTTGGATATCGCGCCCTCGTGCGTGTTGCACCAGGGAGTTAGGGGAACGGCGGCTCCGCCTCCCTGCCTCCGCGCGCGTAGTGCCCTCGGCATACGCCGCAAGCGCCCGCTCTTCGCGGGCACACTTTTTGAAGGTAGGGGAACGGCGGTCTCGCATCCTTGTCTCCGCGTGCGTAGTGCCCTCGGCCTACGACGCAAGCGCCCGCTCTTCGCGGGCACTCTTTTCGAAGGTAGGGGAACGGCGGCCTTCGCCCCTTTGCCTCCGCGTGCGTAGTGCCCTCGGCCTACGCCGCAAGCGCCCGCTCTTCGCGGGCACTCTTTTCGAAGGTAGGGGAACGGCGGTCTCGCCTCCTTGCCTCCGCGTGCGTAGTGCCCTCGGCCTGCGCAGCAAGCGCCTGCAATCCGCGGGCACTACTTTTAAAGGTAGGGGAACGGTGCCTTCGCCTCTCTAGCTCCGCGTGCGTAGTGCCCTCGGCCTGCCCCCCAAGCGCCGGCTCTTCGCGGGCACTCTTTTGGAAGGTAGGGGAACGGCGGTCTCGCCTCCTTGCCTCTGCGTGCGTGGTGCCCTCGGCCTACGCCGCAAGCGCCCGCTCTTCGTGGGCACCCTTTTCGAAGGTAGGGGAACGGCGGTCTCGCCTCCTTGCCTCCGCGTGCGTAGCGCCCTCGGCCTACTCCGCAAATGCCCGCTCTTCGCGGGCACTCTTTTTGAAGGTAGGGGAACGGCGGTCTCGCCTCCATGCCTCCGCGTGCGTAGCGCCCTCGGCCTGCGCCGCAAGCGCCCACTCTTCGCGGGCACTCTTTTCGAAGGTAGGAGAACGACAGTGTCGACACGTCTTCGGCGCTCGACGACACGTCTTCGGCGCTCGACTCCGCCGTCCGCCTCGTAGGCATCGCCTCGGCGCTCGACTCCGCCGTCCGCCTCGTAGGCGTCGCCTCGGCGGGACGGCACGTCTTCGGCGCTCGACGACACATCTTCGGCGCTCGACGACACGTCTTCGGCGCTCGACTCCGCCGTCCGCCTCGTAGGCATCGCCTCGGCGGGACGGCACGTCTTCGGTGCTCGACTCCGCCGTCCGCCTCGTAGGCGTCGCCTCGGCGGGACGGCACGTCTTCGGCGCTCGACTCCGCCGTCCGCCTCGTAGGCCTCGCCTCGGTGGGATGGCACGTATTCGGCGCTCGACTCCGCCGTCCGCCTCGTAGGCGTCGCCTCGGCGGGACGGCACGTCTTCGGCGCTCGACGACACGTCTTCGACGCTCGACGACACGTCTTCGACGCTCGACGACACGTCTTCGGCACTCGACTTCGTCGTCCGCCTCGTAGGCATCGCCTCGGTGGGACGGCACGTCTTCGGCGCTCGACGACACGTCTGCGGCACTCGACTCCGTCGTCCGCCTCGTAGGCATCGCCTCGGCGGGACGGCACGTCTTCGGCGCTCGATGGCACGTCTTCGGCGCTCGACGGCACGTCTTCGGCACTCGACTCCGCCGTCCGCCTCGTAGGCATCGCCTCGGCAGGACGACACGTCTTCGGCGCTCGACTCCATTGTCCGCCTCGTAGGCGTCGCCTCGGCGGGACGCCACGTCTTCGGCGCTCAACGACACGTCTTCGGCACTCGACTCCGCCGTCCGCTTCGTAGGCATCGCCTCGGCGGGACGACACGTCTTCGGCGCTCGACGACGTCTTCGGCGCTTCACTGATTTCTTCATAGGCATTGCCTCTAGTGTCTGCGAGCTACCAGTTGCATCGGCACCCTCGCGCTTGCTGTCAGGGAACGGGGGGCTGGGGTGGTTGATCGCATCAGCTCGCCCATCGGGACCTCAGCGCTTGCTGTCGAGGGAGTACTGTTGTAGGGGTGGCCCAACCCCCCGTGACTGGGCCGTGCAACTAGTCCAACATGTAATAGGCCCAATAGTGTAGAGGAATATACCAGTGTAAATATATCAATGTACCCTCATCCCTTGTAAATACTAAGGGGTAGAATGGGAATTTCCCATTCTACCCCACTCATATATATAACCCCCAGGAGGGGCAAAGGGGGGACTCCTCTCATTCTCACCAGCTCTCCACAGATCTAGCTCTCCTCTTCTCCTTCTACTAGTCCCCTTCAGTCCTGTTTAGCCCGTAGCTACAACACATCTTTTTGGCTTTTTTAAAGCTTTTTTATTGCTCTTTTTTCCGTATTCGTTTGCATTATCCATGATGAGTTAACCTATTTTTTCTATTTTAATTTTTTAAATTTAATTACGCTAAATAAGCCACCATCACTCCATCAGCTACAGTGCAATTTCACCCAGTTACAATAAAATTTCAGCCATAAATAACTTTTTTAGTCCAAATGAGGAAATTTTTGTACGGATAATCCGTTTTTTATTCGAAAATACATAAATATACCCGCGACAAAATTTTTTACAAAAATAATCTCCAGTCGCCACCCCATTGGGCGACTGCTACCTTTCGCCCAACCGGGAGGCGACATTTAGGGAATCTGTGTACCGTTGGGCGACTACTGCAATCGCTGTACGGTTGAGCGACTTCGATTGAAGTCGCCCAACCGTTGAGCGACTTCAATTGCAGTCGCCCAACCGTAGGGCGACTGCAATTATGCCGCCCACTAACCCCGAGCACATTCCCCTCGTTCTGCCATTCTACTCATTCATTCTGCCCAGAGAGAAGAGAGGAGGAAGAGGAAGAAAAGAAGAGGAGAAGAGAGGGAGGAGGGGAAGAAAAGGAGGTGAGGAGAGAAGAGAAGTCGAAGCTATTCAATCGATTTGGATCCAGGTATTTTTTTTAATTATGTTGTATTTACAGTCTTCAACTCTCATGTTATTTGACATGTCGTAAATTTCAATCATACATGTAGGCATACATCATTAATGGCCAGTACTACATTGAGAGTGTATTATGGTGTTGGAATCATTCGTGATGGTCCGACTGGTGTGGATTTGAGCGATTTTCCGCAAGTCACTCTCGTACTTCCGGATGACGAGAATGCTCAAATGACAGATGTGCAGCATTGGCTGACCCAGAGTTTTTCATTGGACCCCGAGGTGTGCAGCGTCGTTGTGCAAGGGCTTTGGAG
The DNA here is from genome assembly GCA_017311315.1 of Dendrocalamus latiflorus. NCBI lineage: Eukaryota > Viridiplantae > Streptophyta > Magnoliopsida > Poales > Poaceae > Dendrocalamus > Dendrocalamus latiflorus. The sequence continues at coordinate 34,417,134 of CM029655.1, read as the reverse complement.
CCGGTCTTCCACTGACATCAGATGGGAGTTGAAGACATTGGTGCGCTCTGGTTCGTGGAAGGGCTTTGTGCAAGGGTGCCGGCGCCGTGGATACGAGTGTGTCCTGCTTGTGCAACCGTGCTCACTACAAGCAGCTGCGCAAGCTCGTGCGTCCGCCTATGCTTCGGGGGGTGCTAGCACCTCGGGCGGGCCGCACGTCGGTGGAGCTGATGAAGTTGCTCGTGATGAAGGCGATGCGGTACACGGAGGAGAGTTAAGGCCGTCAAGCTATACAGAGGGAACTGGGCAAGCCGATGCGGTACATGGAGGAGAGTTACAGCTGTCAAGCTATAGAGAGGGAACTGGGCAAGCTGATGAAGGAGAGCATAATGAGTATATCGTGCATCAGATGGAATCTGATGACCAGAGGGCATGGGATGAAGAGCAAGCTGTAGAGGACGACGAGGAGGACAGTTCCGATGATGAAGAAGTTCCTATCCCCGAAGAATGGAACCAGTATAATGCGGAGGGTGTTTCCGCACATGATGAGCATGAATCGCCATGGGAGTATCATCAAACAGAGGTTCGGGTGCATGCTATGTTTGCTGACAAGGAAGCGCTGCAGGATGCCATCAAACTTTGGGCCCTTTCAATGCAACGGACATTTCGCGTCGTCAAATCAAGCCAGGAGCAGTACACTGTGAAGTGCGAGCAGACTGGTTGTCCTTTTAGGGTGCACGCACGTAGACCCAAGTATGAGACTCATTGGATTGTGTCCAAGGTGGAGCCGCACTCCTGCATTGTAAACACAGTCTTGGCGAGGCATCGTAACCTGACGTCCGGATTTATCGCCAATTTGATGTATGGGGAGATAGTGGAGAAGAAAGATGTTGCGGCCACACATATTATGCTAGCTATTGAGAATAAATTCAAGTATAAGATTAGCTACGCGAAGGCGTGGCGTGCGAAGCAAAAGGCGTTGGAAAAACGTTTTGGCACTTTCGAAGCGGCGTACGACAACCTTCCTCGTATGCTTAAGGTGTTGCAGCAAAGGAACCCCGGCACGTACATCGCGGTGCACGACAAGCCGTCCATAAGTCCACCGGGATTTGCAGTGTTGCAGAGAGCATTCTTTGCATTTGGTGCTAGCATTGAAGCATTCAGACACATGCTGCCAGTTATCTCAATAGATGGGACCTTCTTGACAGGCAAATACAAAGGGCAGCTCCTGACGGCCATAGGCGTTGACGGTAACAATCAAATATTGCCGCTGGCCATTGCATTTGTGGAGAGTGAGAATTATGAGAGCTGGCTGTGGTTTCTGAGACATGTGAGGGGTGGAGTTGTAGGCACCAGACCTGGTGTGTGCATAATCCATGATCGCCACGCCGGTATTATAAAGGCGATACGAAAACTTCAGGAAGACCCTGAGGAGACCTCTTTTTGGCCGGACATGAGAAACCGGTGGTGCAGTCGTCACTTAGGGGCAAACTTTTTCAAGCAATTCCCGAAACAATCTTTGATGAAGCTATTCAAGAGGCTGGCTAGGCAGAACCAGCAGAGAAAATTTGATGCTTTATGGGGGTTGTTGGATGAGCACACCAGGAAGAACGTCGACGAGAGGAGCAAGCGGTCGGTCACTCCTGGGGAGGCACAACCGCAATGCTTGCCAGCAATCGATGAGTCTAACCCAAGTGGTTCAAGAAGGAGGAGCGCGCGAAACATCAAGTGCTTCTCGCAGTGGATCGAGGGGGAACAATTGGAGAAGTGGTCGCTGTTGCACGACACGGATGGCGCAAGGTACGGAATAATGACAACTAACCTTGCCGAGGTGTACAATTGGGTTCTCAGGGGTCTCCGTTCTCAGCCCCTTGTCGCCATCGTGGAAGGTGTTCTTCACAGCACAATCCGCTACTTCAGGGAGAGGCACGCGAGTGCCGCGCTTCATGCGGCCAATCCCGGAGCCCAGTATTCGTCAAAAATTACTGCGTACATGGAGGCAAAGGCACAGAAGGGTCAATTGCACACAGTGCATGTCATGGGCAACAGGGAGCATCGTTTCGAGGTGGTACTCCGTGATAGAGCCGGATTTGGGACATCTCGTTCACTTGTTACTCACGATGTATGCCTTGGAGATCATGCAAACGAACCTAGCTGCACATGCAACAAGCTTAAGTTGTTACACAGGCCATGCTCTCATGTCCTCGCTGCATGCGGGACCGTGCGCATGGATCCTTCTAACTTCATGTCCGAGTACTTTTTCAAGGAGAGAATACTGCAAGCTTGGTGTGGGGAGCTCCGGGGGTTCAGGGCAGTGGGAAACTTCGCCACTTTGGACATTTCAGCGAGGACCTGGGTTCCGGATATTAACATGCTGAAGGGTGGGAAGGGTCGGCGACAGAGCCGACGTATTAGAAATGACATGGACGTATCACAAGCTGGAACATCTGGTGCACGTTGTGGGCGATGCGGTCAGGAGGGGCACACAGCTAGACGATGCAATGCATTTCCGGATCAGTAGTTGGTGTTGTAATGCATGCTAAAATTCATGTACCAGTTGTAAACCTTGTATGTTACATCCCTTTTCTGTAATGCACTTATTTCGTTGAACGTAATGTTTCCCTTTTAAGTATTGCAATTTATTGGTGGCTACGAATCCACTTTTATTACGAAACTACAGGCTCTAAAGTGCCTACATAGAGTAATTTATTGCGAGATGACAAAAGATGCCAGCTTTGCCCAGTCACGCACTTACAACACGAAACAACACATACATTGCACTTGCAGGATCTATGGAAAGTACTACACCCAACAATTTTACTAAACACAACAGTCCTACCGCCACAGCATCAACACATCAACAACTACATGAAATAAAATACGACACAACCATAACCCTCGTTACCTACACGCCAAACGAGCCTCGTGGCACCCACATGGAGAATTGCTGAGGGGGCCGCCTCGGACGTGGCTGGCCGTCGTGGGAGTGGCATGCACATATGCAGCTCGGGTTCGCGCAGCAACATGTGGGATCGTAAGAGCTTCCTATATTCACGACCTCCTCGTTGCCCCTCTCGCGTTGCATCTGTTCGCGGAGGTCGTTGTTCTCCTCAGTCAGACTCTCCATTCGGTTCTCCAAGTCCCATATTCGATCCCATAATGTACCCACATAACGATCAACATATCGTTCATGAGGAGGGTCGATCCAGCGGGAGAAGTCGCATTTTGCAATCTGCAAAAAAAAAGGACGGTAAACTTCGCGGGTCCATAAGCAATATAAGAATGTAATATTACTATTTTGTACCCCGTAGCGTGAGCATCGGAAGAAACGTCGCCCGCCATCGTTCGGGGAATCTAAGATCTGGACGACCGCGTACTCATTGTGTCTGCATTTCGGCCACGCTGGTTGAGCACGCCGACTTGATATCAATCGGTACTGTGGACCGAACATATCCCTCCTTTCTAAGGGAATGTCGTCCTTCGGTGACCCAAATCCCACTGGCCCCTCGGCTTCCGACATGGTATGTTTCACCACGAAAGAGATGGTTCTTCTTTGTTCGATTTACAATGTCATGGGACCCCAACCGTGCTACTTATAGCAACACGGAGGGACATTTAATGCTACACTGGCCTCTGAAAAGCCTACATAGAGACATTTATTGCTACACTGGCCTCTGAAAAGCCTACATAGACTGGGCTCTGAAAAGCCTACATAGACTGGCCTCTGAAAAGCCTACATAGACTGGCCTCTGAAAAGCCTACATAGACTGGCCTCTGAAAAGCCTACATACACTGGGCTCTGAAAAGCCTACATAGACTGGCCTCTGAAAAGCCTACATAGACTGGCCTCTGAAAAGCCTACATAGACTGGCCTCTGAAAAGCCTACATAGACTGGCCTCTGAAAAGCCTACATAGACTGGCCTCTGAAAAGCCTACATACACTGGCCTCTGAAAAGCCTACATAGACTGGGCTCTGAAAAGCCTACATAGACTGGCCTCTGAAAAGCCTACATAGACTGGCCTCTGAAAAGCCTGAAAAAGCAAAAAGATTCATATGTACTCTCCATGGACTATGCCCACTCACCAGTTCACCTGCCTACATAAAGGCATCCCATGTATTACATACCACAACACAACCTCCTCCTCAAGCCATCACAATACTACTACACAACAATGTCTTCCTGGAGGTCCGACCCTTTTGGAGTGCCGGAGTGGCATGAGCGTCCGAAGTGCCATTGCGGTTTTAGGACGATGTTGTGCGTCTGGACGGATCCACTACCACGAGCCAACTACGGCCGTAGGTACTTCAAATGTCCAGACATGGATGACGACTTCGTGGTAACGACGATAACTAAATCCTTTGTTTCTCGTTATCGTTCTTCAACTTTATCCATGACATCTACCACGACACACATAGGCTTGCAAGTTCATCGAATGGGTGGATCGGGTGCCGCCGGCATGGCCACGGAACCCTCGCGAGGTGGAAAACAAAGGACAATACCTTGTCAAGATGGATCAGGCTCGCGAGGTGGAACGACAAATGCGGCATGAGCAAGAGCGTCGCGTGAGGGTGGACCAAATCCGTCTTAAGGGCAAGGAGGATGACCTGCAAAGGAGGCGGGAGAAGTTAAGTCTGCGTGAAGCAGCCATCAAGCGTCAGGAGGAAGAGCTTCAAGCTCGTGAGGCAGCTCTCAAGACCAAGACTGACAGGAAGAAAGATGCAGCGGAGCCATCTTCAGGGCGCGACAAAAAGGGCAAACAACCACGCTACACCCAGTAGACAAAATGTAATATTCCCTAAGGCATGTTACGACTAGCGGTGGAGTTCTGAACATTACAAGTACAGAGTTCCACACATGCCACTGGTCACATCACTTATCACTTTATGTATCGACCGTTCTTCGGTCAATCGTGCCTAAAAAAAATTGACCAAATTTTTTTTTTGCATCTACAACTTACATTGAACATAAACTTCTATTACAACTTTATCTGATTTTTACGCAGTTTATAACTACAAAATTGACAAAACATACAAAAATCACGCGGATTGCAAACCCTTAAAACATATCAATGTATATATCAAACGTTCTACAGTCAATTGTACTTACAAAAAATTTCTCAAAATTTTAAATGCACCTACAACATACAATAAACATAAACTTTTATTACAACTATACCATATTTTTTTCCAGTTTAAAACTACAAAATTGATAAAACTCTAAAAATTCACGGGGACTGAGTAAAGTCGCCCATCCACTGGGCGACTGCAATTGAAGTCGCCCAACGGTTGGACGACTGCAATCAAAGTCGCTCAACCGTACAGCGATTGCAGTAGTCGCCCAACGATACACAGATTCCCTAAATGTCGCCTCCCGGTTGGGCGAAAAATAGCAGTCGCCCAATGGGGTGGCGACTGAAGATTATTTTTGTAAAAAATTTTGTCGCGGGTATATTTATGTATTTCCGAATAAAAAACGGATTATCCGTAAAAAAAATTCTCCAAATGAGTGGCACCTTAAAGTGTGAGATGCCACGTGTCAATGCACCCTCTGGCATAAAGGCATGCGCAGTAGTCGTCAATATATTTGATGTCCTTTGCGTGACATTGCAATTTGCACATGATCGAATTCCCCGTGGCCAGCGACTGTCATGGCCCAGCTTTCTTCTATAACTATACTAGATTAACATGGCTTAAGCAACTACTTCCATTAGCACTTGCAGCTAATAGATCACAATGTTTCGTTTCGAATTGACACATGGCTCTATTCAAAGGTTTATTGGTGGGTATAGGAGTTGGCAATGGCACGAGTCTTTTAGCTATGGTGTTTGGTATCCTCCTTGTAAAACAGAAGCTCAAGGTACTGAGGGCCAAGAAACTAAGAGCTAAATTTTTCGAGCAGAACAGAGGGTTGTTACTTCAACAGTTGGTTGACAAAGGTGACGCTGAAAGGATGATCTTTAGCTTAGAAGAACTAGAGAAAGCAACAAACAAGTTCGATGAGGCGCGCAAGCTTGGCGGTGGCAGACATGGTACGGTGTACAAGGGTATCTTATCTAGCCAACATATTGTTGCCATAAAGAGATCAAAAATACAATACAAAGAGAGATTGACTATTTCATAAATGAGGTTGCCATCCTATCTCAAATCAACCATCGAAATGTTGTAAGATTGTTCGGTGTTGAATGTCGCTTCCCTGTTCCTTTCTCCATGTCCTCCTCGTGTTCCCATCGACGTGGCGGAGATCCAGAGCACCAGGGGAACATGAGGGAGATAGGGAGAATGCTATAGATTTTTACCACGTCGACGGAAACACAAAGGGAACAGGAAGAAGAGAATAGGGAAGCCGTGTTCCATGTTGAAGGCCCCCAATCATTGTCGTGGGAGGATAGATTGAGAATTGCTCTTGAAACTGCAAGTGCACTAGCTTATTTGCATTGTTCGGCTTCGACATCAGTAATCCATAGAGATATAGTCCGGTAACATACTACTTGATGATCGCTTAACAGCAAAAGTGTCAGACTTTGGAGCTTCTCGAGGTATTCCGATTGATCAAACAGGAGTTACAACAGCTATCAAGGCACATTTGGCTACCTGGATCCCGAATACTACCAAACAAGCCAACTAACAGAAATGTGTTAGAAGTAATATTTGTGCTCATTTGTCTCAAGAGTTCAGTTACATATTTGCTGGCAATTTTACGTTTTGCTAAGTTATTGACTTGTCGCCAACTAGTTTGGCTAGAAAACTTGAGAACCTTAAAAGACAACTACTGTAAGCCCAGTTGGAGTTCGGTTAAACAGTCATTCCAAGAGTGTATGAAGTACTATTCACTTCCGCAACTCATATTTTTCATTCTTTCAGGGAATAAGCAATAGAGAAGCTAGCGTTGCTTAATGATGCAGTCAGCTAATTTAGTCGAATCGGCAAGCTTAATGATGGATATTCGCTTTTTTAAGCTCTTTGTTGTTCGACGCGAGGGCAGCCGCCAGCCGGTAAATTTGGATAATCGTGCTTGTAATAGTGTTGGATTGGATGTTGGACATGTCTTCCTTGTGCTTCATTCAAAGAAGAAAGCCACATCGCAATAAACAGACGTGGTGGGTTGCTTCCTTTTCATGTAGATGGAGTCAACATCCAGAATGAGTGTTCAGGATTATAAAAATGTTTTTCAACGTAAAATATAAGGGGCCACGATAGCAAAAAAAAAGTACATACAAAAAAACAAAGTACATACTGTTCCTATTACAAACAACATCTCAAATAATTTTAAAAAAATTTAAAAATAATTAAGAAAAATCGCATGCACATGTGTAGCTGTCTTATGCTCAGTTGCTGTATGATGATTTTGCGTTGCTCCATACCCTGCCGGTTGCCGCCGCCTTCTCCTTGTCCCGCCGCCACCACACCCTCCACCCCCGGCTCGCTGTGCCACACGACTGGACCCCCAACCCTGGCTCCGGGCTCCCCTATGCTGTGTGCCACTCCTTGGATTGCGTTGCCTGCCGATTCGAATTATTTGTTTGGAATGGAAAAGACAATGCTGATTCGAATTCCGCGCGGTGGCGGGAGGGCAAAGGGTAGCGGTTGTGCTTCCAGTTTCAGACATTCATGGTCTGTGGCTGGCACTGCCGGTTCGGAATTGTGACGCCTGCGGTCAGATGGATTGTAGATATTGGGGATACTTCCAAGAAGATGATTGTAGCACTCAAGAAAAAAAAGAGAAGAAATAAATAAATAATAAAAATAATAATAAAATCCTAATCTAGATATGCCTTAAAAGGGGATCTCTCTATTCTTTTCTGCGCGTGATTTTTTCTCAGATCCAGATTTCTATCTAATCTCTCTCTCCTATGCAACTGCGTAGGGCAAGCCATTGGCGGCGGCTGGCCGGCGAGTGGCGGCGGCGGCGCACACGCCTGCATGCACGCGCCCGCCATGGCGTGGTGGCAACGGTGGCGGCGCGAGCTTTGCCGGCGGCCGGTGGCCGGGTGCAGAGGCGCGGCCAAACGGCCATTCGCGCAGCCGAACGAGTGTTCGCTCGGCCGAATAGCGTTTCACTCGGCCGAACGTGTTTTCGTGCGGCCAAACGGCCGTTCACTCGGCCGAACGGCTGTTTCCTTTCCAGTCAATTTATCTCCTGCAATTCCTTTATTAAATTCATCTTTATCTGATCGGTCGCCTTCCATACCACTCTGTAGGTTCGCATGCAGTTATTGAGGGAGCAGCTGGGCGGTTGCACATTTCGGATCCATCGTGCAGCGTGTTCGTCGAGCGTGCTCAAGGCAAATACCTCACAGCAGTAACCTGTTCTTTCGTACATTACTGTTTCATGATTACCTGTCGCTAGTAGCCTAGTATTCGATTATTGTACTGTATTGATTACCAGTTGTGTGTTGCTTGTAGAATGAGTTAAATTCGAATGCTCTGGGCTAGTTATTGTTGTACGCTAGTAGTTGGTATAACGCTTAACTATAGAATTCATGTTTAGTTAGGAATTGAAATAAATGCTTAAATTATGGATAAGGTAGCATATAAACATGTTCAAATCTAAGGTTAATCACTAGTAATCTTTTAACATTGAGCGGCTTATTTTATCCTGCTTCCATGATTCTTTAATTGTTCATTGTTAATTGTGAGCCTTGGCTGATTTAGTTGTAGTATATTAATCTGATTAATAATCACTTATCACATAATAAAATTAAATGATTGACAACCCTTCTGTGACTCCTTCTAGTATTTTCTTTAGGACAGGTTCTACTACGCTATCAACGGATCTTGTTCTCCATCGCTTGGTATCACAAATCATGTCTCTCCATTCTCAATTATATCAAAATATTATCCTCATAACTTTACTTTAATTCACCTTGACCTTCTAATTACATCTTGGATAATTCACCAATAAAAGAAATGATGGTTACCTAGCTTGGGATTACCCACATAAAGGGGAGATTCACACCCACCTGGTAACCTACAGGGGCCGTACATTCTCGTTACACAGGATATTACACCCCATCGGCGGTTATACAGTCGAGGATAAGGATGTGCCTGGCTATTCTCGTATAACGGGGTATGTGGGATGTGATCGCCGGTGCCTTTGCTATAACTTGCCATAACTTGTCGAATAACAATTACCTTTAATTACACAGTTTCTACGATAACTGTCTCCAATTTATATAAGTGTTTCCGGTAACCTGGGTTCGTTGCCTTTAATCTGTATCAATTGCTTGATTTCATTGCTTGTCCTTTATTTCTCTTGGTTGCATTGCCTGTCTTTACTCATTGTGTTGCGACCGTTGTTAGGTACTTCTTGAGATTTCCAAATCTCACGTTTGCTCTTTCCCTTTTCAGGTAAAAGGTCAGTGGAGTGATAGCAATATGCATGGGTGGGAGCACTCGAGTTTCAGCACTGTGGCTTGCCACTACTTTTGCCATTTTATTTTACTTTTCATTTGATTAGAAGTGGACTAGTCCCATATTTTAAATATTTATTTCAGCTTCCGTTGATTATCTAAATAAAGTACCTTAAAGGTTTTGATTCTCTTATGATTTCTATTATTGCTTTTATTATTTCTTTTTTTGTCGATGACGTTCCATAGTTGTATCCTAATTTGGCTATATATGGGGTGCTACAATGATGGTTTGTTCGATGCCCAATATGTGATTGTAAAACTCAATGTGTCACCATATGTGATTGTATTGTCCTGAAGTTGCAAAGGCGAGGTAGTGGTTTTCATTGCTTGTGTACTTTGGAGTTTATCTATTAAGGTAATTATTTTATAATTGATGCAACTTTTAATCAAATAATAATTGCTAACATGCAAATCAACATCTCCTAAGGGGTTAGGATCAGTAAGGATTATAGATGTATTTTCAACTACTTACATTTGGACAGCCTATCTGTTGTAATTCACATAGAAGTGTAGAACATAGAACCTCAAATAAATTAAGTGGGTTGGATTAAGAAAAATTGTAATCGTTTGGTCATCTCTTACTATGGCAAACTATTGTATCCTATTATCATGATTTGGGGTGTGCTTTTGTTCAAACTCAGATACTGCTTGACAGGAACAGTTCATGTCACTTGCTTTGCCATTCAATTCAATTAAGGCCAATCTTTCAGACCAAATAAACACAATTAATTATACAAATCACTATTGAGAAAAACATAGAAACACATCCCTTACAGTAATCATGTGCAAGTAGATTGTTACGTCAGAGCAAACATCATTACCTCGCAACCGCGTTAATTCTGATGGTTCGTAATGTCTTCCGGAGCATACTCATGAAACCATACCATTCTTCCTCAGGAACAATTCACTGCTCCTCCTGTAAGGGATATACATGTGTACACATCCTGTAGGATTCCTTGAAATCCAAATCCACTGTTTCTAAGCCATGCTACATCCGCCTCAAAAGACAAAGTTATAGACGGAAGAAGCTAAGGCAGCACAACGCTGGTATATAGTATTAGCGTAAGCCAACTCTAGCACTCCACAGATCAATACTGCAACAACTTCATGGAGTTGATTATTGGTTGAAGTCGACGGCCGGACTAGAGGGGGTTGTGCTCGGCGATAGCAACGGAGGGGTCCGAGCGCCGGTGCTTTTTTATTTGCGTGTGGGGCGACACGAGTAGGAGGAAAGGTGAGGAAATCGTCGTGGGGAGAGTTGCGGCGGCCGGAAACGTGCAGAAGTTGTGATTCGTGGGCTGAAACTTCACGCCTGCGGCCTGACTGGCCACCAATCACTAAAATTGGAGTGCAATGAAATAAAATTAAGAAAATTGCAGTTCTCTTTTTCGAGGGAAAAGAGATGTTATTGGTTAAACAGAGTAAGTTTTTAAGGACTGATTCAACCAGACGGCGCTATGTGGCCTGACCTTCTAGCTAACCGCATGAGCAGGGGCGGATCTACAGTAGGTCAAGGGTGTTCAGCTGAACACCCAAAATTTTTGGCAAAAAATCTAGTATATGTAGTGTATATTACATGTATATATATACATATATATATGGACATGTTTAGCTATTTGCTGCCCAGCCCGACCGGCGACCGCCCGAGGAATCCGTTCCGCGCGCGCGCGTCCGAGGGAAAGCCAGCCCAGCCCAGCCCGAGCGAATCCGCGCGAGGCGCGCCTGCGGCCTGCTCGCCCGACCCCCGGCCCCCATTCGGCATTCCCCCGGCCCCCGAACCCCGAACGCCCCGTCCCCGATTCCATTTCCCGAACCCTAATCGGCTCCAGCCCTCCGCGCCCCCGCTCGCCCGCTCCGCCCCTCCAGTCTCCGCCGCTCCGCTCCAGGCTCCGGCGCTCCGCCCCTCCGCTCCGGCGCTCCGCCCCTCCGCTCCGCCGGGCGCCGGATTCCAGATCTGGCCGTTCGGCCCTCCGCTCCGCCGCCCGCCGGCACCTCGACGGCTCGATGGCGGGCCCGACCGCGATACGCCGACACCGCACCGCGTCATCAACCGGCTCTCCGGCGTCTCCGCTCCGCCGGGCGCTGGATTCCAGATCTGGCCGTCCGGCCCTCCGCTCCGCCGGCACCTCGACGGCTCGACGGCGGGCCCGACCGCGACACAGCACCGCGTCATCACCCGGCTCTCCGGCCGTCCGGCGTCTCCGCTCCGCGCCTCCGCCGCTCCAGCCGACCGGCCTCCTCTCCGCGCGACCGCGCCTCGCCGCCTCCGCCAGTCGCCCAGTCGGCCAGTGAGTGCTTGAGTGTAACAGCCCAGGTTTTTAATAAAATAAAATAAATAAAGAAATAAATAAATAAAAATCAATTAAAATTAAAATTTAATCTAAAATAAGTGTTTTGTTGCCTAAAGTTTAAATTTGGATTTGCTCTGAATTTCTGCTTTTGAAAAGTTGGATTTGAAAAGCAATTTCAGAAAAACCTAAAATTATTATTAAATAAAATGATATTTTGATTTTATATGAAAATCCTAGTTCAAATTAATTATTTGGAGTTATTTGGCTTTTATTTGGTTTCCTGGATTTTCTGGAGTTCAAAAATGTATTTTTGAAATTAAAAAGTATTTTAAAGTATGAAAATTAAATACCAACATTAGTTGGAAATATTTTTATTAAGTCCAAAATGTCACCAGGAGCTTCTGTGAATTTTCCTGGAATTTTTGGAAGTTATTTGGTATTTTTCTGAGGCTTAATGGATTTTCTGGGATTTTCTTAAAATCCTAAATCAAAAATCAAAATAATAATTCCCTCCTCTCCCTCCGGCCGCCACGTGGACGGCCGGATTGCGCCCACGTCACCCCGCCGCCTCATCCCGCCTTCCCCCTCCGGATGGCCGCCACGTCGCCCCCACTCCCATCCACCTGTCCGCCCCTCTCTCTCTCTTACCTCCCGGCCCCACCTGTCGGCGCCCTCTTCTCCCCCTTCTCTCTCTGCCGCCGGGTCCCGCCCGTCAGCCGCGCCTCCCGCTCTCTCTCTCTGCCACCCCGGGCCCACCCGTCAGTACCTTCTCCCCGCCCCCATCTTCCTCCTCTCGCGCTGCCACCCGCAACGGTCACCGCCGCCATCCCTGCCCGTACCGGCGCCTTTCCTCTCTCCCGCGCGCTGCCCCATCCCCCTTTCTTCTTCCCCACTCCTCGCGCCGACTCCCTCCGACCGAATCCCGCCATCCCCGCACCCTCTTTCCATCCGCGGCCGCCTTTCCTTTTCCCCCCACCTTCCTTTCCGCCGCCGCCATCTCCCCCCGCTCCCCTCCGCCCCTATATAAACCCCTCCCCGGCTCCGTTTCTCCTCGCACCACCTCCCCCTCCGCTCCTCTCTCCCTCCCGAGCTCTCCCTCGTCCTCGCGCCGTGCGCCCAAGCTTCAGAGCGCCGGAGCTCCTCCGGTGAGGAATTGCGGCCACCTCCGTCGCCCTCGCGCCCCGCCGTCGCCTCCCTCGGCTTCCCCGCGCCCGTGCGAAGGTCCTCCGCCCCTCGGCCGCGCCTCTTCGCCACCGGAACCCCGTTCCCATCGCCGCCCGAGTCGCGCCGCCGCCTTTGCTCGCCGCCAGCTCGCCGCCGGTCACCCCGGTAATGTTCGCGCCCACCCCCGAGTCGCCCTCGGCCTCCACTCCCGGTTGCCGCCCTCGCCGCCGGCCGCCGCCTGCCGGAGCGCCGGCGAGGCCCGCTCCCCTGTGCGCCACCGGCCAGCCTCCCACGTCGGCGTCCCCGTGCCCACGTGGCCGGTGATCGGGCGCCATGCCAGCGCCACCTCGGCCTCCCCTGCCCCGTCAGCGCCACGTCCGCGCCAGCCGCCTCCCCCGCCACCTCAGCGCCTCCCCTCGCCCGTGGACTCGGTCCATAGACCGAGGGCCCACCTGTCAGTCGGCCCGGCCCAAGGGCTGACGTCAGCAGGCGCAATAAACCCGAATTTCCCGTTGAAAAATATTTCCGCTGGAAATGAAAATCCCTGGCTGACGCAATGCTGACGCCATAAATTCTTTTCCTTTAGGAAAATAATTCCAAAAATCCTGATTTTCCATTTTCTCTGAATTTAAACTTCCCGGAGCCCGTTCTTCTTCGTTCTAACTCCGATTGAGCCCATTCAAATTTCTAAATTCATCAAAAATTCCCCTCTATCCATTTCTAGCCTCAATTCAAATATTTGAGTTCAATTTGAATTTAATTTGAATTTATTTGAATTTGGTGGGTTATTTTCACGTGTAGACTTCGACGATTCAGGAAATTTCTTCGACGAAGATTCAAGCCAAGTTGAAGAGCAAGGCAAGTCACACTCCTTGATCATGTTGATCCCAGTTTTCAAAATAAAATTTTGTTGATTCAAATTATATTGCATGCATATGTTTATTCAACGTATTTCAATTCAGTTTTAAATTTAGTTATTGCCTACTTGTTAATTCCTCCATTGTTATTGAATCCCTTATACCTTGTCACCCTAGATTCAAACTCTAGTTAATACATTAGTGTTGGCTAGAGAGTTTAATCAAATGCTTAGCCCTGCTTAATCGTATAATTTTTGTTTTGGGATATCTTTCGCATAAAATGATGACCCCTTTTTACATAAAATGATATGAGCTCTTGACTTTGGTGAGTCAAGGAGGATTATGAAATATTTTGAAAACAAATATAAAACTGGTTTAGACTTAGGCAACTGGTTAGAGTGGAGGGTGCAGGCATGCCCTGTTGGTTGGAGCCGCAGTGGTTGATTGTCGTGCACGGGGGTATGTGGTTGGGCCTAAGTCAGATTAAGGACCGGTCTGTGAGCTACCGTTGCAAAGCCCTAACGTACTACCACAAGGCTGGTATGGGACAGCCCTGGCTGAATAATTTGCGGGTCCCAACCTGAGCCATTTCGTAGGATGAAAGTGAGCGTGGCGTAGGCCATGAGAAGTCTCACTTGGCTCAAAAGGGGGTCCCGGTCTGGTGGATTCCTTACTGGGGTGAAACCTTAGAGTTGGCTTGGCCAGGTTGAAGGCTTTGCATTGTAAAGGCCTTGTCACGACTCCTCGCCGCACACCAAAGGAAGTGTGTAAACCGGTGGCAATATGGGGTGATCGTGTCTTGTGGGTAAAGCTGTACAACCTCTGCAGAGTGTATAACCTATCCTGGATAGCCGTGCCCACGGTCATGGGCATGCTGAGTAAAGTTTTTCATGGATTAGACTTTGTTTTTCAAAAATGTTTTCGAAAACCTTGCGGATGGATGGAATCCGTGAGAGATTGAAATCTGGTGAATGGATGGAATTCATCAGAGTTGCGCAGTGAAAGCGTGTGGATGGATGGAATCCATACGTGATCTTTTAGAAAAAATGGTCCGGGTGGGATGCCCGTGGATAGGTTAGTGTTTGGTCGGAGCCTGCACTGACGGTAATATTTTCAATTACAAGTATTGTTTTACTTATTGTATCAAGTTCAGCAATTTCAATCTATTTACTGTATTTCATTAAATGCTGTTTTATGCAAACTAACCCTATGAGCCTTCCATTCAAGCCTTTATCATTATATTGCATTTCTCCGTGTGACTTGCGGAGTACAAGTTTGTACTCATTGTTGCTATCTCCACACAGAGGAAGACGACTTCGACTACGGTGAAGACCGGAACGAGTAGGCCACGTCTTGCAGTTGTTTGCCTGTGGGCAGGCTTGGGCTTCGCCTTTTTCAGCTTCGCTTCCGCAGTTTCTTTTGCAGTTATTTTTGCCAATGCGCACTGATGTAAACGCTGGCCATAAGGCCGTACTCTTTAAATTAAATAAAAGTCATTATGCTTGGTATTTATCTTTGTTGTTCACTGTGTGCACTAGCTGATCCTGGACTAGTGCGATTTACACAGAGGATCCAGGAGTCGTTGCTCCGGGTTCCAACATTGAGCATGATGTATTGCAGTAGCAGTATTGATGTTGAATTGTTGATTGTTCACTGTTGAGTTGAATTGTTGAAAATTGAAATGTTGAATTGTTGAGCAATGAGCATGATGATGATTGATGACTGAATTGGTTGAGAAATGGCAGTTTAGACTGGTGATTGGTGAATGGTGATGTCTCAATGTCTCATTGTATCAAGATTACATTTTTAGATGAAATGTTCAGTGTTGAATTTCAGAATCAGAAATATTGACTTTAGATGTCTCAATAATGGTTATGTGTTGAAAAATGAAAATGAGAAATTGAGAATGAGCAATGCTTGTATAGTTGTATACAGTATACTTGTATGTGATTCTGTGAATGTGGGTATGTGCATCATATTATTCATCAATGATCACATATTGTTCGCCGTCCAATTGATAATTTTAATGAATCTTGTAACACTTGTTGACTTTGTATTCTATATTATTTGACATGTTCTCCTTAGTATGAACAATTGTATGTTAATTATTACGACTGTAGATCTTTATGTTTTGTACTGTAAAATATTTTTACAACTTCGAACACCTATTCCAAAATTCCTGCGTCCGCCACTGCGCATGAGCTACCCTACTTTGCTCTCAAATCACCTTGACCAGTTTCGCCTCTTGGTGGCAGGCTTGCATCATCACCTCCGCTTCCCGGACGACGAGACCGGCCCTGTGAACTCGACGACGCGAGGTACTTCGCCACCGCGAGTGCTACGTACAAGGCCAGTGCTACGTACAGTCCGTTTCCAAAGCTAGTAGCTAGGGGCATGTTTGTGTTGAGCCGCACAACCTGACGCCCTCCCTGCAGAGATTATTGGACTAGTTCCTAAAAAAAACTCTCACATTGTACGAATTACGGTAAAAGAAGAATAACCATGGATAACATTAAAGAATTGCTCTAGCTGTAACTATATAGCCAGTTTTCTAAATTCCTTTCTTCTCTTTTTTTTCTTCCAATTATAAAATTAGTTGCAAGCTTCTTCATTATGTAGGCCACTCTTTGACTAACATACGTGTTAGAACTTCAAGTTGGCCATGACTTCAATTTAAGTAATATACAGAGATATACTCTATTGCGATTGCTCGGACTCGATTCAAACTCTAAATCAAGATTATTTCTAACATTCTTACCTAATCTTGACTCGACATACTCCTAGTTTAGTCTTAACGCATTATCTAAAACACCAGCTACGCCTCCGTATGAAACGATCTATATGCAAACTAAACACATAGTTATATATAAAACTCAATTCAACTAGTACAAGTCCATCTGTATGCAAGGACTCTAACTCGTTGAGTCAATCGGTTTTAACTACAACTTGCCTAACTCATACTCGACATAGGACGATGAACATATCTTCTCAATGCCCCGGACTCAACTCTTCGTACTTGACTTAAAAATTCAACGTCTCGAACTCAACTCAACATCCAAACAGTGTTGGTTCATCATCACTAAGAGTTTTAGCAAGAAGCACTTTCTCCTTCTTCGGCTTACGATATTCTAAAGTGAAGTATCTATAATCGTTATAATAATAGCATCTCACTTTTGCCTTATCAAGCTTTCGATTCCTGCAGCCTTGGCCACCACCGCTAGATATGCTCTCGCTTTCACGTTTCGATGATTCGACCTTCTACTCAGCTTAAGTCCTTATATACACATTCATCTTAATTACTTAGGCTACATAATTGCTCGTTTTGAGTACTGAATTTTGCAGCAAACAGTGAAACTCTTTTTTATCATCATACATGATGTTGTCTTATCCGACGAGTACTGGATAATACCGCAAACGGTGAAAATCTTTTTTGTCATCATACCTTACGTTGTCTTTTCATCAGTGATAATACTTTTTGAAGAATACGATACGACCTTGAATATAGATGAAGAACTAACGGAACTTTTCGTTTTGAGGTCGACAGCTGATGTGTGCTGAGTCTATTTTTTTCACTTGGACCGAGAAACCAAAGTAAAGCGTTGCTTTTTGCTGTCGCCTGCCAACCGAAGCGTGTCGTCCGCTGGACCGAAGGAACAGAACGCTGCGCTGCGATCGGGACGGCTCTGCTGCAATCTGGCGCCGCGGGACACGCCAGGACCAAGGAAAAAAATCCGGCGATTTTTCCGTGCGTGCCGCCCGGACATTGGTTTCAACCCGGATACCAATTATTGGTCCACCCTCTACGAAAAAACTCATACATTAATTTACGGGGGAAGAAAAATAAACAAGAAGAATACAGAAAAATTACATTGACCGTAATTATGTAGCCGAGTTTTTTAAAATTCTCTATCATCTTCTTCTTCCTCTTATAAAATTAGCTACCAGTTTCTTTATTATATAGTTAATCTTCAGCTAACATAACGTATTTGAACTTCAAATTAGCTATGACTTTAACTTAAGTAACATATAAAAATGGACTTTACTGCTTCTTAGACTGAATTGAAACTCTAAATCAAAATTATTTTAAACATATTCAAGAATCATGCGTCTGTATCCCGATAGAATTGTGATAATTCAAACATGCTCCTACATCACAACTAGTACAATTTCTCTATGACTAATTCTCCAGACGTACTTGTCTGCGTTAAATGTCTGGCAGAATGCACTGCTCACACACGGTGTGTGTTCATACCGATAGGATAACTCCGCGAGTGCGAGACCCCCAGCGTAGGTAACGGGATTGGGTCTTGGGCTCTTCGCATTTTGCAAAGCTAAGAAAGAGCCAACGCGGCCCGATCATTCTGCTGCGTCGACAAGATAGCCAGTCGTGAGAACTACTACAGTGAAAGCATCGGTGGACGATGACTGACGTACATGGTCTCCGTACCTACCAGGAAATCGGGTGGTGCTCGGTTGGGCTGTGGCTTATAACTTATTTTATTGTGGTTAGTTGAAATTACACTGTAACTGATGGTGGCTTATTTGTACAATTAAATTTAAAAAAATTTAAAAATAGAAAAAACAGGTTAACCCTGCACGTGTAATGCAAACAAATACAAAAAAAAAGAACCGGTAAAAAAACTCAAAAAATCCAAAAAAAAATCAGAAAAAGATAAAATTTAGGAATAGTGAAAAATAAGCCAAAAGTCAGAAGCCGAATCCGAAACAAATGGGGCCTCGAAACAATCTCGAAAAAAAAATTAACTTTCAAGTTGGCCGGGTAAGAATGATGCCAACGACTTCTTGACAATTTCTAGACAGTGAATCAACATTAATATTTCTTAAGACGATTTCACACCTAACAACTGTCAAAACAAATAAATGTTTAGATCAATACCCCAGGAAGACGTTTAATAACCGGGAACGCATTCCCGCTCTACGTACTGGAACCTCTCAATTGTTTGAATCATGGTCCCACCAAGACTCGCTCAGTCAACCAAACTCTTCCGTAGCTGAGAGCTGATGATTACGACGGAGGATGGAGTATATCTTTCTAACCTGTGCGGTTTGCTTGGAAGACGGGGCAAGTCCAAGTCCTTCGTGATTCAGACGTACTGGCTCTGTTCTTTGTCATTTTGAACATCATGTGATTTTTAATGTAATATCTTTGATCATTATATTTTTAAATTATACATTAGCAAAAATTATTTGAAGTGTAATTATATGAAAATATTTATTGAGTTTCTGATCTGAATCCTATTTCTTTTCGTTTCCAACACGAAATTCTTCTCATATAATAATTATTGTGGCTACTGACTAAACAATAAAGCGAGATACTTCCTACATTGCGAGATACGATATAGGGTGTAATTACACCCGGGTGTAGAAAAGAGGCTATATATATATATATTTCAGAGGTGGTATGTACATTTTTTCGACATACTCCTTTTTATGCGCGTATATGAGGGTATTTACAAAATACGCTAAAAACTATGAACTCCTTTACAAGTTTTTCATGTGGTTCACATTGGAGTATCTTATAATTAGGCCCCGTTTGGCAGAGCTCTAGCTCTAGAAAATCTGTAGATTTCCTAGAGCTGGTCATTTGTAGCTCTAGGAAATCCTGGATCTAGAGTTGCAGGCATATTAAGTGCATTTACATGACTCATTTCATTTATATTATATATTAAATAAAAATATTTAAATCACTTTAATTTAGTCAACAAACTACAGATCCAGCATAGATCTCGGAGCTAGAGCTGTGCCAAACGGGGCCTTAGTATACAAATATACCTAAAGTGATAAAGGAGTATTTTACAATTATGCCCTTACACTCATGTACCATTCATAGGGGTATTTATGACATTACACACATCCCATTTTGGGCTTTACAACCCTTTAGCAGGCCGGATGGGCTTAGGTGGGGGCCACCCCTACGACAGGAGCCTCTCATGGTGAAGGCCTTCACGGGCGGAAGCCATGTTGCTGAGCCATTTAGCCCCCTCCGTCCCTACGGTCTGTGACTTTCTGTGATCTCGGGTGGAAATGCAGTTGTCGGCGTGGCCCCGCTTCGCACCGAGGACGCGTAGTCAGACTGGTTGCCAGCAGAGCCGCCTTACTAGGTCGAAAGTGTTCTGCAGACACTTTGTTCGAAGCAGAGGGGCGGGGGAGGTCCGCCTCGCCGGGCGCGACGTCGGGGCCAAGGGCGGTGCTTATCTCACGGAGGTGAGCCCGAAGCGGACACACCGCTGGGGTGACTTGGTAAGTCGACCACACGGCCTGATGGTTCACAGCCCGAAGTCGGCGTCCTTAATGGCGGCGAGAATCGCGCCAACTCCCGACGTGTCAGGGCCGTTGCGACTGTGGTTGCACGCGCCTTTTCGATGGGCAGGCACACGTGGCAGGACGCAATTGGCGCGTCGTGCGCTGTCAGCAATCGCAGCGACCGCGGTCGTCCGTTCCTTCCCAAGGGTGGGGGTGGACGCGTGGTGGAATGCTGTTAGTGCGTTGTGCGATGTCAGGCGGTTTGCGACTGCACGTCGTCGGTTACCACCGGTTGTGCTTCCCGATCGTGGGGAGCCGAACCGCTGGGCTCTCGCAGGTTGCTTTCCTGATCGTGGGGGGGAGGTGAGAAGGCTTTATAAACCTTCTCGCCGGCATGTGAGTAGTCTTTCCATTCGCTCATTTGCTTGCTCGTTGCTCCTTTGTCTTCTTTCCTCCTCTCTTGCCGTCGCGACCTGCCTCTGGCCCCCATCTATTTGATACCGCGCTTCTGAGGGGGAATGGCTTGCCGGAGAGATGCTACCTCACCAGCCTAGCGGTAGCGCCTCGTCTAGCCAGCGCGGTTGCTCGCCGCCATCGGCGGAATACCCTCTGGTGGTTCGCGATCCCTTGCAGGCCGATAAACGATGGGAGGCCATGGAGAAGGCCATGGAATCGGAGGCGATCGTCTTTATTGCGTACTTTGAGGTCAGACTTCGGATACCAGCAACGCTTTTCGTCGGTGTGGTCCTGCGGACATATGGACTGGAGTTGGCGTAGCTGACCCAAAATGCAATAGTCCGCCTAGCTATTTACGCTTGGGCGGCGCAGACAGAGGGTGTCCATTCCAGCGCAAGCCTATTCGCTTTGCTTCATGACGCGCGCTGCCAGTTGAAGAGGCTCAGAGGGGGGCTGTCAAACTTCGGCAACGTCAACTTCGTCCCCGATGATCGTCCCCGGCACGAAGTTCTTCCCCGCACTGGACAACGCGAGGGAAGTGGTAGTCCGGCTGGACGCGGCGGTGGTTCTACCACCGCGTGACAAGCACCAGCGGTCTTTAGTGCAGGGGGCGGCTGATATCTTTTAATGATTTGCCGAATGTGTGGCCCAAAGGTGACGACGAGCAACGAGCACAGAGGTTTGTCGGTACCACCCTTCAGTTCAACATGCGCAACCTCGCCGAGGAGTTCTTAATGTACGGGGTGGCGCCGCTTTCATGCCGGTGGAAGCATCAGCGAGGATCCACCCGGTAGGACGGCGTTCGACCGACGATGTCTTCTCTTCCGAAACCCTCCTCTCCTCGTAAGTTCTTCGGCCATAGGCTGCGACACACACACACATATATATATGCATGTAACTTTTCGTGAACAATGTCTCGCTTTGCATGTAGGGCTTCCTGCTGGAGGATGCAGAGCACGTGGTAGTTGCGTTCCTTGGGCTGTACACGACCAAGGAGCATGAGCTACGCAAATCCGTGACCGCCCCCGCAAAGTTGGGGCGAATAAATCGGGTATGCGGATAAACAAGGCACCAGTCTGGACTCATCGCCGTGATGGCGGACGGCAAGGTGGGGGCATCTCCCTCTCGGCGCAGGCCTCGGTCCGATGCCGCCATATCCAGCTCGTCGGCCGTATCTCTAGCGGCTACTGTCGAGACCGAAGGTATACCCGGCGCTGGGTCTGAGCACGCCGGCTCGGAGGAGGAGCACACTGCCCCCAGCGAGGGGGCTTTCTGGTGGCGCTAAGGAGGACATGCCATGGCACCGATGCCCAAGAGGGCGAGGCCTCGTTGCCTGCACCGGCCGCCGAAAGGTTATTGTCTACGACGGTCACCGAAGCCGCAGGAGCAGCCGAGGAAGCGTCGCCGAAGTCCCCGAGGGCGAAGCGCCCCCGGATATGATTGCCCCCCTCGAAGAAGAGGTTCAACGTGGCGGGCGGTGTCGCCGGGGATTCGGAGTCCGATGGGGAAGCCCTCCGGACCGAGGGGGAACTTGCACCCCCCACGCAGATGAAGCCCCCGCGGCCCAGATGGAGGCGGGGCGGACACCTCCCTATGCATTGGTTGAGGGTGTCGAAGGTAGGCGCAATTCCTTCTCCCCGTGACTTCGCGAAGCTCTCTCCGATTTGCTCGCTCATTCCGTCGTCGACATTAGGCGAGACAAGGTCTCCCGGACGTGGCCAAGGATCGAGCAACGGAGACGACCGCGAAGTCTTCAGTCTTCCTGGCCAGGACGTCATGTCAACGCCTGGTGCTGTGGAAGTCACGGCGCGGAGGCTCGGCGGTCGGCTGTCTTCGACTTCATTCCCTGGCCAGAGATGCTCCGGGTTCTCCACGGGATCGTGGAGTGCGCCGACGCCAGCCTAGATCGACGGGCGCTGTCGTTATGCGGGACGGAGCTCCTGGCGGGCACGCTAGTGGCTTCGAAGATGAGGGTAAGTGCTTGGGCTCATGTCTTGCGCCGCTGTCGGGACTTCGCTAATGACCGCACTTCATAGACCCTTGCTCTCAGCCGGGCCCTGGAGGAGGCACGTATACCGCGAGCGGAGGGTGCTAGAGGGCCGGCTTCGAGCTACCGAAGAGGCCAATGCCGTCAATGACGAGCACATCCGGTTGCTGGAGATGGAAAGCGTGAGGGCGGTCCTTCGATGCGTAGATACTCGCTGCGGAGGCACAGAGCATAGCGACGGAGACGCAACGTGCCACGGCGGAGGCCTAGCATGCAGCGACGGAAGAGCATGATGGCTTGCTCCAGCAGATTGCAGAACTGGAGGAGGAGAGGACCCAGCTCGCCACATCCCTTGAAGAAAGGAACCGGACTTTGGGTGACACATCGGTGGCGGTCTGGGGGCGATGGAGTCTCTGGAGGGTGCCCTCACGGACCTCTCCGTCGACATGCCGGACCTAACGTTCAGTCCCGAGGACCTGGCGCAGACGCTTGGGTGAATTGGAGAGGGTTCGGGCCTTGCCCTCCGCGGCGCCAAGGCCTTCGGCGACCACTGTTGCTTCGCCAGCGCTTGCGTTGCCTTGGCCATGCTCCACAACCGAGGGTGCCAGCACGTCGCCAAACTGGCCGACCCCCAGCTAGAGCTGCCAGCCGGGGCCAGGGCGATGTCGAGTGCTGTTCACGACGTCCGGCCCGCCGTCCAGGCCTTCTATGATCGGATCTGGGGCTACATCGGGGAGGCCGCGGCCAAGGTGGCGCTGCGGCGGACGCTGCCATAGGGAGGGGAACTTTGGCTAGTGGCTCGACGAAGTTCCCCGGCACAACGAAGATGGTGCTGCCGTCCTTGGGCATGGCGTGGACCCGCAAGTGTGATGCCGGGGTCCGGTGTGTAGGCTTGCATTGCTATGTATCCGTTTTTGTAAGCTGGCGCCCTGTGGCCCCTCCCCTTTTGTGAATGAAATGGTATTGCCCAAAGCGTTCTGACGATGCGTATTATTTTTGCTCCGGGCAAATGTTTGATAGAGGTCGATTAGTACTTTCGGAGCACATGATTTGACGGCATCTTCGGCGTTGGGCATGGGCGGAAGAGGCCCAGAACTTCTGGGCGATCCGGGCTTCAGCGGGTGATACTTCGACGCAGAAGTATGTTAAGGTGGAGCCGGACGAGTAGCGACCTTAGGTACTCGAAGGCACTTGTAGACCTTAGCCCTCCGCAATGTAATTGTCGAATCCCTGTAATCATTTCCTTGTGAATGCCATCAGGCTGGCTGGGGTACGTGCCCCTCCGCGGAGCTGACACCCAGTCAAAGTAGACGCACGAGCGCTCCATCCCTTACCCTTCAAAGTAGTGGCAACGGAGATGGCGCCTAGTCGAGGTAGATGCGCGAGCGCTCCATTCCCTGCCCTTCGAAGTGGTGGCAGCGAAGCTGGCACCCAGTCAAGGTAGGCGCGCGAGTACTCTGTCCCCTACCCTTCGAAGTGGTGGCAAGAGAGCTGGCACCTAGTCAAGGTAGACGCGCGAGCGCTCCGTCCCCTACCCTTCGAAGTGGTGGCAGCGGAGCTGGCGCCTGGTCGAGGTAGACGCGCAAGCGCTCTATCCTCTACCCTTCGAAGTGGTGGTAGTGGAGCTGGCGCCTGGTCGAGGTAGACGCGCGAGCGCTCCGTCTCCTACCCTTCGAAGAGGTGGCTGCGGAGCTAGCGCCTAGTCGAGGTAGACGCGCGAGCTGCGTATACTCTCAGGGTGCATCCGGGAGCCACGTGTCGTATTTATACTTTGAAGAGTGCACACAGGGACAACATCTACGCGTCTTGTTTAGACTCCATAGAGTGGTGCGCGCGGAGACGTAGCTCCGCGTGTGAGAGACCATGTGGGTGTGCTCCCATGTTTGTGATGAGTAATTGACGAGTGTTCTGGAAAGATTGAGTTTGGTTTGTGTGGTTCATGCCAAGTCGGCACTTGGCGCAGTCGGGTTTGGCTAGACGGACTTGAGGCGTATTCTTCTTCCCAATTGGTCTTTTGGGCAATTTCATGCTTGAGTACGATTCTCTGATGCTAATTGTGATTACATGTTTCGAGCGGTGCTATGTAATGTATTTCTTATCTGTGATGGCTGCAGGACATCAAGGCGGAGTCGTGGCGAGGCACGAGATGACCGGACTAGGCGTAGGCGGTGCTGAGGTCAAAGCGGTCGAGGTGTGCCGAAGACGGCGAGGACTCGAGGTGGCTGCGAGGCTTGGAAGATAAGGAATGAGGAAGCTTCCCAGAAGGTGCAGGGGGCGTTTTGGTGAATACGCAAAGCTGCACTAAAGGAAGTGGATTTGGTTAGAGTTAGTGGGTAAAGCGCAAAAGCTTAACGGGCAAAGCATTTTGTAAACCCAATATGAAAGGCTATATAAAGGAGGAGTGTCTCCTGCATGTAGCATGGCTTGTGAGAGGGGTTAGAGTCTTTGGGAGTTTCTTTGCTTTGTGCTTTAGTTGTTGGGAGTTAGTGAGAGAGCAGGTGTTTGTGAGATGGAGAGGAGTGCTTGAACTCTCTCTCTGTGTGTGTGTGTGCTCTCATCTGAAGCATGTAGAGTGTAGTTCTTGATTCTCAAGTGCGTATGGGGATGAAGTGAATGTAATCCTTGCACTCTTGTAATCACTCCTCTCTATGCATCAATATTTGCTTGAGTTGGTTCAGTTTTATTTCAGTTTTGCTCTTCATTTCAGCACTCTGTTCTTCTCCTCTCTTTTGGGATTTGAGTTTGATCTTGCTCAAGAACTTGAAAAGTGAGTTTCTCTGTGATGGGAAAATACTCTAGACCACTTGGCCATTCCATTCCCTAGAGCAAATTGAAGATTAGTTATCTCTTGTGATTTCTGAATCCTTTGTCAAAATTTCCCCTATTTCACACTTTCTAGGGTTTCTCAACAAAGGAACCTTGACCCCTTTGATTCCTTTCAAAAGAAGGCTCAAGATTTGGGTTCTTTTGTCCTGAGTTAATTGCTAAGTTGATGGCAAAATTTCACAAGCAAAGGATGAATAAGCCATGAGAAATCTGAAAATCACCATCTCTATCTACTCAATTTTCAGATTTTAGCATAAATCTTGATTCCTTGCTTTTGGAATGAATTCATTTGATTCCTAAGGTCGTTATGCTATTTAGAACATGTTCTTGATCTTTTGGCCTGAGGAAAACATAACCATTTCACTGAATTCCGAGCATTTGGCCAGATTCTAAAGTTTCAGTTTTGCTGTCGGACTTCTGCAGATTTCTGCCTCTGTCTGCTTGAGGGCCGGTCAGACCGGTCCCTCCTTGGCGGTCAGACCGGACCTGCCAAGGCGGTCAGATCGGCTCCTGTAGCGGTCAGACTGGAGTCCCATGGGCGGTCAGACAGGCCTATATGAGGTGATCAGACCGGCCCTCAAGGAGCGGTCAGACCGCCCAGCCTCCAGCAGTCTGACCGGCTAGACTCTTCTCCATTAAGGGATTTTCTGCTGTAGCTTGTTCTTGTTGTTTTTTTTGCTCTGTTGTATTCTCTGGTCAGCTAAAGGTTACAGTAGGGAGTTCTCTTCTTTCTTCACTATTTCCATAGCAGTTGGAGAGGACAAAACGTGGATACTTGAGGGGATTTTTAAAAAGCAACATTCACCCTCCCTCTGTTGCCGTTTTCGATCCTACAATTGGTATCAGAGCCGGTTAGCTCTTCCTTGTAGATCTTAACCGGTCTCTAGAGCCATGGCGACAGACAAGTACTCGACCAAGCCCCCGATCTTCGGTGGGATCGACTATCCCTTCTAGAAGAGTCGGATGGAGACCTACATCTAGGCTCAGGGCTACACCATCTGGCGGAAGGTCAAGAACCGGTATGTTGTTCCTGCCGATGAGAACATCAATGCCGGAAACATGGTTGATGTTGAGGCGAATGCTAAGGCAAGGAACATCATAACCCATGGTCTGAGCCGAAGCGAGTTCGATCGCATCTCTCATCTGACGTCGGCTTATGACATCTGGGTGTCCCTCGATGCTTACCATGAGGGAACCACTCAGATTAAAACGGTACGACAGGACTAGTTCAAGCGAGATTACAACAAGTTTGAAATGCTCGCTGGTGAGTCTCTCGATGAGTGCTTTGCGCGGTTCCACAAGATTTTGAGCAACCTCCGAGCCATCGGTCTCACATACCCCGACTCGGATAACGCTCGACAGATGCTCGCGGCTCTGGATTTGCGTGTGTGAGAGATGAAGGTGACTACCATCAAGGACACCACCGATCTTTCGACCCTGACTCTTGACGCGTTGTACTCACAGCTCAAGACTCACGAGATTGACATAGTCGATGGCCTTAGTCACCGATCACAGTTCGGCTTCTGGACCTTCTTCTGAGTCGATTTGTGGATTCTCTCTTGCTGCTCTATATGACGTAACTGATGATCAATTAGAGCAGCTTCCAGAGAACTAGTTAGCTCTTTTGGACAGAAAGTTTTCCCACACGTACAAGAGAGTGAGGGACCGAAAGAGGAGTGGCCCGATTATTTGCTTCGAGTGTGGTGGCCCCAACCACATTCGGGCAAATTGCCCCAAGCTGGAGAAGGGAAAGAACGACTACGGCGGCGTGAGCAAGAACGACTACATCGACAAGAACTGCAACAAGAAGCCCCCAGCTCATGCCCAAGGCAAGAAGAAG